>WNWU01000006.1:15269085-15285503 GCA_012654045.1 Ptyas mucosa | reverse complement strand
CTTGCCTTCCCTGACAGCCAGCTGCGGGAGAAAGGTGAGCAGTAGGATATACCACGTGCGAAGGGTGAGCAGGCAGTGGCTCCGCGGCAAGTCCAGAGTCGGGGAATGGTGCATTCCCCGATTCCGGGGAATGGGGCAGGTGGGCAGAGCCTCCAGCTGCCATTGCTACCAGTTCTCCAAACCATCGGCCATCATCGCTACCTACTCACCCAAGCCGGTCCGAACCAGGAGCATTTCATCCCTGAAAATATGTCTGATGGACTACTGTCCTTTCCTTCCTTCCCCTTCTTAGGCAATACTACTATCTGCTAATTGTTCTACTTGAAATCATTGCATATTTTTTGTCAATTTATTTAAATTTTCTGTTAAAAAAATAACACTATTTCTAATTCAGTTCTCCAGTTTTAACTCAGTTTGATGCAAGAAATGTTGCTTTTGTATTTCTTTGAGCAGGGAAGGAAATTTCAGTGAAATTCTCCTATTGGAATTCAGAACAATTCTTAAGTCCTAGATGACCAAATGGTGAGTGATAGTTTCCTCTATATCATTTCATCCTATCGTAATCTTTCCAGTGGCTTACAACCTCCTTGGCTTCCTACATTATATTTCCCAAAAGAAGATATTGTATTCCTTATGTTGGGTTTGTTCCAGGGGTGGGTTCTACTTACCTTTACTACCGATTCGCAATAGGGCCACACATACACTCTTCTGCGCATGCGCAGAAGCGTTTTGATGATGTCGGGGTTGGTGGGCGGAGCCTCCCGAAGGTTTTACCACTGGTTCTATAAAACCGGTGCGAACCGGGGGCAACCCACCACTGGTTTGTTCAGATTGTGAATGTGGGCAACCAAAGTAGCTTCAGAGGGATGGAGAAATGTGTAACAGAGAAAGTAACAATAAACAAAAAAAATATTTTAAAAACTGCTTGAGAGTAATCTTTGAAATGATGTCTGTAAAAGCAGATATGGTAGGAAGATTCATTTGGCCCTTTATTAAAAAGGCTGCAAGCTGAAGGTAACTAGATGTCCAATGCCCAGTTAATTGTTTGTAAAATACTTATTATCTAGGACCCGATTGCAAAGTTTCATAGATATCTGGCTGAGAGAAGAGTGGGAAGTCCATCATTCAGAGAAGTGATGGACTTCCCACTCTTCCCCCTTTATGTGGGAAAGCAGACTGGGATTAGAGAATAGAAAAGCAGAGTAACCCTAGTCTATAGGAAATAAATCTCTCTGTCTGGATATTTCACTTTTCAATTTTGAATGGATCCATTGGATCTGGATTCAATGTGAAATGTCAGTCAGAATATGCAAGACAAATGCAAAATACCAACTAGCAAATCCTTAAATGTCTGAGTCTAGAAAAATATGTGTTTTAAAGAATTATTGACATGTGCTTTATGTTTGCTCATAAGTGCTCCAAATCACTACTGGTACTTCTACCTTGAATCTACATCACTGTACAACAGCAATAGCACTTAGACTTAAATACCACTTCACAGTGCTTTACAGCCCTCTCTAAGAGGTTTATAGCATATTGCCCACAACAATCTGGGTCCTCATTTTACTGACCTTGAAAGGATGGAAGGCTAAGTCAGCCTTGAGCTGGTGAGATTCGAACTGCCAAATTCCTAGCAGCTGGCAGTCAGCAGAAGTACTGCATTCTAAGCACCATAATAGCTCATCCTTTGATGGCCAGAATAATGTTATGTATTGGTCATTCCTCTACCTTATAGTCTCTATCTCTCAGCTAGCCAGGGTACTCAACAATTGTAACACTGAATTCCTTAGGATTCTCCACCTGCATATTTCAATGCCCACACTAAAGTTGTTCATATCTCAGGCTATCATGTCATCCATGGATGACTTTTCATGGCTATATATGTCACCATAAATGCAACTGAACACATGCTAGATCTGATTTTCTATTCAGATAGAGATAGGTGCTCTGAAAGTGGAGAAGTAGAGAATCTACAGTTAGGGATATATTGCTCCATGGTCAGTTTGAGATTGGTGCCACTACAAACTTCAGCAAGGATGGAAGACTACTTAAGAAGACTAAGTTACCTGAGAGGGCACTCTCATTTCTGTCCACTACGAACAGTCAAAAGATTCCTATTTCATCTGTCAGAATTACTTCTGAAATCTCAGCTCACTACTGAATACCAAAACAACCTACTTGTTAAATATCTTTCTCTCACCCATACAGAAAGAGCTAAATCAGCCTCTTTGTTTACTAAGGAGCTGAGTGCTATAAGTGAATGGGACATCAGATGAAATTCAGTAAGAAGAACTCTTAGGACAATTGAGGTCAAACATGGTGCTTCTGAATATCTAAAAATATCTTCAAAGGTAGCCCTATACCCAGCACATTTCAATAGTCCAAGCAAGAAATAAGGAATAAGCATCTGTGACAAGAGTCTCTCAGTCCAGAAAATTAAATTGTTATTGTCCATTTCTGGGGGGTGGAGATGGGGGGGAGTTTACTCTTTTTTCAAATTTCCCAATATACTATACGGTGTAGCTTCCTGGTGGTCTTCTGCCAAACTACTTAATTAGTCTGCTTAAAATTTTGAGATCAGTAAGGCTGGCTGTGTACGACTACAGTATGACCTCAGGGGAAACAGATATTGAATAGGTAATAAATTAAAAATCACAAATGAGGATCCATTGCTTGGCACATCCTATGGAAGCTATAGCAAGAGCAGCACAACAGTTTTACTTCAGGAAAAACTTGTTCTTTATTGACTCTTCTCTTTTGCTAGTTTGTTGATTTAAATACTGATACTGAGTTCTTGGTCCATGCCACTAACTATACAGCATAACAGTGCTGGGGAAAAGCAAGCTGAGAGGCTAATATTGATTTGCTGAACATTAAATTGTGCAGATATTATTGCAGATTATTGGTGCCAGAAAATGAAAGATTTCACAAGTCTGGGTTTGGTTTATGGAATTACACAGAATGAAGAATTTCAACAAATTCTACCTTATAACATTTTCACCTGTTTCTTCTTTGAATTAAGTTTCTGCTATAGTATATGCTCAGCTGTCTGTCATATGAATTGTTGTGAGATGTATTCTTGCATACATTTAAATTATATATACAATGTTGCATATATTCAAAATACAAAAAACCAAGTCTATTTCTATTGCCATGGATTCATAAATATAGGTGAGAATAACTAGTTGTAATTATCATCACCTTTGTTATGATATAGAATCTTATTTTCAGAATCATGGTATAGACAGATATTAAAACCAATGAAATTAGAGGACTGGAAACAACATTTTATATATGGGCAGCATATAATTTTCCCCACTTCTTTCCAAAACTGTTGGTTGTATTGTGATTGTAATGCATTATTGAATATAGTTAGATTTCTATTCATAATTAGAAATCTAAAAGTAAATATAAACATACTCAAAAAAAATAATAAAATAAAGTTGAACAGCAGTTTCTTTTCTGTGAGAGAAGGGAAACTTTGGGTTGGCTAGGATTAAACTGATAACTATTTAAGTGATAAATGATTTGATGATACAGGGAAGCTAAGTGATGAAAAATCAGGTCATAGCAGTTAATTGAAGAAGATAATGTGGAATCAAGAACTTGAAGAGGTTAAATAGGAAATTGTGGCAAGGCATACAGTAATATTTCCTCAACATTGTTACTTAGACTGGGTGTAATATTAAGCACCAAATACAAACTAAAAGAGGAATGGACTAAAAGCTAGTAATCAAATAAGAATCAGATCATCTGATAAGTACCTAAAAGGGCAGAAAAACTTGAAGAATACAGTAGAGTTAGGGTGGTTAAAATCAGCTGAAAGAAAAGGCGGCGGGCTAAAAGAGAGGGGACGGGAAGAATTAGGCCTGGGCAGTCTTATAAAGACCTTAAAGGGAAAAAGTGATTGTGAACTGCTGACAAGAAGAGTATGCATAAATAAATGAGTAATTAAAAATGTGAGACTGGGCAAAAGAACCAAAGACTCTTGAATTTTAAAGAGAACATCGCTCACATTAGAGATTCTCCTCACAATATAGAATGTCTGACGTAATAAACCAATTGCAGTCTTCTTGAAACATAATTCTTAAATGGAAAAACTGAATGTGGTCTGAAAAGCGCTGTATTTGACAAGGTAAGAAAGAAATGTCACAAACACATTTGAAATATTTGCCCGATCTGCAGCACAGGCAGAGGAGCACCTTGTTATGGCTTCCATATTACAGGTGTCATCCTCATACCAATTTCCTATCAGGGAATTACTCAGCAGGTGCCCAAATGAAGTCAGTGACGTTGACATGAACTTGTACTTTTATATAAATAAATATATATTTTACACCTATATTTACAGCAAAAAAGATAGTCGGGCAAACAGGAGCATCATGAGGTAAATCACAGAGCATAGAGAGCACACAGAAGAAAAAGGCGGGAAAAAAGGGAAACTCCCCCTCCACACCCACAGCAACCAATCACAGCACAGATTGCCTCATGTAGGAGCCAGCACTTTCCAACCAATCAACTGTGTGTTCTGGCTTCACTGTACAACCCCACTGCTCCAGCTACCAAATTTAAATATCTTAACATTCCACACAATGCCTCATATCATGTATCTTGTTTGATCGAATGCTTCAGGACAAGAGATGGGATGGCCTGGAAAAAACACGGAAAAATTGGGGAAAAAACAGGGTTTTTTTTTTCATTTTTCCCGGTTTTTTTCCAAACAACTTTAGAAAAAAATGAAAAAAACCAAACAAAAACAAAACCAGAAAAAATGGAGAAAAAACTGTCCCCCCCCCACCCCAATTTTCTGGTTTTCTCCAGACCTTCCCATCTCTATTCAGGACTGATGCTTCTCCAGCACAAATAAATTGTCTTGATCAGACATTTTGCCTCAGAATTCTGAGCAATGTCTGTTGTACTTTAAGTTGCAGAAGTCTGATCTAGATTAATTTGCCCCTCAGTAAATGTTTGATTCTATCAGATTAAAATAATGGCAGAAAGCTGTAAGACAAGATAATTGCATGATAATGTTAGTATGGGGCTTTAAGTGATTGGTTACTTAGGTGAAATGTGGTTATTTACAAAAAACAAGTTTTCCACTGTTTCAAGTTTATCTGTGGAATATATCTCTATCTTATGTTCTCATATAAGTACAGAAAAAATGTATTTATTATATTTGCTCCCCTTGTATGCATATTGAACGATAAAACATTAAATTATATATATGGGAAGTGTGCCAATTGAGAGAGGTACAGAAGCCTTGGAGATAGATAAATAATAGATAAAACCATTTTTCTTTGTTAGTAATACATGTCCTAGTTTGTTTCCATATCAGTTGGAGTTCATTTTGTCAATCAAATTTAAAAATATGTGCTAGCTTTCTTTTCTTGCTCCCAACTCATGTATTCCAATCAGTTAGAATTCCAACTTCAAAGATGACTGAGAATCAAAGATTGGTAATTTAAATAAGCAGTAAGCAAGAATCATTGTGACAAAAACAGCAACATATTTAGCTGTGTGAAAACAATAGAAACATATATAAATGGAACCTTCTGTTAAACACAAACACTCTATCAAACCTGCCTATAGGGATCAGTCTAAACTGAGGTCTAGGTGGCATGCATTAAAATAGCAGTCAATTCAGTTAAACCTTCTGTAAATAATTAACACACTTGTGCATAGATGAAATCAAGTATTTTTTTATCACAGGCATAACCTGTATTTTATATTTATCTATCCTAGTATTTATATATTGCCACACAGCATTTCTAACATATGTATCAAGCCCAAGCCCAAAGACGACACAGCAGAATCCAATTGAGTCCAATTCTTTGTTTGCTTTCACCTAATGGGCAAAATCTTGTCAGATTAAAACTATAACTTTCTTTCCTAAATGTTCTTATCCTGAGACTTTCTAGGCTGTGGTCACCATGTACCAGGTCTAGGATAGCTTGCCATGGCTGACTGTCCCTAGTCAACTCTCTCCAGCTGTCACGCTGTGGCCAGTATGGCATGCAACAACTTGGCATGGGACAACTCAAGAGAGGGATAACTCAAGAGAGGGACACGTGAATTTCAGCAGGTCTTGTCTTGTTGTAGGTTTGAACTTTCTCGAGTTAGAAGTCTTCGAGGCTGGGGTGAGCTGCAATTCTACTTTTCCTTCTCTTGAGTTATCCCATATTGAATTTTCCCATGGTGAGTTGTCCTGTGGCGAGTTCGCTGCGGCGAGATGGCCAAGACAAATAGGCCACGGCGAGTCAGCCATGCCAGGTTATCCCATTGCACCCTGAACCTCCCTGCTTCAGTTCAGGGCTGTGCATGCTCTTAAATTGGACTTCTCTCTGATGGAATATACTGCCTCCTCCCTGAGAAAGCTTTGTGCTGCCAAGATCCACTGCTTTTCCAGTTGACAATTTCATCACTGGATAATTTTATTAATTTTCCCAAATGCACACCTTTTTGCACATAGCTTTTCTAACAATATACTTTTTTCATAGTGTATTTAGTAAATATGCACATATCAATATACTTATTATACTGAGTAATATTTTTGTGATATGCAGCAACACATTCCATGTATTGCATCTCATTTGTACCTTGCTGGAGCTTGTGCTCATAGACAATTCTATTTCACCTTTAAAAAAAACACCTCTTTTTACTATTAGCCTGTATTTAAGAAAAGAACCTTAGGCACATATGTGCCATGCTGGACCTCTGCTTGACCACTACCTATTTTAAATACAATGAAGGTTTCTATAGACAAAAACATGGTTGTGCCATGGGGTCACCTGTGTCATTGTGGCCAATCTCTACATGGAAGAGATAGAACCAAAGCCCTGGAGTCCTTCACAGGAATTCCACTCACTCACTGGTATAGATATGTAGATGATACTTGTGTCAATATCAAAACACAGGAATTGGAAGTATTCACCAACATATCAACTCTATGGACAGATACTTCAAATTCACACAGGAAAATGTTAAGGAAAATAGTCTAGCCTTCCTGGACTGTGCAGTACACATTAAGGAAGACAGAGGCCTTAACACTGAAGTTTACAGAAAACCCACTCACACAGATCAATATTTACATTTTGATTCCCACCACCCATTGGAGCACAAAATGGGAATCATCAGAACCATACACCACCGAGCTGAAGGCCTGCCTACCAGCAAAGATGAGAAAGAAAAGGAATGAAAACACATCAAGAAGCCCTCAGAACATGTGGCTATCCCAAGTGGGCCTTCATCAAAGCTCAAAAAGGACCCCACAGGAGCTCTTCCATAACAGACAACAAATAGAACAATAAATGAAACAATGTTGTCATTCCATATGCTGCAGAAATATCAGAAAAGCTCAGAAGGATCTTCAGCCAACATACGTGCACACTTCAAACCCAAGAATACACTAAGACAGAAGCTTGTCCACCCCAGACACCCAGACACGAACTGAGCAACATGGTATATGCAGTACATTGCAGTGAGCCATGTGCATATCTGTACATTGGGGAAACAAAACAACTACTTCATAAATGCATGGCACAACATAGGAGAACAAACCCAAGAAGACTAGATTCAGCAGTCCTTCTGCATTTAAAAGACAAAAGCCACTCTTTTGAAGACAGCAAAGTCTACATTTTGGACAGAGAGGACCGCTGGTTTGAAAGAGGGGTCAAAGAAGCCATCCATGTCAAAATTGAACATCCCTCTCTCAACAGAGGGGGAGGGATATGCCATCATCTATCTCCAGTCTTGAAACAGTCCTTTCAACAGTTCCAAAAAGGTTCCACATCCATTTGCACCATTCAGATGACCCTAATGACACAGGTAAACCTCCAGGTGACCTTAACGACTCACTAAAGAATGCAAATGACCAGCTGTCTGCAAGGAGTATAAATCCTTCCATTCCCCACCATCCAGTCAGAGCTGAAGAAGCTTCTTGGATGAGAAGCAAAATGCCTTCAAAGAAAAACCAAAAAGTCCAGTTGCCTCTTGAAAAAGCACCTTTGGGACAACCATGACCTGGATGACTGAGAATCTCCACAGATATATGATATGATGGTGACAATGATGGTGGTGGTGATGATGCAACGATAAGAAATTGGGTGCAAAAAAAAAAAAAAGATCTCATAGTCTCCCATACTCTAGCATGCTGTTAGAGAGGCTGTCACAGTGATGCAGAAGAGAAGGTAAGATTCTTTTTTGTTTATTGGCTTAATTAAGTTCCTATTTTTCAATGTGTGTCCAATCACTTTATGTGACTGAAGAGATTGGCTGCAAGATGATACATTTTATAATAGGTGTTTACATTAATGGAATAGGTGTTATTTTGTGCAGATCCTAATATTTTGTTGCATGAATGGAAGACTATTTACAGATCAAACAGGATCTAAGTCAATTTGCCTAAGACTGGCTAACATTACCTATTACAGGTAGGTTGGTATTCGTAAGAATAACTGTAAAATATAATTATTATTTTCATAAGTCAATAATCTTCCTAATGAAAAAAATAGTCTATAAAAATAGCATAAAATATACTAATGTCTTTGAATGTTCATCTCCTTTACTTTTGTGCTTGCATTTAGATTTTGGTAACTGATGTTTGGATCAGGTATGTCTTTGAACGATATATTTCACTTCATAATAAGAACAGAAGACTACAAAACGTGTAATGTTTCTATTTATTAATTCTATCCTCATGAAGTAGAATTTGCAAACTGGCAACCTCATGCAAGGAAGCTACTTAAAGTGTAAAATATATGCAGTCATGGCTGATTTTTAAAAATATAGATATTTAAAAATTTCTTAGAATCTAATAAAAATGTATGTATGTATGTATGTATATAAATAATTTTAAGGATGGAGATTCTTTGTTTTGAATTTTGGTTTTTGGGGGGCAGAGAGGGGTGCCTTTGAGTCAGTCATGACCTGCCAACAACATGGAGACATCCATCCTTCTTCTTGGCTCCCTTCACATGCCTATAACAGCCTTGTGAAGAATGACAATGCTATAGAAACAATCAATCATTAATTAAAACACTATTCAAATTCACTAGAACATTATAAATATGCCCATAACAAAATACCGTATCTGTGCTGGCTTTGCTACCCACCAAAATTCTTGAAACTTGTGAAAACCACAGAAAACAGTTGGAAAGGAACTCTGGCTCTTTTGTCTTGTTCTGTCTAAAAGAGTAGGCTAAAAGACGAAATGAAGAAGCCACCATATAACCACCAAGGCCAGAAAAATCTATAACTGATTTTGCACTGGAGCTAAGATGGATTTTCAGACTTCAGGTCAACTCAGATCAGCATCTGAACTCTGCATCCCTATGCATCACGGGAATGTTTAGTAAAGATTAAAATATATAATGAAGCATGTTTTTACATATGTCTAATATATGTGAGTGTGTGTGCGTGTGTGTGCATGTTGGTATTTGTGTGTGTGCGTGCATGTGGTTTTGTGTGTGTCTATATGTGTGTGTGTCTATATATGAAACATTCAATCCAGATGCACATTATCTACATACTTAGGATAAATACAAACATGCATATGTATATTCTCTAAATGTATAAATATAATCCATATAAATATATGCATATGCATACAAACAAACATACACATCACATTTTGGTTAATACACAATCACAATATTTCTGTAACTTTTTTTGTATGCCATCCTTTTATAGAAAACTCACTTGCTTTAAACAGATGGTCTTATCTTTTCCCCCTTTATTGTAGCTGATTAAGATTTGGCTTCCCCAGCAGTATGAGTATGTGTGCGTGTGTGTGTGAGAGAAAGAATATATATACACACATACATATGTGTGTGCGCGCATGCAGATAATGTATGTGTGTGTGATATAATAACTAGATTGCTAATAGAAGATATATAAGAAAAAGGAAAGGTCATACTGTACCGTGATTATTATACGGCATGTATAATCTTTTAGACTATATTCCGATATATATAGCTAATCAGACTAATGTTCAATGTGAAAGTAAATAAGTTTACTTAATCATAATATACCATGGAGAAAAATTCTACAGAATCCGCTATTATCTTATTACTACATTTTAAAAGCTATTTTTCTCAATACATATACACATACACAATAATGTTTTGTATAAGATCTGCTTCCCCTTTCTTCACATTTACAACATTTAAGATGGCTTTAATTATTAGTTATTCTGAATATCTTTCTTTCTTTTTTTCTTTCTTTCTTTCTTTCTTGATGGCGCACACGTTTTCAATCATGTCTTAATTACTTTTTTAAAATGCTGCACTGGCTTAGGGACAAGAGAGATAACTTGTTAAGCATTTGAACATTTCTGAGCTGTTTTCTCCGTTCTGGCAGTCAATACCCAAGTCCAGATTGTAACCTCCTTTCTGTCTCCAAAGCCTGCCTTGGCTGTGTGTCCAGTGAGGGATTATGGATTTAGCAAGGAAGGTAAGTGTGACTGCAAGCATTGGCTCACCATCTGCTCCCCAGCAATGCCTGGGCCAACCTGCGTAGCCTGCAGCAAGACCAGGGCACACTTTTTCAATCCAGTCCTTTCCAACCTGGCTGAAGAAACACATCACATTCAGTCAGATGATTAGGTCTAAGTAGTCCATATGTAATAGAATATTTTTCCTAAATACCAAAATGAAAACAAAACGAATGCCATTTCCCTCCCCCCATCCACCCCACTTCCCTTGCTCAATATATCAAGTTTTACACAAATAAATACTCTCTTAAGGTTTATGCAAATGACAGAAAAATAAAACTATGCATTATTTAGCAGTTCTTCTATTTCAAGATCCAACAGACTTTATTCACAGCATGTTTTTCCCTAGTTTATGTTGGCCTTCTTTTTTTTTTAATTCTATTTTTTAATTCATCTCTTTAAATTATTCCTTTTAAAATCATTATCTGGTGTATCTTTATAGATTGTCATGCATTAATCTATTATTAAAATATTTTTGCAAGATGCAACTGATGCTGGTTAAATGTTGTTTAAGTATAAATCCTTGCACAAAGATGGTTATTAGAAATTTTCTGCACTTCTATTTGTAACTAATGACCTTGTTGAAAAATTCTTTCCAAATATGTTCTTTTCTATTGGACTTACTGATGAAAAAATAATCAGGCACCATATGCAGAAGTCACCAGAAATCCCTCCCCTCCCCTTGCCAACTCTGGTGGGTTTTTTAAAGACATTTTATTAAAATGATGCATTGTATCTTGAAACCTTTTAGGCAATAAATTAGATTAATATTATTTCTCCTTATTTATTCAATTTGTTTTACATCAGTTTAGATCAAGGTTTTTATTTTATTTGGGTTGGGGGTTTTTTAAGGAAGCTGCTGAAATTATCCTCAATTACTTTATTGCCTCCTACACACAGCCTAGCACTGAACATGGAAATAAAACTGAAGAAACTGTATTTCTTTTTAACTTCAACTATTGTCTGCTCAGCTGCAAAGTACACACCAAAAACAATCCAAAACTGCATAACCTATAGTACAGTATATTAAATTACAGCATCGGTCAGTAATGGAAACTTCTTCCCAGGTATCAATTATTTACAGCCCATTTAAGTAATCCATATTCAGGTGTGGCAATGAAAAAAAAGTGCAGCATAAATCTTTAATGCTGAGCAGTTGAGAGAGCAGGGATGAGGATTACAGGCATTTTAAAAGATGGAGGGGAGGGGTGCCTTAAACGAATTGATATAGCCTGTTCAGCGGCTTACTGCACCAGAGTGCTAATAAATTGACGGATGGTGTGTCAGGGATGTGAATAGAAATCCCAGCATATCTAACTAGAGTAGGATTTAATATAACTGAACCAAAATAAGGAGTTTCTTGGCCCTGATGTTGCAGGACACAGTTTCTGCCTCACTGAGCATATCCTATATCTTTTAATTTTCATAAACATGCTTATAGTTTAACTCTCTAACTACACCAAACAGCTCCCCCCCCCCCAATTTAGCAATGTGAAAGAAGTTTTTCTTTTCTTTTTTTTAAATGGAGAATTGTATTTTCTTTTCTTATTATTGTCACGTGGGAGGATTGTTGGTTAATCAATGTTCCTGACCACCTAAAAGCTGATGGGTGATCTCAGTTACACTTTGAAGCCCTGTAGTATATTTGCAAACTAACTAGACAGAGAAAAATCCAAAATCAGTAAAAAAAAAAAAAGATAGCTGTCTTTGCAAAAGCCCATCTACTGTACTTTCTTTCCAAATGAGGTCATAAGACCCCTGTGTTAGGCACTGATCTCTCTCGTGTTGTTGAGAAGAGTTACCTACATTAATTCATCTGATGAAGACCATGGCTTCAGAACTAAACTTTGCATACATTAGAAAGCAAAATTAGCATTGTGCACTGTGAACAACATTCCATCCTAACTTCTCTCCCACCACTATTAAAGGTCATGTTTTGATGACTGAATGGCATGTCGGCACCTTGGTTCCTTTGGGAGGCATTCCCCAGGTACGTGCAAAAGGTTATTAAATTACCTTCCAAGCAACACTATGAAAATAATTATAGGCTTTTAGAGACATCAGAATGCTTTGCTTTTCTCTCCCCCCTCCACCTCTCTCTTTCTCCCTTTCACTCTCTATCCCCCCACCCCCCTGTTTTTTAAATAAGATGAAGATGCAGTACCTAATGACCATTTCTGTGTGTGAGTCATAGAGGCTGTCAGCGGTGACAGGACAAATGAGCATAATGGCATAGCTTAAAGGGGAAAGGTTCATTTTAAATAGTGACAAATAATATTTAAATGGCATTGTTGGAGACCCATCATGCTTGTAAAATGTAGTTTGTATCTCTTCTTCATCCTTTAAATTCATCACTGTCAAATGGTATTAGCTACTAACATGCAACATCAGGTACCAATATAATTTTAAACTATTAAATGTGGCTGCAACCAAAGAACAATGCATCTTGATTCTTTTGATTTTTTGTAGCACAATAAATAAAGGCTTTTTAAATGTACATTTTGAAATATACTCTGCCGAGCTGTATTTTTTTTTTTTTTTTTTTTTTTTTGCTGTATAATGTAGGTCTTTGCAAACAGAGGAGGAGGGGAACGGCTTAATGTGGGGTTTCTTGTCAGTAACATGCTAAAATAGAAATGACTTTGTAAACTAATGTAATTCACAGGTTTGAAGGCAAGATCGTCAAATATTATAATCTGGTCAAAACAGTCCCAGACAAATGAACACAGTGGTATATATTCTGAAAAAGCTTCTGTTAATAGTAGCTGTCATTAAACTTATTCATGAAATATTCAGAGACTTGACAAAAAAAAGTATAATTTGAAGAGTTTCATAGTAAGTGTTAGCAGAATTGACTAGAAACTCTGGTATCATTCTGAAAAGTTAATCAAAAAGATAAATCAGTACCTGCTCTTCAAACCCATTGCACACCATGCATATAAAGTCAAACAATGGAAAGTAATAAAATCAATGTTGTTTTGGAATTCCAGAATTTCATAAAGAATCTCATAATTCCTGCATAATTTTGTACAATTTCCATCACATTTATGGTTCTTTTATTTTCAGATGACTTAAGCCAAAAAATGGCAACAGCTTAGAGAACCTACAAGTTGTTAAAAGTTATAGCCAATTTTCTGGAAAAATTATGCCAGCTAAAAACAGCACATTAAATATTTACCCTGTTGGATGTTAAAAAACGCTTACAATGAAAAATGCTTTACATATTGACTATTCAAAATGGCCTTCACTTTGAAATGGTGAAATGGAAGGGATTGCAGATGTACAAGAATAAATATAAAAACAAATGAGTTGACTTGAAGTGTTGCCGGCTTTCATAAACATGCTACTGCAATAACATGTGACATTAATATTTAATTACAAAAGCACGGCTGCAAAATCTTTGAAATTAATGTTTTGCAAAATTAACATTCCGTGCACAGAAGCAAAGTCGTTCCAGGCGCGACTGTGATTAACAATGCCATTCACTTTACATATTATATTAATATATTATTCAAGCTAAGAATTAACACCTCCTCATTTAAATAAGGTGCTACATATCATGATGAGCTAAAATGCTTTGCTTAAAATGGCCCTTCTGATTTTAAGCAATGGGTGTTTATCATTTAATATTTGTTATTGAATGCTCTTGGTGGGTTTTTTTTTTAAAAAACTCCCTTTTTACATTCATTTTTCAAAATGAAGAGATTTCATTAAATGGCGACTTCAAATTCTTGAATCAGTAAACCACTTGAGCTGTCTTTTGCATACTGAGGTCTCATCTGCCTGACCTCACTGTTATGCTTACATTATCTTAATGATGATCCTGGATGCAACTCTGCTTCTTTGTAAACCAAAAAGAAAAGGCCCTTTTATTTTAAAGTGCAACTGTATTTTGTCATTATGATTTCGGAGTATCTATTCATAAGTCAGCCAGTAATACCTCAGACAATAGTTGCAGTGAAGCAAATGAATTGCTTAGGATTAAGCAATGTACACATTTGTCCAGACTTCTATACAACCTTTCAGTTCCTTTTATTATTATTTTTTAATTTGAAGGAGGCACTGAAATATTTTATTATAAAAGCCTGCAATGTTCTCGCTCTGTCAAGATTGCTACCTTTGACGCCACAATTTCCCATCTTTGCTGCCTTTACAACATTATTTTTTTTTCTTCAATTAATGGATGCTTCTCGGTCTAGTTTCATCTGTTGGGGATCCCAGTCAAGCATCACATGCTGAGTAACCAGGTAGTGATTCAAACTCAGATACGCAAAGGAAACAAAGCTAACTTATTGCTGAAGAGGAATTTTCCTGTATCAATCCAGTAAGGGATTCAAGGTAGTTTGGTCATCGATTACCCACATTTTGCATGGGAGAAAATGTTCATGGGTGAAATAACTTCTCCTCAGTGACAGCAGAAGATAGCAGTAAGAAATGTCTGACCCTGTGAAAGATGTGGCCTTCTTTGCACACACTTTTCATTGTTCGCCAAAATTACTGAACTCCTATACTTCTTAAAATTAATGTACTTAGCCCCCAGCATAACCACTATGTAATTCAGTTTTGGGGGGAATTCATAATTTGAAATCAAATACCATTTAAGAAGAGGCATGTAGCAGTTCAAGAAAATATGGGCCAGAAAAGAAATGTGAGGAAAGTGTGCAAGATGAAATGAGTGCCATTCTAATAATGTAACAATGGTGAAATTCTCTGAAGTCTGCTACCTGTTATGTGAGTCTGCTACCGAGGTACGCTTTGTGCGAGCATGTGTTCTTCATGTGCATGTGTGCCTGAGGCGTGCCTGTGCAGTGCTAGAAAAGGAACATTTTGAAGCCTTCCGAGTCTGCAAGGGTAAGTAGAACAGTGAGGGGGGGGGATCCGCTGTGCCACATGATTTAGATTAGCTAGAAAATAGGAAATCCGACGATTCTAGCTAATATAAATTGCGCATCACAATTGATCATCGCCCAGCTGATAGCAGGAAATACCGGTTCACCCAAATCGGTAGCATTTTTTACTACCGGTTTGGGAGAAACAGTCCGAACCGGTAGCATTTCACCCCTGTAATGTAGGTACCATTCTACCACTCTGCCTTCTCTAAATTTAGTTTCTATGAGAATGCTAACTAATAATAAACTCTAAACAGAACTCTTGTATAAAAGTGTAGATACATAAAATCACTTATTGATACCTGCTTTATTTTGCTAGATTTAGTCAAATATTTTTTTCTTGTTTTATTTAAACATAAGTTTACCATTATACGAGCAGCATCTCTTCCATTATCACTTTTTTTCCCTCCGCTGGACTCATCTTTCAACTGGCTATATGAATTAGACACTAATTCATAATAATTCAGCATTTGATGAGGATTACATTGCCCCTCTGCTTCCAAAACATACTTGAGCAATAGTAAAATCTATTTCAGCTTTAGTAAAATCCAATATACTAAATGCAAACTGTGCAATTAATCTTCAAGAAAAAGAAATGTAGTAACTAACTGTACATTATTAGGCTGCATATAAGTGTGCTTATGCCATGGGGCGTTCAGGAATGAGAAATGTGTTTCTTTCTGCATTCTTGGCAGGATGAAATGACTAAATCAGGAAATTGGTCGGCCTCCTTTCTTCCAGAGACTCTTAATTATGTCCCCTTCAAAGAGATATTCATATCTACCATAAGTAGGACTGGGGTTTCTTGACTATAGTTTCTTAGCTATAAAAAAGTACATTGGTATCACAAAGTAATTTTTCACAAAGATACCAAAACCTATTGTTCTTTGCTGCAAACTCTTTCCCATCCTCTTGTTGTATACTTACTAGATATGTGAACATATGACAATGCTAATCATACTAGGAAAGCATGACTTTCCTTCCTTCCTTCCTTCCTTCCTTCCTTCCTTCCTTCCTTCCTTCCTTCCTTCCTTCCTTCC
>WNWU01000006.1:15250382-15260693 GCA_012654045.1 Ptyas mucosa | reverse complement strand
AGTTTGGGAACCCCTGTCTTAAAGGGTAGAGACTTCTGGCCAGTTGTCTCCTTCTCCATGGCTCCTGGTGAGTTTTTCTAAGTCAGGAAAAAAAAAATAGCAAAACTGCAGCAGCTGTGCTCAACTTTTCAAAAAGTTGTCAACACAGTGATGACACTGTTGAAAAATTAAGTGCCAAGTAGACCAGACTTCCAAGCAGTTGCTCAAAACGCCCTGAAAATAATATATTTTAAAGTGACCCGTTGAAAAAAAAAAATTGAGAGAGAGGAAAAGAGAGAAAACGGCTATAACTCAGTATTTCATTTGAAAGTGTGACTAGGAGACGAGGTAAAGGCTAGTGTTGGCGAGCAGTCTGGAAGTCTAAAATTGATGAAACTGAGGCAAAAAAAGTGTTTTGGTGTTGTCTGCAGTTTAATTTTGCTTGCTTTTCCTCTGAGTCTTGCCTGCTTGCCTTCTGTGTCATACAGTAGGTTTGGTTGTTGTGCTTTTTACAAAACTGTGGATCTCATCAATTTACTTTTGCCAAATAAGTATTATAACAGGTACTCAAAAGTGCATTTTTTTGTGTGTGTTTATGGTGGTCAGAATTCACCTCACCCTTGTAGTCAAGTTCGTAGGGAAAATGTTTTCCTTTCTGCATAGTATGTCTTCTGGAAAATTAGTATTTGGTGAATAATGATGCTCATTATGGCAACAATATTATGAGAATGCCAATGACATGCACTCTGACTTCAAAAAAAGGTCCACTGATCCTCAAAACATGGAACAAAAGAATCATAGACGGCAAGCAGAAAATATGTAGCCTGACTGATGTGTAGAACTTTGCAGAAAAGATTAAAGCAATTTGAGAAGCTTAGGATATATCAGGGAGATGTTTCCTAATAGGTATTATTATATAAGATGATAATATATTTATATTTATCAATTACATTGATACCGTATTTCCCCGAAAATAAGCCCTCCCTTGAAAATAAGCCCTCCCCGAAAATATTTAAACACATGGGCCATTTCCTCTGGTTAGGGTTAGGGAGACAGAGCTGGAAATCAGGTAAGATGGCAAGAGGAGCCCCGTCTTGCTCCACACACCCCAAAATAATAAGACCTCTCCAAAAATAAGGCCAAGCTCTTATTTAAGGGTTCAAAAAAATATAAGACAGGGTCTTATTTTCAGGGAAACATGATTTCTTACCTTTCTTTCAAAAACCCAGCATGGTAGGTTGGGTTGAGAGACAGTCCCATGTCACTTAATGAACTGTTGTGGCTGAGGTTTAACTCTAATCTGACTCTTCCTAGTGTCAGTCATATTCCTCACCGCTACATCACACTGAAAACATTTCTAACAACACAAGGGAACTAGTATGTAAGCAGCAATATGACAAGTCTAACTATAATTCATATTCCCAACTACCAAATATACTTAGAGCAGCTGGCTCAGGAATTCTGGGAGTTGAAGTCCACAGGTTGTAAAGTGGCCATAATTGCACACCCTTGGTTTATAGGGTTATTTTAAAGCAAGGTGACAGTTATTTTACCATGTAATTTTCACTTAAGGAACCAGACCTTCAAATTAGACATGAAAAGAATAAATGGTTCATGTTGAAAAAATATTGACAAACTTTTCCCTGACATTATAAATCTTCCCCTTTCATTCCCCAGGAATGAAGTATATGATGCCAATGAATTAATAAGTCTTCATGGGAGTCTTTCATGAATTCAATATTAAATGTCCAAATAAGCTGTAAACTCTAGTAATCATAAATGACTATAGTGAATCACTTTCAGAATTGAAAGCTTGTACTGGCTGATCAACTAGACCCTAGATCTGGGTTTATACACACAACATATCAGCTTAGGAAGGAATGTTTAAGAGCCTTTTGTGTGAAGCACTTTACTCCAAGACGCATCTTAGATTTCAATGCATAGAATTATGGTTCATTGCACAGTGACCCCGATGCTTCTACTGGATTTGGAACAGCTTATATCCTGCAACAGGAGGGACATGGTGACTCAGTGGCTAAGACGCTTAGCTTGTTGATCAAAAGGTCGGCAGTTCAGTGGTTCGAATCCCTAGTGCCGCATAACGGGGTGAGCTCCCATTACTTGTCCCAGCTTCTGCCAACCTAGCAGTTCGAAAGCACTTTAAAAATGCAGGTTGAAAAATAGGGACCACCTTTGGTGGGAAGGTAACAGTGTTTGTGCACTGTTGGCATTTAGTCATGCCGGCCACATGACCACAGAGACGTCTTCGGACAGTGCTGGCTCTTCAGCTTTGAAACGGAGCACCGCCCCCTAGAGTTGGGAACGACTAGCACATATGTGCAAGAGGAACCTTTACCTTTACCTTTATATCCTGCAACAATATCTTTAACGTGATGAAACTACATCTCCTTATTCCAAGGTCCTTGGGAAGGATCATTCAGTTACTAAATGATCCTTCCCAAGGCCCTTGGAATAAGGAGATGATGTACTTTCATCATGCTAAAGATACTGTTGCAGGATATGAACTGTTGCCTTTTGCAATTAACTGATGCTGATTTTGTCAATGCCAACAGTGTTCAAGTGACACCCCATGTTTTGAAATTGCTGCCTATTACTATTGGTAATATCTTTCTTTTCTTTTGCCACAATTGTTCTACTTATATTTTCAGGTCTTTATATTTTGTAATCTTCTCCAGTTCTTTCTCTTCTAACTTGCTGTCTCTAGGTACTAAAACATCCATTATCCAGACTTTATTTATTATTTTTTTTTGTCTTTCCTATCAACAATTGTTAAGTTTGGGATATTACCGTATATGGCAGGTGGTTGTCCATTTGAATCCTAAATTACTTCAACTTTTTCATTTTCTATAACTTGGTCTATTTTATGTCTCATCAATCCTTGCTTGCACCATTGTTGTTATTACTGTTATTAATTACTATCGTAAACAGAGCGTGGCCATTTGGGGTTTTAATCCATGGAAAATAGATGGACACTAGAAATTAGATTCTTAGTTTGATTTCAACCATATCACCCCCTATTCTCTTTCAGAAACTCACTGTTGTCTTCATAAATATCTTGCAGAAGCTGCAGTAGAAGTATTTACTATTATCAGTGGTACTGTGTCTCTTTTTAAATAAACTCTAATGATTATTGTTTGTAGATGAAAGCCTCAAAGATGCTTTTAATTTTCAATTTACCTTCATCACTTTGCATCAGACTGTTCTGTGTTTTAAATCAGTTGCCTCAATTTGTGGTTGTGGGATGTAAGATGTCACTCAGCTACACTGCAACATAATACATGTCACCTGAACAAGGGAAAAAGCTAATAAATTGCTCCAATGATGACAGATTCATAGGGGATTTGCACACATACAGCACAGATGTCTGCAGAAAAAGCCTTTTCACATCTTATATTACATTGGTTTTAACACAAGCAATGACCTACGCTATGAAGAACAATGCACTCTTTTGCCCTGCATGTTGTAAGGGTGCTGAAGTCATTTCAATGCCGTCAGCACCACCATTTATCAACATCACTCATGTGGTAAGTACAGCGCTCCTTAGTTTTGAATGTGTGATCAAAACTGGGGAATAACATGCTATAATAAAATGATATAAGCTGCAATCGGAATATAAACACTGTTAATTCTGAGTACACATAAAAGTAGGTATCAGGTTAGAAACCAGGAGACTGTGAGTTCTAGTTCCACCTTAGGCACAAAGCCAGCTAGGCAACCTGGGGCCAGTCACTCTCTCTTAGTCCTAGAAAGGAGGCAAGGACAAACCACTTTTGAAAAAAAAGAGAGGGGGTCAAGAAAACTGCACAAACTGGTCCAGGCAGTCCCCATGTAATCGGACATGACTGAATAGAGAGAAAAAAAATACTCTGTATTTGTACATTATTAACAGTATTTATTAAGCAAAAATCAAGAACACAGGGGCATCACCTCAAGTTGACTCGAGGAAAGTTCAAAAGTAATGTTAGAAAGTATTACCTCATAGAGTAGTGGAAGCTTGGAACCAACTTCCAGTGGAGGTAGTGGGTCAATCATCAGTTTAAACATGCTTGGGATAAACACATTCTCCGACAAAAATAAAATAAATATAAAATATAAAAAGAATTAAAAAGTAATAAACTAAAAATAATGGACCAGTAGGTCTTTTGCTGCCGTCAGTTTTCTATGCCTCTATGTTTCTATGTTTGTGTACTTCCAATACTTACAAAGTTATCTGAAAGATGGTTGCCTCCATCTATCAGTATTTTGTATAAGACTTATTTGCTTTAATCTAAGTAATAATTTTTTTGTCCTCAAGATGCATGAAACCCTTACATGGCATTGAAGATGAATAAGGTGTAGCTCTGTATGCTAATTAGAATCCCAGAGTACTCTAGCTCTCAGCCAATAAGATTTCATGGAAGGTGCCAATTTAATGAGCTATATATGAATTCTTTGAGTAGCCAAATAATGCCATTCCAAATGCATGAAAATATTAAGTTTAGAAATTACAGTAAGGTTTATTTGTTTTTGTTTGTTTGTTTTTTTTAAAAAAGAAAAAGAAAAGAAAAGAAATCCTAAGTGGGGAAAAAGTTCCTAAAATAGTCCCCTTAAAAATTAAATATTTTCATTAGGCACTGAATGTTAAATGACTGTGTTAGGAGACTGTGGGATAGAGAATAAATAAAGATTATTCTGTAAATAGAAATTACTGGCTGACTGGCTGACTGACTGAAATTCTGAAAACAACAATATTACCTTCATAGATGCTGCTTAAAAGAAGCATAAAGCAATGGTAGCTTTCTGATGAATACTGTAACCAGCTACCCTATACTATAGGATAGAGGAATTCCATGACCTCAGGGAAAAATTGTACTGTTTTTGTTTTATACGCAAGGATAGAAAATGCAGTATGACTAGAACGGGATCCAGTAAACATACTAATTATACTTTTGGCTCAAATCAGAATGGTTTATAAAAATGCCATAAATATATATTTTGTGGCATATATATGTATGTGCAAAAACATCCTTAAAAATAATTTTATATTTTCTGTATGATATATCTCCCATTTTTTTAGATTGTGATCAAAATAGATGATCCTAGAGGGCTGTGTGAAACAAAAATTCTCGCAGGTTTTTGGAAAATATTCCCAAAGTAAAGTCATTTGTCCACTCATTTTTTATGTGCTGGAAACTGAAATCCCAGCATAAATATGTCAAAATATATTTGCAGTGCAAAATGGAATAAATGCTTAATTTGATTTTTTTTAAAAAAAAACAACAACATTTGCTACATATGTTCCATGACAGAAATTTATATATTTTTTATATGTTAACTCTCTCCCACTGCCCCTGTAAAATGTTTACTATATATAGAACACCTTCTGTGGCCAATCAACTGAAATACAGAAGAATAAGCTGCGCTTCAGTGAATTATTAATGCTATCACAATCAATTAAAAATCTTTGAAAGGGATTTCATTGCATTCTTTTTTTTGTCCTCCATATATTATGATAAATCATTGCTACTGCTTCTGCTTGTAGTTTTCCTGGCAAGATTCCTTCCCCCTCACCCCCCAAAACTCAAAAGGCATAAATTTTTGTGCAACTGGTTTATATAAAAATCTTTTGTTCGTGATACGATATGGAGTAGGCAAGGGCTGGATTTAATTGGCTTCTATCTCTTAAGGATTTGTTTTACTTCCATTTTTAGCAAATAGAATTCTTACTATGAACTTTAGGATACATTGGTCACAAATCCGTAATAAATCAGTTACATGGAGGCAAAGGCACTGATCTGATGTTCATTCTTCTTTATAATTCATAATTCTGGGCCATATATTTTGTGGTTAAATTTTTATATCCATTTTTAAATCATGGTCTCTAGCAACTATTTTTAGAAGGCAATTGGAAAACTTAATTTGGCGAACAGGGAAAAATCAAAAGCTGGGCTTATAAAAATCAGTATACTCTTATGTTATAACTTGACCAATAGATTTTTTTGGGGGGGGAGGGGAGAAGCCCTCATCGCCATTGTTTATTTTTTCCTAGATAAGTTTTGTAAAAATAAAATTAACGCGTATTTTATATCTTTATTGGTTAAGAAAGGAAAAATTGAGTAGTACCATTTCATTCCAAATAAAACAAACATAATGTAAACTTATGATATACTATTTATGCCTTGTATATGATGGCATTATTCTTATAAAGAATATTTCCCTGTTTTGTTGTATATGGAAAAAACAATATCTATTATCTTATGCTACTTATTTATTAATTTAAGTACACATTCTTCCTTTTGGTCAGAACTGTCGTAAAAGGTTTTAGCTGTGTTACGTGTCAACATATTTAATGAGGTAGATACATTGTGTGTATGCATTTCTCATTCTTTTTAGTTTTTTATCACAATATTTATGTTTTAATTTAAGGGTACTTTTGTAATTTTTTTAATGGTTTTATTGTATGTCACCCAGAATGTGAGATGGGATGTGTGTGTGTGTGTGTGTGTGTGTGTGTGTGTGTGTGAGAGAGAGAGAGAGAGAGAGAGAGAGAAATATATCATTTCCCTCCACCTCATTTTTTTTTTTTTTTGCAGAAAATGAATTATTTCATACTACTGAATATTCCATCCCAGAACCAAATGTATTCTTGAAATAAACTATTAAACATAACCACCAGCAGCTAGCTGTTGCAATATCATGGCCTGGGTTTTTTTGTTTTTTTTTTAAAGTCAGTTTCATCCTTTGTTCAAAATCAGCAGGGGAAAAATATCCTATGGTCAATATCTACCTCTACTCCAAAGAAGATTCAGAAAGAGTTAAAAGCACAAATAAAATTATGAAAGCCTAATGGTATTTTTATAACAGAGCTCCTGCTATTCAGCTGTATTTCAGCAAAAACATTGCACATTTTGATGACTGTCAAAATTTACATAACTTACTCTACATGAATTAACTATGAGGTATAAAATGCAACTTTGGCTGAATAAAACCACAGCAATTGTAATGCAGGATTTCAGGCAGTACTAAAATAATATGACATCAGAAAAAGCCAGCAACAGCAGCAAAATACATGAATATGATGCAGGGCAAATTAGTTAACATTTAGAATTCTTATACAGAAAGGAGAGAACAGAAGAAATATGTCGAAAAGCATCAGTGAATCCCCCACTGTCTTTATTTGAAATTTATGCCACATTATACACGTTAAATTATTATTTTATATAGCTGGTATAGTATTGTACAATATAGTTTGAAATATGATGTATGTTGGATTGGCAATGTGCACAATCTGTGATGTGGTGGCCCTGAAGAGCGAAGACTGACTTACCATACAAAATAGGAACCTTGTGCATTTTGAAAAGATTGAAGTATAAAAGAAATGAATCTCAGGCTTGAAACATTTCTTCTGAACATTCTTACCCTTTATCTGATAGGAAGGAAGGAAGGAAGGAAGGAAGGAAGGAAGGAAGGAAGGAAGAAAGGAAGGGTGTCATAAGGACTTGGTGGGGGAAATCTTTGTTTCTTTCTAAAAGCCTAAAAGTTATACCCAACTGCAGCACGAAGAGTAAAGAGGTTGTTATTCATATTAACTACATTTACATTCCTATCGCAACATCCAGAGAGCTAATAGTGGGGTTATTAACATAACAAACGTAAATGTTCTATATAAATAATACTGTTTCAGGCCAGCAACCGCTCATCTGACAGCATTTAGGCACAGGCTCAACATCTGTTTATGAACACTTTGCCTAATGATATCATCAGATATCATTAAGTGCGGCAGAATACAGCACAGAGGCAGGTGCAGCTGCCTTCAGTACCCATCACAGAGGAAGAAAAGAGCCGCATTCCCGATCCGAAAACCCATCATTAGGACAATTTTCTTCGACAAACCAGCCCTGTGATTTCAATCTGTATATCACCTGTAATTGTAGTTTTTAGCAAGAAGCTGATTCTATACATTTAGCAACGGATCACGTTGATGGCCTGAATACTGGAAACACATTTGTGGTACCAGCTGCAGCGGCTTTTTTTAGAGCCCTGTGTTAACAAAATACTGCTAACAAGGCAATGCTTGGAGTGCAGCTTTGTTTCTCTTTCTTGTTCATAGTGTTTAGATGTGCATAATTATGGAAATTAGCGATTGATTGCTTCTCAATAATAATTGATTATTGGTCACTGAACCTTCGCCAAAGCACTGCACCAGGAGGTGAGCTTGGGAGCTCAGCCATTCTCCGACATGGAAAGGAAGGGGCCACAAAATTCTCAGCTTGTGCATCACTTGCCATGATAAACAGAGCAAAGGGATAATCGAATGTCCCAAAGTCTCTCTTGCCTGCAGGCAAATTGTAGAGATCATAGCAAGCCCGCCGAATTCTCCCTGTAGACTGTGTAAGAAACATACATCATTTTTATATATATGTCAGTTGCTCTTTGATTTGAAAACAGTTCTGATATATTTTTTTCTTTTTCTTTCTCATCAGTTTTCTTAACTTATACAATTTATGTTTACATCTATGTGTTCACAAATATAGGCATATTGCAATTAAGTCGCTCCTAAAAGGAAAGATGCACAAATTCGAGTTTTACCAACAAGATGGTCAGACTAAAAAATTACTATACTCTTCTTTGGATCTCTTCTTCATGACAACATCACTATGTTTGATTAAGATATGCAAAATTGAAGAAATGTAAAAAAGAATTCTGGGGATGAAACAGGTTGACTTTCTTAAGACAAGTTATCTAAGTTTCCACAATTGAAATGGATGTATTTTGCTTAAGCTCAATATAAATCTTTAACTCCAATTTGTATGTTTCCCCATTTCTGTAGAGTATGAACAACAAAATCACTCATATGAAGCTTATGGAAAATAGAACATCACTATCAACAACCTGATAAGGATGGCAATTCAAATACTAAGTACACCAAGGTTAAACTGCAGCAATATATATATGTGTGTGTGTGTGTGTGTGTGTGTGTGTGTGTGTGTGTGTGTGTGAAATCTAGCAGGTAAGTGAACTCTTTTACTCCTCTTCTTTGCAGCTCCACACATGTCTTAAACCTGGAACAAGTAGATGAGTAAATCACCTTTCTCTTATATTTCTTTGTATGGATACAGTCTTGCTACTCTATTTTTTTCCCCTTTGGCTGTATTTCTACAGACTCTTATTTCATTTAATTCAATATTTTTGCTTAATGTGATGTCCATAGATTTTGTGTTTCATTCATACTCAATGTGTTTCATTCAATACTTTGGTTACTAGATGAATAAAATCTCAAAATTTTATAAAATTGCTTCAAGGTAACAGATCAGCTTTCTTCCACATTCATGGCAAACTCTATCTGTTATGTTGGACCCAAACAACTGCTGCATGTGTTTAGATACACATCATCTTGCTCCCTGTTGCATCACACAATGTGCTTGAGTTAAATAGACTGTTGATTAAGACATACAACTATAAACTTCTCAGTAACTGGATAGATCTCTGCATGTGTCTCTGATCAACATTGTTTATGTTACAATATTAATGTATTAATTTTAAAAATTAAGTTAATTCCTCATATATTTATCCTGGTAGGTTTTTCCATATTTAACTTCATATTTCCTTGGGAGGTCTATTTACAAATACCACTTAATACTAAACATGTAATAAAAATGTAAGTAGCCACAGGGAAAGATATATAGTAAATATAGATGGATCATTTAACTTTCATCCTCTGCTGCAACACTGATAAAAATTGATCCCTTCAAGTTTCTGTTCTAATTGAGATACAATTCTCATTGGCACTTATTTGCTGTTTTAAAGGGAAGGAATTAGTACATGCGTAGTTACAATTAATGTTAAGTCTCCTTTGGAGAGAGGCCTGCAACCTTTGACCTCTTTCACAGAAAGGATCATGGCTATCTTGTTCAATCCCTTTCAACTTCAACTCAAAGTCTTTATTGCCTAAATTTAAAAAAAATCTCTGCCACCTGGAATCCTGGAAAGACAGAGGAGAATACAATTATTTTTCCAAACTAAAAACACAGCAAAGTAGTTATAGATAAACCTTCAATATAGAAAACTACTTACATATACAAATCAGAAAGTTACCTGTAGAAGTTCAAAAGCATACTGTATATATGAGCCTTTGTGTATGAGAAACATTATGTATAGATTTACTGATATAAGAAATGTTGGAATATAATACATCGCTTTCTTTCATCACTACTCAGCTCACAGATTGTGTTAGACTCATATTTATACATTTTCAGCAAAAAAGAAATACTGCAGTATGTGTGTGTGTGTGTGTGTGTATATATATATGTATATATATATATATATATATAT
>WNWU01000006.1:15236644-15250282 GCA_012654045.1 Ptyas mucosa | reverse complement strand
TATATATATATATATATATATATATATATATATATATATTACTATATCAATAGAAGAGAATATTTGTAGTTTGGGGTTGAAATGTGGGGTAACCTGACTGAGCAATGAAGCATTTGCAAGGAAACAACCAAGCTCAGAAAACACCAAAGTCCTCATATATAATTATACATCACATAAAATTTACTAAAGCAACCAGTCATTGCATTAACAGCAAATAAGCAATAGAAGGTGCATATCAACTGGAACTCATCCATTGGCCTCATTGAAAAGAGAGAGTAGCCATAGTGAAACAATTAATCCATTCTAAAATATTAAACTAAATGGGAAATCCTTTTCTCAACTCATACAATAAAGATAGTTTAAAATCATGAGATATAAACGTGATTCTTCTTATCCAATCTAGTCCTATAAATTATAAAGTTCTGTTCACCACATTATGTGTCTGAAATCCAATAGATATATGAATTCTAAGCAACATATCCAGATTTACTTCTAATATGATAATAAAAATAATAGTGCTGCATCCTACAAGGTTATTATTAAGATACCTGTGCGAAGAACACTTTCAACAAGTGCTTGGAAAATATTAGAAAAGGTAAATCTACAAACTCCATGGATACTCTATCAATCATCAGTGTCTGGTGGTAACAGCAGGAGAAAATAACACTCTTCATGTAACCTCAAAGAAACTTCCTTATTATCCAGATATTTCTCTCTTAACAGTGATCAATCAGATACAAACTACTTAAAAAGAAACTACTGGATTAGTGGTACTTCCTTTGCTTCCTACTAGTGGGTCTTTTCTTATGTTAAATTTTTAATTGCAGCATTTTTTTTACTGAATAGTATGTTCAATGCCTATTTTTGATAATGCCATTTATCAACCACTCATTGATTCAAGACTATTTTAAATTTAAAAAGATGCCCCGCACCTTTGACTTACAGATGTAAAAATAAAACATTCCCTTCATTTATGGTCAACTGGCCTTTTTTACTATGAAACTTATTCTTCATATTATATTCTGATCAGTATAATGGGATACAAATTAAGAATAGTTTATTTGATCATTTGCAACATTAACACTTCTGTTCATGGCCTCGCCTCCTCCCTGCCATGTCTCCTCAAAAGCAGTTAGGGGGCATCCAAACACCATGTAGGGGAAACCCTGAAAGCTGTGTGGGAAAGGAAGAACTCTAAATCTGTAACCAGGGTAATTTTGTAGGCAGCTGAGAGGTTGGGAGTAAGAATGGTCCTCCTGGCTCTAATAACAGCTTTTGAGTCAGGCTTCACCTATCCCAGGGGCCTCAGTGTGGGACCTGCTTATAAAGCAGCATGTCTGACTGGCCCCTTACAACCAGCTCTATGGAAAATGTCATAAAGCTAACAGTTAATCAGTTGCTTTAATGGTTCTACTGTTTTAATATACTTTAGCTTCACAGAGTCTTCTACGATTTGACAGTTGTAAAAGTTGAAATTATAAATTACAAAAACCAAAAGCAAACAACTTCTAGCCCTGTGCTACATCTAAAGCCTCATGTCATTTATAACCAATAAAGTTGTGGGCAATAATTTTCCCATTCATTCTCTGAAAGAAATTATCAAGTGTCTCATTTGCAACTCTGTAATTCCATGCAGCACTTAACACTGCTGGATTAATTCCAGAAAATTGTTTTGTTCCTTCAAACTTTGAAAACTCTTGGCTGATTCGCCCAAAATTTGCCCTTACCTATAAAATTCTGATCAAGACATATCAAAGTTACATATCAAACATACATCTACAGCAAAAACAACAACAACCCGAAAGCAATACAAACGAAGCCCAATTTTCAATCTTCAATAAAACACATTCAATTAACAATTAGAACTTAAATCGGCATTTAACCTGAAGATTTAAGAAGCACTAAACAGTTATACCCCGGTCTTTTCTTCCAACTATTAAAGAGACAGAATTATCATCTGATAAAGTTCCCTGAAATTCAAGATTTGGTGATCGTGACCCCAGAAATGGACAAGTCCCAATGGTTTCTACATTCAAAGGAGTTAATGTAATATCCAAATAAGACAGCTGGAAGTAAACCTTCTAAAACTACAATTTAGCTGATTTAAGGAGGAAATGAACATCAAATTGCACTGCCTAAGATGTTGTATTTCATTAGATTCAGTGGACAGCATATTCCCATTTGTTTCTTTTCCTCCCTCAGTTTTTACAACAGTCCATGCGTTGTTGTGTTGTTGCAGCAAAAAGAAATAACCACACTAATCACATCATTTGCTCTATTCTGTGTACAGTAGGCAGAATTGCTGGCCCGTCTGTTGAAATACAGCTCTTCTTTCCTCACCCAACTAATTTAGCTATGATAGCTATTTAGAGTAGCATCATTTGTTCAATTTACCTTTTCAATTGATAGCTGACAATGTGTTGTTCTAAGAGCATCCATTTAAAAACATTATTTGCCATTTGCAACATTTACCACCTGCTCCTAATGCTTTGCTCTTGGGTAGAAAAAGGTATCAGCAGAGCAGTAGGTGGAACCAGAAGCAAAATGCTTACCCTGGGGAACATATTTCTCCCCTTAAAAGTCCTCTATTTTAACAGCAGAGTTTTGCAAAGGACAGCAAAATGTTTATGAATCATCTGTCAGTTTGCTGATTCCAGTAGTCCGGAGTTGTTGTTTTATCCATGTTTTCTCTTTGTTTCTTTGTTTTTAAAACTGTTGTGATCATTTGTGTCTGTGAACCTTCTTGTGATTATCGCGTGTTGCTTTAAAATGATACATAGGTAGAGGTTTTTGCCAAGCTAGCAAAAACCCCAATCATCAAAAACTGGGTGACACATCTGTGTCAGTCAAATAACTTCAGTCATTCAGAGAGGGCCCAGGAGGGGCTAAACCAGTTGTCCAATCTTGGCAACTTTAAGACTTGTGGACTTCAGCTCCCATAATGGCTGGCTGGGGAATTCTAGGAGTTACAAATCCACAAGTTTTAAAGTTGCCAAGCTGGACACCCCTGGGCTAAACTGTATGACTTCAAAGTGCAGGATGGTGATTACGAGTGTTATATTGTTCTGTACATAAAAACGCCCTGCAGGAAACTAGCATACTAGGAAGGAAAGTTCTTACCCAGCTGTCTGGTAAGTTATTCCCCCCCCCCCCATTTTCAGGATGCATTTGGTTTATACAATTGTTATGCATAAAGTGATTAAAATAAAAATAAAATGGTAACCCTAGATTAGGATCCTCTTCATGCTTTAGGAAGAGAATCCCATTCATGTGTCAATCTCTGGAAAGAAATTGGAAGTGGGTAATTGCAGGTGTAGAAAAGAGTGAAGTGCCATCTATCCTTCCTATTCAAATCTGGGTCATTTCAACCTCATCTTGTTGCATGAAGAAAGCAGTTTCTATTTCAGAGTAGAACAGAGAAACCCATCAACGCTTCAACATTTGAAAATGTTGTCTTTAAAGGAAAAAGGATGATAAGTTTCCCCAAATGGCAAACACATCTTATTTGCCTAGCTCTGTCCCACTTGCTATGTTATGTCAGCTGCAGGTATATAAATCTCTTTTTGAAGGAGGTAGCTATGTATTTTGATGGGTAAATATTTAAAAAAGGAAAAAAATGCTTCAAGAGGTCAAGGATTCGAACAGGAAGGGTGGGTGACGCTTCACTCTTTTCCCAAAGCTTTTTTTTTTTTAATTACCAAATAGATGCAGAAAAACTTATTGAAATATTTAAAATTATTTAAAATGAAAGTTGCACACCTATTAGCACATGGCACCTCACAAAATGTAAAGCATAGAGCTTTACATTATACAAAATATCACCAGTCATATCATGTTCTGACTGTCTGGATTATACTACATTTTAAAAAAGGGGTTTTACTACGATTATTTTTACGTGGGTTAATTGAAACTATTAAACAGATTCATAAACTATGTTTTTTTTTTAATTGAGATGATGTCATTCAGCTGTCAAAATATAACAGTCCAAACAACATAGTCGCGTAGAAGTTTTATAATGCTGTACTATGGTCCCCAGTCATCTTCATCAGAGGCCCGGACAATATGACAATAATAACTTGGTCCACATAAGCTTATGCCGTAAAAAAAGTGTTAAATTATTCAGGTGCCACAAAACTTGGTTGTTTTTGTTGCTACCAATTAGCGTAGACATGCCTCCAAAATTATAAATTCAAGACCTATCCTGTCAATCAACTTGGCAGTGCACAGATAAAGGATTAATTGGAAAGCTTCCAAAAAGAGGTGAATCTGGTACGCTTCATATAGAAAGCTTGGTTTTCTAGTTTAAAGGGGATCAGTAGATCAATAAGAACCAGAACTGATGCACTGAAGTTGGAGCATGATAGGAAGAAAAAGAAAAGGAAGACTTGATGGAGGATTACCCAGTCTCAGTGTTCATTCCTAGCTTTTAAAAGCCATGAACAATTAAATCCTGCATGCTTCCTTCATTAGAATCATATAGATGTGCTACTATGATAACTAATAAAAAAGATCAAGGATTAATAGAACCCAGCTTTTATTTTAGTGGCTGCTGATCCAGTTGGCAAAAGTCCAGAAAATAAATGATTGACAAATGTATTATTGGAATCAGAAACAATTTCATTTTTTTAATAGCAGTGGTATATTTAAGCACATACAAAATAAAATTGAGGAAAGGGATGCAGAAGAAAATAGATAGAAAATAGATAGGAAAATTCTGACTTAGAGTATCCACAACTGATTTTTTTTTAATGATAAAGTTATGCGGCCGAACTTCTTGAATTGAAGAACAGGCATCAGTATTTGGAGAGGGGGAACACTATAGGTAATCCTCAACTTGCAACCATTCGTTTAGTGACTGTTCGAAGTGACAATGGCACACACCAAAAATGACTTATGACTGTTTTTCACACTTATGACTGTCGCAGCATTCCCCATGGTCACATGATCAAAATTCGTACACTTGGAAACTGGCATGTATTTACGACGGTTGCAGCGTCCCAGGGTCACGTGATAACCTTTTGCAATCTTCTGACAAGCAAAGTCAATGGGGAAAGCCAGATTCCCTTAACAACCATGTTACTAACTTAACAACTGCATCAATTCATTTAGCAACGGTGGCAAGCAAGGTCGTAAAATGGGCAAAACTCACATCGTCTTGCTTAACAACAGTATTTTGGGTCTCAGTTGTGGTTGTAAGTTGAGCACTACCTCTATTAGCTAGAAACAGCAGCCCTTGAAATGGGTGGTGATTATATGAACTACAAGACCAAGGAGGAATGCCCAATCCTTGCAAATAATCAGGAACAGGAGCTCAAGTAAGCCGTTGTTCCTTCGAAATGTTAACATTTTCGAGTATCTTGTTTCTTGCACTCCACAGATATTAATAAAACTGTATATTGTCAATACAAATTCTCAATAGGAATGTGGGTTTAATACCGTACAGTTGGCGTTTTTCCACATTCCGCTGGAGCAACTTCCCTGCCATCTGAGCAGGTTTTTTGCTAAATGCCACTGAAGTGGCTTCACTTCAAAACAACACTTGAGAAGGTTTTTATTTTGTTTTGGAAGGGCTTTATCTCCCCCACTTACTTTTTCTTTTTTTCCCTTTTTTGGTAAATGTCAATATTCTGACTCCAGCATCAGACATCCTTTCGATGGGAAAAGTTCACTATTTGGCTGTTGAACCCATGAATGAGTACTGTACTTCTTAGGCCAGGACAAACTTTTTTCCTCAGGAGCACATGCTCGCCTGTTATTTCAAGTTCTTTGAAAAGTATTCGAAAACAACAAATTCCCATATGCCACTCAACTTGGTACATGTTGTTTGGAAGCCAGTTCATATTTTCTGAATTAAGGATGATTTGAATCCTAGAGGGAAGAGCACTTTTAATCACACTTCTCAGCTCCGTTATGTTTCAGAATATTTTGCCGTTCAAATGAAGTAATAATGAGCCTGGAACAATATTAATACTTGAGAAAAAAAATGATAAACAATGAAGATTTTCATCTTGCTTCTTGAAGAGATTTGGTCTTAATTAGGTTTTGTTAGACGGACTCACCAAAGCTACCCTTTTGGATTTGGTCACAACTGCTTGCGTTAATTTCTGTGATGTCGAGGCAAGTATCATATAGACAAATCCAAGAATAAATTATATTTCAGCATGTTTCATATATATATATTTTCAGTCCGTGAAAGTGTAAATTTGCAAATAAGGATGATATTTTTATTACATCAATACAGAGAAGCTACAGTGTTATTTATGGTTCTAAAAAGTGTGCTTTGTTAAGCTTCTGTTTGTTATAGTTGCCTTGTTTTAATGTAAAGTAGTAAAATCAAACTACTTTTGAGGTAAAATTATCTCCTACATATATGCATACATACTGTACAATACATGCATATTACACACACAAACATATATACAAGCACATGTAGTTTCCGTCACAATACAAAAGTGATTTGTTATTGCATTATTCCAGGATGTGAATGGCTGTATTGCTTTTTTAAAAAATATTTTCCACTTTAACCTACAACCTGAACTTCAGAGATACCCTCCATTCAGGTGCATTGTTTAATTTTTGCCAGTTCAATCAGGTGAACTAGCTGTTATGGTCTAACCCAGTTACTGATGTAAGACAGATCATCCTAATCATTAATTTTCTACAGAAAGGGTATTTCAATACTCTGTACAGAAATAAACAAGATGTTTATATTATTATCTTCAAAATTATCTCCAGGTATGTTTTCTGTAACATTCTAGCAAAGAACTAACAAGGTAGTGAACACTGTCATTTCTTCTTTTTGACTAGATAACCAATGGTTGGATAAAAATTACTCTTGGGTCTAAACAAGGTAGCTCAGAGGCTAAAGGAGTGATGAGTTTGATCTTTTTGTCCGACTCTAACAATTATATCACAACCAGAAAGATGTCTATATTCTTGGCAGCAAATAATTCAGTATTTCCCAACTTTGGCCATTTCCAGGTATGTGGACTTCAAGTCCCCAAAAGTGCACAGGCAACATATCTAGTGAATAAAAATTCTGGGAGCTGAAGTCCACATACCTGAAAATTGCCAAGGTTGGGAAACACTGATAATATCTTGTTCCAGGTGGAAGTTCTCACCCACATATAGTGTATAAAACACACCCAGCAACAGACCCTATCACTTCCCTTTGTCTCATGTGGTATTTGATTACAGTTCCATTGTCCCTTTTAAACCTGTGGTTTAGTTGACTGATCCAATCCCATGTCCTGGTTGAATCACTTGACCTTCAAATACCTGGCCCATTAGATCTCATTTCTGGTCTTCTTGGAACTTGCTGGATATTTAATTAAATTTATAGCTTACATTTATCCTTATCCATATGATTAGGAATGCAGGAGTGCATAGAGTAGAGAACATCAATCTGTTGTTGCATCTCATTTTCTTTCTCCCACTCTCTGAATGAGGAAGGTCTATGATTCTTTTGTTATCAATAAGGGGAAAAAAATCTTGATTCAAGTCTTTACCTCCTGATACAAAGAAATATATTGGAGAAATCTCAGAACAATAAGTTAGGAATTTAATAGTTTATTTATTTATGTGATATAACCTTTCCTCTGTATGTTAATTTATTGAAAAAAATCTATTTCTATTGTAATTTTCCCCTTTTTTGCCTAAGTCAAAAATTTGTAAAACAATTTAATGGTAAACCCCTCCCGTTATTATTAGTCCTTTAATATTATTATTGCCTAACTACATGGATTGCCTAACTACATGAGTCACTAGGAGCTAAATTTGGTTTGGATGAGATTTTACTTCACTTAGAGGCATAAATGTTTATTAACCTGCCTTAATCTAACTTCTATCAACTTTCTAATACTAATTGGAAACAACATTATATATTATTATGATTAGTTTAATGCTATTTTAACTTATGTTAACTCTTCAGAAAAGTGCATGTCCAAAGCATGGATTGAAAACATCACAGATAAATTGAAGAATACATTTTTAACAGAGATGATTCAAATTTATTACTTGTTGTAAAGTAATGTAGCACTGAGGCCTATCATAAAAACAGAGGTAGAGGTAAATAATCTGAATAATACAGAACTTAAATGATAATATAATTAAGCCATGATAAGTTAGATTTCAGCACAATATACATCTCAGGATACAACTGTTTCGGAGGGAAGGAGGAAGGGAGGGAGGGAGGGAGGAGGGAGGGAGGGAGGGAGGGAGGAAGGAAGGAAGGAAGGAAGGAAGGAAGGAAGGAAGGAAGGAAGGACAGGAGGGAGGGAGGGAGCGAGGAAGGAAGGAAGGAAGGTTGGTTGAGGCAAAAGAGGGAGGGAGGAAGTCTCTTGCTTATTAAAGTTTATTAGTTGTAATAACTAAGGAGAAGCCAATTTCAGAGACTGAATGCCACTGAATATCATTTTGAGGCCAAAGAATACAGGATGAGAGTATTAGTTGCATGGTCTCCCTGGAGGCTAATTATGTTCTTAATCAGATGTGCCCTGTACATTTCAAGAGGACAATAAATTCTGACATCTTGGGGAAATAAATTCCTTCCTGATCATATTTTGCCACCACTGAAATCTGAGTTTGTTTTTGAAAAAAAAAACACTCACATACTTTCTAAGTAATTAGACTTAAATATAAAATTTCTATATTCTTTTTGACTAGGTATGACAGCACATATGTTATGTAAAATCTCCCACTGTTTTGAGACTCTTGGAACACCTACACTAAGTACAACGGGGAATGATAATGATGACATTTCTGTTTTTATTGAGCATTTATCATATTTTTCTAAACTGATGGTAATTCAAAAAATTTCTTTCTGTTCCCCCTTTTTTTGGTGTTGTTGTTAAAATGGTCACATATCTGCAACAATAATAATTTCCTGTAAATGTTTTGGTGGGGTTATAAAAGGAGAACACCTTAAAACCTATGCCTTGCCTGACAGCAGAACAAAAAGTATTAATACATGTACATTTTAAATGCTATCCATCAGATGCCTATATAAATTTCCCCATATGTCACGCTTTGGAGGAGCAAGAAGATGGGAAAATATTCTATATTCTCTTCAGTCTTTCAACAACAATTAACAGTTTTGTACCATTGCAAATGGATCTAAAGGGACTGGTGAAACACGATCAGAAGCAATACTTTATATTCTCTTGCTTTTTAGTGTGTATGTGTACCATTTGCACAGCAAAGCTTTGTAAAACACCATAAGATGAAAGTATCTGAACACACAGGTTGTCATCTTTAAACAAACTGTCACACGTTTTTCTTCACACGTTTGAAACTCAAGTTATCAACCTTAACAAGTGTTGTTATCAAAAGAATTTTGGTTCCTTTGTTCTTTCTCCTTTGCAAGTAAATTACACATTTAGGATTTATTAAGACAAGAAACAATTTTGAATAGCAGGTCAAAACTCTCTATGGAAAAATTCTCATTACTTTCTAGCCTGGAGCAGTATTTACCACTCTATCTTATCCATCTTTTCCTTTCCTTTTTTTTTTTTTTAAAAAAAAGATATATCTATATTTCCAGAATCTTGTTTTGGTGCCTAATGCTACAACAGTGTAGCAGTTTGTTCAAAGTAACCCTCTTATTTTTGCTCCTAGCCAGAGCTGTACAAACCCTGATCAATTATTGAAGTCTATGCCCTGAAGTTACAGAGCCATTACTGCAGGAGGCAGATAAAAATGGAATACTTTTAGCTACTGTATATTTACTTAGCAAACAAACCAACAAGTTAAACTACCTTGTTTTTTATTCTGTTTGATATACTAATATTTTGTACTCGCTCCAAAAAGTCCGTCTTTTTCAAAACAAAGCTACTGAAAACATGATGGGGCCCCTTTTTTGTGAGGCTACCTAGATGGGGTGTTTACATGAAACAGCCCGAAGATACCGACAGACAAAAACAAACAAACAAAAGCTCCTATAATACAGTCACATTTTTACATGCTTTTTTCAGAACATACCGAACCACTGAATATACATATGGGAATGACACTAGAAATTAAGCTAAAGCAACAAGCCATATTCTGCTCATTATAGATACAGAAAGGGGGATCAAATTAGTGGTGCAGGAAATTTCTCATAAAACTCAGATGCTAATCACTTGTGGACTTTTCTCTCTGTGTGTAACTAATTTTTTTTTTCCACAGAGGAATACCCAAGACGTTATATTTTGAAGACCACAAGTATGCATTGACTTTGATGCTTCTGCATCAGCTGGCAAAATAGGTTGTATAAGGGTGTGTGTGTTTGTGTGTGTTCTCACTTTTTCTTCAGCTGAAATGTCTGTTCTGGGTTTTCAGGACTGAGTGAATGTGAAAACATCTGGAAAAAGTCCAGATATTGCCAGCTGAACAACATAGCAGAAAGGAAAATGTTATTTAATGTTAACTAAGCTAATGACGTTAGACATTTGGGCTATACCTTATTATAATACAAAAAGGTAGAAGGTTTGTAAAACAAAGTGCTATAAAAATAGAAGTGAAATGATCAATAAAGGAGAATATTTGTAGCTCAGGGTTGAAAAAGTGGTCCTTGGTGTTCTCTGAGCTTGGTTGTTTTCTTGCAGATATTTCATTACCCAAACTAGGTAACATCTTCAGAAAGCATCAAGGACCCCCAGGAATAAAATGGTTGTATAGAAGTAGGGTATAGGTTGAAAATAGAACCTATTTTCAAGTGTCCAACCTATTTTCAAGAAAATAGGTTGGACACTTTATGGCCTTTGGATATTCACCCAAATATAACCCCCATGGACCTGCTATTTTGTTAATAATTTAAATTAAAATTAAATTAATTTAAGTTCCTTAAATTATCCAATTAATATTAATTTCAGGGCCTGACCTATCAATATCATCAGATATTTAGACAAGGGCCAATCTATATTGGACAATGTTCAGATGGAATACTTGAAGTAGCATTATGACTTGATAATAGTGTAATTCAGTATATATTTTTGAAAACATTTGAAATATATTATTAATAGATTTATGAAACATCACCAGCATTTGAATCTAGAAATTTTGCATTTGAACATTAGAATAACAATATTTTAAAATTTTGTAGGGATTTCTGTCATTCTCAGCATGTTGATATATGGCATTACTTTGGACAGGTGGGAAATAAAGAGGAGGGAGAGGCAATGAAAGTTGTTTTATGAAGTATAGATCTGTATTCTACATTAATATTAGAATCACCATTTAAATTAAATATCTAGTAATTATGGAGTCAGTTTCTGATTCTGTGGTTAAAGTTTGATAGTTCAGCCTTATCTATGCAAATACATTAAATTTATTTATATAGATATTAAGTTACATATAAATTTTATAATTTATAAATTATTTTATATTGTATATTCTAGTAAAGTTGTGCATTCAAATGATTCTTATTATCAATATTTATGAGATTTCAGGTACACATTAACTTCCTTTTCCATTTCCTCCAGGAAAATAAGGAGTTTTCATGGCATATTATATTTGAATACCTCTTTTCTTGGTCTTATGTTTAAAGAGACATCTCCAAACTGCTAGCTGGATAACTCTAAACATGAATTAAAATAGGTGGATTTCTGTAATCAAGACAAAATAAGAAAAAAGAATCATCTTTTAAAAAATTTGGTTTTAAGCAATGGCCTTTTTTGCTATTAAATATACCCATATCTTTAAATATTAACAATACATATTCAAAAACTTATTATCCACGTGATGATTTAAGCCATCACTTGGATAAGGTTATATTTATGGTACAATCAAGAACAATAGAATTTTTCATGATTTCATACCTTCTATGAAAACCACAAAAGGAAATTTGTCATCTTATCTACATCATATTTGTGTTGTGAGCCTACATAGGTAGTTCCAATGCTACACAATTCAACCTTTTATCAGTATCTTCCAATGAGCACTGGTTGGTTTTTATACCTCTGATTTGTCAAAAATCACTTCCCAAATATTTTGAATATTTATTGTTACATTTTTTTAAAAAAAATCATTGTTTTTGAGAAACAGTGCTATTCATGAGTGCAAAACCAGTCACTTCAGTTTGCTATGGACTGATGACAGTCATATCAAAATGTCAAGAAATCACTATTTACCTAATCAAATGAAGAAAATCTGTCGAATATTATTTAAGATAAGTGATATTTCTAATTGTTTTTAGATGGATGGATAAAAACCTAATGCCCTGATACTTTGGTAAACCCTAAATGGTTTGACAATTCATGTCTACACTATGTATTGGCAGAAAGCAATGGAGAATCAAGTAACATCTCACTAATGGATAATCATGCAAGCAGAGAAGCATACATGCACACATAGAGAGAGCAGAGATATTTATTCTTCCTTCTAGATGCCTATTATTATAGACTAAATCATGAAGTCATAAAGTTAAATCATTTCTGTAATTGATTGAAGACAGTAACTGAAAACATATTCAACGTCTTAAACATAACCTCTTATGTTTATGATGGTAACCCAAAGGCAAAGTATTTTATTTTTAAAAATCTTGTTATATGGACTCAGCTCTAACCACATAGCAAACACACAAACACAGATACACATCCACATCCACACATGCTTCACAAATCTGGATACCCATTAGGTGGCCCTAAAGAGGTCCAGAAATCTCTAATTCTCTGCTGCCATCTAGCAAGTGTCTGTTTTAAGTTCATATATGGTGGGCTTCTTTAAAGATAAATTATTGATACCAAAAGTATGTCTTAATTATTCTTTTCACCTAAAGTAAATCTTATGATGTGAAACAGTTTTATGATTTACTTAAAATAAACAAAAAGAAAAAAAGAAAACTGGAACAGATGTTGATTGCTTTATTTTCACATGTTGAAAGAAAAACAACTGCTGTCAGCAATGATTCAGGGTTACCAGGGGCAATAATTCAAAAATGACCATCATATCCCAAACATTTACATTCCTCTTCTACCTTTTTTGTTCTTACTATGCACTTCATTTTCTGGTCATAATAATCATAATCAGATAGAACAATTTGATTAGAAGGAACAACCAAGATATAGATACAAAAGAATAGCACTTAGACTTATATACCGCTTCACAGTGTTTTATAGCCCTCCATGAGTGGTTTACAGAGTCAGCATATTGCCCCGAACAATCTGGGTCCTCATTGTACTGACCTCGGAAGGATGGAAGGCTGAGTCAACCTTGAGACTGATGAGATTTGAACTACCAAATTGCAGGCAGCTGGCGATCAGAAGTAGCCTGCAGTTTTGCATTCTAACTACTGCACCACCGCGAAATAGGATGTGATGGGATGGAGACAGGGTGAAATCTACTTACCTTCCTTACCGGTTTGGAAGTGCATGCATCACATGGGCACCATTCTGTGCATGCGCAGAGGGTAAAAAACAGGTTACTTCCTGGTTAAAACCAGGAACTAATGAACACCGGGTATGTGGGCAGAGTCTCGCACTGCCATCACTACCAGTTCTCCGAACCACCCACCACCATCATTACCAGTTTGGTCGAACCGGTAGCATTTCACCCCTGGATGGGGATGGGGATGTGGTGGGGTGGAAGAATTAGAATTAGAATTAGAATTAGAATTTTAGAATTAGAATTAGAATTAGAATTAGAATTAGAATTAGAATTAGA
>WNWU01000006.1:15196476-15236634 GCA_012654045.1 Ptyas mucosa | reverse complement strand
GAATTAGAATTAGAATTAGAATTAGAATTAGAATTAGAATTAGAATTGAATTAGAATTAGAATTACGAGGTCTGATGGCTCAGCAGACTAAAACAGTGTCATTAACTGTTATTAAGATCAGCTGCCTGCAATTACTGCAAGTTCAAATCCCACCAGGCTCAAGGTTGACTCAGCCTTCCATCTTTTCTAAGGTAGGTAAAATGAGGACCCAGATTGTGGGGGCAATAAGCTGACTTTGTATAAAATATACAAAAGTATGAAGGCTATTGCTTAACACATTGTAAGACACCCTGAGTCTCCGGAGAAGGGCGGCATATAAATCATTTTTTTTAAAAAAAAATTAAAATTAGAATTAGAACAGAACAGAACAGAAAAGAACAGAACAGAATATCATTTTTTCTCTTGTGATATAAAATAAAATGCTGTAGCTGTAGGTTTTAGTGAAATATTGAGAAGACAGCTAAAAAGCAGGAAAACTGTTAATCAATTAATAATAGTCATAGTATGAGAGTTTGCTATATTAAACTATATCAAGGGTCTGCATATTTAAATGACACAAGCAGTTTGATCAAGATCATCTAAATTTCAGGAGTTCTAATCAACACCTAACTAAGCATTTGGATTTACACTCAGACTTAGTTAAGCTGCTCTGCTTAATTAAGTTGCAGGCTGAACTGAAAAATAACAACCAACGGGAGCAAACAGCAAGATTCTTTTCAAAACCAGCATCTTTGGTTGGCACATCAAGGCAATTGCTAATGGCTCTCTGGCTCAAAAGGCCCATGCTCACCCAGCAATCCCTGTCAAACTGATCCTACAAGTGGCAGCAGCAGTTCTAAATCAAAGCAGAAACAAAATTAGTGCTCAGCATCACTCTGCTTTATACTGCCTTGCCAACATCTCGTATATCCTCAAGGAATTGCCCATTGACATTAGACATATATTTCGGGTGATAAAGGAGTACTGCGAGTCTGTGCAATGGAGAATGGGGCTAAGCATCGACTTGGCTCCTATTCCCATGCAGAATTACTTTCACTTCGCTGACCCAGCAGATCCTTCACCTTCAATCTTTCAGAATGGGGTCCAAATGGTGCTCTACTTTGTTCCGTGCTGGTGATCAGCATCCTAGATTGTGAAAACACATAGCAAAACAAAAACCTAACCAGTTCCTCAAGAAGCACTTTTGTTTTCTCTTGACAAAGCTTGTCAGTATGATGATTTCAGCAATGATGCGACACTCAGAAAAAATACAGCATACTTCACTTAATCCTCCAGGGAAAGATTGAAGGCAAACGAGGTCCAGGCAGAAGAAGAACATGATGGCTTCAAAAACTAAGGGACTGGTTTGGACAAAACTCAGCAGCACTTTTTTGTGTGGCTGTTGATAAAAATAGGATCACCAACAGGATTGTCAATGTCCGATGACAGAAACGGCACAAGAAGAAGGTCATTTCTATGGTGTAGAGCAGAAGAGATGAGCTCAGTAATGATAAAGTTCAAGGGAGGTCAGCAGGAGCAATGAAGGAGCAATAGTGTAAGGCAGGGGTGTCAAACCTGCATCGTCATGTGATATATTGGGACTTCCCCCCCCTTTGTTAAATTGGGTGTGGGCATAGTAACATATGATGCATCCAGCCCACAGGCTGGGAGTTTGACAGCCCTGATGTAATGAGTAGAATAGTTGCGGAGGCCATTCACTAGTATTTGAGTATTCAAGGCATTTAAGAGTTGGAAAAAGGCTATGTGACTTTAAAAAAACCCACAATTGCTATACAGAAAATAACATTCTTGTAATAGTCAAAATACAGTACAGGTGGCCCTCAACTTACATCTCCAATTGAGCCCCAAATTAAAAGTACATCTGTCATTAAGACAGTTATCACATGACTAGACCCAATTTTACAACCTTTGTTGTGACATCACTATATAATTGCTTTGGTTGTAAAGCAAACGCTTCAGTCATGAAGGAAAGCCATTTTTCACTAATGATATTTGATCTTGGAAACCAGAAGTAAATGCTGGTTTCTGGAAATAACATCATAAATCATGACTATGTAAAATGTTGACAGTAGGCTACTGTAAACAGCTGCAAATGTGGGCCAGTTACTGAACACCCAGATTCAATCACCTGGCTGTGGGAGACTGGCCATCACAACTTTCAGTCATAAATACCTTTCAGAGGGCCTGTGATGATCCAGGCCATGACACAGAGATAACATAGGGAGCTGGAAGTTCAAACCGCCCCTTTATTGCTCCAAATTTCCCCAAACACTTCCACATTTCTGAAAAGTCCCAGAGCAAAGTGATGTCACACACACACAAACACACACACACACACACACACAACCTCAAGCAGCCTCTGGCTGCAAATAATCCAGCTCAATGCTCTGAACACTACGGTTGCACAGCAAGAAATCCAGCAGGGCACGTTGAAGAGTCCAGGAAGCAAGGGAGCACGGCAAGTAATCCAAAAATCCAGAAAGAATGCAAGGAATCCAGGAAAGTTCAAACATCGGCACTCAACACTCCAGGAATTCAGCATCTATTCCCAGCAAATGCCCCTCCCCACAGCGTCTCCTTAAGTCTCAGTCCCCAGGTGTGCCTTGTGAAGAGGGGCAGGGTTGTCTCCTCCTCAGTAGTTGGCACAGTCTGCGCTGTTCTCACCTTCTCTCTACCCTCCATGCTCGAGGATCAGGAGGGGGTGGTCCTTGCTCATCACCTGAGCTCTATCTCTCATGTTCACTGCTAAAACTCTCTTGGTCATCCTGCCCCCCTTCCTCCCTGCCTACAAGCCATCCCGATCCTGAAAAGCCCTGACTTGACTGGGCCTGCTCCTCCCCATTTTCCTCCCAAGCCAACAAAGCCACCCCTTCGATCTCCATCGGCTCCAGTTCTGGCTAGTCTTCCTCCGCAGATTCAGGCTTCAATGGGGGCATGACAGAGCCTGTTGTGACTTTGAACAGTTGCTAAATAACTGGTTGTAAGTCAAGGATTACCTGTAAAGTTAAAAAATATACTCCCTCTCACAACCCAATTATAGATTCTTAAAACTATATACTATTAAGTAATATGCCTTGCTTGGTAACTGCACCTATACAATGTATGTGTATAAATAAACCATACATTTATATAACTGGTATCATGAACATTCAAGATATCCCAGAAATTAGAATGTCAGCTATATGGTACTAATATTTATGGAGAATTATATGACATCATACAGATTTCCAAAACTGTTGAGGTCAAGAGAAAAACTTGTATTTTCTGTGTTTTGTGTTGTTTACTTGCTAGAGTTCTTCAGAGATGGACAGAAATTATTGGGGGTGGGGGTGGGAAATGAATTATATTTTTAGAACCCTTTGCCAATCTAAAGTATATTTGATATTTTATAAACAGAAAGTTAATGGCTGCATTTCTCATAAAATTATACTAAGTGCCATATATTAAAATTAGAAGTGTGTGCAATTTGTAAATGCAAAGTGTGTCTGGGTGGAGATTTAGGCTCCACAAAATCCAGTTAACGATAATTTCAGTTATCTTCTTAGGTGCTATGAAAATCAGATAGCGACAGTTCCTATCATAATTCATCAATCCGTTCCCAGTCTCTCTCTGACCCTGTTTCTAAGCAGATCAGAGCTGCCATCCCACACTTTCATAGAGGGACTGAAAACTGTTTTATGCCCTAGGAAAAGTGTCCTCCAAGCATCAGAGCATTACGAGATACCATCCTACTGCAGGAAGAGAAACTTCATTTGGGTTGCCAGGAATGGGGGTATAGGCAGTGGTGGGATTCAGCCAGTTCGCACCACTTCGGGAGAACCGGTTGTTAACTTTCTGAGCAGTTTGATAAACTGGTTGTTGGAAGAAACCATTAGGGAAGAGAAGCGGTTGTTAAATTACTTGAATCCCACCACTGGGTATAGGCCAAGTGCCAGAACCCAGTATAACCCAGCTCAGAAAAAAAAAGTTCCAGAAGAACTGGAAAGGACTATAGATTAGGTTGCACATCTGAGATTAACATTAAAAAACATATGGGATCATGGACTGCTTTCAGTGCTTTGAAAGAACTGTAGAGTACTTTATTTTGCCTCCTTTGTGCACTTGAAGTGTAGGATCATTGACCAAGATTGCTACATTTGCTCTGTAGCAATTTTTCCCAATTCCAATCTTTAGATTTTTCTCTCTTCCTGGCCTAGTAGAGCAATAATTTCTTAGTTTCTAAACTTATTTCCTTTCCTCTAACCCAGAGGTTCCCAATCTTTTTCGGTTCGCGGCTCCCATAGCAATCCGACTTGCAACTGCGCATGCGCACTAGACATTTCAGAAATGGCGCATCAGCGTTAGACCCAGCGGGCGGAATATTTCGCGGCGCCCTTACGACGATAGCGCGGCTCCCCAGGGAGCCGCGGCGCACACTTTGGGAACCACTGCTCTAACCTAAATGGATAACTGGCCTTTCGATTGTAATTTTAGTTCAGTTGACAGGAAAGCAGGAAAAGATCCATCAGCACCAAGAAATGTGAACAGGTCAACCCAGAAGGAGGAGACTGTTCTTGCTTCCTTTGTGGGAATGGGAACACCCCTTGAGACAGATTTTTATTTTGCTCGTGCAAACATTATCTGTCTTCATCAGAGCAAGTAACACTTTATTTTAAATATGGTATTCATTTATTTGTGACTAAAGGGAACATGGGAATATGGGGAAGAGATTTTGATGTTGGTTTTCCTCTCTGCCCCGCTATTTGTAATTGCATTATACAGTATATAAAAGCTTCAGTTGGTTTAGAAATGTATAAATTCTCCAACAGGCCCAGTGAATGTGCACAAATTCCTGTTATTATTTTCTACATCAATCTCTTATATGTATTAGTCCTAACATATACAGTACATAATGACTGGTATTTACAGACGGAGAGACAGTTTGGTTAAGAGACCTGGCTAGAAACCAGGAAAGTTGAGTTCCAGTCCCACTTAGACACAAAGCCAGCTGACTGCCAGTTGGGCCAGTCCTTCTTTCCCAGCCCCAGGAAGGAGGCAATGGCTATATATGTCTGAAATCTTGCCAAGGTAACTTCAGGGTCTAGTCAGGAGTTGACAGGAGTCAACAATGACTCAATTCCACACACACACACACACACACACAATAGAATTTACAGATGAATGTTCTGAAATATAGGAACTTGCAATATTATTTAGTATTTGTTTTTAAAGCAATGCCACTTGTAATGAAACTCGATAGTATAAATGTGGGAAAAGAACCAGTATGTTAACTAACATGTGCTCAGTTGTACATTTGGTGAAATGCATAAAAACTCCTAAGGACTGACTATGAGATGCCCAAATTCATTTTACTAGTAACATAAGGTAGGTTGGAACCATGAAACTCTACTTCATTAATTTTCAGCACCAACTGTCTCTTACTGTTTCCATTCACATAATCAGCAGGCCATTAAAATTTCTCCTCTTCTCATTCTGGATTGGAAGATATTTATGGATGTATAATACTATTGACGAAGATACTGCCTTGTTTTTTGAAATTATGACTTTATGCACATTTCAAAATATTTGTGATTAATAGCTTTTTTATACATTTCTGAGGTGATATAATTGGCATAATGTTGTTTCTGACAACTCATGACCAGACAGCTAGAGCAGGTTTAGCCAATAAGCTGAATCTGCCATCTGGAGCCTGGAGCCATTGTTGAAGGGTCCTATAACACAGTTCTGATCTGTCCTACTCAGGTTTGCATAAATGACTTTGGACACCCCCTGCCTCTTCATCTGCAAATAATTAATATTTTTTTCTAATTTCATGTTTATAAAGCAATAGTTCTAACTTTGAAAAATTGTGCTCTCCATGAAATATTGTACACAACTATATAATTGGAAACTTTGGTGTTTTGTTTTTTTTAAAGAAGCAATGACTGAGCTCTAGAATTCAGAAGAGAGCAACTTATAATTGCTTCAAATTTGAAATCCAGAATGCCAGGTCCTCAAAGGACCACACCCCTGTTTGAATTTAAATCATCTCTTGTGAAAGTTGAACATATTTTGGTCTCCAGTCTTGATGATCCTTCCACACACCTTCCAAAACGTATCCTATATCTTTCCAGAAAGTTCCTATCTCTTTTTGAGGTTAGGGCTCCACAGTGAGAAAGGAAGGAAGAACAGTTCACAACACTAAATACAGCCCCCTTAGGTTTCTTTGGAGCCATACTTTTTCTTTGTAATAGAAATCTAGTCAAGCAGCACGTGCCATACCTTTGAAAGTAGAATCAAAAGGTATATCATTCTTCATTTAAACTTTGTACTCAAAATAGATATTCTGTTTTGTTGCGCACACAAAACAGAGTGGTAGCGACCCCTGAATTTTAATTTGCATGGCTCTGAATAGTATTTATTTTATCTTTCTAGCGAAGTTCAGAGGCAGCTGTATTGCACTTTTATCAACATGCAACAATAGGGTCACTCACCACCACTGAAGTTATATATTTTGAAAACAACTTCACCCTGCTGTTGGTATCCAGCTGAGACAATGGCCAATAAATCACGGCATGTTACCCAACAGTGAAGTTAACAGACATTCATTATGAAAATTAACACACGGGAGTCCTCATAATAATGATAATATTGCATTTTATGGTATGCAGTAGATGTAATGATAAATGATAGGTTGCCATTATGGGAATAAGCTGTATCATATCTCAGGCATATTTAACCCTCCCTTCTCTTCTGCATGATCAGGTTAAATTGGTTAAAGTGAAACTTTTGCTCCAAAGATGATGTGATCTTATAAAAAGAAGTATTTGTTTCCACTCTTTATTATCTATAGCTCATTGTTAGAATAATATGTGATTAATCTTAACTATGGTTTGTTGGCATAAACTAGCTTTAAACTTAGATACAGAAAGATGCATGGTTCATTGAATCCCTGAAGGTTATGAGTTTGATGCATCAAAAAGGAAGCAGTTCATGTATTACGAAAGTGAAAGCTTCTAATATTTCAGGCATTCAAGCTAAGAAGAGACTCAATAGCTCTTTCGTGTAGACTGAAAATCTATGTTGAACAAGTCAGCTATATTACAAACAAAACAAAAACAAAATGAAGATAAAGCAGTCAAATGGATGCCTCAGTGTTCTAAAGCTCTCTAATAAATCTGAGAATAAAGTAAGATTAGTTTTACAACATTTAACAATGCTTTTTGTTTTTTTTATAAAAAAGGGAATTTACAAGCAAACCCTCTGGTATTTCTTATGAAAATATATTTCAGATAATTCAAAAATTATACATGTTTCACTTAATATATATAATATCCTAAACAGAATATTGCTTAAAGTCTGCTTCTGCATGAACCAAATACCTCTTGCTCACCCATGAATCCAATGCTTTGCTCTACAACGTGTCATTTTCCATTTAAGTCAGAAGTACCGGCAATCTTAGCATACATTAATGGAGATCACTACAGGCTCACTGATAACCACAGGCACTATACTACCAGCCTCCAAAACTCTTCACTTCAGGTAATTGTACAATCATCAATGATATCAATTGATGAGATCAGTCACAGAGGCACTGATAAAAGGCATAATAAGGTAATTCTTATTATGGAGGATTTTATTGTATGGAAGTGGATGCATCCATTCTACATACAAACTCTATCAGTTTGATCCTGATGCAAACCATCAGAGGAATCCTTTAATGTAGTGCCAGAATGTACTATCTAGTGTTGTTATTTGATTTATCAGATATTTGTCTTAAGCTTCACCCTATATCTGTTTGTACAACAGAATAATAGTTGGAAGGGATCTTGGAGTTTTCTAGTCCAACCTCCTGCTCAAGCAGGAAACCCCATATCATTCAGACAAATGGTTGTCCAATCTCTCCTTAAAGACCTCCAGTGTTGGAGCACCCACAACTTCTGAAGGCAAGTAGTTCCAGTGATTAGTTTTCCTAACTGTTCAGGAAAGGTCTCCATAGTTCTAGGTTGGTTCTCTGCTTAATTACTTTCCATCCATTGCTTCTTGTCCTGCCTTCAGGTGCTTTGGAGGATAGGCTGACCCTCTCTTCTTTGTGACAGCCCTTTAGATTTTGGAACACTGCTATCATATCACCCTAGTCCCTCTTTTCATTAAACTAGATATTCCCAATTCCTACAATCATACTTTATATTTTTTTAGCCTCCAGTTCCCTAATCATCTTTGTTGCTGTTCTCTGCACTCTTTCCAGAGTCTCAACATCTTTTTTACATCATGGCGACCAAAACTGAATGCGGTATTCCAAGTGTGGCCTTACCAAGGAATCATAAAGTGGTAGTAACACTTCATGTGATCTTGAGTTTATCCCTCTGTTAATAGGGATTGTGTTGGCTTTTTTGGCAGCTGCAGCACACTGCTGGCTCATATTTAAGTGATTGTCCATTAGGACCAGTGGTGAAATTCAAATTTTACTATTTGGATTTCACCATTGGTCCTAATGGACAATCAGTCCAGTCCTACCAAGCCAGTGGGTGTGGCTTGGTAGGCGTAGCTTGGTAGGTGTGGCAGGGGAAGGATACTGCAAAATCTCCATTCCCACCCCACTCCAGGGGAAGGATACTGCAAAATCCCCATTCCCTCCCCACTCCTGGGGGAAGGATATTGCAAAATCTCCATTCCTACCCCACTCCTGGGGGAAGGATATTGCAAAATCTCCATTCCTACCCCACTCCTGGGGGAAGGATATTGCAAAATCTCCATTACCTCCCCACTCCTGGGGGAAGGATATTGCAAAATCTCCATTCCCACCCCACTCCTGGGGGAAGGATATTGCAAATTCTCCATTCCCACCCCACTCTGGGGCCAGCCAGAGATGGTATTTGCTGGTTCTCCGAACTACACAAAATTTCTGCTACTAGTTCTCTGAACTGCTCAAAATTTCCACTACCAGAACCTGTCAGAACCTGCTGGATTTCACTCCTGATTAGGACTCCAAGTTCCCATTCACAGTTACTACCAGGTACCACCTATTTTATATCTGTGCATTTGTTTTTTTCTTATCCAAGTTTTCTTGGATAATGTTCACTTTGATATTATAGACAGATGAAGGTAAACAATAAGGTTTGAGAGCATCAGGCTGCAAACAAAACTGTGAGTTCTAGTTCCACCTTAAGCACAACTCCAGCTGGGGGACCTGGGACCAGTCACTGTATCCTAGCTCTAGGAAGCAGGCAAGAGCAAACCACTTTTGAAAAACCTTGCTAAGAAAACTGGAAGCACTTGTCCAGGTAGTTCCCAAGAATCAGACACAGCTGAACAGAAGAAAGAAAAACTAACATAATAAAGAGCAGCATGAATCCTCTTTCCAAGGGTATGTTATTTCAGGTTTGCTTCATTATTAAAAAGAAAACAAAATATAATCAATTTCCCAGATTTGAAAATAGCAGTTATTATTCAGTAGTATAATTCTCTTCAATCATGTAATGTGTAGCTGAAAGATATTTTCCATGAATTGGATTTCTTACCGCAAAGCTACCTAGCATCTTTTTGCTTTTATATCAATTGAATTGATACCTTCAAGGCTTCCGTCAGATTTTTTCCCCAATATTGATCTGGTTTCATATGATTTCTCTAAAAAGAAATCTTATTGACAATGAAATTGCATGCACATTATCTTTCATCAGCAGGTAATATTTGCAGATCGTTGTTAATTATTCTAATATCTACACATTTTCATCATTTATTTATTTATGTATTTTTATGAAGAGGTAAAATAAAAGATATAGATATATCAGGTTAAATTAATACTATAAAAATAAAATGTGCAGGCTTCCATCTCAAAAGAGATTATCATTCCCAACATAAAGTGATCGCTTACTGTAGAAAGCAAAAAACTTGCATGATTAGGTTAAATTGGCTAAAGTGAAACACTCTATAATTATATTAATACAGTAAAAATGTGTTGTTATAATTCTTTAACTAAAAAGAAGTATCAGAGAACTGGATAACAAGCAAGCAAAGACTTGTAACTCCTATTTTAAATCTGCTAAATACGCTCATTTTAAAATGAGAACTAATATAACAGGACTCAGTCAGAATATGGACACTGCAAATAAACTTCACAGCTGTCAGCTAGTCATCTACAAGACTACTAATCAACAAAATATAACTTAAAGTAATTTGAAATCTTCACACAGATAAAAATTAAACTCTTGATGTAGGTTGTGTTACACAGAAAATGCCTAGTTTTGTGTTGTTTAAGGCAGTATTGATCACTTACAAGAAAATAAATCTAGTTCCAAAGGTGGTTTTTCAAGAGGCTGGACTTTTCTTTGAAGATGTTTTGTTTCTCATCCAAGAAACTTCTTCAGCTCTGACTGAATGGTGGGGAATGGAAGGATCTCCACAGACAAAAGTAGTCTAGGCTTACATGACATTAACCAGTGTAAACTAGTTTCTTCCTAACTCATTGTGTTTCGGGGCAGGATGCTCAACTGGAACTAATAATTCTCAATCTGAGTACAGAAGAACAGAGTTGGAAGGACCATGGAGGTCTTCAACTCCCTGCCCAAACAGGAGATCTATACCATTCCAGACAAATGGTTGTCCAATCTCTTCTTAAAAACCCCCAGTGATGGAGCTCCCACAAATTCTGAAGGCAAGCAATTCCTATTGGTTAATTGTTTTCACAGTCAGGAAATTTCTCCTTAATTGTAGGTTGGATCTCTTTTTGACAAGTCTCCATCTGCTGTATCTTGTCTTGTCTTGGTCTCAGGTACATTGAAGAATAGATTCTTTGCAACTAGGTTTCATTATCAGTCACACTCAGTTCTTCTAGGCTGAAGCTTCTTGAGAGAAAAGCAGCAGAACTGTGGCCCTACTGATGCTCTTGGATCTCCTAACGCTTTTTAATACCATTATTTATAAGCAACACTTGCTGATAGCCTTTTCTTTCCAAGCTGAGTCTGATAGAATACTTAGAACTCTTGGCACTGTTTCTTTGAGTTTTTACAGGATTCTATTTTTTTTCATTTTTTTAATGTGAATACTAGGTATGAAAATTCTAGGAAATGTTACTTATTGAAAGATTTACTCTGAGTACATAGATAGTTGTTAGATTATGACCATTCATTTAACAACTGTTCAAAGTTACAATACTGAAAAAAAATGACTTATGATCAGTCCTCACACTTAGAACATTGTAATTTCCCTGTAGTTAGGCAATTTGGGCATTTGACAGCTACCATGTGTCTATGAGAGTTGCAATCTTCCTAGCCAGCTTCTGCTAAGCAAAGCCAGATTCATTTAATTGGGCATGGTCATGCGATGCCTCCCTTAATGACTGCATCCTTTGGTGAAAGAAGTTCCAATCCCAAATGTGGCCATGAACAGAGGACTGCCTATATGTTCAATTGTGGAAACAAGCCAGGTGAGAGGAAACAAACAGACACAGCCTGGTGAAGTAAAGGTACTTTTGGTCTGTAGTTTTTTGACAAATAGTTTTTAACCTGGTCTAAATCGGATCATGCTATTCGAAAGGATCAGACTTTAATGTAAGACTACATACTGATAAATAACAACGATATACCATGTTTTCCCCAAAATAAGACCCTGTCTTATATTTTTTTGAACCCTAAAATAAGCGCTTGGCCTTATTTTTAGGGATGTCTTATTATTTTGGGGCATATGGAGCAAGACGGGGCTCCTCTTGCCATCTTACCTGATTTCCAGCTCTGTCTCCTTAACCAGAGGAAATGGCGGAGACTGCCATTAAATATTTTCAGGGAGTTCTTATTTTCGGGGAGATCTTATTTTTGGGAGACATTTTATTTTCGGGGGAGGGCTAATTTTCAGGTGGGGGCTTATTTTCAGGGAAACACGGTATTTATATCCACCTTTTGGGAGGCGCTCAAGATGATACACATTAGGTCTTTTATAATTTTAATCCCACAACAATCACCTTTTGAATTGAAAATCTACATCATAACATTACATTGTCAAGTGATTTCTGTAATTCCAAGGGTATTTTATTAGATTTGGCTAACAAACCTGCTGTTACCTTTTCCTTAGAGGAGACCATTCTTCCAGAAGTATCCAACCTCAATAGCATCTAGCCTTGTCTACTTTGATGTGTTGTACATGAGGCTGCTTTCACATATGATGTAGTAATGAAAAATTGGCTACACTATTATTAACTGAAGCTGGATATCTTAAACACCTTACAGCTGTACTCTGACCTATGAATTGGCTGCCAGTCCTTTGCTGGGCCCAGTTTAAATTGTTAGCTTTCGAGGAAGATGATAGACATTCATTCAGTTTAAAAAAAAAACATCTTTTCCTTCTGCCTGAAGTCCTCATATCAATTCTGGACTTTCTCAGCTTCTTCTCAGCTTCTATTCTTTCGGCTTCTTCTCAATTAGACCAAACTTGTCTGTACTGGACAAAGTCCCAAAAGTTGATTTTGAACTTTGAGATGTGCTTCCTCCTTAAAATAACCAAAAATGAAGTAAATATTATTTACAGAAATGGCTGTGTATATGTGTGTAGGGGGTAGAAAAATAAGTATTTTCCTGAGGCGAGAGACAGTAAGCATGAAGCCAACACTCACAATGATAGATGATAGAATTATTTTCCTGTCAGTTGCCGTGACAGTCCTTTAACACCACAATTTGCAGTTCAGCTCCCTTGAAAGTGACGCGGCGCCATGTAAGTAAGATCAAGGTGACAACTAGCTCTTTTATGCTGCAGAGTGGTCATTATTTAGGGAATATGTTGCTCCTTTTGTGCTATTTCTTTATTTATTTTGTGCAAGGAACACCAGCGCTCTCTCGCTCTCTCACACACATGTACACAATATCTCAATCGATCTTGGCGGAATAATTAAAAAAAAAAAACCCAGAGGAGGGTTAATCCTTTGCCCCAAATTTCAAAGTGCAGTACTGCATTATTAGGATGCTTGATACCACAAAGAAAATACTGACTCAGCTGGTGAATCCAACTGGATTTCTTGTTCATTATTTAAAGACCCGCCAACAAGGACATTCTGTTCAATAGCCCTCTAACCAGAGGAGCTGCCCACACTGTGTAAATTCTCTCCTCATGGTTCTTTAAGTAAGGTTAAGCACATTTAAGATTACATGGTGAGCTATTTTTACATAAAGTTAGTAATACCGGTTTGTTAGCTGTGGCAATTTCACACAGAAAGCCTTTTGTTGGAAACTGAATTTCTCATGTAATAATTAGCAGTGGAATATTACCCCAAAACAGGTGTCTGTAGCCTGTCAAAGTCAGAACAGGTGATTTAGAATTAGCGTATTAAAAGAACTGTGAATTAGCGAAGCAAAAACGTGTTAATTTCTTGTTCCATCTGTTAATATGAATCCACTGCCAAATATTTTACTTTGTAGTACTGTGTGCTGAGATTGGCAAGAACATACACTATAAAAAAAGTTTAAAGGCCTGAATGTTTAAAAATCATGACATACGTTACTGCAAAAATAACTTCTACATTTTGAAAAGGGATGTATTTATTTTTTTCTTTTGTGTCTTTGGAAACTTCGGCGTACAGTTCACCATACATTAAATACAGTTAAAGTATCATGGACCAGACTGAGACTTTATTTTAGAATTTCAGCACTGAAAAGAAGAGCATTCTTAATAAAAATTAAAGTAAAATAATAATTCCCAAAGCTAAGAGAGATATAGAATCTCAAAGAATATGCATTATAAAAGGATACTTATTAGAGCCAAAGGAAACTTCCACATACAGAGGCAGTGTACCAGAGATTAGCATTAAATTATGGAAAGTAATCATAACAATAATTTATGGGTTCTAGAAGTACTTAGAATTGTTGCAGCTTGATTTTATTACAAAGGGATTGTTTTAAAATGTTCTTAAAAGATGTTTTCTATCTTTTTACAAGGTAAAAAGGTAAAAATAAATACATCCCTTTTCAAAATGTAGAAGTTATTTTTGCAGTAATGCTTTAGTTTTACAAAGAAAAAATAAATACAATGCCAATCCTGAGAAACAGGATAGGATAAAGGTTTTATAAAAGTGCATTGGATCACACTAAGTAAGCAACAGTTTGAATTTCTCATATTCAGTAGGGCTTCATTAGAATGAAAGAATATAATAACAAAATATGATATGAACATCTATTTTATCTGTATGTGTTATATGTTCATATGCTGTGCATGTTATATATTCATGTAACGTGCATATCTGCAGTTTGCCTTCTAGTACAACCTATTTACCCAACTCCTCCCATTTATGACTGTGTGACTGTAACTTTGTTGCTTGTATCCTTACAATTTATACTGATTGTTTCCTAATATGATTTGATTGCTTATTTGTTCCCTATGACTATCATTAAGTGTTGTACCTTATGATTCTTGACAAATGTATCTTGTCTTTATGTACACTGAGAGCATATGCACCAAGACAAATTCCTTGTGTGTCCAATCACACTTGGCATATTATTGGGATTCTTTGACGATGTGAAAATAAATGTCCTTTCCTAACTCTAGCCAGTTTGTGAAGAAACTAATAGGGTGGGCTTCTTAAAATTTATACCAGGAAAAGGAGAAATTTTCCCACAAGGAAATTCAGCAGATCATCAAAGACAAGACATTCATATCCACGTCCTTTCACTCCCTCCTAAGAAAGTACATACAAGAACACCAAGGAATCCATAAGAATTTCTACAAAATGCCTTCCAATTTCTCTTCTCTTCTGAAATATTTTATAAAACAAATGGAATAAAACTGGTAGGAAAAGAAATTGATAACATTTCTCTACCCAGCACCAGCTTACATCCAGGCAGACCTCAACTTATGACCAAAACTGAGATCAGAATTTCTGTTGCTTAAAAAGATGATTGATAAGTGAGTCATGCTCAGTTTTGCACTCTTTTTTTTTTCTTTGCCATGGTTGTTAAGCAACTCGCTACTGTTAAGGGAATCATGTGGTTGTTAAGTGAATCCGGCTACCCATTGATTTTGCTTGTGGGAAGCCAGCTAAAAAAGTCACAAAATGGCGACTATTTGGAATGCTAAAATTATGTTTTACTGACAAAGAAATAAAGGGAGACTAGATCTATTTCAAGCTATTTAGCTGTCATCAGCTAGGCATACACTTCTGGGATTCAAACTCAAGCTACTTGCATATTAAGTAGATGTGGAAGCAGTATGCTCCGTCCCATAATTGGGTGTGACCAGGTAAAACCAGATAAAAAACACTTATTTGGAATGCTGCAACCTTCATTAATACATGCTGGTTGCCACAAGTTCCAGGGGTGAAATCCAGCAGGTTCTGGAGAAACGGTAGCAGAGATTTTGAGCAGTTCAGAGAACCGGTAGTGGAAATTTTGCGTAGTTTGGAGAACTGGCAAATACCATCTCTGGCTGGCCCCAGAGTGGGGAGGGAATGGAGATTTTGCAATATCCTTCCCTCAGGAGTGGGGAGGGAATGGGGATTTTGCAATATCCTTCCCCTGGAATGGGGTGGGAATGGAGATTTTGCAGCATCCTTCCCCCTTCCACGCCCACCAAGCCATGCCCACCAAGCCACGCCCATCGAACCGGTAGTAAAAAAAATTAGATTTCACCACTGACAAGTATCCAAAGTTTGGTTATGGGTCCGTGCGCTGCTACAACAGTTTCAAGTGCGAGAACTGGTTCCAAGTCACTTTTTAAAACGCTATTGTAAATTCAAGAGTCACTAAACGAAAGATTGTAAATAGAGGACTACCTGAACCATTGCAAGTCTATATATTAGTAGGAAAGACAAAGTTTGCTACTAACCAGAAATGGTGATTCCTTTTTAGGGAAAAGTGTTAAGCTCTGTAAAGCACAGAACTATTGTTGCAGTGATTTTGAATAAATACAAAGATAGCACCCTTGAGGGAGCGCTGAGCTTCAGTTCAGTCTAGAAAGTTGTTTTTAAACGATACAGGAATATTTTAAATATTGACAAATGTTAACTTCTCAGGTACAGAATATTTATAATTACCCACAACCTTTCGATAGGAAAACATATTCTGAAAACTTTAAGCTGATAGCATTATGAATAAGCACCTATTGTGCTGCAACCGCAAAGCAGCAAAATGAATACCTTTGAAAGCCACATCTAGCAAAGAGAAAGGAAGGTAAAATGGACTATAAAAACTGGATCCATCTGTTCCTCTCTTGTTCTACCTATCGGATCCATCTGTTCTATCTTAATTTCCATCACCTATTTCTTCCCTTCTGTCAAGTGCATTTACTTTTTAAAGGAAATCTATTCCATTACTGTTGTATTTTGAAATGAAGAACCTTACAGCAGTTATATTATTAGAAATGGAATTTAAACTTGCAAAACGTTTTGCTAAAGTGTAGCTTGGATTGTTCCAATTCCTAATGCAGGCATCAGAAAAAGTAAATTTGAATGTTCTTTTTTTAAAAAAAATCTATTTCATCAGAACTTCTGTTCTTAAACTAGAGTTCTCCAAAGTGATTTATATTAAACCATTCTCAAGGGTTGATGGGACTATCCAAGAAGTCATTAATATTATGAGTAGTTCTTGAGTTATGACCATAACAGAGACCAGAATTTTGGTTGTGATTTCAACTGGAGTTTGAATAAATAAAATCTTCACTGCTATGATTCTTAGACTAGATGCTATCAAAAGAAGATTTGTTATCTGTTTACACTGGCCCCTATTTCTAACATCACAATCTTGAGAAAGGAAGTATTGTTTCAAACATTGGGCTTTATATGAACCAAATAATAGCAATAACAATAGCACTTAGACTTATATGCAACTTCGTAGTGCTTTACAACTCTCTCTGAGCGGTTTACAAATGTCAGCATATTGCCCCCAACAATCTAGGTCCTCATTTTACCAACCCCAAGAAGGATAGAAGGCCGAGTCAACCTTCAGTCAGTCAGCCCTTATTCATATATTTGCTATGGTCAAAGTTTTGGATTCGTTCATAATATTTAATGTATCCTTCTGAATTAATTTGAAGGGCAGTATAATTTTTGTTTGTTTTGTTTTTATAGGCAGAAATATAAGACTGAGTTCAAATCAGTGGTGAGTTGCCCCTGGTTCGGACCGGTTCTATAGAACCGGTAGTAAAACCGTCGGGAGGCTCCACCCACTGACCCTGACGTCACCAGAAGTGATCTGTGCATGCGATCCCGTTGCAAACTGGTAGTAAAGGTAGGTAGAACTGACCCCTAGTTCAAACAGACGCAATATTTTGCCAGATTGCTATTAAAAGGCTACAACTATCCTACCTAATCACAGATCAGTTGCCATTTAGAGGTTGTTTTGTCTGATAACTCTTAATTTAAAACTGACCAATTTGAATAAGTCCAGAATCTGTATCCTTCTTGATCCTAGAGTTCATTCAATCTCAGTCTGTGAATACTGCATGCAAATACTAGAAACTGTAACATTTCCAAGTCTAGCAAGACATGTCTATCCATGAAAATACTGTCTTTACTGACTTCATATACTTAAACATAAATTGTTCGTAGCTTTTACATATTGACAAGAATAATAGCTAAAGTAATTTTTCATAATATTGAACAATTTGAGGAAATAAAGTAGATTGTATGTCTTGTTTATCTCACATTCCCTGGCTTAATGATGGGTTATGCAAATTAAATTCATATTCATGCCTGCTAAGATTTGTTAAAGGAAAGCAAGAGTTAAGCTGATATTTCCACTGCTTGACCCTATTATATCAACATCCTGACTCTTTTTCCTTCACTGACAAATGACATAAATTACAGCCCTAAGAAATACCTATTGGAAACTTTGATTGTTCTCCACGTTTGGACAGAAGCATAGTTAGGCTGTTGACATCTTTTGCACATTTAAAATAAATTGGTCGCATTTTTTCTCAGGGTGTGGGCCCCACTGTCTATATTTATAAAAGACAGCCTGCCAACATTTTTAACTTTCTGGTGATAAAGTTTCTTTTTTAATGCTTGATAATTCAGTGTAAATGTCAGATTAGACTTTAAAATAGAACATATATATTTGTTCATAATATTTAAGAAATACAATGCCATTATGCCATTATCAGCAGTAAAATACATCTAATCTTGATATAGCATCACCTTTAACAAATGCTTGTGTGGCAGGGGAAAATCCAGCGAAAGCATTTTATGTACTTTTAAAATATACAATACATTAAAGGTTTGGTGACTTATCTGAAAAGACGTGTTTTTGGCCCATAAATAAACGAGGAAAGAGAAGAACTTGTCAGAAAGCAAATGAAGTATGTAAATGAAATCTAAGGTAAGGGAGCACCACTTCTTTGTATAAATAACTCAGTTAACAATTTTTATGCATATATACAGCTACTTTGCTTCAGAAAAAACAAATTCATTGCTTCCCCCCCCCAAAGAATGGATTAGAACAATTTATTTTATAAGATTTGGATAGACAGCATAAGACATGAAATGGTTGTCTATGGGAAATAAATATAATAATTATTCAAGCCACATCTATTTTATGTTCATTAATGAGATCCACCTCATTCAAATTCCCTTCAATTGTAACACTGCTGAGGAATCAAGAACAAGATTTCATAGGTAATGATTGCCAATCTTATAATAATTATATGGCATAGTACAATTATTTAAAATTGACTACACTATTTCTATAGTGTAACAGTTTTTTGGGCAGAGTGATGTTATGTTGTATTGATGAAACTACCTAGGGAAAATAGCAATATTCCAATATTTAAGGGGCTCCTACAGAAAGGAGGGGGTCAATCTATTCTCCAAAGCATCTGGAGGCAGGACAAGAAACAAAGGATGGAAACTAACCAAGGAGAGAAGCAACCTAGAACTAAAGAGAAATTTCCTAATGGTGAGAACAATTAATCAGTGGGACGACTTCCCTTCAGAAGTTGTGGGTGCTCCATCACTGGAGGTTTTTAAATAGAGAATGGACAACCATTGGTCTGAAATGATTATAGAGATAAAACTACTAACCAGAAATGTGGAGGGTTGTTTTTTTTTAATAGCAAGCCAAATTGAGGCCAATATGGTGAAACAAAGGAAAGAAAAAAAATGCAAACAATAATTCTATAGTTTTCCTGCAATGGCTGCAATTTATAGTCAGACTACGATGGCTCTCCACTTGGGTTTGTTACCTTACTTTAAGATAGAGTTAGCTATATTTTCTATCACACTTTGAATTTAAACAAAACTAAATGTTGACACATCATCTCAAATGATATGCCTGGTCATTCTTTAGACCCAATTACTATATCAATGGTAGATTATTTTATTGTGGTGATTACTGTCATATGTTAAACTGCATCCTAAGAAAATCATTTACAGGTAGTTCTTGCTCAATGACCACAACTGGTGTCGGAAACTCAGTCATTGAACAAAGTGGTCACTTAAGTGAGATATCATGCGAGTTCTTCACTCAACAATCTCAACTTTGGCATTCCTGGTTGTGGTTGTTAAATGATCTCATAGGTTGTTAAGTGGATAAAGTCCCAGATAGAAAGCATGAGGTAACGAGTTGGGGGAGGGGATATCATGAGGGGTCCAGGTCAGCGTGCACATGACTTTCTCTCCCCCCCAGGAACTAAAAATCATTTCTGCTGAAATACAAGTAGGATTTTCAATCCCTGAGTTGGGAGAAACTTGCAGGCAACCTGCACTGGTCCTCCCCCACTATGAGGCATCCCATGGTCCTTATTTTATCTTGCTGCCTCTCTGTTTTGGGGCTGTAAATCCTGCTTGGGTTTTGGGACAAATCTTATTTAGCCAGTCCCAACAGAAAAGAAGATTCCCTCTGGTTTCTGAGGCTGGCTGAAAACCCCCCATACTGTAAAATGCTTCATGCCAAAATCCTGCTTGGATTTTCCTTCTACTGTCTTTCTATCTTCTGACTCTGCACAATTATGGAGCTGCAGTATTATCCCTTTAACTCATATAAAAAGAGTGTATCAGTTTTTCCAATTGGCTATTCCAGTTTCCAATCTCTATGTCTTAAGACTAAAAGGGTGAAGAAGTCTTTTCATCCACATTTTATTTATTAAATTTATATCCCACCCATTGTTGCTGTCTATATCATCTATACCATTTATATATATTCAGCATGGCAAGACTTAACCAAGTTTCATTGGGCTTATCTGAGGCTTAATCCTGACTCAAAATGACCAGGTTTATAGGATCACACAATTAAATTATCTAATTAAGCATGTTGTGAGAACCTCGTATATAAGTTGACTAAAAATGATATGAATTCTTAGTTCAATTAATAGTAGACATTTATCTGATAGATACATCTTGATCTATATTATAAGTAAATATACAACTGTACATAACCATATACTGGCCCCCAGAATATATATAACCAAGTATCCCTTTCTGGGCATTCATTTTTTGTTTTTCCAACTGAAGAAAAGAATTCACATGAGCAAAGCATGAGAAGACACAAATGCATATCAAAATTTCAAACCAACAGTAATCTCTATGATAAAACCAACCACGTATCCTATATGGATGATACAGTTATATTACTTTGATCATTATTCGAGAGCATAAGAAATTATATCCTAACCGGAAAAAAAAAACTCGAAAAAAGTGAAAGTAAAAATGATGTAAGAAGGAGGGGGGTTGGAAGGGGGGGATTGGGTGTGTGGGGGGGAGAAAATGTTTGGAAATTTTGTTTGTAAAACTTTTTAATAAAAAAAAAGAAAAAAGAAATTATATCCTCAAAAAGCAAAACTACAGCAATCCAAATTTATCTGTACATGTAGGGTAGCCAAATAAATTTAAGATTTAAAATAAGGAAAGAAAACAGTATCTGAATAAAATACCTTGTAGTTTCTGAAATAGCTGCTGGGGAGAATTCAGTTGAGTATCTCTAAAAAATCTGGCATTTAATTACAACATATTTGGACAAGCCATGTACTGTAAAAAAAAACCTCTCTCTCTTTATTTCCCTCCCTCCTTCCCTCCCTCCCTATGTATATTGCATCATGGATTATGACATCAATTGGCTCAGCCCAAGTGGCATAATCTTCAAGATTTACTTTTTTAATGATAAATTTAAATTTAAAAAACCTGGGATTTTTGAGGCACATCATTTTTAGTAACTTATGAAAAGGAAGTCCTGCATGAAGTAAATTGTCTGGATTGAATATCCTCTTAACTATAATTAACACTTAACTCTAAGTCAAAAGCAACATGACCATAATTTCTTTGAATAGTGTGGGTTACTTTGATGTTACCGTGTTTCCCCGAAAATAAGACCCTGTCTTATATTTTTTGAACCCAACAATAAGCACTTGGCCTTATTGCCATGTGCTCAAAAGTCTGATTGGGCTTATTATCAGGGGATGTCTTATTTTGGGGGAAACAGGGTAGTAGTAAGTAAAAATAAAAATTGCTATGGAAGAATGAAAGTGACTTGAACAGATCCAAAATTTTAGCTGATCCAAAATTATTTTGTCTGCAAATTTCTCACTGATCATTTGGTTCCCAGAACACATACTGTTGGAGACAATAAAGTAATTTTAGGAACAGAAAATAAACATAGGAGCAACAACTGTTACTGCATATCCAGGGATTCTCTTCTCCAGATAGCTTATAACACCTATGTGTGCATAAGCAAAAGTTGAATTCCAACCTTAAGTGATGGGAGGCACCTCCAGTAAATCAGTATAAAAACTGTTTAGATACATAATTTTTTTAAAAAACCAATTGAATTAAAAGCATCATGCATGCATCAAATGAAAATAAAGTTTATATCTATACTATAACTATTTTTTAACAGAGAGATAAAATTTGTATAGCTGACGCTAGCATTAAAACTTAATAGTGCCAATCTTTTGCTCATAAATTAGTGTCACTAAATTCAATAAGATCCCCAAACAAGCAAATATAGTATCACAGCTTAAGAAAGTAAAGTATCTGGGGAAATAAAAAGATAGTCCCTTGATGACACAAAAGGTACAAGGCAGGTTAAAGGTGAAGAAGCTAAGGCTACCAAAACTGGACTGAAAAATATCTGGTTGTGACAGGTTAGACAGCAAAACAATTTAGAAAACACTACGATCGCTGTTATCTAGTGTTTGTTTGGATTTTTGCAGACCCCAAAATAATCAAGGTGACCTCATTGAAAAGACACTCACCCAACAAGCCACTTACATTATGCCACTTACATTATGTTTCATCAGATACTGTCAGGTGCAAGGAACCAGAATGATGCTGAGAGTTGATCAGAACAGTGTGTTTATTGCTACTCAGCTTTTACAAGAATCTCACCAAACGAACTCCACTCTCTACAGAGCAACCAGATAAGCCCTCCAAGGTTGGGGGAGGGGGGGAAGGATCCATTTTCTGTTGCTTCTTCCCCTTCAGTGATTTCAGGCTAGCCAGACACCTAACTTCTCCTCCCACTTCACCTGCAGATTCCATCACAGATACCCAGTCAAAGGCTTGAGAAGATGAAGAGGCTCGTAAATATGGAGGAAATGTTCCTTCAGATACTATGGTCTCAAGCTATTTAGAGCTTTATGTTTTAAAAGCAGAACATTAGACTGGGCCTACAAATGGTGGAAATTACTGCAGGTTGACATTCTTGAACCGTGCATCTTCTACATAGCCACCAGGGCCCACCCCCTCCAAAGTTTTCTTTTCCTCATCGATGGCAGCAGCAACAAAGAGACGTGACTTCAGCACTTGGACTGGAACAAGCCTGATGCTATTAATACTGATTACAACTGCATCCAATATATCATTTTTTAAATGAAGCCTTTTTGTAAAGTCGGAGTTAATGGATGAATATGAACATACACATCTTCATTGTATTATTTTTACTTTCAAAATATATTATCCTTCACTACAACAAAATAGTGTTTTAGTATTGTTAGACGAGTATGCCTTCTTTATTTTCAAAAAAAAAAAAAATCAATGCAGCATACCAAACATTTCCTCCTCCTATTTTTCTATCAATAACCCTCTGAGTTGGGCTAGGCTGAGAGAGATTGAATGGCCCAAAGTCACCCAACTGGTTTTTATGCTTGTTTCTAGATTCTTGAGTTTGAGGGTTGTTTTCATATAGTCGACTAAGTTTTAGTACAGTCCGATCAAATTTAGTGCTAGAACTGGGAATGAAAATCAGAGAAACAGAGTTGTGTTCTTTCTTTCTTTTGGGGGGTACTTTCATACTACATGCTTAAGATGCTGCTGTCCTATGCTGATCTTGGCTAGATTTTAAGCCTGTTTAAGCAAATTCTATCCAAACTGGGATATTTCAGAAAGACTTGCTAGCTTTTTCAGTCCAGATTGCCGGCTTCCACAGCTTCCCCATTGGACATGTGCCCTCCTGATTTTGTTAACTGGTCTTACTGGATATATTATTTTACTTAAATTTTAGTAATTATAAAATTAAGGCAAAGAACAAGGGTCCCCCCCCCCAAAGGAATAATAATTTCCTTTACAGAATTGGTAGGTTAATTGCCAAGATTTGGTTCTGAAGAATAAAAGAGTTATAGGATTTTTCTATTTAAAAGAAAAGTTTCTTGGACAAATTAGTTAGCTCTTAACAAACCAGTTCACGATGGGGGAATAATGGAAAGAATTGACGTTGTTTACCTGAACGTCCCATTTCACCTTGTTGCGAGGACATTCTGATGAGTGGGTTAGTCCACTTTCCATTGCAGGAGGCTGAGTGTCAATCTTCTCCCTCCTTAGCTGGATACGCCCACTTCCTGCTTCCTCTCCTCAGTCTTTTCACGAAGACAAGTGCTCCAAAGGCTAGAAGAACCGCCAACACACCGAGGAGACAGCTATGGAGGGAGACACAAACAAAACACCCCACCCAAACCAGGCAAGGCAAAAAATGGGCAGGACAGAATGTCCTCGCAACAAGGTGAAATGGGACGTTCAGGTAAACAACGTCAAATTTCCACCTTGTTGCTCAGACATTCTGATGAGTGGGACATACCAAAGCGAAAACAAACGGGAGGGAAAACAGCCTAGTCCTGGTTCTGGTGGGAAATTACTGACTGCAAAACTCTTCTGCCAAAGGCAGCATCCGCCGACACGAAAGCATCAAGGCGGTAATGACGAACAAAAGAAGACAGGGAAGACTACGTGGCAGCCCAGCAAATATCATCCACGGAAGCCTGAGTTGCCCAGGCGGCCGAAGTGGCCGCGCTGCGAGTCGAGTGGGGCAGAATCCCCCCAGGGACCTGCCTACCCCTGATCTCATAGGCCTTAGAAATGCAGGCTTTGAGCCACCTCCCCACTGTAGCTGATGAAACATTCTGACCCAGAGAAGAAGGAAGAAAGGAAACCAGCAAGGCCTCGGTCCTACGAAAGGATGCCGTCCTCTTAATGTAGAGGCGCAAGGCCCGACATATGTCCAGTGTGTGCCAGCGTCGTTCTGACGGGTTCCGAGGGTCAGGACAGAAATCAGGAAGGACCAGTTCTTGAGCCCTGTGAAAGGGGGTATTGACTTTTGGCAAAAATGCAGGATCCAGTCGGAGAATAACACGGTCCTGTCGAAAAAGGCAGAGATCACTCCGAATGGACAAGGCCGCAATTTCAGAAACTCGGTGGGCCGACGTGATGGCCAAGAGAAAGTCCATTTTGAATGTTAGAAAACGAAGTCCTACAGAGTCCAGAGGCTCAAAGGAATCCTCAGTCAAGGCCTGAAGAACAAGGAAAAGGTCCCACGTAGGAAACCGGCGAACTCGAGGCGGATGTAAATTCGTAGCCCCTTGAAGAAAAGACCGGACGCTTGGATCCTGGGAAAGAGGTTGATTAGCGTCTCCGGATATCACCGTAGCCAGCGCCGCCACCTGACGCCTGAGGGTCGCTGGAGTGAGACCTTTGGCAAAACCCGAATGAAGAAAACTGAGAACTTCTGGAACTGACGCAGACATAGGGTCAACGCGGTGAGAGACACACCATCGGGCAAAAGCATTCCACGAGGCATTATAGATGCGTACAGTGGACGGACAGCGGGCAGCCTGAATTATGGCAATGACATTTGCGGTGAAATGACGTCGTAGCAGCTTCACCCTTTCAAATGCCACACGGTCAACCGGAGCCATTCTGGATCTGGGTGTCGAACCTCGCCCTGGAGAAGGACCACCTGCTCTTGAGGAATCCTCCACGGCGCCTCTATGGAAAGAGCCTTGAGATCTGCGAACCACTCTCGACGAGGCCAGTATGGAGCCACGAGAAGAACCTCCGCCTCCTCCCTGATTAATTTCCGAATCACCTTGGACAAAATCGGGAATGGAGGAAACGCGTACAGCAGACCGTCTGGCCAGGGAGACCTTAGCGCGTTGTGGGCTTCTGCGTTCAAGGAAGGGTAGCGGCAGAAGAATCGGGGCAACTGAGCGTTGTGTTCCGAGGCGAACAGATCCACCAGGGGACGACCGAACCTCCTTGACAGAAGCTGGAAAAGATGAGGATCCAGCTGCCACTCGGCCTGGTCCAGCAGGTCCCTGCTGAGCCAATCTGCCTGACGGTTGACCTTGCCTGATATGTGCTCCGCTGTCACTGACAATAGATGTTTCTCTGCCCACAGAAGCAGACGTTCCGCCTCCAACATTAGGGACCAAGACCGGGTCCCCCCTTGCTTGTTGATATGGGCCTTGGTTGCCATGTTGTCCGTTAGGACCAGAATGTGACGGTTGGACACCTGGGACGCAAAGTGAACCAGGGCCAGACTGACTGCTTTGAGGTCCAGCCAACTGATGTTGTGTTTCAGCTCCTGAGGGGACCACAACCCTTGTGCTGGTTGATCGAGAAGAAGAGCCCCCCAACCGTGGAGACTCGCATCCGTCGTGAGGACTAGCCGGTCTGGTTCTGAAAAGGTGGACCCTTTGCGGAGAGCCGGCGACAGCCACCAACGAAGAGCCAGTCTCACCGACGCAGGAACCGCCACTCTGGTCAGAGACTCCGCCCGACCCTGTCTCTGAAAGGGAAGGAGGAACCATTGAAGACGCCATAAATGGAGACGGGCCCAAGGCATGATGTTGATGGCGGAAATCAATTTGCCTAACAGCTGCGACAGATGGAGCAGCGAGACCCTCCGATGATGTAACAACTGGGTCACCAGACGACGAATGTCGTTTTGCCGGTCGGGCGACAGGTAAACCTGACAGAGATTCGAGTCGATCAGTGTTCCGAGATGGATAATACGGCTCGTTGGAACTAGATGAGATTTGTCCACGTTCAAGGTAAAGCCGTGGTTCTGCAACGCTTGAAGAATGACCTGTCTGTCGTGGATCGCCTGGGCCGGGGAAGAAGACAGGATCAAAATGTCGTCCAAGTAGCAAGTGAGACGAATGGGAACCTCTCGAAGAGATGCCGCGAGCGCTGCCAAGATTTTCGTGAAGGAGCGCGGTGCAGAAGAAAGGCCAAAGGGCATCGCTCGATACTGAAAGTGGTTGTCCCCTAAGGCAAACCTCAAAAACCTTCTGTGATCTGGCCGGATAGGAACGTGAAGGTAAGCCTCTTTTAGATCCACTGATTGCATGAGGTCGTGAGGACGGATGCATCCCAACAGAGACCTGAGGGAATGCATCTTGAAGCGTCTGTACAGGATATAACGGTTGAGACGACGCAAGTTGAGAATCCCCCTGCAGCCGCCCGAAGTCTTCGGAACTAGGAACAGGGTGGAATAAAAACCTTCTCCAACCTCCGTCTGGGGCACACTCTCCACCGCCTCTATTTGAAGAAGGTGTTGTATTTCGAGAAGCAGCAAGGCACGCTTGGCGGGTTGGGAAGGCCACAGGCAAGCCAGGAAAAAGTCTTTGGGAAGAGTCGTGAATTCCAAGGCCAGGCCTTCGAAAACAGTGCGAACCAACCAGGCGTCGGAAGTGGTGGATTCCCAAACATGAGCAAACGCCTGGAGCTTGCCCCCGATGGGAAGAGTCCGCGGTGAGTCACCTACCCCGTCTGGGGAAGCGGGCGGCCGCGCCCCGGAAGGGGCGCCTGAAGGGCGACTGGCCTCGTCCCCTGTCCCGAAAGGACGATCGATCCGGATACACTCGGTAGGAGGACTTAGAAGACTGGCGAAAGGAAGAAGCCCCACTGAAGCCTTGATTCCCCCGAAAGGGCTGCCGGCCATAAGGGGAAAAGCGACCTTCCTGGCGACGAGACAACGTGGGCAAAACCTTCTTCTTATCTCTGTTTTCAACAAGAACAGAGTCCAGGGAAGCCCCAAATAAGGCCGAACCTTTGTAAGGGGCTGTAGTAAGACGCCACTTGGACTTAGAGTCAGCTTTCCAATTACGCAGCCAAAGGAGACGTCTGGACGCGACTGAAGAGGCCATGGCCCTAGAGGCAAACCTGGCTGCGTCCAAGGAAGCGTCAGCTGAATACTCCGCCGCTGCAATCAATTTTGCCAGATCCTGATGTAAACGAGCATCCTCCGGAGGTAGTCTGTCTCTCAGCTGATGGAGCCACACCAGGGAGGCGCGGTTGAAAAAGGAAGAAGAAGTAGACGCCCGAATGGCCCAGGCAGCCGCCTGGTGAGTCTTGCGGACCGACATTTCCGCCCTCTTGTCTTCAAACTTAAGACCATCTCCCACCTCACCTACCAGAATCGCAGAAGAAGTAAGACTAGTGACTGGATCGTCAACTGTAGGCAATTGGAGAAGAGCATCGAGTTCCGGAGAGGAACAATAGAGACGTCTGTCAAAGGCATTCGGGCCAGACGACGAAGTAGGATGTTCCCAGGGCTTCTGGATCACCTGAGAAAAAAGCTCCGGAAAAGGAATAAAATCATTATCAGGTGTCTGCACACTAAACAAGCCGGAAGCAGCAGGCTGTTGAGACTGGGAGGAAGATGGAGCCAAAGACGAATCCATATTCGTAGCCACCTTGGCCTTCCGCAGAAGAGACTTAAACAAGGAAGGTTTGAAGAGACCTGGAAAAGCCGGTGCCTCCTGCACCTCTGCCTCATCGTCAGATAACGGAACATCCTCCCACGATTCCTCTTCCTGAACAGGTTCAGAAGTCAGATTGCAAACTGCAGCAGTAGAATGCCTGGAAGAACTGGGCATACGACCCTGGGAAAACGTGGCACACTCTGGAGGTAACAAACAACCTGTTTGTTGAAGGCCAGCGTGAAAAATACGAATCATCGCCTGAGACATCATTGCATTGAAGTCTGGGAATTGGCCAGGAAACCCTCCCCCTTCAGAGCGGAGCCCCGCTGCAGTGGGAGTAAAGGTAGCTTCTGGAGCAGGTCTACTCCTGTGAGAAGCCCGGCTATCTACGCTATCAGAGCGTGATCTCATAGACAAATTAACTGGAGCAGCTGAAACCAAAACCTGCCCCTGTTGCCCTCGATGGGATGCCCCCTGAGAAGCTTCTAGAGATTCCATCTCAACTGCAAATTCTTCCTGCGCCTGACTGACCTCCCCCTGGGGGTCCTGGTCTTGCTCGTGTCCAGAACAGTAATGCTTTTGCGCTTTGGAGAACTGTTTCTCCAGGGCAGCATGCCTACGTAAGGCCTCTTTATCCTGAACAGGCGGCGCTTTGGAAGCCTTGGTGGTCCTGGACTTCTTACCCCTTGCAGCCTTGATGGTAAGGGTGGGGGGGGGGAAGAAGGTTGCTCTAAATCAGAGGAAAGCTCAGCCTCTGCCATAGCAAAAAAGGGGTGCTCAAACAAGAAAAAAATTAACAAGAGTATATTACAAAAGAACTCCTCCTTTCCAAATTCCTTGATAAACAATGTTTTCTTTTTTTTAATACAAAAATATATATTCAATAAAATCAATGAGTTGAATAAAATGAATCACCTTCTCTATGTTTTAATTCTTTTTTTTTTTGTAAAATATATATATGCAATGAATTAATCAACTAGCAATAATAACTGAATGCAAGAATAACAGGAAAAGGCACTTCCCTTATTGAAGCAGTGGATCCACCGAAGGCAAGCGAGGTGTTAATGGACAGCGTCCAGCACCCGCAGGGCCGCAAGCAGCCTTGGAAACCAAAGCCCAGGCTGCCGCTCCAGGCCCAAGATTTACTGGCGGCAAACAGGCGCAGCAAAGCGTGGAAAAATGGCGCCAATCCAAGCCTTTTAGTCAATGCTCCGCAGCACCCCAGGCTGCGATTCGAGCCAACAACAACTCCGCCGCTTAAACTTGCAATGCCTAGCCAGCTCAGAACGCTGCAAAACAGCTGAGGGGACTGCGAAAAAAGAGAAGCGGCTAATTAGCTTACAGAAAAGCCGCGGCGGCGCTGAGCAATGGCGGTAGGCAGCGGGGGCTGGAATCAAACCGCAGCGCGGCTGAGGACCACCCCCGTAGCGTTCAGAGCCCCGAAACGCTCAATCCTTCAGTTCAAGAAAAAACACACAGTCCCCAACAAAAGGCAAAAAAAGAAACGAAAATAAGAACGTTTAACAGAAATTACAGAAAAAAGTTTGTAGCCAAACAGACACTCAAGCCTTCACAGCACGGCTGAGTGAAAAGACTGAGGAGAGGAAGCAGGAAGTGGGCGTATCCAGCTAAGGAGGGAGAAGATTGACACTCAGCCTCCTGCAATGGAAAGTGGACTAACCCACTCATCAGAATGTCTGAGCAACAAGGTGGAAATGGGTGCTATGACATGGCGCAAGAATTCAGACTAAGGATCCCTCCATCAATCTTTCTTTCTCTCAAAACTCTGTTATTGAATGAGCTAGTGATAAATCGATGAAGGATACACTGTCACTGTATGCAATATTCTCCCCTTTCTTTTTTCACCACAATGGCATATTATGTAAGTGTTGTATGTTCATTGTGTTTTGCTGTGGTGCTACCATTTTTTATTGCTGCAAAGTTCCGGAGAACCAGATTACAACCAGAACCAAGTGTGTGCATAAATAGAACAATCTTATAGCAAGGCAGACCAATAAAATAGTGGAATATAGGAATGAGATACTTTTTCTAATATTTAAGCCAAAGTATTTGTTTCACTATATAAAGCGTACATACCTTCGAGGCCTTAGTTAGTTACACACCCCTTATCAATGTCACAAAGCAGTGCCTGGAAGCACTACAGGCCTGACAAATAATCAGCTTTATGATTGGCAACACCATGACTGATAGTGTGAGTCAAATCAATTGGCAGCAACACTAGGATATCCCTCCTTCTGCAGGATTACTTACAATGTCTTGGGTGACCTTTTTAGATTTAAACTGTGATGGTCGTGGAAGAGAGAGCGACGTTAAGCTTCTAATAAGTCTCTGACTGAGCTCTGCAGCCAACTAGATACTGTGTAAAGAATCCCACACAGGAACAATAGCACACCAGAACATAGATCCAAATGTTTCAGGCAGAGAGCCCACAGGAAAGCATGTTCCAGGTAACCTGTACAGATAATTCATTGATAAATTATTTGAATCTACAAGCCCAAACCTCTGCCCAAATTATCAATTTAAAATCAGCTGAAATTTGACAGAGACAAGAGTATACATCAATTAATTAATTAATTAATTAATTAATTAATTAATTCATTCATTAATTGGATACTGCCCTACTCCCAAAGGACTCAGGGCGGTGAACAGCCAAGAAAGATAAAATACATAAACTACAAAATTTAAAAGACAATATAAAAACCCATTAAATAGTTTGGCCCAAAAACAAATTAAAACACTCCTAATGTTTAAAACAAATTTAAAATTGCAATTAAAAGGGAACGTTAGGCCAGGCCAGCCTGTTGAAATAACAAGGTCTTGAGGGCATGGCGGAAGGTGCGTAGATCCGGGATCCTCCGTATCTCCAGGGGGAGCTCATTCCAGATGGCAGTGGCCTCCACAGAGAAGGCTCTCCCCCTGGGGGCCGCCAGTCAACACTGTTTGGCCGAAGGCACCCTGAGGAGCCCCTCTTTGAGCATATTGGCCGGTGAGAGACTATTGGCGGCAGAAGGCAGTCCCGTAAGTACTCAGGTCCTAAGCCATGGAGCGCTTATATCAATTTAAAGGAATGATCTGAAGTAGATATTTCTGGCAAATGATTTTTTTCCTTGGATAAAATATTAGTCTGATAACCCCCACACATGCTACAAGCTGGGATTTTGAAACAACAGGATTTAATACATGCGCAAAACAAATTGAGAATGATTGTGAGTTGATGTAGGGATGAAGGGAATATACGTGTCTCAGAATAATGTTGTAGGATCCAATCCGGATTTGTCATCAGGACAGAGGTTTTGTCTTCTGAACTTTCAAACTCATGCTGGACCCCATCCTCAGGGAACTTCTCTGTGTGCTTTGGGCTGTTCTGTGTGTGGTATTTATATGGTGGCTGTTGTGTGTAGCTATTTAGATGTAGATTGGGGTGTTGATGGCTGGCTATTAAGTCATTGGCTGTTGTTTCCTTGTGCTGACAAATAATCAGCTTTATGATTGTGCCAATCAAATGAAATTCCCATTGATATCAATCTAGTACTGTATATCACCAATATTACCCTAGCTTTTGCTCAGGCAATGTATCATTTTTCCACTGGCTAGGATAAGAAATATATAACGATTTCTACCATTTTAGGTCACTGTTCTTTTACAAAGAGCCTGGTGGCGCAGCAGACTAAAGCAGTGTTATTAACATTCAACTGCCTACAATTACTGGAAGTTCTAATCTCACCAGGCTCAAGGTTGACTCAGCCTTCCATCCTTTCTAAGGTAGGTAAAATGAGGACCCAGATTGTGGGGGCAATAAGCTGACTTTGTATAAATATACAAAAGTATGAAGGCTATTGCTTAACTCATTGTAAGGTGCCCTGAGTCTCCGGAGAAATCAATTTAAAAAAAAACATTTTAATCAGAAAACCAATGAGCTGCAAAAATATCAGATTAATTCAGGACAACGGACAGGGTAGAGATAGTTTTTACCACATAGAAACTTATACAATTCCATTGCATACAAATTGGTCTTGAGCTGTGCTTTGTTGTTGTCTTAATATAATGATTAAATCCAGGCCTTGCAAGGCTTGAAATCTTAGGAGCAAATGCATTTTTTGCATCAGCATCCTTAGGGCCTCTGCAGTCTTTTTCTAGCAAGTACTCAAACCACCACAGTGCATGTTGCTTTCTAGAAGGATTTAAAATTCATTGGACAAAGTGTACATTTAATACTTACATGAGGGAGTACAGAACGCCTTTCAATACATCAAACTCTTAAACCTTTTACATCTTTCATTGTTAAGCTACATGGATCTTGATTTGTACAATTTAAAAAATATTCTGAAGCTCAGTCAGTCTAACATTAAAAAGCACTGTTGCACAGTAAGAAATCACAAAATACAATTCAGCAAACCTGGTATAGTTGGTCTCCAGGGATGGTTTTTTCCAATTCTGTTTGTCATACTCCAGATCCATCATGTCATGCTAGCCTAACTTACTATACTGTCTTTTTTTTTTCCTGGCACACTCCAACTATTTTCTGTTGCTGTCACAACAGAAAACATATAAAAATGCTCTTTTGCAAACATTCTGTTTGGTCTCTGCTGAACTCTCTAGAGCCATGGATTTCTCTCGCTGTCTTTATCAGGGGTAAATGTTGACAGATCACTGAACCTTACTGTCAGCAATGACAAGCTTAACACTGTTCTGTACAAGGTAGAAAGAGAATGGGATAGAAAAGCAAAAAGAAAAAGAAAAAACGCTTCTTCAACTTACATTTGGAAGGTCCCCAACATAGCTACAAGGGCTGATGTTCAAAGATTAGTTTACATACATTTCGGAGAGTTGTTATTGTTATTGTTGCTATTATAGCAGCAGTTATGATATTCCTCGCTACTAAGTGAAATATGGACACCTCAAAAAACAAAGGCAGTTGCTATCGTCTTCCTCCAAGATGGCAATTTTAATAATTTAATACATTTATCAGAATTGTGTCAAGGTCTTAGAGGAATTTTTGCCCTTCAGGTGAAGTTGAAGGTGGACAGAATGGATACTGTTCTGAGCAGTATCACTCAGATATACATAGAAAAATGTCCTATCATATCTGCAGAGGGAGAAAGAAATGGAAGTGAAATTCCCTAAGGAGCTGAAAATATATAACACAGACAAATGTCTCCAAGGTTTCATACATAAAGGCTGAGGTCCTTTTTTTTTTTTAATTTGGCCCTTAACCTATGCAGAAAGCCCTGGAAGAGATAAGTTTTAATCACCTCCAATACAAAATTCTATTTCTTAAGGAAAAAAACAAAACAAGAAAAGCTGATATTTAAAGCAGATACATTATTTGCGATGTTTAACATACCTTTTCCCTCTCTTGTAAGAATATTATTATTATTATTAAGAAAAATTACATTCAACTATATTAATAAATAAATCTATAGTACCAATTCCTAGAAATAATGTTTTTTTCTACAATGCAAGATTCATTGGCCCTAAAAAGAATTCAAAGCATTTGGACTATATTCATATAGAACTAAAGAGCACTTCTTGCTATTAATCACACATTTTCCTTTAAGAAAAAAAAGCCACAGTAGTACTTCCATAGTCACGGACATTAGAACCAACTTACTTGTCCCGAAATTAAAATTAAAGCCAGTTTGGTGTAGTGGTTAAGGAATCAGACCAGAAACCAGAAAACAGTCAATTGTAATCCCACCTTAGTCATGAAGCCAGTTGGATGACCTTGAGCCAGTCATTTTTTCTCAACTCTAGGAAGGAGGCAATGGCAAACCTCTTCCAAAAAACCCTTGCCTAAAAATTTGCAAGGACTGGTCCAAGCAGTCACCAGAAGTCAAGACTGATTTGCATCCCAAAATAAAATGAAGTAATAATTACCAATGAGATATATGCAGTGGTGGGATTCAGGCAGTTCACATCAGTTCAGGCGAACCAGTTGTTAAATTACACCCCCCACCCCCACTATCAAAGTGGATTCTGGGTGCGGCGTTGCACTGCAATGGAGAAACGGGCAGCAGAGCAGCTGGCGTGAGGTAAGGATAAGGCCGCTTTCTCTCTTTCTTCTCCTTACTCCTCCTCATTCCCTTGTGTGGTCTCTCCGTTGCCCTTTTCTCCATTGAAGCGCAGCACCCAGGATCCACTTTGATAGCGGGGGGGGGGGGAGTTAACAACCGGTTCACCCAGGGTCAGATTGGTCGTTGCGGGAGGTTCATCCCGCATGTGCAGCAGAGAAAGGGGATGGGCCACGCCTCCCACTACAGCCAACCTGACCCTGGGCAAACCGGTTGTTAAATTATTTGAATCCCACCACTGGAGATATGCAGTAATTTGGTGCATAGTATCTATATCAAGGAGATAAGGATGATTTTCAGGAGATAATATTTCCTAATTAATGATGGAATGAAGCCTTATAAAGTAGGAAAGAATGTCAGAATGAAGATGACAAATAAGACCGATTATAAAGGAAATGGCAGGATAAGAACCACAGCCATTTACATCTCTTAAGTTAATAAATAAATAACTGTGGAAATAATCAACATGCAAGAATGACAGTGTAATAGGTTCCCAAAAGGAATTTAAACATTTTGGATGCCAGGTAAGTACAGGGCTTGCGCCACCTCCTCCCCACCACAACTGGACTCCCTTTCTTCCAGCACTCGTGCGGGGAATCTGGGAGCAACTTTTCACTCCAAGCAGTCTGGTCAGGAAAATGCATGGCTGGGGAAGAGCGGTCTTCCCTAACAAGCTCCAAACCGTTCCTACTCCTCCAAGCCTGGCTCTGGCTGCAGCTGACCGTCCAGACCCCAGAGGCCACCAGCGGGCTGACTGGGTGGGGAAGGAGTACCAGAGCAGCCAGGGAATGACTTGATTTCCAGCGCTCGTGGATGGTCGTGGATGGTCGGCTGCAGCCAGAGCTGGGCAGCCAGTTCTCTGAACTGCGTAAAAATGTAACAACCGGTTCACCCGAACTGGTCCAAACTGGCTGAATCCCACCTCTGCTTCTGCTCTGCAAGTCACACTACTTGCCAGTGGGCTTCTGGTGTAAGTCAAGATGATTGTTGTTACCTTTTAAGTTATGGTGTACCTCCTGGTTGAAGAGTGGGTAAGGTTATGGAGAAGATTAAAGAAGAAATGAAAGGAGGACACTGGCTAAATGGTGAACAGACTAGGGGTGGGTTCTACCTACCTTTACTACTGGGTTGCAGCGGGGGCATGCATGCATGCTTGCTTCGCTCTTGCAGAAGCTTCTGTACATACGCAAAAGTGTTTGGATGACATCGGGGTCAGTGGGCAGAGCCTCCCACCAGTTTTACTACTGGTTCTATAGAACCGGTGCGAACCAGGGGCAACCCACCACTGGAACAGACTGAACTAATTGGGAGAAAATCAGCAAATCTGAACCCAATGTTTTCTCAAGTAATGTAATTAAACCTGTGTAGCTGAATTTCCTGGTATCCTGATCAAAAATGCTATGCTGAAGTAATCATCTGGAAAGTGGCTGATGGACCACTGTGCTTTAGCAGCAATGATATATACAAGAAATTTATCTCCCTTTATAGATCATGATTGAGTTCTGGTTTTAAAAAGAGTGGTAAAAAGGAAACCAAATTCCACATTACAGGAAATCTTGAACAAAGCTACCTTTCCTGCCTCCCAAATTACTTATGAAAATCAACATGTCTTTTTCGAGACGTAAACCAAAATAACATTATCCTATAAAAGTGAAGATATTTTTCAACATCCAGGCTTCTATTCCTAAAGGAATTATTTGTGCTCAGACTTACAAAAAGAAACTACTCTGACATAAAATATATTTAGATGCACCAATCTTCTTGCTTAGGCTTTGCAAAAGAACCTTTGCTTATGGTTTTAAATATGGCTGCTAGCTAATTATCTTCCCAGTTGCACTGACTAGCCTGCAGCATTTGAGATCATTTGGCACATTGCTTGCTAGATGATTTTCCCCCCCTCTTTTTTCCCCCATCAAATCCCAGTTTAGATAGAAAATCGAGAATTCGCTTAACTCAACAGGCATTGTTGTATGCCACCCAGAGTCACTTTTCATGAGTTAGGTGGCCTGTGCAAATTTGATAAATAAATAGCTGATAAATCTGATTTCTTTAACCTTGAATTTGTACCGCTAAGTTTTATTATTACTTATCAAATTTCTATACTTCTTGCCTAAGTGAGTGTGTGGCTTACAAACAAGAGAATAAAATAGTTTAAAAACAAGACTAAAAGCACAGTTGAAAACATTTTTTTAAAAAGAAAATGATTAAAATTTACAAGTTAAAAGTAAAAAAAAAATCACAAGACTAAAAAATTGACAAGGTGGAGGGAGTTGAACGTAGCGTTTTAGTTTGCATTGATACATGTTGAGAATTACTAGATTGAGTACCTTTTCTAAAGAAAATTAACCCTTTGTGCATGCTCTTTTTCATCACAACCCATGTTGCCTTCTTGATAAAGTTATCAGTTTTGGCCATATCTGTTCAGAAATGGTCAAAGTATCATTTGCCTTTTAATCAGCAGTTTAGAAGGCAGGCATAAGCCATGTCATTGTCTGTGAAAAGTATATTCATGTAATCACTGTGTGAACGTGTCCATTCTTACATATTCATCATAGATAATTATATTTCAAACAAGACTCACATTTCCAGTGAATGAAATCTCTATTGTTGTTTTTTAACAAATGACAATTGCTTTGACATTTATGCTATGTTACAGAATTTATTTTTAGACAAGGGCACTCAGTAATATATAAGCAGAAAAAAACAGAAAAAACTTAATCGGCTTGTTTTAATTCTAGACATAATTATTCAGCAATAAAATAAAGATTTTCCGCCCCTGGTAAATATTAATACAATCAAATTGCCATCCTCTAACCTATCAAGCTATCTTCAGCCCATCATTATTTGTATAGATATGTTTTTGCTGTTTTCCTGGTACTGCATAATGCAGGAGCTTGCAGGAAGTTAACAATGACAATAAAGCAGATCACAATATGTTGTTTATAGTTTCTAACCACCATGACAAGTCATACGTATATTGTGCAGAGAGCTAGATTAGAACCAAAGACTACTGAAAATGTCTATCCCAGACTGGGAAAGTTGTGCCAGAGTCCAACTGGATGCCAGAAACATTAATGAAAAAAGTAAGAAAAGTTATTAAAGGTAAAAAAAAATCAAATCAAATCCAAGTTTTGGCTAGATAAGAATGATATTAATATACATTTAGGCAAAAGAAATGCAGGTATTTCATTACAGATGTGAGCGAAAGGAGGAAGAGGAGGGGGAAGAAGAAGATTTGGAATAGCATATGGTAAAAATATTAATATGAATGACAACAAAAAAGCTCCTTTAAATATATTTAAAAAGGCAAACTGATCATAGAAGTCATTGGTCTATCAGGCAATGGGCATTGAATATGTGCTAAGCTAAAGGAAGACAGGAGTCGCTACCCAGAAACATTTTTTTTTTTTGCTTTTATCATAACTGCTAAGGGCAGAAAACAGATGCCCATGTTTAAACTGGCTTTTTCTGGAGGGAATGAGATGAACAGAGACAAATAGAGGTAATAAGAAATAAAGTTATAAGTCTGCCTGACTAAAAATAAATACATTCCTGGTTACAGATGGTGTTCACTTGAGAATTCTTAAAGAACTGAAATGCAAAATGTGGATCTTCTAGCAAAAATATGCAACTACTTTCTAAGATTGGCATCTGTAGTTGAGGTATTGAAAGGTCTATATAACTCCCATTTTTATAAGAATAGAAGAACGATAGAGATGTTAATTTACTCAAGGCAAACAGAGTGCAAGCATTATTAAAGAACAAATAATCCAATGTATAAAAGAACCAATATTGGTAAAAATAAATATAGATAAATTCTGTAAAAATAAGGGCTTTGTATTACACCTATGGGCTTCTTTGAGAGATATTACAAGTTTTAAACATAAATTGTATATATGGTCTTTCACAAAAAAGCCTTGACCAAACTTTTACTTTCAATTATTTCATAACGTTACAGTATGTTGTTTCTGTCAAAATGATTACAGAAATAGAATAGTTCACCTAGGAGAGGCTTTTAAACTTGAGGTAAATAAATCAAGTATGTTTTAGAAAATGTGAATAAAAAGAAATATTTTTCCTTCCCTCACACTGCCTGAATTCAATGTCTTCTATTGATTCACCTCTATCAGTAAACATTATCAATTTAGATAGCAATGAAAGGAATTGGACAAATTTATGTAGGATTGGGTTTGCAATACAGGTAGTCCTTGACTTATAAACTTTCATTTAGCAACTGTTTGAAGTTACAATGGCAATGAAAAAAGTGACTTGTGGCATTGCATATTATATGAGATTTACATGATCTTTCCAGGATCCCTGTTTGTTCCAGTTCCAGGGGGAGGGAGGGGCGGGGAGGGGCGGGGATGAAAGGAGAGTGGAGGGGAGGGGGGAAGGGGAAAAGGGGAAGAAGGAAAAGGAATGAAAGAAAGAAAGATCTTTGTCATAATGGATAGTGACATGTTGACATTAAATATTGTTACAGATGGGATTAGAGAGAGAGAGATGTGCTTCAGGATAGCAATCTTCTAGTGCACATCTGGAATACTCTGCCCAAACCTTGATTTGCAAGGGAAGATGAGGGCATCAGATGTCATCCCTTAAACAAACGAAAGTGTTATGTGGGGGAAATTTAAATTTATCAGATGAACCCAAAGAAGTTAAGGCATCGCTTGTTGATTTGTATTTAGTCCGTTCTCCATCACTTGACATTCTCCCCAAAGGCAACTACCCTCCCTCAACACATGGTCCCTAGCTCACAGAACCCTTCTAAGTGAGAGCTGCACATTCTCTATGTTTATATTTGGATAAAGGACATCAGACATACTGCTTAATACCGACACTTCTTTTTTTTCTAAGAACATCTCCAAATCCAGCATTTCTATTCTGGTCAGGGGCACAGGCAAACAAAGCTGTAGGGAATTTTCAAGCTTTGCATTGTGAATCTTCTCAAGATTCTCACACAGCACATGAATTCAAGTCAAGGGTCACATTTCCACATTCGACACACATCCCACAGATTTTCTTCCACAAGACAGTCTCAAGATAAGATTCCCGCTTTCCCTTTTTTTGTGGTTTCATTCCAGCTTTAATTTTTAAAATTATTGATTATTATTGTTTCATTTGTTTATTTCATCAGCAAGCCTTCCTTTCTGATTAGAAGACTCTGAAGCCACTCACAGTCTCCTTCTCCTTGTTACAGAATAACTGAAGGGTGCCTAACTTTGAGTTTAACAAGTCTTTGATGGAAAGGAGAGTTAAAGTTTAGCCTTTAATATGTCTTTGCTAGCCAGATACTGATCACAAAGAAGGAGGAATGTTACAAAGAGCACAATAATATTTTTCTGTTTATGCAGCACTTCAGATTGTTTAGAGAATTGCATGTGCATTATTTTTTATTTATCCAGAAGATTTATGTGCTGCCTACTTCTTTAATGGCTCTGGGCAGCTTAGAGTAAAAACATCCATAAAACCAACATTAAGAGCATTAAAAAATATAAAATTCAAAACTAAAATTAATTAAAGACCCGGCTGAATTAATATGTTTTAAGCCCTCCTCCCCTCCTATTAAAAAAAAAAATACAGAACGGTTTTGTTTCTCTTCTAACGACAATGCTCTAAGAGGACAAGATCCACAAAAGCAGCCGAGTTAAGGGCGCAGAACAGATTGCACAGGAGTAGGTGGTTTTCTAAGTAGCTTAGCTTTAAGTCAAATCAGACTTTATACCGCATTATGAGAATTCTAAATTGGGCTTGGAAGGCAACCGGCAACTAGTGCAGCTGTTTCAATGTAAAGTGAGATCTCAAGAAGGCAATACGCTCACCGCCCAAGCTGCAGTTTCTGGACCACATTCAAATTAATTTCTTACAGTCTTGCTACAAAACCTGCAAGGCCAGTAAATATCGCTTGCTGAGCCCTCATAGATCTATGCAAATTCCAATATGGCAAAAGTGGCACTGGAAAGGGGCACGAGGACAGCCTTGTGTTGTGACAGCTGCCTTTCGTTTACTATATGACCAGAAAGCTAGAATTCTATTATGCTTCTAATATCAGTTGTACTGAAGTTGAAAATAAAATAGAGTAGAGTGGAGTGGAGTAGAGTAGAGTAGAGTAGAGTAGAGTGGAGTGGAGTGGAGTGGAGTGGAGTGGAGTGGAGTGGAGTGGAACGGAACGGAACGGAACGGAACGGAACGGAACGGAACGGAACGG
>WNWU01000006.1:15166242-15196466 GCA_012654045.1 Ptyas mucosa | reverse complement strand
GGAACGGAACGGAACGGAACGGAACGGAACGGAACGGAACGGAACGGAACGGAACGGAACGGAACAGAACAGAACAGAACAGAACAGAACAGAATAGAATAGAATAGAATAGAATATTTATTGCCCAAGTGTGACTGGACACACAAGGAATTTGTCTTAGTGTACATACAAGTAACAAGTGATAAATCATGATCATAGCCATCATAAAAATACATTCATCATAAATCATAAGATACAACATTTAGTGATAGTCATAGGATACTAAATAAGCAACTAAAATCACACTAGGAAACTAAATAAAACAATATAAATTGTAAAGATACAAGCAACAAGGTTATAGTCAGAAGCAGAAAGGAGATAGGTAATAGGAAAGAGGAGAAGAATAATAGCTACTAGATAAATAAAACTTACTAGATAGTTTGACAGTGTTGTGGGGATTAATTGTTTAGTTATTTAGTTATTAATTGTTTAAACTAAAACTCCATGTTGTAAACAACAGAAATAAACAATATGTGATGATAAATGAAACCGTTTGAAATGCACACAGTAAAATTATTTCCATATTTTAATAGTTTCTAAAAGCACATTGATCCATGTAACTAAAAAAACATATCCAACGGTAGTCATTAAGGAAATGGTTTGAATATCTTTTTAAAAAAATGTTCCTTCAATGTCATCTGCCACTGGACCTTGAAAACAAGCAAACAGATTCATATATTGCCTTTGTTATTTTTGAACAACAGGATCCAATGGTTCACTTACTTTTCAACCTGCTACAGAATAATCTGGCATATATCTAATTTTAATAAGCTTCCAAGGGATTTGACGTAATGCAGCCTTCATCTACATCAATTAATAATCAAAGAATACAAAGAATACCACTCTGGACTCTTCTAAAAGGAAGGGCAGTAAATTAATAATATGATGGAAGATGATGAAGATTATGAAAAAGACAAAGAAGAAGTAAGAGGAGCAGTTATTACCTCTAAATGAAGTTCTTCAATGATCATCTGTGACTTAATGCATATGGATTTTATGATTGTGCAGAACCATTCAGAACTCTGTATATGTAGAGTTTTTAGTGATAGGAGTTCTTTTGGTATGAACCATTGGGAAGATTCCTATCCATCCTTCAGCTCCTTAGAGTACATATTACAGTGGTGTTTAAAAATTTGTGAACTCTTTTGAATTTTCAATATTTCTGCATAAATTGGACCTAACACATGATCTTTTTTTTTCACTCAAGTCCCAAAACTGGATGAAGTTTTCCAGTGTTGGAAAATAAGCCTTAATGATGATTAGATACAATGATTTTGATTGTTAATTTGTCATCAAGATTATCCGTTCAACAATAGGCTGGGACATTCCTACCTTGGGCTGAATAAACCTTAAACACCCCCCCCCCCAAAAAAAAAACCTCTGATCAAACTGAAAAAAGATATCATGAGCAGTATACAACAAGCTGGAAAATGACAAAAGTAGAGCAAATTTTGGTTGGCAGGATTTCCATAGGCCGAATGGATACAGATGGTGGCATCTCATTTGAACTTTGCTTTGGCATTACCCAAACCATTCTTTGACTTTGAAGGCTAATAGGAAGGGATTCAAGAAGGCAGCTCTGCAATGACATATTTTAGCTCAAATATTAGAAAAACCTCTGATCAGAGCAAAAAAATCAGCAACTATTAACTATAACCTATCTCCTTCCTTCCTCTAGCCTACACCATTTCTGACAAGTGGCAGTTCAGTCTCTTCTTGAAAGCTTCCAGTGATGAAGCTCCCACAACTTCCGAAGGCAAGCTGTTCCATTGGTTGATTGTTCTCTCTGCCAGAAGCTTTCTCCTTTTTTCTAGGTTGAATCTCTCCTTGATCAGTTTTCATCCATTATTCCTTGTCTAGCCTTTGGGTTGACCCCCTTCTCTCTGTGGTAGCCCCTCAAATATTGGAACACTGCTATCATGCCTCCCCTGGTCCTTCTCTTCACTAGACTAGCCATGCCAACTACTTGCAATGGTTGAGCATATGTTTTAGACTCCAGTCCCCTAATCATCCTGGTTACTCTTCTCTGCACTTTTTCTAGAGTCTCAACATCTTTTTTATAGTGTGGTGACCAAAACTGGATGCAGTATTCTAGGTGTGGTCTTACTAAGGCTTTATAGAGTGGTATTAGTACCTCACTTGATCTTGATTGTATCCCTCTGTTAATGCAATTTAGGATTGTGTTGGCTTTTTTTGGCTGCTGCCACACACTATTGGCTCATATTTAATTGATTGTCCACTAAGACTCCAAGATCCCTCTCACAGCTAATGCTATTAAGCCTGGTTTTACCCAGTCTATATGTGTACTTTTGGTTTTTCTTGCCTATATCCCCATGTCTTCTCATCCTCCACCTCACTGCAGAAGCATTAATTATGCACACTTATCAAAGAGATGAGCAGAGAAGAATATGGTCCAAATTCTATCCACCATTAAATCCAAGCTGGTAGAGTATCCAAGATTGAGAAAGACACAGACCATCCATAAAAGTGAGAAGGGAATTTACAAACACATACAGGTGAAACTCGAAAAATTAGAATATTGTGCAAAAGTTCATTTATTTCAGTAATGCAACTTAAAAAGTGAAACTAATATATGAGATAGACTCATTACATACAAAGCGAGATAGTTCAAGCCTTGATTTGTCATAATTTTGATGATTATGGCTTACAGATCATGAAAACCCCAAATTCACAATCTCAGAAAATCAGAATATTACATGAAATCAATAAAACAAGGATTGTACATAGAACAATATCGGACCTCTGAAAAGTATAAGCATGCATATGTACTCAGTACTTGGTTTGGGCCCCTTTTGCATCAATTACTGCCTCAATGCGGCATGGCATGGATGCTATCAGCCTGTGGCACTGCTGAGGCGTTATGGAAGACCAGGATGCTTCAATAGTGGCCTTCAGCTCTTCTGCATTGTTCGGTCTCATGTTTCTCATCTTTCTCTTGGCAATGCCCCATAGATTCTCTATGGGGTTCAGGTCAGGCGAGTTTGCTGGCCAATCAAGCACAGTAATCCCATGGTCATTGAACCAGGTTTTGGTACTTTTGGCAGTGTGGTCATGTGCCAAGTCCTGCTGGAAAATGAAGTCAGCATCCCCATAAAGCTCGTCTGCGGAAGGAAGCATGAAGTGCTCCAAAATCTCCTGGTAGACGGCTGTAATGAAGCACAGTGGACCAACACCAGCAGATGACATGGCTCCTCAAATCAACACAGACTGTGGAAACTTTGCACTGGACTTCAAGCATCTTGCAGTGTGTGCCTCTCCATTCTTCCTCCAGACTCTGGGTCCTTGGTTTCCAAATGAGATGCAAAAGTTGCTCTCATCAGAAAAGAGGACTTTGGACCACTGAGCAACAGACCAGTTCTTTTTGTCTTTAGCCCAGGTAAGACGCTTCTGACATTGTTTGTTGTTCAGGAGCGGCTTGACAAGAGGAATACGACATTTGAAGCCCATGTCCAGGATCCGTCTGTGTGTGGTGGCTCTTGATGCACTGATTCCAGCCTCAGTCCACTCCTTGTGAAAGTCCCCAACACTTTTGAATGGCCTTTTTCTGACAATCCTCTCTAGGCTGTGGTCATCCCTGCTGCTTGTGCACCTTTTTCTTCCACACTTTTCCCTTCCACATAACTTTCTATTAATGTGCTTTGATACAGCACTTTGGGAACATCCAACGTCTTTTGCAATTACCTTTTGAAGCTTTCCCTCCTTATGGAGGGTGTCAATGATGGTTTTCTGCACAACTGTCAGGTCAGCAGTCTTTCCCATGATTGTGATTCCTATTGAACCAGACTGAGAGACCATTTAAAGGCTCAGGAACCCTTTGTAGGTGTTATGGCTTAATTAGCTGATTAGAGTGGGACACTTTGAGCCTAGAATATTGAACCTTTTCACAATATTCTAATTTTCTGAGATTGTGAATTTGGGGTTTTCATGAGCTGTAAACCATAATCATCAAAATTATGACAAATCAAGGCTTGAACTATCTCGCTTTGCATGTAATGAATCTATCTCATATATTAGTTTCACCTTTTAAGTTGCATTACTGAAATAAATGAACTTGTGCACGATATTCTAATTTTTCGAGTTTCACCTGTACAATCATTTGTTGTTGTTGTTACTTGCAAAGTCGTGTCCAACCCATTGAGACCACATGGACAATGTTCCTCCAGGCCTTCCTGTCCTTTACCATCCCCCAGAGGCCATTTAAACTCATGCCGACTGCTTCAGTGACTTCATCCAGCCACCTCGTTTTCTGTCATCCCCTTTTTCTTTTGCCCTCAATTGCATACAATCATACACTATTCCAAAACTTCTTACTGTGATGTTTGTATGTTAAAACATATAGCCAATGACCTAATAGCCAATGACCCAAACAGCAAATAAAAAGCCACACACAACCAGGCATCACATAAATACTACGCATACAATAGTTCCACAGCACACATTCTGGTAGAGGGAAGTTCCTGAGAATGGGCTCTGGCACGAGTCTGAAAGCTCAGAAGACTAAGCCTCTGGTCCCAGTGACTGACCCAGATTAGATCCTGCCTAATACATACATACATACATACATACATACATACATACATACATACATAGTCAAGAACATCTATATCGTTTCCCCCTAAATAAGACATCCCCTGATAATAAACCCAATCGGGCTTTTGAGAGCATGGCAATAAGGTCAAGCACTTATTTCAGTTTAAAAAAATATAAGATAGGGTCTTATTTTTGGGGAAACACGGTAGTAGCAATACTACTCTATAAATAGGAAGGCTTCTGATTTTGTGAAATAAATCTCATGTAACTTAAAAAGGTGTTGCAATCAGTCTCTGATAAATCATTAAACAACAGAAGTTGAAATGCTATCACACTGTCATGCTAGAGTCCTTCATGAGCACATAATTTTATTATATCGTTTTTCAAAAAAGAAGAGTCTGAAAGCTCTTCAAAATAGCAGACTTAAGTATTTTGAATATATTGCAATTAGTGAATCTTCTGGAGTATTATCCCAGGCAATGAATACTCTGTTTCCTGGCATCGTAAAATTATAACTTCCTATCACCAATCTGATAGAATTAATTCAAACAACTTGATAACAAGGTTATTATTATGCTAACAATGGTTAAAAGTGGCTCAAGTGTAACAGCCTGGCACTTTTGAACATTTTCGATCAAAGGTCTATTGAACTGAAACAACAAATAGAATCAATTCCTTGCGCTGTTTCTCTGCATTTCCAAACTTGCCATGTTACACCCTTGAATGTGACTTAATGAAATACAGATGAGGAGTGCCGTGAAGCAGCTAGTCCTTTGCAACAATGAAAATTAATGTAGGACTTGCTTGGCTGAGCACACCAACCTTTATTGAAGACAGCTTTGCACTTTTAACACTTGGGAGTCTTGGAGGACTGAAATAACTTATTTAGTCACAGCTAGCTAAGAAGGAGTCACAAACTGAAGGAAATGTTTAGTTTGCTAGACAAACTGAACAAGTCTTGCAGAACCTTCTCATGCCACATTTCTATACAGAATTCCTGTATTGGCTCTGTTGTTTTTACAAAGCAAAAGTGGCATTCATTCATTTTAAGAGTTCAAAGTCAACAAAGGCATCACTTTAAACAAACAAACAAACAAAAAAGTTGAGATGATATTTCACCAGGACAAGGTAGTCAACTCAAGCAGATTTAATTCTTCAGGTACCTCAGGAATATTTATTATTTTTAGGGGAAAATATTTAATAGAAAATTAGCAGGGGACATTTTTTAAAAAAAAATTGATTTATATGCCATCCTTCTCCGGAGACTCAGGGCGACTTACAATGTGTTACATTACATTTGGTTTTGATTTAGATAATACTGCTTTTCATCTGTTTATCTACTCATTAGCATGGCTTCATCCAATCCTCTTTGAACAGGATTCAAAATGGGCAGCAAATCTCTTTGAAACAGCATTTTGTTTGAGCAGAATACTTTTCCACACAGAGTTAGTCCTCGACTTACAACCATTCATTTAATGACCATTCAAAGTTACAACACTGAAAAAAGTGACTTATGAGCCTTTTTCACATGACCATTGCAGTATCCCTGAGGTCACGCGATCAAAATTTAGATGCTTGGTAACTGCCATTCATTTATGGTGGTTGCAATGTTCTGTGGTCATGGAATGACCTTTTGCAACCTTTTGACAGAATAACAGAGATGGAAGGAACCTTAGAGGTCTTCTAGTCCAACCCCTGGCTCCAGCAGGAAGCCCTATACCATTTTACACAAATGGTGGTCCAATCCCTTCTTAAATACTTCCAGTGTTGGAGCACCCACAACTTCTAGAGGCAACCCATTCCATGGATTAATTGTTCTAATTATCAGGAAATTTCTCTTTAGTTCTAGACTGGTTCTCTACTTGATTTATAACCATCTATTGCTTCTTGTCCTGCCCTAGATGCTTTGGAGAATAGGTTGACCCCACTCTTCTCTGTAGGCACCTCATTAGATATTGGTACACTACTATCATGTGACAACAAGTCCTTCTTTTCATTAAACTAGACATATCCAATTCTTGCAATCATTCTTCATATGTTTTAACCTCCAATCTCCTAATCACCATTGTTGCTCTTCTCTTCCTAGAGTCTTGGCATCTTTTTTTATATTGTGGCAAGCAAAACTGGATGCACAATTCCAATTGTGATCTTTCCAAGGCATTATAAAGTGGTACTAACATTTCACATGATCTTGATTCTTTCCCTCTGTTAATGCAGCCTAGGAGTGTGCTGGCTTTTTGGGTAGCTGCAACACACTGCAAGAAAAGTCAGCAGGGAAGCCAGATTCACCTAACAAATGTGTTACTAACTTAACAACTGCTAACTTAACTAACTATTGATAAATTACAATACATTGTGTTACTTAATAATTCTGGCAAGAAAGTTTGCAAAAATGGGGCAAAATTCATTTAACAATTGTCTTGCTTAGTAATGGAAATTTTGGCTCAATTGTAGTTGTAAATTGAGGACTACCTGTAGCAGGGAAGAAATCTGTTCTCTTAAAAGAGAAATGTGTTAAAATTTGCCTCCAATTTCCTTCTTTTATCTCCAGGCTTCTGTTTTTCGACTTCTTCGCAGGATGCTTGAGAATGTCCTTACTTGGTAGATTAAATGTATTTTATTTGTTGCAAAATGGCAGATAATGTGGGCATTATTTCCTATGAAACTTCTCTTCATCTTTACTGGGTGCTTCTTTTTTTTATTTTTCCATTTATAAAAAACGAATCATGGAAGTATTTCTTTTACTGTGTCTTTGGGGATTTAACTAAAGTGCGAAAAACCAAGGGGACTTGTAGGTCATAAATAACATCATTGAACATTGAACATAGAGCCTTGGTGGCGCAGCTGACTAAAGTGCTGTTAACTAGCACCAGTTGCCTGCAATTACTGCAAGTTCGAATCTCACCAGGCTCAAGGTTGACTCAGCCTTCCATCCTTTCCTTTCGAGGAGGGTAAAATGAGGACCTGGATTGTGGGGCAATAAGCTGACTTTGTATAAAAAAGAACACCGCTTGGGGGGGCCGAAAGCCCTACTAAGCAGATATATACAAAAGTATGAAGGCTATTGCTTAACGCATTGTAAGCCGCCCTGAGTCTCCGGAGAAGGGCGGCATATAAATCGAACCAATAAATCAAACCAATAAACTTATTGAATATTATCATTACCTTATTATTACTACTTCATCGTTACCCTTGGCCAGGTAAGCATCCCATAAGAATATTGTACAGAAAAATTATTCTCCTTCCTATATTCTACACAAAATGAAATATAGAATTACATCTCTGTGGCTCTTTCTGCCAGATGACACAAGAAAATGAAAGAGACTTATAACAAATATAAACAATAGCTTGTATGCCAGCTCTACATTTCTATAGCCCGATGCTATTATTTCTGTAAAAACTGAAAGTACATGTAGAAAAAAAACTGTTCATAAGAAAGCCCTAAAACTGAACTCAGATTCACTTAAACTGTGTTGTTTATCATCCAATTGAAGAATCGCTTGGTGTTTTTTTTACCAAAGTTTGTTTTTTCCCACTGTACACTGAACACAGGATCTCTCTCTCTCTCTGTGTTCCCCGAAGTGGAACTTGACTGGAATTGAATATATACAAATAACTCTGTTCCTTGCATTATAAAATGTAAACAACATTCCATGGATTTCATGCCAAAGCACTGAAATCATCTTTGTTGAAAGACTATTTTTCCCCTCTACTTGGTGATTGTAATCAATTAGAGCAGAGGAAGATAGATATTCTCTACTGGAAGAGAGAATAAGGCTATATTCCAATGAGCCCTTACCTTCTTCCATCCAACTCTCTAATAATGTAAAATGATAGGTGCTTTGTCTTACTCAAAGCCCAGCCAAGTAGGACGTTTGCTAGGAGGGAAAGAGGAAGAAGAGGAGAATGAGAAATATCTTACTGGAAACTTGAATTTGTTTGAATGCCTATGTGCTCTGCATATATACAACATCTTAACATTTTTATGAAAATCTGAAGAAAAAAGTTTTGAGAAAGATATCCTTTCTAAAAACAATTCAGCCAACTGTGCATATATAACAAGCCAGGAAAAAAAACAATCCACCACCACAAAGGAATGCAGCTATCATGCAAGCAGAATTCCAAATAAAATAGAGACAGTCTAACTTAACTACTGAGTTACTTTCATGGGGGAAAAAAATCTATCTATGTAGTTGCTAAGAATCAACAACAACTTGATGGCACATAATCAATCAATCACCTTAGCTGCTTATGTGCTGTCTGTCTGAGAGGAATCTTGAACTGAATCTTCAATTACATATGAAAATTTAATTGCAGGGTGTATTGTCTAAAGGCTAATGTCCTTCATTCAGTGGTGGGTTGCTCCCAGTTCTGTCTGGTTCTTGTGAACCGGTAGTAAAAGCAGCGGGAGGCTCCGCCCACCTGCCTGGATGTCATAATTGACGATCTGCACATGCGCAGAACCTTCTGCGCATATGCAGAAACGTGCACTCCCGTTGCGAACCAATAGTAAAGGTAAGTAGAACCCACCCCTGCCTCAGTTGTGTCTGCCTTGTTTTAGAATGTTGTTCTAGAAAGTTCACAAATTTTGCTGCCCCACAATGCACCCTTATTGTTAATCCAAAGTGGAACAATGAGGGGGTCTATACAGCTTCATTCCACGATGTTGTAAAAATAACAGTAGTTGGTGGTTTCGTTTGCATGAAATTCAAATATCACCAAGCACAGGAGAAATTGTCTTTGATCCTTGGGAAGAATGTGTGCTGGTACCAGATGTGAATGTTCTATCCAATCACTGTTTCCCCTTATTATTTTGTCCAAAGAAGTGTTGACCTATCAGCATAATGACCAGATGTCAGCAAAGAGCATTTGGTGATCAGTATGCAGGAAGAAGCCCGGAAAAGATCCTCTCTAAATTTCACAACATTTATCTCATAGCTATACAGAATGTGCTTTAGTCTGGCAAGACCCCTCCTTGTCTATAGGCTAACAGCAATAAAGAAACTACTTTGAGCAATTCATCATGTTGTTCTTGGTTTCCCCATGCCTGACAGAAACTGGACAAGTGAAGCTAGATAAATGAAGTGAAGATGGGCAAGTGTGGAGGAAAATACGGAATCTGAGGCAGGAGTTTTGCTATATATGAGTAGCAGGATAGGGGTCAGCCCTACAAGGAAGACATGATAAAAACAGTAAGTCTAAAACTGATTTTATTAAATTAGCTATAGTAGCAGATTCTTGCAAGTCTGAATGTACTTTACCCTCCCACCGTTTTTCATCTGACCAAGTTGGGCACCTGTTTTTATAAATCTCTATCTTCATATAGGCTAAAGCCACATTTATCTGTTTCTTACCTTGCTGTTGAAATGGTGTTTGCTTCTCAACTTCCTCAGGGCCAGAGTGGAGTGCAGGTAAGTGCACTTGACATCAGTGGTTCTCAAAGTATTGTCTACATCAGTGGTTTTCAAAGTATGAACCGGGGACCACTAGCGCAGCAGTGAAATCCACTTACCTTTGCTACCGGGAGCATACTGGAATGCACGTGTGCAGAGCGTGCATGTGCCTCTTCTGCACATGAGCAGAGCCTTCTGTGCATGCGCAGAGGGTAAAAAACAGGACGTAATGACGTCCCAGCAGGTGGGCAGAGCCTCCCGCCACCAGCGCTACCGGTTCATGCGAGCCGGATAGATCCGGACAGATTTCACCGCTGCACTAGTGGCTTCCAAGACCCTTTCAGGGGACTTGTGCAATCAAATGCAGGTAGGCTTTCAGTTATGATCACAATTGAGACCAGAATTTCTGTCACTAAGAAAGGTGGCTGTTAAGTGAGTCACCTCCAATTTTATGACTTTTTTTGCCTGGGTTGCTAATCAAATGAGTACAGTTATTAAGTGAATCCCATGATATTAAGTGAATCCAGCTTCACTCATTGATTTTGTTTGTTGGAAGCCAGATGGGAAGGTCACAAATGATGATCACATGATGCCAGGACACTACAACTGTTGTAAATACATGCCAGTTGCCAAGTGCCTGAATTTAGATCACATGACCATGGGGATGATGTGATGGTTCTTATTATGAGGACGAGTTCCAAATTGCTTCTTACAGTGCTATGGTAACTTTGAATGGTTGCTAAATAAATTATTGTAAGTTGAGGACTACCCGTAAATGATAAGCAACTTCTTGATGGGATTACATTAAAGTGTGTATGTATATGCACATATTTTCTACTTTTAGACAGCAAACTCTGTCAAAGAACCTGATCTCTTCTGTTCTCTAGTACTATGGAAACCTCATAGGAATGTGCTTACTGGGAATGTCTCCTCGGGAGTCATAGGAAGCAAAATTATCCACTGATAGGACATAGCTTGGATCCCTTGATTATACCAGCTGACTTCTAGGGATGGGGAACTTGAAAATGGATGCTCCATTCCTAATTTTGAAAGAAAACCATTGCAGGGGTCTTTCGAGCCAAATATATCACTCATAATCCTTAAGGCGAGAATTATACCAATTGTGATATCTCCCTTGGGCTACTCCCTAGATTCCTCCTCAGATGTCGGCTCACAGGAGGTTTGAGCCCATTCCTGGCACATCAGGAACTGAGTTGATTGATGGCTTTTCCGAATGTCTGCCTGAAAGAGATTTGGAGGGGGCTTCAGTTGGGGAAAGTTTGCAGAAGCAGATGGCCAGCGAAGAGGAGGAGGAATTACCTTCTTCAGCTGATCTGAGAGCACATAGGGCAGAGAAAAGGCAGGAGCAGTGGAGGTCAGCCAGACTATTTGAGAGGATAAGGCCCCACCTGTTGTGATGGGTTGCACTAGAAAACTAGCAATTTATCACAGCACACAAATGGAGGCATTGCTGGTTTTCTAGCTGTTTGTTTGATCATGGTGATTCCTGCTTCACTCTGGATTGATACCACATTTGGAATTGAGCCTTGGAGACTCTGAACTTTCCTTGCCACATGAGCTCTCTTGTGTGTGGATTTAAGTTTTGCCTGGTGGATTTAGGTTTGTCTGGTGGAGTTGTTGTGCTTGAGCAACTTTCAATGGCTTTGTAGACTATTAGGCCATTGCTCTGTAGAATAATCTTGCCCCTGCTAATGGCTGGACTTAATTGGGACAGTCCTGGGTTTCGGTGAAGGGAATTGCTGAGAAATATTAATAAACTCACTAAGCCACAGTTACATGTGTATGAGAATGGAACAGCACACCAATTAGTGTAATATTGTAGCACAATAGTAAGAGTAATAGTACCTTAATAAGTAAAAATAAGCCTATGCTAGAGCCCTCTTTGCGGGCACAAAAGCCGTCGCCCCAGCTCAGCTCCACTGTGCATGCGCATGCGCCTCCCACTGGCCTGCTGATTTTGGGGTCTCTGCCACACATGCATGGGGGTGGGGCACGTGTGTGAGATGCATGTGCATGCATGCAGGGGTGTGGGGGTGACATGTGCATGTGCAGGGGGCAGGGGAATGTGGAGGGTGCGGTGCACCCCCCACAGCCCATTTTTGGTTCCAGGAGGCTGCAGGGAGGCCTGCTAGGCCCAAAATGGGACATGGGGGGGGGTCGCGCACACATTCGCAGTTGGGGGAGCACGGGGGAGTCGTACGCACATGCACAGGGTGGGGGAGCGCAGGGGGGGTCATGTGCACATGTGCAGGGGTGGGGCACGTGGAGGGTGTTGTATACTATTGCATTATGGGTGCCAGCATGGAAAGTGTGTGCGCTTTCAGCACGCGACGACAAAAAGGTTCACCTTCACTGTGCTAGAAGTTGGCCTTTAATAGTTCGTCTGCTTTCGTCTGGTTTTGTTATTTTGCCAGTTGTGTGACAATTGGGCTAATGGGTTAGTTAAAAGCAGCAAGAATAGAGTGGTATTGGCAGACTGTCTGTGGAAGAGAAGTCATTTCAACCCTCCTCCCCAACCAACTTCCTTTTTTGCAATGAAGATGTTTGTCTTAGCTTACACAGCAGCAAGACAAATTGCCAAACTTTATAACTTATGTTTCAACCTCACATTGTGGTTCTTCGATTTCCCCTCAAATCATTAATGGAAGAAGTTTAAAAAAAGGGGGGAGGGGTCAAAGGGATACTCCTATTTGTAGTTCTCACAAAGATTCAGTCTTTCTTTCTGGCACACATGACTTATTTTATCAATCTTGGGAATATCCATTAGATTAATTGCTTGACAGAATTTTTCAGTCTTTTCTTAATTTTTTTTTTTTTTTTTAGAAAGCATAGATATTCCAAGAGCCTGAATCTCAACATTATGTGATTTCCCATGAGCAGTAGTTAATTGTAGTTTGGCTTGTTGCGTGTTGTTTTTTGTTTTAAGAGGCTATTTCTTCAAATGATCCTAAATGGAAACATCCCAGGAACCTTTTGATAGTAAATAAACATATATTTTATTTATACAAATTTCTCATTATACTATAAGCTCGAATAGGGATGTTAAACAATGCTCCTGATATAGTAGCCATTTATTAATTCATTTATTGTTAATGTAGGGAATGCAAACTTTTGAAAACTGTTCAGCATTTTATAATGTGAATGGAGGAGAAGAGATATAATTATAAATTTGCCAAAAGAGAGGGAGAGCAGCAGAAGAATTTGTATTTATTTCATGGGAAAATCCTTTCAACTTTTTTTTTCTTTCAGTTTTAAACAACCATTGTGTCTCAGCTGCAGTGCTTCATTGGTCACAAAAATAAATAACCTTCTTTATAAGTCTATTGTGAGGATAACTGAAGTATAAACAAATAGAAGAGGTTTGATTCAACCTTGGTTATAGCTAGATAGAATCCACTAAAATTAAATTTAAATTAAGAGACACTTTTGTCTAGTTGTTAAGGCACCAGCAACTATAGTAACCTGGAGATCTAGTCCTGCCTTAGGCACAAATCTAGCTTGGTGATCTTGAACCAGTCAGTCTCTTTCAGCCAAACTCACCTCACAGGGTTGTTGCTGAGGAGAAAATAGGAGGAGGAAGATGTGTTGGATATGTTCACTGCCTTCACTGAGTTATTTTTAAAAATAATAAAAGTAGAGTACAAATAAACAAATTACCTCACATACAGGATCATATAACTACCATTGCTCTCATATAACTCCTCTTGCTGCTGTAGCAGAAAGGGCTATACCAGGGGTTCCCAAACTTGGCAGCTTTAAGACTTGTGGACTTCGACTCCTATGCTAGCTAGCATAGCCAGCTATGCTGGCTGGAGAATTCTGGGAGTCGAAGTCCACAAGTCTTAAAGCTGCCAAGTTTGGGAACCCCTGGGCTATACGGATATAAAAAGAGGGCAGATTTTGATTCTATGTTTACACCTGCCATCTTGACTTTTTGGACCCCTTGGGTGTCCCTCATAGGAGACTAATACTGCTATCAGTCTGGAGCTTGAAAAAAGGGTTGGCAACCATTTTGTACACTAACAATGTTTGATATATAGCAATAGCCCATTGTAGCAGTAGCAAGAATAGTACTAATATTTTATATATAAAATTTTATCTAGGGATTGGATTATTGGTAGTAAGGTAAAGATATCTTTAACCTGAGCTTAATTTGGCAATTTTATAGGAATATCAGTCATTTCCCTCTTCTGGAAATTTAGTCTACTGCCTTGGGATTTGCTCAGGAGCTCCCTTCCAAGAACTAATAAATCCAACTCTGCTTAACTTCGGAATACAGAAAAGATCAGCCACCTTCTTCACCCCAAGACCTCAGTTATATGCCTTAATTAAATCTGTAAGAGATACAACCTTGGAAAATAATGATAATTATGAAGCATACAACACATTAGCTTCTAATGTTGTGGGGTCTTTGGTTCTGTTTATCTTGTTGATTTTTGCTTCAACGGATGGCACCATATAATTTCAGAGTAAATCTTACATTAGTATAGAAGCAACAGATACCCTGCCTGGGACAACTTCCTTTGTGTAATACAAGAGAGAGGCTGGCAATGATTAAAAAAAAAATTATGCATGTGAACATATTTTCTCATTACACAATTTAAGCACATTTAACTGCAATGTCAATAGGTACAAATTTAGTTACTATTGCTGATGCCCAGCAATAATAATCCTTCTTGGTCCAGCAACCATAAGGTTGCATTTATTCATAAACTTTAGTGCCCAACAGAGAAAAAATTAAAAAAGATGGAGAAAAAAGAAGAAAAGATACAATATGGTTCCTCAGAAAATATCAGATTCATTTGTGAAAGTTAATCATAGCCTTTGCTACGTTAGGAGCAGCAGATGTACAAGAGTTATGTTTGTTTAATTTGAAATTGGAGTCCAGAGCTCAGCAACTAAAAAGCTATTTTTGGATTATGAAATGAAAACTTAAGGATATTTCTCCTTTATAAAATGCTAGTGGGAAAAATAATCATTTTTTTCCATCCTCAGTGCTCACCGCCATATAACTGCTGCAGAAAAGTAATGGAGTCAGGAATCCCCTTGCTTTTTTTTAAAAAAAAAAGTAGCATGTAAAAATATATTATAGTAATTTATCTATTCATAGGGTGGATGGTTACCTATCCTTCATGGACCTTAGGATTTGAGGCACTACCCAGAAACTGACAAATTAAAGCTGAAGATACAGATTTTATTGAATATACAGAAATAATACACATAGTTTGCAAAAGTTTCCAAGGAAGAAAATATGAGAATATCCCCATCATCATCATCATCATCATCATCATCATCATCATTATCGTTGTTGTTGTTGTTATTTGGAAAGTAAGAAATTTCATGTGATGGAATGTAGTAAGGAAGTGGATCTCCAAGAGGGAGGGGGGTCATTCCAGAGGAGTAAGAGACAACTCAGTCCAGATGTTAGATGCATGAGAAAGAGGATGAAGACAGCTCCTTTCTAATAGTTCACAGAATATACTGTAGATGCAGTTAGTAGAATCTTTAGTCTGACAAAACTCTATCTATAGGTGTGAAAACAATAAAAAATTCAGCTTTGAAAAATCACCATGTGTCATTCTTAGTTTTGGACCTGGCAGTTCATATCTCAGGGCACCATCAGGAGAAAGTGGGGAGGTGGAGAGAAAGTGACAAAGATGACCATAGATTAAAGTTTTGTGCTATTATATGTGCAGCTATGCCACATACACAAAAAGGTGGGGGTTTGATGGTACAATTGCTGCTAGCATCTTGGCTACTGCCTCGTCCCTGCAATTGCCCACATTCATAGGCTAAACTCAAGGATTTTGTGCGATCTGCATCTAAATGCAAAGCATCCTGATCTGCACACTTCATACTTCAAATTAATAGGTGGCTTTAATGGCAATACTATGCTTTTCCAAGTTTTCCAAATCTATTCTGAGCTCGGAAAATATATAAACATCTATATTCACATGTAAATTGTGGGATATAATATATTTATCAGTGTCAGCTGTGTATTTTGGAAAATATGATGTGATTTGTCCCATCATTATCCATAGTGTCACAGCATCTACTATGGATGAAGCAATGATAGCTATTTCTCCAATTGTCCTCTTTGCTTTCTTGGCACTATCTTTCCTATCCTCTCTTTTCTTCTTCTATTCAATCATGGCTGATTCTTGGAGACTGTCTGGAGAAGTCCTTGACGTTTTCTTAGCAAGGTTTCTCAGAAGTGGTTTGCCATTGTCTCCTTCCTAGAGCTGAGAGAAAATAACTGGCCCAAGGTTATCCAGCTGGCTTTGTGCCTAAAGTGGGACTAGAACACACAATCTCGCAACTTCTAGCCTGATGCCTTAAACACTACAATAAATGGCTCTCTTTTTCATACCCTAATAGAAGAGAAACAGCTGGTAGAAATAGTTCTGTATTTCCAGAACAGAAGTAGAAATAATATCATTGTGCTTTGTACATTGTACATCAAGATGATGATTGGATTAGATGACTACAAGGCAGCGGTAAAATCCACTTACCTTTGCTACCGGTTCGGGAACGGGAGCGGGCATGCCTCTTCTGCGCGTGCGCAGATGGTAAAAAGCGGAACATAATGATGTCCCGGCGGGTGGGCAGAGCCTCCCACCGCCGGCACTACCGGTTCAGTGAGCTGAATAAAACTGGGGGGATTTCATCGCTGCTGCAAGATTATTTCTAATTCTGTGTGTCTATGATATTGCTGTATCATTTGTGTTACATAACAATATCACATTTTAAGTTGGACACTATCCCTGGATTCCCTATAACTAAAATAAATATATATATATATTGTTAAACCTATCTTATTTTTCACATCCATCTTTTTTTTATCTTCTTTTTTATCTCTGTTCACCAAACACCTCTAATTTATAATATGTTCTATTGCACTTTAAAGGTTTTATCTAGCTATGCTCAGTGAAGTTTTCCCATATTAAAAGAAGAAAGGCTGGTGGTTGTTGTTATTATTGTTGTTATTATTTATTATTACCATTACATTTTTCTCTTTATCAATTTATCCCTTAATGCATTGAGGAACCTTTCAGAATAGAATTGAAAGTGAAGGTCGTATAAGAGAGGGAAACAATAAAGAAAATTATTGTTCTACTCTGTTCTTCCAGGGAGAAACTTCTACTGGTTTTCCATACAAGTGAAAGAAGCCTATCCATTAGCAAAGAGTAGAAATCTGGATCAAACTAAAATCTCCAAGCACTGATCAGACAAAGATTGAGTTGGAGTTAGAAATGCTCACTTGAAACAAAGGATTAACAAAAGCAATCAAAATCAGATAGTGCTTTAGAATTATTGTTAGGTAGTAGACAAGAGACTAAGTATAACGTGCTCGCTTCGGCAGCATATATACTAAAATTCGAACGATGCAGAGAAGATTAGCATGGCCCTTGCGCAAGGATGACACACAAATTCGTGAAGCGTTCCATATTTTTATGTATCCAAATCTCCAAGCCAAATGCTGGAGATGTGACTGTGATGATGCAACTTATTATCATATATGGTGGACTTGTAAGAAAATCAAAGCATTTTGGATAAAAATTTGGTGGGTGATGCAGAATATTTTTTAACAAAGGTTGAAATTTACTCCACAATTGTTTTTATTGGGTATAACAACAGATTGTACAGCATCAGAGACTAAATTGATTTTAAACCTAATATCGGCAGCCAGGCTGTTGATTGCACAACATTGGAAGGAGGACTCCTACCATTGATGATTGGATACTGAAAGTAACGAACTTAGCGGAAATGGTGATAATTTCTGCATATTTGAAGGACTATACGCAAGAGAGAGATATAGCGGAATGGAGAAGATGGATTGATTATATTCAGAACAAATACCAGACAAGAAAATATCAAATAGCTTATGAATAAATGCTAATTTTGGGTGTATTATGTTACTTATAGCGGAGTTAAGGTTCTAGGGGGAGATGTGTTAGTTAAAGATAGTTAGGTTAATTTAGCTTATGATTGTTAATTGAAACACCCTGTATTTTGCTCTGGGAAGTCTGGGGGGGAGGGCGGGAAGGGATGTTGGGGGTGTTGGGGGGAGGGGAAGAGGGTGGGGGGAATAGTGGGGGGGGGAGAAAAATAAAAAAATCTTTGTTGTGTAAAACTTAATTAAAAAAAAGAGACTAGGTATAACACTGAATGACTGTTTTAACAAACACAAGAGGGAAAATGATATGTAGTAACCATGAAAGCCAGTTTGGTCTAGTGATTAAGGCCAAGAAATTAAGAAGGCAGGAGACTGTGAGTTCAAATCCCACCTTAGCCATGAAAGCCAGTTGGGTGACTTTGAGCCAATCTCTCCCTCTCTCAGCCCAATTCATTTCACAAGGCAGTTGTTGTGAAGAAAAATATAAAGAGAAAGGTGTGCTACATACATTCACTGCTTTGAACTATTTGTAAAAATAATAAAGGCAGGATAACAAATAAATAAATCCCCATTGTCTAGCATCATGTACTTAATTCCAACCTCTGTGACTAAAACTTGATATTAGCAGAAAAAGTGGGGAGGGCCTTACACATGTGTAAAAATAGGTCCTACCACAGAATAAAATTTTTGGTAGAGTTGAGGTGCACCTGTCTTTAAAATCATAGGTCCTTCTTTTCAGGAATTAGGTATGTCTAGTTCCATGATGGCGAACCTATGGCACGGGTGCCACAGGTGGCACACGGAGCCATATCGGTGGGCACGCAAGCTCAGCTGTGGCACCCATGCATGCACCAGCCAGCTGATTTTCGGGCCTTCTGGGCCCACCAGAAGCCAGGAAACACACTGTTTCCGGCCTCTGGAGGGCCTCTGGGGGGGGGGAAGGCCATTTTTGCCCTCCCCAGGCTCCTAGAAAGGCTCTGGAGCCTGGGGAGAGCAAAATATGGGCTTACCGGGCCCACCATGCCATCACGTGCCAAAAGCAGGGGGAGCATGGGGGGGGCGGGATGCATAGAATTATGGATGTGGGCACATGTGCGTGTGACCCCACCGTGCTCCCCCTGCTTTTGGCATGCAATGACAAAAAGGTTAGCCATCACTGGTCTAGTTTAATCAAAAGAAGGATTGAGAGTGGCCTGGTAGCAGTGTTCCAATATCTCAGGAGCTGCCACAAAGAAGAAGGGGTGGGGGGCTTTGAGCACTGAAGGCAGGACAAGGAGCAATGGATAGAAACTAATCAAGGAGAGAAGCAACCTAAAACTAAGGAGGAATTTTCTGACAGTTAGAACAATTAATCAATGGAACAATTTGCCTCCAGAAGTTGTGGGTGCTCCATCACTGGAGGCTTTTAAAGAGAGTTTGGACAGCCACTTGTCTGGAATGATATAGGCCAGAGGTGTCAAACCCAATCACATCACGGGCTGTATCGTGATGTATCAGGATTGTTTTTGCCCTTGCAGGGCTGGGGTGGACATGGCCTTTGTGGGCCGTATCTGGCCCATGGGCCACATGTTTGTCATGCCTGATATAGGCTCTCCTACTTGAGCAGGCGGTTGGACTAGAAAACCTCCAAGGTCCCTTCTAACTCTGGAATTTTGTTAGTGCAATGGTTAAACAGGTACCATCTGCAATGGTAATAGACTGCATGATTACCAGGCAATCTATCCTATGATATATCAACTTAAACCCAGGGATGGATTTGCAGTTGTATACATTTTGCTTTTATCATTTAAAAATTCCCTGATTCAAAGTATTGTTCCTGTGAAAGGAGAATTAGGACATGGTGAAGAGAAAATTCATATCAGTCAGAGAATAGCCTGCTTAGATGGCCCCCTCTAAAGATTAGATTGGTTATGGTTTCACATACACCACACCAAAGCCAGTAATAAATGGATTTAACTCCCAGACATCAATGACCATGAGAATGCACAGGTCCAGATCTGATTCCAAACTAGTATAATGTTCCCATGTGAAAGTATCCTACAAGGTTAAGAAGAGAAATAGACCATGAGGGGCTAATCAAACTTCGTGCCAAATGACATTCCTCCTTCAGATTTCCTCCCACTCATCCAGGGTCTTCATTCCCAGAGAGGAAAATTTAGCAGCAATTCTCACCTCTTTCCTCTGTATCACTGAATAATTGATTCTGACAGGAAAAATGGGCGAATCCCCTTCCTTCTCTCCTTAATTTCTCTACTAAATCACAGTGTCTTCTGAACTTCCTTTTGTGCAGTATCAGCTTAAGTTACAAATCGGGAGCTTAACATAAAATGATTCTCAAGCCCTTAAGTAACAACATACTGTATATGAAACATGTACTGTGCCATTATTAAACTCACTGAAAAGATTTGTATGAAGAGCTACTGGAAGTTACTGGAAGTTCTAGAATTCTGCCGCTCTCACTCAACTTTTTATGAGATTAAATCCCAAGAGAAATGTTAGGCCAAAGACCCCCTTAAGTTAAAGGTCCCCGTGGATTTGTCTCCCTCACAGATGCCTTTCTTTTGTATCTTTAACAACTTTTCCTAGTGATAGCATTAGCATGACAGCAACCAAAAGCACAAATAGAACAGCCCCAGTTATCTAGGAATCGGTGGCTTTCAAACACACAGACTTTCTGAAGCATCTGTAGCATGTAGCTTGTTCAAAGCACATTAAAGTCACAGCATTCTCTGAAGCTTTAAGCCACATGCCTTTCACAGGACTGTTTTTCCACAGCAGGATTTTTTCCTGTGCAAAAAGACCCCAGTCACCGCGAAAAACATTTAAAAAAAAACTGGTTCCCATCATTTGGCAAGCATTACTGCACAAGCCTGAAGTGCTGTTTTTCTAAAAGAGGAGAGCCAACACTCTCTTCTAGCAGCCAGCACCAAAATATCTGTCTCCCTTTCTAAAAAGAAGCAGAAAAATGGAGCAAAGTTTTTTTTTAAGCCAAGGTTTTTTTTCCCTCCCTCTCTCCTAAGAAATGTAGTGGTTGAGCAACAAAATGCCAGTACTAAACATGTAAACAAGTCAGATTTGATTATCTGTGAGTGAGTTCCTGTAGGATTCATTTTGTTTCCTTCTTTGATTTGCATGACTGGTAAATTAAGGAAATGTGCCATGTTTGGATATGTGAAGGTACAAATATGTATATGATTCTGTCAGCTCAGTGGAAGCAGCATGAAGTTATGAAATGACACCATTTTTCCTGAAGGCCCTCTGTGCTGTAAGGTTGTTAATAATCCGTACCAGGGCCCTATCTCGACAACATGTTTTTATTTACGGATTCTTCTTGCTTCTCCTTAAAATTGTAATGGCAACTCAACAGGAATGTGACTCCCTCAGCTATGATTATTTCAAGGCCTCTGGTCTACATTTACTTGTTTATTTGTTTATTTGCTGGTTTATTTATTTCAGGAATACAGACAATTTTTAAAGGAACTCTAAAATATATATTTGCATGTCTGACGCTTTGGAATGCCTTCATTCTGAATGATAAGAGGCAGCTAATGTACATCTCCCTACATCTGTCTTTCTCAAATTCTCTCAGGAGTAATTCCTTCTAATTGCAGTGAACATCTGAACAAGGAAACTGACGACAAAGACCTTAGCTTTTCACATTTCCAATACCAACACAGAAATGTTGACTTTTAAAAATTGGAAATCTACATTAATTTACAGTGAAATCCTGCATAAGTAAAGTTGAAGGTAAATCGTGCTAAGTTCAAAGAAGTTTACTTTTAGATAAAAGGATTTAGAATCACTATATTAAAATCTTATCTTAAAACATTCAAGGCAGTCTTATTCCATTGAGTTGTATCACTCTTATCATATTTAGTATTGTCTATTTTATTAAAAAATGTTTCTTCAAGTGGCAATATAGGTAAACCACCATTATGTATCTCATTGATCTATGGAGAACATTAAAAATGTCTCTAAATTTACATTATCACCTGCATTTTTTTTCAATTCATTAAGCTTCCCATTTGAATCTCTATGCTGCCCAGTGAATATACCCAGTAAATGCTAGTAAATCCATTTTGGGCAATTCTTATTTTGGAAATATGGAGAATCCTAGCTGCATGTATTTTAAGTTCTTCCTGAATTTGTGTATCAAAGTATCTCACAGGTAAAATAGCAGCAACCAAAAAGAGGGAAGAACATAGCAACACTGTTAATTTCCTGCCAGATTTGAGTTATGGGCTCATTTATAACCTATAGTTATGACCCCATCTAACCCAGCCAGCTTTTGAGAAATGCAGTTATTAAATAATTCTTCCCAAACTTGTTACCTTCCTTATGCAATGACCAGTAATTTACTTACGACATAACAAAATGGCACATTGACAGAAACTATATTCCAACATCTCTAGAAAACGGCAAATTGGCACAAGGTTGTTATCATAAAAATATGGACAGGGTAGTAAAGGTAAAGGTAAAGGTTCCCCCGCACATGCGTGCTAGTCATTTTTGGCTCTAGGGGGTGGTGCTCATCTCCATTTCTAAGCCAAAGAGCCAGTGCTGTCCAAAGACATCTCCGTGGTCATATGGCCAGCATGACTAAACGCCGAAAGTGCACGAGGGACAGTTACCTTCTCACCAAAGTGGTTCCTATTTTTCTACTTGCATGTTTTACATGCTTTCGAACTGCTAGGTTGGTAGAAGCTGGGACAAGTAACGGGAGCTCACTCCATGACGCGGCGCTAGGGATTCGAACGGCTGAACTGCCGATGTTCTGATCGACAAGCTCAGCGTCTTAGCCACTGAGCCACCGCATCAGGATAAGACTTTCCAAATCTCTACTTAATACCCTGTTTCCCCCAAAATAAGACATCCCCTGATAATAAGCCCAATCGGGCTTTTGAGCGCATGGCAATAAGGCCAACCGCTTATTTTAGGGTTCCAAAAAATATAAGACGGGGTCTTATTTTCGGGGAAATACGGTAGTATAATTTTAAATTGAGGCAAATTGAAAAATATCTTTTCTACATAGAAAACAGGGAAAATATTGCCTCAATTAACATATCTTATTTAACAACAAAAATAGCCAGTAGATGTCCCATAATCACAATAGTTAATATAAACGTAATAATAAGGCACTTTGAGTTACAACATTGTTCCAGAATTCTCTCTGTTGTCCTTATTACATGAGTTCCTACATAAATGGACTCTCTTGTTTATCTATACACAAAGAGCAGAGGTGCTCGTGTCCCTAATGGTTACTCAGAACATCATCTGAATACATTAGGAAGTCTTGGACCATCAAGATTCCAGGGGCTGCAAATAATCACTGGCAATACAGCTTTAATGATAGGTTTGATGCAGTGTTGTATCCAAATTTAAGGTGTTCTCAAATCCCAGTAAGCTATTCTTGACTATATTTGGAGCCACTTTTTTTAAAGGGACACTCCTTAGTATTCCCCATACCTATAAGTTATTTCATAATATAAAATTAACTTCAACACACACAAAACCCCAGGAAGAGTAACTCTATTAAATCATGCATTACCTCATTAAACAAGCAGCTTTGAAAAAGTGTTAATGTTACTATTTCAACAAGGCAAGCTGGCACCTGTTTATTCCCCTTTTCCAAATTCCAGCTGCAAATGACTAACATTTGTCAATACCTGTAAGAAATTGTTTTCATAATTAAATATAGTCCCAACCCATCAATAAGGGATTTAACCAGTTTTGGCTAACAAAGGTAATAAAGGAGTGTACAAAATTATATTTTCTAAAATACAGCATTCTATGCATTTATGCCTATGTGTGGGAGAAAGAATGAGAGTTATTTCTGAGCCTTTAGTAAAGGATGCCTCAGTGTGTCTTGCATAATGTATCACCCATCCACATGAGTGTACCAACAGACAATCGCCATATAGGTAAAACGTGCCAGATCTGGGTTACAAAATTCTAGACGTCATTAAATGACAATAAAGGCTTTTTACACCTGTTAGATGATCACCTAAATTTTGCAGTCCAAATATGAGAGCCCTAATAGAGGAGTGTACACAGGATTACTGGCCAAGGGTTAAGCAGCTGGAAGGCTATTATACACCCGGTGTTTGAGCTGTGGATATGCTGTAAGATGCGAATGCATGCTATATGCAGAAACATGTATTTATTGTTACCCTGAAATATCAATAGAAAATCTTATCCTGGAAAACGACATCTAATTTGGCATCTTGGCTAATCACAGTTACTTAGATGCTAAACAAGAAATAAAAAACTGTTATGTTTCCAACGATCCTCTTTTCTTCCAAAGTTCATTTGTTGAAGATCACAACCTCAAAGCTGCAAACCAAACAAAATTGTCAGATGAAAATGAGAGCCAACATAGCAATTGACCACAAGAGGGCAGCAACGTTTTTTTATGAATTATGCAGTAAGACAGTGCCATTCAATATCATATTAAAATTACAAATTAATGACTTTTCAAAACATAATCAACCTGCTTTTAAAAAATACACAGGCAAATACATTCTTACACTGACACTGTTAGATGTCTGGCATCTTTCTTTCACACTCTAGAGGGGACTCCAGTATCGCTTTTACCTTGTATTAGCCTCCAGTTCCATAGGTCTTAATGTTCTCCTGTACTTTTGCTGTAGATACAACTTTGATTGTATGCAAATAGTAAGCAGAAATCATTGCTATGCTTCATTTTAGCAGCCTAGAAGTGCCTCTAGCTCAAAATAAATATTTTTCTTTCTGATGGACAAATAACATCTGCACTACAGCTATGAAAGCTGCAAGGAGCTAACAACAGAGAAAGAAGAATAAGTCTGCAGATACACACATACACATAAACACCTGCTCTGAATCTAGTGGATCTAGTATTTGAGAGAAATGTGATGAGATGAAATGCAATTTGAGATTGCATTGTAAAACCTGCAATTTCCTAAATGTGAATTTCTGAGATTATGAACACATTTCTAATATATATGTGAATTTGTTAAATAGAAAATAGAATAACAGAGTTGAAAGGGATCTTGGAGATCTTCTAGTCCAGCCTCCTGCTTAGGGACCATCTTTGGTGGGAAGATAACAGCGTTTGGCGTTTAGTCAGGCCGGCCACATGACCACGGAGACGTCTTCAGACAGCGGTGGCTCTTCGGCTTTGAAACGGAGATGAGCACCGTCCCCTAGAGTCGGGACAACTAGCACATATGTGCGAGGGGAACCTTTACCTTTACCTTACCCTTGTTATGGGTACAAAGCAAATAAATATGGCAATGTTGACTGGCAATGCAAGAGATCTTTGGCTGTTCTCTTTCTGGTTTCTTCTCCTTAAGAAGAGTAACTAAAAGCATTGAAATGAGTTGAGATACTGTCCTATCTTGGCACTATAGAATCAGCTGCCACAGAATTCTAAGGGAAGTAAACAATAAATTAATATATATCTCTGTTCTACTGCATCACCTTCTACATGTAAACAATTTGTACTTCACTCAAACCTAAGAAACACCATATTTAATCAAAATAAGAAATCCACCCAGTCCCCCATTTTTTTTTCTCCAAGCATATACCAAGAGGAAGGCCATAAAGAAGGATATAAATATAATAGCAGGAATTAATTCAGAGAGCCTTATTGCCTCAGTGATCGAAGTTAGTATATAGTCATTACAACTAACAACAACTGTTTATTTACTTATTAAATTTATATTCCCTCCCCCTTGTCATTTTATTCTACAAAGCAATTCTGGGTGGCATACATTTAAAACCACAAATATAAAAATATTTAAAATATTAAGAACATTAGATACAGAAATTAAAAACCAGCAACAGCCCTGGTGGCGCAGCAGACTAAAGCAATGTTATTAACTGTTATTAACATTCAGATGCCTGCAATTACTGCAAGTTTAAATCTCACCAGGCTCAAAGTTGACTCAGCCTTCCATCCTTTCAAAGGTAGGTAAAATGAGGACCCAGATTGTGGGGGCAATAAGTTGACTTTGTATAAATATATACAAAAGTATGAAGGCTATTGCTTAATGCATTGTAAGCCGCCCTGAGTCTCCAGAGAAGGGCGGCATATAAATCAAATTTTTTTTAAAAAAGCAAGATTGGTATGGTGGTGGCATCATTCCTATTAATTCATCAGTCACCTCCAGCATAGAGCATTCCTGTGAGATCCCCAAGCCAACCTGTAGAGCCAGGTCATAATACCCTTTGTAGGGGACAGACCTGACCTCAGATAGCAAGATATTCCAAAGAACAGGGGCCACAGCAAAAAAGGACCTCCTCCAAAATTCTGCCAACTGAAACAGCATGCTGTGTCCTGTATCCTCCATTAACTACTGTAGTACATTTTAAACTGTGCAAGAGCTATGCTAGACTGGAAAGTAGAATACACCAAGCCAAAGGAACCTAAAACCAACCACAGGAGAAGACATAGTGAACTATTTGCCAAGGAAAACAGAGGGATATGTACTTGAAACCACAAGACTGAGCTTAATTTAAAGGAACCCTTATTTTTTCAACTAAATTGAGCTAAATTCCCAATATTCTAAAGCTGTAATTTGTTCACCAAGTTATTTAACAATACAGTAATGAACTACGTGGCATTCTTATTTCTTAATGAACTATAGAATTTGGAATATGTTAAGATTTGGCATTCTGTGACAATTAGCATACACAAATATAAAATAGCTAGTTACAACAAATGTCTTTTATTGGCATAGAAATCTACAGTGTAAAATTACGGTTTTCTTTTAAAAAATAGATTTTCAGATATTTTCTTTCAAAGATAGCTTTTCCAATGGTCAAGATATTTTAAGCAAATACTCCCCTTATTTTCATATTTTTATATTTTTATGAAAATCTGGTGGACTTAAAAGAGTATAATCTTTTTCTGCAATATTAATGGAAAGATACAGTAAGTTTATATATTTAACAACATCAGTATGAAATTCATGTACCTTTCAAGCAAAACAAAAAAAACTGAACTGAAGAAACTTGCACCGGAGGCTACTGCTAAATGTCATTACAAGAAAAGTTTGTTACAACCATATTTTTCTTCATTAACAGAAATCCTAATACATATATGTATGCATTGCATTAGACCAGGGGTGTCAAACTCAAGACCCACGGGGCCCTGGAAATGGTGAGGGGGTCGGCCTCCACCATCTTGGCCCCACCTCTCCTCACCCAGTCTTGCCTCACCTCACCCCACAGCAGCTCTGACAGCAGAAGCAGCAGCAGCAGCTCAAGGTGGTAAGTGTGGCCAGGTACCAGAGGTTGGTTTCAGCAGGTTCTGACCAATTCTGGAGAACTGATAGCGGAAATTTTGAGTAGTTCAGTAAAAATTCTGACTGGCCCCACCCCCATCTATTCTCTGCCTCCAGAGTCCCAGCTGATCGGGAGAAAATGGGGATTTTGCAGTAACCTTCCCCTGGATTGGGGAGGGAATGGAGATTTTACAGTATCCTTCCCCTGCCACGCCCACCAAACTGTGCCATGCCATGCCATGCCACGCCCACAGAACTGGTAGTAAAAAAATTTGAAACCCACCACTGCCGGGTATCCCCTCAGGGAAGCAGGGCTGGGCTGGACTGCAGAGTCCTGGTGCCCCAGGAGCTCGAGAATTGGCCATGCCCACCAAGCCACACCCACCTCATATTCTTACATGCAATTGGCCCTTTGCGGGCGATCATAATGCTGATGCGGCCCTCAATGAAATTGAGTTTGACACACCTGCATTAGACTCATAAATAGTTGGCCACCCCTTGGACCCAGCTCATGCTATGTATAAATGGTATCTACACACCTTTGACCTTCAGATAAAGGAATATAGAAAAAGTCATAGGTAAATGGTTCTCTGGATTTAAAAGAATAATCATATTCCTGCTGGTTATGCCAATGCCAAGCACACTGTTGACTCTGAATAAATTCTTAGTATAAAATAAGTTGCACATATAACATCCTCAGTAGAGTTGGATATTCTTCATGATGCTAAAATGAAATACATTGAGCAGTCCCCCTCACCATTATTATTGCAATGTTAAATTCAACAAATGGTGATTAAGTTTCATGTTAAGAGCAAGGTAAAAATCAGGGAAATAAATCAGGTCTTTCTGAAATAGTTGTGCTACGAACATGAAACATTGAGCCTTGGAATGGTTTTTAAGAACTAATCGAGTTATTAATGCTTTGGTAACCATATTAGCCTGGATTGCAAAGCGTACCATCTTGCGACTCAGTGACCCTCTTCTGCGACAATTTCTACAGTATCAAGACGGCCTTTCCAAATGCATTGGAGTCGAGGAAGGAGAGGAATGAAAGGGCAACGGAGACATGATTTCAGTGGCAGACTGACAACATACCACCCCTTCACGTGGTTTTATTTAGTTATTATACAACCATCTCTTTGTAAATGACATTTAGGATTATTTAAGATTATGTTGTAATCCTTTTAATCCTCTGTGCCTTAAATTGCAGGCTCAACACCAAAGAGCAAACTAGCACTTAGCAGAAATGTTTAAAGCATATGATTTGAACATAAATCTCCTTTTATTCACTACTCCTCTGATGGAGACCTAAATACAAGATGTCGGATTGCATGCTGTGGGAGCCAAACTGCTCTCTAGTTGCAAAACTCCACCACACACTCACCACTGTGTCCTGTGAAACTATTTCCAGTTTCTCTTTAGTCCACAAAAATAAGCAGTCACAAGGCAAGGTTCAAAAATGCTACAAAATACAGAATATTTTAATAGTAAAAGACAGAAGAAAGAATGTTTCCGTGACTAACTATTATATTAAGAATTACAACTTCAAATTACAAATAAACATTCACAAGAAACTAAAGATTGGTCGCCGATTCACAAAATGATACTAAAAATACATCAAATGAAGACAAAACCAACCTACAATTTATGACTTGGAATGGTTATAAAAAGGCATTTGTTTCTTTTCCACATAGTTTGATAAAGGCATGTTTGGCTGGTGCAATCATCCAGAATTTTATAAAAGAAGGTTTGAGGAAATGGAAAACCATTTTTAACATTCAGTGACAAAGAAATTGGGAATATAAACATCAAGAGCAGGATTTTTCAAGGCGATTGATTGTCTCCAACTCAATGATACCCCTCCTATTGCAAATAAATTCATGTGATGCCAACAGATATTTAGCATCAGAAAAATGGGAAGCTGTTTGTACAGTATGTAAAACAGATAAATGAAGAAGGAAAAATGAACTAAATGATTACAGATAGTCCTCAACTTTCAACCTTTCAAAGTTGCAATGGCACTGAAAAAAAGTTACTTAAAACCAGTCCTCACACTAAATGTTGCTGCAACTTCCCCACAGTCATGTGATCAAAATTCAGGCAACTTGGCAACTGGCATGGTTGCATCGTGCCAGGGTCATGCAATCACAACTTGCACTCTATCCAGCCAGTTTCTGACAAGCAAAGTCAATGGGAATGCTGGGTTTTCTTAACGACCATATGTTTCACTTAACAACTGCAGTGATTCAATAAACAATTGCTGCAAAAATGGCCATAAAATTGGACACGACTCACTTAATCAACCACCTTGTGATCCTAAATCAAGGATTACTTGTACAACAATGCAAGGAAAGAAAATGCTCATCCTAGTTTCCAAAAGAAAAGAAAAAAAACCACCCCTAACAGTAGAAGCAAAAACTAACCATAAGAATGAATTATTGGAAATTATATGAAGACAAACCCATTCATGTAAAATATATAAAAGAAACTGAAAATAATGGTGCCAAAACCAGGAACTGGCAATTGTTACAGGCTGACCCCATCCAGAAGGATATTTTTTGCAGTTCAATAGGAGGCATTATAAAAAAAAACAAAGATTCAATGTAACAGCAGCAAATAAAGCCTTTATAAAAGTTTAATAAAATAAAATTATGGTTTATGTAATTACTTGATGCACCAAAATGGTAGTACTTATAGACCCATTATGTAAAGGGAAAAAGAATTAATCTTCTTCTCTTTTTTTAGGATCCAACAAGGGTGGATATATTTAATGTTAAATTTATCTATCTATCTATCTATCTATCTATCTATCTATCTATCTATCTATCTACACACACACATATATATAGTCTCCCTTAAATCTTAATAGTCTCCCTTAAATCTTAAAACAGACAACAAAATGCTGCTCTGATGTCTGATAAAGCCAAAAAATCTAGTGAATGAGATTTCACTGAACCATGGCTGTATAAGGATCTTGATTCATGTAGGAAAAACCTGGATGAAACAAAGATAGATAGATAGATAGATAGATAGATAGATAGATAGATAGATAGA
>WNWU01000006.1:15153899-15166232 GCA_012654045.1 Ptyas mucosa | reverse complement strand
GATATAGATATAGATATAGATATAGATATAGATATAGATATAGATATCTTAACTGCCAATCTCACTCAGATTAATTCTTCTACACATGGCAATCTCCAGAGACAGTACAATCAAGGACAAAGAATTGAAAAAAGTTACAATACATAAAAACTGAACAATCCAAATGGAGAGATTATAGAAAAGATCTTGCAAAATCATCCTTGTAGTCAGTATCTTAGCCAGAAATATGAATATCAACGGTGGATTTACAAAAATGTGAATATAATACAATATGAGCCATCTTGATAGGCACATTACATCCTAGGACATTACTAGAATTTCTAAACACCAGTAATATGTGATATATTTTTGTTTGTTCTTTCTACTGTGTTGTTTCTTGATGAATAAAAGCATAACAATAATATAACAACAACAATAGGACCAAGTGTCTGAAAAAGTTGCAAAAACAAGATCAAACTTTTGTAGGATTTCAAAATTCAAACTGATAGGTACTTAGGGTAAAAAATACACCAGTCATTACCATTATAGAAAAGAAGATGATGTGGTGTATTGTTTTGGCAATATCTGGAGACAACTGAAAACAATGGAAAACAATTGGAGAAAATAACAAGATATGATTCATAGATTGGAGTTGGAAGATAATAGAGGGGGAAATAACTGTCATATCAATTGTAAGTGGATCTCTTGGTATGATACGGCTTTTATTCATGGCCATGGAGGGGAGATGCATGTTGCTACAAAAACATGACAACATTCACAGATGGTCATAGTATTTTTGTGGAAGTGACCATTTGTCTTCCACAGGGCACAAGAATTTACTTCTAAGGTTCTGTGGAAAACTTTCAGAAGCCTACAAGCTTGATCTGTGCCATTCAAGTTATTTTATTTATTCATTGAATTTATTTGCCACCTATCTCCTAACGAAATAACTCAAGCTAGCCACATGAACCTTATGGAATCTATTCTCCTTAAGAAGGATTCTATGACACCACATTCTATTGATTTCCTCCTATCATGGAGCCAGCACAGACATCTGAGGTTGTAACCCTATTCCAATGAGATTTCCGAGTTATCACGGATTGTAATATAAGGCTGTAATCCACATAATTGTTACTTGGAAGTTGCTTCCACCATAATTAACCTGTTAAATATTATCAGAAAGCAACTTGGTTAAATTCTTTGCAATCATTGAAATCATTTGACTTTGAAGAAAAGGCAGTGCTCTTTGAATTAACTTTGAAAAATGCAGCTTTTTTTCCTTCCCCATCACTTTGCCCCCTAGCCTGTCATTAAAGCCCTGAGAAATCACCAAAATAAACAGTCAAATTCCATTCAGTTGGGAGTACAACTTGTGTAAGCAGTATGTGAAAGTTCTGTTTACAGAAGTTCATTAGGTCAAGGATCCCAGTTTTTAAACCCAAAACAAATTACCTCCCAACTTTTATAAACAAATTGCGTGTAGCACATTAATCAGCAAATCAACAGGTTCTCAAGGGTTTTGGGTTAATTCAATCATCAAGACACTTTAGCCAAGGGAGAGGGGAAAAAATACTGAATAAAATATTATGCTTTCCAATTGCTTTAACAGAGAAAATGCAAACATTGCCTCGGTGTACTATAGTCATTAAACAGCTGCCCCTGGGAAGAAATCCTGATTGTGAACAACAACAAAATAAAACAGGAGAGCGTTGACTGACAAAGAACAAGGGGATAAAAATAAATCATGTCCTACCTGGAAGACATTCTTTTTGCTAGATTTTTCCTTGGTCCACTCAATCTGAGCTCCACACAAGTCCAGCCATTCGGGTTTGGGCCCTTTCTATCAATAAAGAATGTTGAGAATGAATTGACTGTTGCTTCCAAAGACCTTGGTGAATTAATTGATCAAATTCATCTGGGCTTCCTGTTCTCCATATTGGATGTCCCTCTTCAAATTTTCACGGAAATTCTTGTGAACCCATTCTTAATATATGTTGCCCAACTCATAGGTTGTTTATACAAAGTCGTCCAAAATATTGGTTAGTAGCTCCTAGCAAATGGCAACATCTACATTAGCTTTATTGTGACCAACCCCCCCCCCCCATAAATAATGTAGTTTTGTATTAGAAAACAAATCCATAAACTTAACTTCGTTTTATAAAAACTCAAGCAAACACAGTTCAGGTTAAACTTTGCAAGTGTTTGGCTAAGCCTATTTCTCTGTTCTGAATGCCTCTTTCTCTGTCAATGTTTGTACAACTGAAAGTCTTGCTTGTGGAGGGAAAAAAGTATCTACCATGTCATGATCATGTGTTAAGCTTGTTGTAATTCAGCCAAAGCCTAAAGCCTCTGAGTACAAGCAGTCATCTTAACTACAGGCTTCCTCCCAAAGGCACCTTCCCATAGCTCTTAACTCTGTGTTTCTCACCCTGCTGGAATTAATTGAACCAGATGTAAGTAATAACATTTCCAAGTCCTACATACCTACCAATCAGGCTATTCCCTTTCAGAGTAAGCAGTATTAGGAACAGTACAAGGCAAAAATAAGAAATAGTCAGCCAAAGAAATTAAAGGCAGGAAATAAAAGTAAAAGGAAAGGAAATACGGTTAACTTTACTTTGCCCCAATACTATTCAGTATAATTCTCTGTGGAGTTTTTTGGAAAACATTTGTCTTCCACTTCCAGTTTGTCTTAAACTTTTCATCCTTTTCTTCTTGAAGATTTTAAGAAGAACCCTATTCAACCATAACTCCCTAACTCTTCCTCTTCCATTCACTTTATTCACTCTTCCTATAGTTGCTTTGTCATTTGCATCTGACCCATTGCCATTTGATCCTATACACATCCCCAACCAACACTTCTAACTACCCAACAAGCATTTATCTATTTATTTTATTTACCTAAAGCAACTGTGGGGATATCAGCTTTGTCCTTGCTAAATATTGAGCTATTCACTAGGCATTCCACTGATTTTCATGCATCATGTATTGCTTTAATCATATTCAGCAGCAATTTTCAACTCCATATTTATACACACTGTTCCATAATCCAAACCTGTTCATTTTATCCTATACTTTTCTTTCAATTAACAAACATACCTTTCTCACATTAATACATCTATCAATGTCCTGATAAAGAAAAAAAAATCTGGTCTATATTCTCATCCCCAAACCCCATTGTATGGCATAAAAGCAGAATGCATTTTTCATATTTTAACCAGTCAACTCTTCTACCTTTTTCATCAGAATTATGTCAAATACCTTCCCAGGGCCATTTAATTAATCTTTCTGTAGTTTTTGCATTCATTCCTATTATTCATCTCTTTGTACACACCAACAATAGAAACATTCTTCCAATGGCATGGCACAGCTGCAATTATGACACACATACATTAAACAAATTGCACAACCTCCCTATAAGGAACACATATTCATATGTCAAAATTCTTCTAGTGGTATCATCATTTTTTCAGCATTCTTTAAGAATTTATAATTTCTTTTTCATCATTCTTTTTCTTGGACACTGGCATTTATTGCACTGGTTTCAATTCCACTTTTCAGTAGATATTTTGTTTGGTTTGTATTAAATATTTTCTCATGCTTACCAAAAACACTGTGTTTTCTCTCTCAATTGCTTTTCTTCTTTTGACTATATTCTTTGCAAATGTCGTCTTCTCTCTTTTCCATTCAGTATTTTGCTTTCTTGCTTATTTTTACAGCATTTTATTTTCATCCACAATCTACTTCACTATATCATTCTGCCAAACATCCGTTGCATACTTTTCTTTAGTATGAATACAGTCTGGGGCATTATATAACATATTTTAACTTTCCATATCTTCTTTGTATTCTATAATCTATCACCTTTAATATTCCTGCAGTTATAGTTTCTTTAACTTCTGTCCTTTTCTTCCATGTCAATTGTTCCCCAAGATCCAGTTTTGACAATGTCTAATAATGGCCCATCTCATATTCAAAATCTCTTATCACCCTCCTATCCTCCACTGATTGTTTCTCAATTTTTTCCCATCCTAAACAATCAACTCACTCATCCTTTTAGATGTATATTCATCCCTTCACCATAAAAACCTTTGGTTTTTAGTGGCCTGGTATGGCTGCTCTTGTGCTGGAGTGACTCAGCATTTGGAGCAAGGAAAGGGCAGAAGTCCAGTTCTGACCTAGAAGGGCAGCTGTGCTGTCATAGAACCATAGAATCACAGGGTATGAAGGGACCTTGGAGGTCTTCTAGTAATGAGGGCTGATGAGCTGACCTGGCAGCTAGTTGGGCTGTTGTGGGAAGAGGTAGGGATAGCCTAGCATGTAGTGTTGGGGCATTCTATCATTCATTCATTCATTAATTCATTCATTAATTCATTCATCCATTCATAGCCCTCCTTTATTATTGTGATAAACAACTTAAGGCAGGTAACATGCTTAATACTCCTTCATCGTCCCAATTTCCCCACAACAACAACCCAACCCTGTGAGGTAGGTTGGGCAGAGAGGGAGAGAGAGGGAGGGAGAGAGAGAGAGAAAGAGAGAGAGAGCTTCCATGCCTAAAGTGGGATTAGAACTCACCACCTCCTGCCTTGTAACCTGATACCTTAACCACTGACCCAAAATTGAAGAAAGAGAGAAGGAGAAGAGAGTAAACTTGTGGAGAAAGACAGTAGAGAAGGTGACTGAGTAAAACAAAACAGATGGAGAGAAAAAAAAAGGAAAGGAAAGTTACATGAGTGTGCGGAACAATTGCCAGTTCCTAGTTGGAGAGGGAGAAGAAAACTCCATGGGCAGCTTCCCTGGAGGAAGAGAAGTCCCAGAGACATGGCATCTAAACCCAACAGAGAGTAGGAGGGACATATCTGTCTTTGAGGAAGCTCCATCTCTAGGAAAGAAATGCATATATTTATCTATTCCATCCATATGATCAGACCATTTTCATTCAGATCTGTTACATCCTTCCACTTTCTCAATTACATGGATACCTAACATAGAATGTCTTTAACAAAACTCTTCTTTTAACAGGGGCCAGCACACTTGGGCTGAGGCTAGCAGGCTCGAAGGCTCAGCACTAGGATTCAGCAAAACATTCCCCAGGAAGGAGAACTTCTGAAAGTTCCCTTGGAAGAGGGAAAGGTGAGATTAGGCAAAATATCTCAGAATCCTCCTTAAAGTGTGAAGTCCCAGGCTGGGCACAGAATTTGCCTGCAGGTTGTCCTCAACTTACGATCACCATTGAGCCCAAAATTTACGTTGTTAAGTGAGACAGTTGTTAAGTGACTTTTGCTCCATTTGATGACCTTTCTTGCCACAGTTGTTAATGAATCACTGAAGTTGATAAGTTAGTAACCCAGTTGTTAAGTGAATCTGGCTTCCCAATTGACTGTTGTGGGCCGGCAGCGGCCAGCGGAGCTGGACAGTGAGGAGGTTGGAGAGGAACTTGGGCCATTCCTGGGGGCTGGGGAAAGCTCGGATGAGGGCTCTGCATCAGAGGCAGAGAGGGAGTTAGACAGCAGCAAGGCAGAGGAACACATGGAGCCCATTCCCAGTGTGTGCATCCGCAGAGCTGCCTGAAGACAAGTGTTGTGGTCCGCCAGCAGCCTATGGAGCTGGCAGCGGAGTTGGACAGTGAGGAGGCTGAGGAAGAACATGGGCCAGTCCTGGAGGCTGGGGAAGGCTCGGATGAGGGCTCTGCGTTGGAGGTAGAGATAGGGCCAGGGCCATCTGGGAGTGATGTGTGGACTCTGGAGCCTCCAGAGGCTGACAGCAGAGAAGTAGAGGAACAGGAGATGCCTATTCCTAGTGCACACATGAGAAGACCTGCCAGAAGGCAAGAGCAGCTAAAGCAAAAAGGATGACTCGGGAGTAGGGCCAAGAGATGATTGGCCCCTCCCATAAGGCTTAAAAGACCAGCAATGGCTCTTGGGCTCTTTGTCGGAAAACAACATTGATAGATTTGCTTCTTGTCTTGCTGCATTTATTTCTTGTCAGTGTCTTCTGCTTCTGAACTTTTGCCAGGAAAAGCCTTTGGCAGGTTGCCTAATTAGACCAAGGTTGGTGATAAGGCTGAAGAATTGTGTTATGAAGAATTTGTTTTGATTTAGTTTGGACTACGCTGAGAATGAGTTAACTCAGCTGTTCTAATAAAGTCTGTTTGTTTCGAACTGTTTGCATCTGATAATACCTACTTGGGCCTGGGTCACAACAACAAGAAAGCAGGGTTGACTTTGCAGTAAAGCCACACCTTTGGAGTAAAGCCACATCTTGGAGGTGATTGGCCCCTCCCATAGGAAGTAAAAGAGGAGCGAACAGGGAGTGGGCTTTTGCAGGAAACAATTCATTCGTTCGGTGACTCTGAGAGACTCTGTGCTAAGTTTTGCCTTGTACTGCGGTTGGAAACAAGTTACATGGCAGCTTGCCAAACGAGATAAGGTATGTTGAGAAATATTCCTTTGAAAAACTGTTTGGACAAACCTTGCTGACTGTGAATGAACGTAATTCACAGTCATGTAAATAAAAGAGGTTTTTGCCAGGGCCAATTCCTGCTTACTGCTTGTTAAGGGAGTCTAGGTCAGGACATTGACCTTGCTTGTCAGAAGGTCACAAAAGATGATCATCAGACCCTGGGACACTGCAACCATCATAAATATGAGCCAGTTGCCAAACATCCAAATTTTGATCATTTGGCAATAGGGATGCTGAAACGGTCATAAGTGTGAAAAACAGTCATAAGTTACTTTTTTCAGTGCTGTTGTCAGAACAGTCAAGTCTTCTAATCCAACCCCTATACCATTCCAGACAAATAAATGTCCAGTCTTTTTAAAAAAACTTCCAGTGATGCAGCACCCACAAGTCCAGAAGGTAAGCCGTTCCAGTGGTTAATTGTTCTCAGTGTTGGCTCTCTCTCTCATACACACACAGCTGGCTCTTATTCATTTGTAGCTTTTATTCATTTGTAAGCAGCTATTATTCTAAGATTTTCACCTGGCTGATTTTCTGCTCAAGGCAGGATTCAAACTCACAATCTCCTAGTTACTAGTCTTGTGCCTTAACCACCATATGAAACTGGCCCTCCCAGTTAGATCAACAACTGTCTTTTCTCCCAAGCATTGGGATAGCAAGAGGATTGCATAGAATGAATGCAGAGAGATGACGGAATAGCTGTTTTTTCTTGGAGGGCTCTGGGTTTGGGGTGGGGTATTGATGTGACCTTCCCAGAGTTCTGTTTTACAAGATAAGTGTCCATATAAATCTTTTAAATAACTAAATAAATGCCCTTACTTTGTATGTTCCAGTCAGGCCAATTATGTTCTATCAAAACCCTTGAAAGAACAGTTCTTGTAAACTGATAAAAGTGTCCATTACATTTAAGTCTTGGTCTTGTGAATAGGGATATAAGAAAGCATTTTTGTCCAGCAAATTAGTTTGCACAAGGACTAATAGCCTGAGTTATGCTACTATCTGCTGAAGTTTCTGGAGGCTAAAAACGCGGAGTAGGCTAGCATTTCATGTCAAAATGGAAATTTGCTTAAAAAGATATGGTCTTCAGAGAACATTGCTAACAACTAAATGCAAACAATGCGTAGTAACCTAATATTTTATAACAGAGAAAGGTCAGCCTGTGATAAAGTTAAGAATGCTCAGTTGAAAATGTTTCCTTCAAATCAGTATACAGGTAGTCCTCGACTTACGACCATAATTGAACTCAAAATTTCTGTTGCTAAGTGAGGTAGTTGTTAGGTGAGTTTTGCCCCATTTTACGATCTCTCTTGCCACAGTTGTTAAGTGAATCACTGCAGTTGTTAAATTAGTAACACCGTTGTTAAGTGAATCTGGCTTCTCTATTTGACTTTGTTTAAGAGAAGGTTGCAAAAGGTGCAACCAGTTGCCAATCATCCAATTTTTTATTTTATTTCTATCTTTTTTTTATTTGTTTATAATACAAAATACAAAAAGTATGAAAACAAACAGTAGAAAAAATAGAGGAGGGAAAGGGAAAGGGAACAGTGAAGAAAAGAAGAGAAAGAGAAAGAAAAGGCATTGACTTCTGACACCCTAAAATAAGATAATAACGTCCAACCTCAACTTTTTACTTTTACATAGTAGTATAAACTAGCTATTTCTATAGCAACAAATCTGTCTAATCGGTAAAACCCAAAATCAAAGTTTTTCCATGTTAAGCACAAAGTCCAGAAGTAGTTTCCAAGTAGAAACAAAAGTACTTAAGCATCCAAATTTTGATCATGTGACCATGGGGATGCGGCATTGGTCATAAATGTAGACAAACGGTCTTAAGTCATTTTTTTTTCAGTGCTGTTGTCACTTTGGACAGTCTCTAAATCAAGGGTGTCAAACTCAAGGCCCGGGGACCAGATCCGGTCCATGGGATGCTTAGATCTGGCCCTTGGGGCTGCCTTTGGAAACAATGAAGGACTGGCCTACAGTGCCTCTGCCAGTGATTGGCCACCACAGGTGCTCCAAACAAGAGTGACAACGAGCTGACCCATACCCACCCTGGCCACGCCCACTCCACCCCACCCCTGGAGGTCAAACACAATCCTGATGCGGCCCTCAATGAAATTGAGTTTAGTACCCCTGCTCTAAATGAACCGTTGCAATTACCTGTAAAATAAAATGTTCCTGTTATCTACCTACCTACTTACCTACATCTTAGGCACTGATAGGCACTCAATTTCTCCAATTATTATGGCCCATTTCCTAAGGTTAGTGTGCTCCATGTACTTTGGATTAAACAGTGTTATCCAATAGGAGCTAGGAGGCGTGCTTTCTCTGTGGCTGCGCTTGCCCCATGAGTCTTCTCCCAAACCCTGAGCCAGGAGTAGGAGGAGCTCATTTCAAAATGGTTTTATTCATTAGGAATGCATGAGATGGAAATATATCTCTTAACTGATACTTCTGTTATCTTGTTGATGCTTTTAGTTGTTTGTTAACCACTCAGCCACAATGTGAGAAGTGGGTGGCCATTAATTAAATAATTAAATCAATTTATAACAGTCCCCAAAAAATCATGTCCTGTTAACTAAAACCGGCATTGTATTCCTGTACCTGAAAAGGTTAAATGTTCCACCCAGGGGTGAAATGTAAAATTTGTTACTACCAGTTCTGTGGGTGTGGCTTAGTGGGAGGGGGGTAATGTGACTGGGTAGACCATCTTTTTTTTTTTTTAACTTTTCAAAGCATTTTTTCTAATGCTTTGAAAAGCCTCTGCCGATCAGGCAACTCAGCTGGGATCATCAGAGAGGCTTTTTTAAAAATGCCTCTCTGCTGATCAGGCAACTCAGTTGGGATCGTCAGAGACTTTTCAAAGCATTTCTTTTACCACCTCTTTGGCCAAGAGGTTGCAGAAGAAAATGCTTTGAAAAGCCTCTGACAATCCCAGCTGAGCCATGCGATCATCAGAGGCTTTTTTTTACTTTTAAAAGCATTTTTTCACTGTAAGAGGTTGTAGAAAAAATGCTTTTAAAAGTTAAAAAAATAAGCCTCTGATGATCGTGTGGCTTAGCTGGGCATGGGGGGGCGGGTGCGCAGGGATTTTTGCTACCGGTTCTCCGAACCACATGCCGCCATCGCTACTGGATCAGGTGATTCGGTCCGAACTGGGAGCATTTCACCCCTGGTTCCACCTGATAAAAAACCTATTCTCAATAAAGCAAGAGTTGCAGGAATGCAGTCTGAAAATGGAACTCTGCGTGGATTTAGTTTTACTTCATATCTTGTATTTATAACATAGCCTTTAATCAAGAATTAATGAATTAATGTATTTGTAAGCAGAGTATATCCATCTTTATGGAAAATCACATCATTTTCTTGGTAAAATTGTTACGTTATTAAATTCATACTGCAACGAACGAACATTGACTTCATTACATTATTGAATTAATGACTGGATTCTTTCATTCTCCAAAATAAACCATTCTTAAAAGTAAAATTGGTAAACAATTTTTTAATCAGTTCAGAAGTCTATGTTTATTTCCTTTGTGCTATCAAAAAATTATGGCAGGATTGTGGGTTTTTTTTAAAAGAAAATTACATTAATCTGCATCAAAAGCAAATAAGCTTTTCTCCAGAGTTCCTTTGCTAGAAAACTTTTTTCCCCCCGCTATGCCTATAATGGTAAAAAAAAAATCTTATTACATTATTAACAGACATACTTTGACAATGGGAGAATTCACCCATTAATAAAACAATGTAATGAAACAGCTAGGCTAACCTCTATAGTGCAGAAATGTTTGGTCATTGTTTTATTTACTGTCGACTGAGTACGATGTACATTTATTTCTGTTCTGCTAAGGAAACTACAATAATGAAATAAGATCTTGTGTGCTTTTCTGTATATCCCCTTCCTTCCCCAATCTAATAGCTATTTTTTTTTCTACAACAACATAAATCACCCTTCCAAATTCTGCTTGATGTAGCTGGAAGCAGCTGAGGCTATACCATATATTGAAATTCTAATTCTGACATATTGAATATGGGACAGTTTTTATTGATAGATGCTACTACGCTGTTTCCCTGAAAATAAGACATCCCCTGATAATAAGCCCAATTGGGTTTTTGAGGGCATGCACTAAAATAAGCCTCCCCCTGAAAATAAGTCCTCCCCAAAAATATTTAAATGCAGAGCTGGAAATCAGGTAAGACGGGAAGAGGAGCCCCATCTTGCTCCACGCACCCCAAAATAATAAGACCTCCCTGAAAATAAGGCCAAGCACTTATTTCGGAATTCAAAAAAGACAGGGTCTTATTTTCAGGGAATCACAGGTATGCTGAAGAGTATTGTTTCAATATTGCATTCACCTGTACGGGTAGTCCTCTTACAACCATTTCTTTAGTGACCAGATGAAATTACAATGGAACTGAAAAAGTGACTTATGACTATTTTTCACATGATTAAAACTTGGACCCTTGGCAACTGGCATGTATTTATGATGGTTACAGTGTCCCTGGATCATATGATCGCCTTTTGCAGCCTTCTGACAAGCAAAGTCACTAGAGGAGCCAGATTCATTTAACAACAATGTTAGTAATTTAACAACTGCAATGATTCACTTAACAACTAGGGCAAGAAAGGTCATAAAATGGAGCAAAATTTACTTAACAACTGCCTTGCAAAGCAATGGAAATTTTGGGATCAAATGTGATTGTCAGCTGAGGACTATCTCTATTAGATAAATCTAGAAAATAACAATTAATTCACACTTCCGTTGAAACAAAATTGGGATTGTAATATTGGTGTATTCCTTCTCCATCAATATCTGAACGTGATAGCTGGATATCATAAATAGAAGACAAGAAGTGAACTTATTTATATATTATGTTTTCATCAAAGGCAACTATATAAAATACAATACATAGTTTGTAAATGTATCTGGTTAATCATTTTCAGCTAAGTGATCTGATTCTCTGATCCTTTTGTTTTTGCAAGATATACAGTATGTTTGAAAAGTAAGTCATTTTTATAAAATATTTTATTATGGATTTTCCAGTGCATATGTGGAAAATACCAAAGAGAGTTGATTTAAAATGAGGATAATACTGATTCCAGGGTAAGAATGACAGGTCATCCTCAAGTTACAACCATTCATTTAATGTCTGAAGTTACAGGGGTGTTGAAAAATATGATTTACAATCAGTGCTCATACTTACAACCATCATAGCAGTCCCATGGTCATATGATCAAAATTCATGAGCTTGGAAACTGGCATGTATATATGACGGTTGCAATGTTCTGGGGTCACATTTGCAAATTTTCTAGCTGACTTCTGATAAACAAAGTCAGTGAGGGAAGCCAGGGTCACTCAATAACCATGTGATTAATTTAATGACCGCAGCAAAAATATTGTAAAATTGGATACAACTCAATTAATAACCATCTTGCTTAATGATAGAGGTTCCAGTCCCAATTGTAAATGGGACTTGATCCCGCCCCACCCCCCTTGATTGTAAATCAAGGACTACCTGTATCTTACCTCTCAATTGGCTTTATGATATCACATAATGAAGTCAAATTTGCAGTGGTACATCAGAGAAGTTGGAGGTGGGAAGAATGGAACCAATCTAACATATTATTTATGTAACAAGGCCACAGTCTTTGTGGTCCCGAGAATAGTCCAGAGTGGCATTACAGAAATTCAGGAGCAAAATTACTAATTTTTCCTGATAAAGATGTTTTTTGTTTGTTTTGATTTGCCAAACTAAAGGCCAAATTAATGCATGCTTTTTGCTACTTATTTCCTGAATGATTTTGAAACTTTCACAACTAAAATTGATGATTCAACCTTGCCTCAGAAAGAAAGAAAGAAAGAAAGAAAGAAAGAAAGAAAGAAAGAAAGA
>WNWU01000006.1:15137968-15153889 GCA_012654045.1 Ptyas mucosa | reverse complement strand
AGAAAGAAAGAAAGAAAGAAAGAAAGAAAGAAAGAAAGAAAGAAAGAAAGAAAGAAAGAAAGGAGGGAGGGAGGGAGGGAGGGAGAGAAAGAAGGGAGGAAGGGAAGAGAAAGAAAGGAAGGAAGGAAGGAAGGAAGGAAGGAAGGAAGGAAGGAAGGAAGGAAGGAAGGAAGGAAGGAAGGAAGGAGGAAGGAAAGAAAGGGCAAGGGAGCCCAAAAATAATTTGTGGATCCTTGAGCATCACATTCAAAACCATTTCCAATTAATCCATATTTTGTTACTGATTTTATTTAAAATTATAACCATTTAACCTCTATTTCCTCGTTTTATCTATCGTATAGTTGAATACGTTTCTGGATTGCTGTTCTTATTCACATTTTCATAAATAAACAACAGAAAAGTTAAAACAAACAAAAAGAAAGTGAATACCTACTCATTTTTAAAATAAACATTACATTAGAAGTGAAATTAAACCATATGATGGCTATAAAAGGATTAAAAAGGGGAAAAAGGTGAAAAAATAAAAGAAAAACCATTTAAAAACATTCTAATAGCTCCCTTCCCTTTCTTTCCCCCATATTTTTCTTTTTTTCTCTTTTCCCCCCTCTCATTTTTCTGCCTTCCATTTTTAGTTGCTAATAGCTAATTATATTCTTCTTCTTTTTTTCTGGATTGTTCTTCTTTTTGGAACCCAGAGAAAAAGACATTCATTCTAGCCTGGAAAGGAAACAGGCCACAGTTATTTCCACAATGTTTCTGCAAAGGCAGAAAGCAGCCTCTCCTTGAGGTACATTAAAAAAATGAAGCACAGTGAATTCTGCTTAGAGATGCATTAAGTCTATTAGATAGAATCATAAGGCACATTCAGAAAATGTTAGGCAGAAACAGAAAATGTCACATTTATATGAAGATAAAAATCACTTTGCTAAGTTACACTGTTTTGCTCTTTGGTAACACCCTGTATTAAGGTGCAATTTATAACTACTTTATTATTATTTATGATATGCAAGCCACTTTATAGCAAGCTCAATAGCAACTTAAATTCATGTATTAAAGATGCAAACACAGGGTTTAATACAATTTACATCTTATAATATTCTTTGTAACAGATTCTCATCGCATCATCTGTTAAGCATTTATTACTAATGCATTTTATAACATACTTTATAATACATTATTTGAGGAAGTAGTTGCATTTAGAGATCATTTCATAAATAAGAATAAAGCATTTATAACTGGCACCTTAATTTAAAGCGTTACCTCCGCATTACGAGAGAGCCACTCACCATCCGTCTCACTTTGCAATTATTCTCAAAAAGCACCTCTTAATAAAAGATACGCTGAGTTCTATTTCCCTTCCTCTCTCATCTGATTAAAAGTTTATTGAGCCATTTTCTTACATCTGCTCTCAGAAGTCAGAGGCTTAGCAACTCTGCATTTTTTTCCCATCACGCCAAACTTTTTTTCAATAGCACTTCTGAAAAGATGAGACATGAGAAAGATTACTGCTTACCAGATTGGGCACAGCTAGCTGTTTGGATTCCTTATAGAATTCTATTCTCCGTCCAGTGAGAACAATCCGAGAAGAAGTCCAGTTTTTCCTTAAATGCAATATATAAAGAAATCCATCAATTAAACAAAACAATGATTTTGTTGTAAGAATCATAACTGCTTTCGTAGATCAGCATTCCACAGTGTTTATGACTTAAAGAAGTAGCAGACAAATATATTTATTAAATAAATTGAGGGCAAAAAATATACACAGAAGAAGCTGATAAGGATTAGAGAAGAAGGAGAAGGAAGAAAAAGAGAAGGACAAAGAAGAGGAACAGAAGGAGAAGGAAGAAGAAGGGAAGGGTGCCAAGATTAATGCATAAGTCAATGCAGCAAAACATGAGGATAATTGCCTCCAATTTTGGTCTCCACAATATAAAAATTATGTTGGGACTCTAAGAAGAGTGCAGAGAAGAGCAACGAAAATGATTAGGGGACTAGAAGGAAAACATATGAAGAACGGGTGCTGGAATTGGGTATGTCTGGTTTAATGAGAAGAAGTGAGATGATAGCAGTGTTCCAATATTTAAGGGACTGCCGCAAAAAAGCAGAGGTCAACCTATTCTCCAAAGTACCTGACGGCAGGACAAGAAGCAATGGATGGAAACTAATCAAGGAGAGAACCAACCTACAACTAAGGGGAAATTTCCTGACAGTGAGAACAATTAATCAGTGGAACGGCTTGCTTTCAGAAGTTGTCAGTACTCCATCACTGGAGATTTTTAAAAATAGATTGAATAACTTTTTGTCTGAAATGGTATAGAGTTTTCCACTAGAAGACCTCCAAGGTCTCTTCCAACTCTGTTATTGTGTTAGCTAATTGATCTGATTCCTCCAGAGAGGACACAGTTAGTTTGTAAAGGGACATTGAACCATAGATGACATGGCATTAAGCCTAGCAAACGAAACTGCCATTATGTGTAAAACAATATTTGAAAGAACTGACTAGGAGAAAAGATTTTCTCCATATATTGTCCTTACCAGAGTGGGGAGTTACAGTGCAGTGTTTTGGTAAATCACACACACTGCTTGAATTCGAAAGAGATTTTCTCATATTGAATTGAGCCTGAGAAGCAACAATTAAGTATTTTCCATGCTTTTTTCCAAGGAAGAAATAAATTTGACGTTGAGAAGAAGTGGGGTGGGGGACAGGTGAACAGAGCCTCCCATGCAGTTTAGTTTTAGCCAATATCTGCCAAATTTTCAAACATGCCTCTATAGAGGAAGCAGAAAATTTGACACAGAACAGAACAGAACAGAACAGAACAGAACAGAACAGAACAGAACAGAACAACAGAATAACCTAATTAGAATAACCTAATCCCCTGCTTAGACAGGAAACCCTACACCACTTCAGACAAATGGTTATCCAATCTCTTCTTAAAAACTTCCAGTGTTGGAGCATTCACAGCTTCTGGAGGCAAGTTGTTCCACATATAACTCAAAGAATGCAGAAGAGTAGCACTTAACAGAATAAGAGAATTGGAAGAGACTTTGGAGGGCTTTTAATCCAATCCTCTGCTCAAGCAGGAGACCCTATACCAGGACCCTATACCTTTGCCATCGTGTGCCAAAAGCAGGGGGGGTGGGGGATGCCACACACATGTGTGCCCACATCCATGATTTTATGTGTCCCCCATGCTCCCCCTGCTTTTGGCACGCGATGGCACGGTGGGCCCGGTAGGCCCATTTTTCACTCTCCCCAGGCTCCAGAGCCTTTCTAGAAGCCTGGGGAGGGCAAAAAATGGCCTTCCCCACCCCCTCAGAGGCCCTCCAGAGGCCGGAAACAGTGTGTTTCCTGACTTCTGGTGGGCCCAGAAGGCCTGAAAATCAACTGGCTGCGCACGCATGCGTGCCGGAGCTGAGCTCACGTGCCCATCAATATGGCTCCACGTGCCACCTGTGGCACCCGTGCCATAGGTTTGCCATCACGGCCCTATACCATTCCAGAAAAGTGGGTATCCAGTTGCATATTTATTTAATCCAGGTTTCTTGTACAGCTCTCAGAGCCATTATGCAAAGGCCGAAGTGCCATTCAGCAAAAGACTCAATACTTTTCCCTTACAAAACTTTATAATTGTAGAAACTAAATTAACTGTCTAGGCACACAGGAAAACAAAGTATTCCACTAGATAGCCTTAAGGGTCAAATTATAAAAAAATTTCTTTGGTTTTCCCAACTTAGAGAAGATTGGATGATGATTTCCAAATATTATTTGTTTTCCAATTATGCTTATAGTTACTGTGTCTCTTATTAAACACTTTAGTTTTTCATGTTCAGTTTTCTTTGCTTTCTCTTGCATACTCTGCCTTAGGCCCACTGGTCAGAGATAAAGTCACCGCATTGTGAAGACATAAAATTGTATTAAAATTAACTACAGGCCTAGAGCACTCTGAAAGATGCACAAAAATATAAATATAATATAAAAATATAAATAAATATAATTATCATTTTCTCCATCAAGAGAAAACAGTTCAGCCAAAGCAGTTTTACACAGGTGCAGATGGGTGAATGACAGCAGCCATTCAATTGGCAGCAAATAATAAGAGAGAGCGAGAGAACAAAAATCAATGTTGGAATTTGGTTAGAAACCTAAGTATCAAAACATTAGGAGACATCATTCAAAAAGCAACAGAAAAATGATGCAAAAAATAAAAAATCCTGCAGCAGTCAGATTTAACCCATCTGAACCATAAAATTGTTACATACAGTGATAAAACATTGACCTCACAGCTGCATGAGATACAGCTTCAGAGTTCGAGCTACTTTATAAAATTGAAATCAACGACTTTCCAGAGCAGTCTTCCTTTGGTCATTATATTTGCATTCTAGGAAATGGACACCTGATGGCAGCACATTATAAGATCAATGTGGTTTATATTGCTCTATTTCCTTAAAGATACAGATTTTTGAAGTTTCATCCTACAATTCCAAGTTTAGCAGAAGAATGTCAGCACTTCTAACTTTCCTGAATTTCACCTTAATAATAGGAAGTGATAATTGAAGGGGAGGGAAACACTTTTTTCCTACATTTTAGACCTCTTATTTTTGTCTTCATAGGTGTGCATGTATAGGGCAAACTTAAACCATGAGAGATGTATATTTAAAAAACATAACATAAATGTCTTCTAATTACCCTGTTTCCCCTAAAATAAGACATCCCCTGACAATAAGCCCAATCGGGCTTTTGAGCGCATGCACTAATATAAGACCCCACCTGAAAATAAGCCCTCCCCGAAAATATTTAAACGCATGCGCAGTTGGTCCCCGCCATTTCCTCCGGTTTCCTCCATATGCCCCAAAATAATAAGATCTCCCCAAAAATAAGGCCAAGCACTTATTTCGGGATTCAAAAAAAATATAAGACAGGGTCTTATTTTCAGGGAAACATGGTATATTTTGGTACATTTGGATCCTTAGTGGAGCTGAATTGGTAACTGGTGTTTAATTCTTTGATCCACTCTGATGTATATTGTGGTGTTTTCCTCTGCCTCTCGGAGCATATTGCACAGAAAACAAAGTATTGGTCACAAGCTCCACCCTGGGTTTCCTTCAGCTGAAGAATGGGATAAAAGTACAATCTATATAAATAAAAGATAAATATGATAACAGCCCTTTGAAAAAATGCAAAAAGACCAGAGTTCTTCTTCATTGGAAAATCCATATTGGGACAGCACTAATTAAAAGCAACTGAGATATGTGAGCAGGCCCATCTGCTTGGTGACTGTATTTATCACTACTATAAGGCAGATGTGGGCATCACATACTGTAACCACCAGTTCACCCAGAAGTGAAAATGTGAGTGCATGCACGCAGCATCGAAAAACCAGCGATTATATAGGACGTGATAGCGGCAGGGCGGGTGGATGGGCCAAGCCGCTGGTCGGAACTACTGATTCACCCGAACCGGTCCGAACCGGCAGCAGCCCACCACTGCTATAATGGTCTTCTTACAAGACTATTTAACTTACTCAACAGTTCACTTAAAAGACTTTTCACCTAATGTTCCACATCAGAATGTGGCCCTTTGAAAAAGAGCAAGGTTTCACCCTCTGGTTAAAACTGAGTTGATACATCCAGGAGACTATATTATCTCAGCCAATGAGCATCTGAATTGACTGTGGATGTCAAAATTGCTATCAGGAAATACAGATATGAGAAACCAGCCATAAAAGAATTGAAATTTCAGTTGCTCTAATATCTATTATTCTAGCCCCAAAATCTCCTGATGCATTTTCCATACTCAAATATCACCACTCGGAGATGATCTTTCCCGCTCTGGTTGGGTAAGCAACCATTTCTCCTCCCCTAAAATTAGGATTTAGGACAGTGGTTCCCAATGTGGGGCTTACGCCCCACAGGGAGGCCCAATTTGATTTTTAATGGGGGCAATTTGAACCTTGTTTAAACCAAGTTAATGGCCTTTTAGGCTTCCTCCGCGTGAGTAGAGTTCACTTTTTGAGTAAAGTAAGAATTATATGTTGGGGGGGGGGCATCAGGATTTTAGAGATGCTTAGGTGGGGCATGGCCAAAAAAAGATTTGGAACCACTGATTTAGGTAGACGAATAATCATGAACATCACAGAGAGTTTTAAGTTCTCAGACTGAGGTGAAAACTTCCTAATAAAGTTTTTCTTTCCCTAACACCACAAATTATAGACAGCTTCAGTATGTCTCCATTTCTGCTTTTTAGGGACATTATTCCAGGCTTACACTTCAATTTCCTCCCCCCCAATGGAATAATGATGGATTAAAATTCAAGACTATAGAGCAGGACTCAAATTAAGGAACAAAGTTGCATTATCCATAGAATCAGATAAAGTTCTTGTTTCTTCTTTACATTAAAAATGGCAACTTGATCATGAAATTACGGAAGATCTGGTGTTTAAAGAGTTTTGGGGGGAAGTGGAGGCATAATTTATAGTTCTTTGAACTTTTGAAGAAAATTATTGGGAAAAATGAACTTGATCTGAAGACAAAGCTTGGTGATTGCCTGTTCTCTGAATCCCAAGCCAAATAACATATTGCTTTGCACTTCTGTTTCTATTAGAATTATTTAATGTCACCTACCTTAGCTTCTTGCCTTCATCTGCAATTTTAGCCTTTAGAAGATAGCCTTCTTTGATTATCTGTAATAAAGAAGTCAATGCACAATGATTATTCATTCCACTATACTGTTATTTCTGATGGCATAATGCCTATTTAGCTTCCACCTGAATGCATTGGGAACCATACCATCTGTCTGGGCAATTGGTTCCATTGTCAAACTACTCCTATTCTTAGCATTTTTTTTCCTAAGTGTCAAAACAGATTTTCCTCTAACTTAAATCTGTTAATCTGTGTCTAGAACAAGAAGGTACAGTTGAAGACCTTCTTCCTTAAGCAATATCTTCTCAGGTATTTGAAAAGGGACATCACACTGCTCATCTTGCATTTCTCTTTATAAAACTTGATTTCTAGGAAAACTTTCCTTTCCCTTCTCTAATCCTATTTTAATTTCTCTGTATCTTTCTTAAAATGTGGAAGCCAGGACTGGTATCAGTAGCTAAGAAGGAATCTGATCACAGCAGATCAAAGTCTAAAAATTGCTTAAAGTAAAATTGTAGAATTTATATCTCACTATGGTCAGAGCTTGATTCAGGTCTTATAATGATCGAGCTGAAGTATCTATGCATGTTATGTGTATATGCAACATATCTATGTTATGTACATAACATCATCAACATCAAAGAATGCAGGTTGGCTGAATGGTACGTTGTTGCATAATCTCGTAGACGGTCTTTAAGAATAAAATATGTCTTTTGGCTTAATAGACACTTTAAAATTCAAATATTCAAGCAATGGGCTATAAAAGATTCATTTATAATATTGTTTGTTTTTATTAGCGAGTTTTTAAATGTAAACACAAAAGCATATGAACAGCTGATACTTTGAAACATGTTGGGCAACACATATGCTACATAATGCATATTCTTCATGAGCCCCTGAGAATTTTAAAACCCTTGTTCATGGTACTAATGTTTATGCCATTCAAACTTCTTGGGGGACATTGTTTTAAAATAAAAACATAGTATCACCCTTGTTTCTATATACCGGTATGTATTGTTCCATACTGAGATTATATGTCTTTCAATTAAGTTCATAAATTAGTTCATATTAAGTAGTATAATTAATATGAAGAATATTCTATTCTATATTCTCTCCACCCTGTAGCATCATTTTTGCAATAAACGTGTGGTTTATTCATCTTCTCCTTTATTATCTAGTATAGTTACACTGTACATTTCAGGATATTGACAAGGAAATTATTTTCCTCTAGCTAAAATTTGAGTTGGAGAAAGCTTCTATTCATCCAAGCTGAGATTTCTTCGTTATTCCTAGCCTGTGTAATTTAGTCTAAATTGTCAAACCTAGTGGGCTCCAGATATTGGACTAATGTTGCCATTGAACTTAGTAAGGACGGGCCTTGGCCAAGATGGAAAATACAACATGGGAATCTTGGAAGGCACAAAATTGGAGAGATCAGTTTATCCAGCAGAAGCTGGAAATAACCAGAAGTTGCAATACTGTATTGATACAAATTTAAAAGTGGCAAAAAGTAGACATTAGGGTTGCTCCTTGCCTTCATTATATCTTTCCCCTTGGTCTTAGGGCATAAGAGAAGAGTTCAGAAATTAAGATTAGTACATCTGAACCTGACCACATTAGACGTGTGTCTGCTGTGCTGGGAACCATCTGTTAAAATAGTTTCAGCACAGTCCCTCCAAGATAATTCAAGTTATCTTTTCAGCCATTTCACAGATGGATGACATGAGATTACTGAACATGAAATGGCCTTACAGCACTTGCTATCTCTTCTGCCTCAATAAATATCCATCATTTGTTTGTGGGTTTTTTTTCTTCAGTGCTGCCCTTTCTGTACCTTTCCAGTGAAGAAAAAGTTGAGGAAGAGATGGAGAGAAATTAATAGAGAAAGAAGGCAGAAAGTTCAATATATATATAAAAGATTAGCTAGCATGTCTTTATTTCTTTAGAGGTACTGTGGTATATTTATTTGAGTCTACTGTGCATATGTTTTAATAATGGCAAGAGGAATTATGAAATGCACATGAAAATGACTTTAGAAATAATAGAGATGTGTTGATTTATTTCAGGAATGTGATCTAGAACTCATAGATAGTTAATTAAGCTGGGGGATAATTATTTCTTCCTGGAATAAAGAAATACTCCCATTGACAAAGATTTCCTTCACAAATTAATACATGAATGCAATGATGATAGATATTTAGCCAGGATCTCATTTCACTTTACAGGTAATGAAACATATAGAAGGGAGATGGGGTTTTATTTTATACTCCCATCTTTTTATCCTGACTTTCTTGTATTAATGGGGGAAGTTGGCAGTGAGGGTAAGACCTTATTCAGTTGAGCATGGTTATAATTCTCTGGGTGATGGGCACTCTAATTATATAGGGTTACTAATTCCATGGAGACTGTAACCTCATTCATCTAAAAATAATTGCAGATTCAATACAAAGGAATGATGTACATATGTGGATTAATTTGCCATAGCACATCAGAAAAAAGAATTAGTGGGTGGACAATTTATGGACTGAAATACAAACTTGAAATAAGGATAATTTAAAAATAATAATAATAATATTTCTGAACATTACAATTAAAAGATAAAAACTAATACACATTAAAAATGAAAGAAAAAAAAGAAAAGTGCAGAAAAGACAAAAGAAAGGAGACAAAAGATAATATTAAATATAGAAAAAAAATACTTCCCCCTTCATCACAAGTATAAACAATGTTAGTAAGTTATTTTTTCTTAAAATAACTTTTCTCTTCTTCTCATATCTCATCTCTTATCTATAAACAAAGTTCTAATCTAAACCCTTGTTCAGTCCTGATCAGCATAAGTCTGTTACGGGTTACAAGACCTAAACATACATACATACATATATACAATACATACATACATACATACATACATACATACATACATATGTCTCTCTCTGTGTGTTAATCTTGATTAAATAAACCAACTTTATATTCCGTTCTTATACTTTTAATAATCTTGATCTTTCAACCCTTCAAATTTCTTCTCACAAGATCCTTCAAAACTTTAAAAAGTGTCTTTTGTAAATCCTGATCATTATTTTGGATTTGCATATCCCTTTTCATTATCAACATCAATCAGTTTCATTAGTATATCCAATGTAGCATCTTTTTTTCCATATCATTCTTGAGGCCTGTCCTTTTTAAGTCTACTTTCAGATCAGGTTCACTCTTGTCTAGTAAAACTTTTTCCTTTTCATATCTTTGTACCCAATCTATCTATAATGGCACTCTTATAATTATTTACTGTTCACAAATATCTTCATACATCCAATGTTAAGGTATTTTGTTCCATTCTGTTTAAAGATAAAAGTAAAGGTTTCCCTTCTCCAGTTGTGTCCAACTCAGCGGGGCAGTGTTCATCTCCGTTTCTTAGCTTAGGGAGCCAGCATTATCCGAAGAGACTTCTGTGGTCATGTGGCCAGCATGACTATAAACTGAGATGCATGGAACACTATGCATCTCAGTGGTGAAATCCAAATTTTTTTACTACTGGTTCTGTGGGCATGGCTTGGTAGCTGTGGCGGGGGAAGGATACTGCAATATCTCCATTCCCACCCCACTCTGGGGCCAGCCACAGGTGGCATTTGCCGGTTCTCCGAACTATTCAAAATTTCCGCTACTGGTTCTCCAGAACCTGTCAGAACCTGCTGGGTTTCACCCCTGCTTCCCACCAAGGTGATACCTATTTATCTACTTCATGCTTTTGAAGTGCTGGGTGAGCAAGAGCTGGGGCAAGTAATGGGAGCTCACCCTGTCACTAGGTGCTCAGGTCTCAAACCTGGGCTATCAGCTTTCCAGCGGTCTTTAACCGCTGAACCATCACAACTACCCATTTTGTTTAGTAAGTCAAATTTAAGTATTCTTCTCCTTTAATTATAATCTTTAGTTCTTTCTGGTTCTCTCTAGTGTCGGTTTTCAAAATTCTCTCTAGTGTCCCATCATCCTATCATTTTTAAAGACTTCAAAATTATAGCATTTTCCCACTATAAGGTTTGTTATAATTAATTTCAAAATCTATTCTCAAACCCATCCAGATCATTATCCATTTGTAACCTTCCAAAATTAACATTCTAATCATCCTTTTGAGAGTTTTTTTTTAAAGTCCTTAAACTTGAATTTAAAACTTTTGCTAAGAATTGAAGGAAGCTCTCTTGGTGCTATCAAACACCAACAGTTCCAAGTAGCTGAAAAGCAGTTAGCAAGCAATTTCCAAAAAGATATTAGAAAAAGAACACAGTGTTGTCCACAATTTAAATAAAATGTCTCTCTAAACCCAATAGAGAACATTGTATTGCCACTCCTTCATGAGAAGCAACTGACTGGAGCATTTGTAGGTGATCCCACACCCTCTCCTTGTCTGGAGAGAGATTGCAAGAAGCCAGTCCACTCATCAGCTCTTTGTTTTAGTGCAATTGTTGGCTCAACTCTCAGCAGAGCTCTCTTCAATTCTCCACTTTTCCTCCCAGAAATCAAACTAAGGACAAATTTCCTGATGTTTGGAACAATATAACAATGGAACAGTCTCTAATTGTGGTGTTTCATAACAGGAGGTTTTCAAGTAAAATGTAGACATCTGGATGGTATGAAGATTCCTGTTGTGGTAGACCTCCGAAATTCCTTTGAATGTTATGATTCTATAACTTTCAATGGGATCAGGCAACATTCATATGGGAAGGATTTGTATGCAGCATATGACATACTGAAAGATCTTGACCAGTTTTATACTTTTAAGTATACAAACATGGCAATAGAAAGCATAACTGAAAACTATTATAGACTCCAATTTTCAATCTTTTTTTATAGTAATGAAAGAGCAGTATACATGCATAAATAGGGAGTTTGGCAGCATATGAGTTTGATATTTTTTAAAAAAATCTCCTTGTATGGTATTTTCTAACTGTAAAACATACTTGCAAGAATATCTGAAGAGGTTATTGTCAGATAAACCAATGTATTGTGTGGCTATTGGACTAAAACTGAGCATGTCTATTATTCAGCAGTTTCAACTTGCTTACTTGGTCTGCTTCAGGGGTGAAATCCAGTAGGTTCTGACAGGTTCTGGAGAACTGGTAGTGGAAATTTTGAGCAGTTCGGAGAACCAGTAGCGGAAATTTTGAGAAATTTGGAGAACCGGTAGCGGAAGTTTTGAGTAAATTTTGGAGAACTGGCAAATACCACCTCTGGCTGGCCCCAGAGTGGGGTGGGAATAGAGATTTCGCAGTATCCTTCCCCTGCCACGCCCACCAAGCCACACCCACAAGCCACAACACACCCACCAAGCCACGCTCACAGAACTGGTAGTAAAAAAATTTGGATTTCACTTCTGGTCTGCTTCATACTTGCCTTACACTGACCATTCTTCCAATTGATCAGTTTCCTTGTACTTAGATAATAAAACTGTTACTTTGACTTTTTCTAACTATATTACCCCAGAAATATCAGCTCTGTCTGGGGAAAAAATTCTTAGTTCAAAATTGTTGTTGTTGTTGTTAGTTGCGAAGTCGTGTCCTTTTGCACTCTCCTCCTTCACCCGCATCAAGAGGCTCTTTAGTTCCTCTTCACTTTCTGCCATTAGAGTGGTATCATCTACATATCTGAGGTTGTTGATATTTCTCCCGGCAATCTTAATTCCAGCTTGTGATTCATCTAGCCCTGCCTTTCTCCTGATGTGCTCTGCATATAAGTTGAATAGGCAGGGTGACAGTATACAGCCTTGCCGGACTCCTTTCCCAATTTTGAACCAATCAGTGGTTCCATATCCAGTTTTCACTGTTGCTTCTTGACCCGCATATAGGTTTCTCAAGAGACAGACAAGGCAGTAATCCATGAAGGGGAGTTCAAAATGTACTAATATTAATAATATTGTTAGTTGCTAACAGTAAGTAACTATACTACTAATAGTAACTAATTTTTGGTGGCAATCATCATAAAATTAGCCTAGATTTCCATTTAATTTAAAAGAATCGTGGTGGCGTAGTGGTTAGAGTGCAGTACTGCAGACTACTTCTACTGATCACCGGCTGCCAGAAGTTTGGCAGATCGAATCTCACCAGGTTCAAGGTTGACTCAGCCTTCCATCCTTCTGAGGTGGGTAAAATGAGGACCCAGATTGTTGGGGGCAATATGCTGACTGTAAACCACTTAGAGAGGGCTGTAAAGCACTGTGAAGCATTACATAAGTCTAAGTGTTTTTGCTATTGCTATTAATTGTGACTCTACGGTCATGAAGTGCATGTAGGACAACAGCAAAGAGAATTCAGTTCCCCTTTCCTTAACCCCGAAATTTTATCAATAAATGCCATCTTCCAAAATTGGTTTCAATTTTTTTTTAAAAAAATTATCAAGCTTTTATATATATCAGATTTATCTATACACCTGCAGTAGCAAGGATAACACGAAGATAAATTCATGCGTCTATTGTACACTATTATTTTACTGTTTTTGGGAAAGCAGTACTACTCAAATAAATATTTACTAAGAATGCTGAAATATCATTTTTAGTTGTTTTAACTGAATTGATAATTTAAACTGTGTATCATTAGCTGACCTTGCTCAGAACTTTAGTTCCCTTTTATCCTGTTAAGATCATAAGGAATCTTCATCCACATGTGTTCATCTTTCAAACATGTGTTCTGTTTTTATTAATAAAAGCTAAAGTATAAAATGCACAATGCATTGTAAATGCTATAATACAACTGCTTACCTGTTTTTCCAATGGGACAAGGCAGTCAAGATGTGGTATAGTATGTTGGGAATGATTCCGTCTATGACGAGATAGCTGGAAATATATTTATTTAGAAGTCAGAATATGCTCAAATCAAACAACGTTTAACATACAAGGATGAACTGAAAATAACTGAGCACATTCCCTTTGAACTGTACTAGTGGCAGTTTTCAGGAAAATAAAATTAATATGTTCTCATTGTAACATTTTACCCTTACACAAGATATTTAAAAGTCTTGTGTCTCCAAAGTCTTTTAAAAAAGGTTTTAGAAGAGCATACCATTACCAGATCAATTCACATTTAGACTTGTGTGTGAATTTAGACTTGTGTGTGAAATAACAGTGTTAAGAAGAGTTGGACTATGGCCATGATGGCAAACCTATGGCACGTGTGCCAGAGGTGGCACGCAGTTCCCTCTCTGATGACATGCGAGCGGTCGCCCTAGTCCAGCTTTGCTGCGCATGTGCATGCCCTTCCTTCCTCCCGTCGGCCAGCTGGTCTTTGGGTCTCTGTCGTGCATGTGCAGGGGCGAGGGGCATGCAGGGTGTGTGTGCATGCACAGGGGATGGGATCCATGCAGGGGGGTGCACATATGTGGGGGTGGGGCGCATGTGCATTGCATTTTGGGGGTTCGGCTCACACATATGCATTTGTTTGAGCACTCTGTCCAGAAAATGTTAGCCATCACTAGACTATGGCCTGGCTATGGTTAGTTGCACTATTGTGTTGTTATGGTAAGCTTTGAATCTAATTCCAGGTTCTTTTAGATGTGATCTCTCCCCCAGTGGTGTGACTGGTAGCTGTCCAAGTACTGAATTCATTAACCAATTAGAATAGAATAGAATAGAATAGAATAGAATAGAATAGAATAGAATAGAATAGAATAGAATAGAATAGAATAGAATAGAATAGAATAATAGAGTTGGAAGGAACCTTGGAGGTCTTCTAGTCCAACCCCCTGCTTAGGCAGGAAACTCTATACCATTTTAGACAAATGGTTATCCAATCTCTTCTTAAAAGCTTCCAGTGTTGGAGCATTTACAACTTCTGGAGACAAGTTATTCCACTGATTAATTGTTCTATCTGTCAGGAATTTTTTCCTTAGTTCTAGGTTACTTCTCTCCTTGATTAGTTTCCACCCATTGCTTCTTGTCCTGCCATCAGGTGCTTTGGAGAATAGCTTGACTCCCTCTTCTTTGTGGCAACCCCTGAGATATTGGAACACTGCTATCATGTCACCCCTAGCCCTTCTTTTCATCAAACTCATACCCAATTCCAGCAACCATTCTTTATATGTTTGAGCCTCTAGTCCCATAACCATCTTTGTTGCTTTTCTCTACACTCTTTCTAGAGTCTCAACATCTTTTTTTTTTTTTTACATCATGGTGACCAAAACTGGATGCAGTATTCCTAGTGTGGCCTTACCAAGGCATTATAAAGTGGTATTAACACTTCATGTCATCTTGATTCTATCCCTCTGTTTATGCAGTCTAGAACTGTGTTGGCTTTTTTGGCAGCTGCTGCACACTGTTGGCTCATAGTTAAATAATTGTCCACTAGGACTCCAAGATCCCTTTCACAGTTACTATTATTAAACGAGGTACCACATCAGTGGTGGGTTGCCCCTGGTTTGGACCAGTTCTATAGAACCGGTAGTAAAACTGGCAGGAGGCTCTGCCCACCAACCTCGACGTCAAGAAGCTTCTGCGCATGTGCAGAAGCTCGCATGTGTGCGCAAGAGAAGTGAGTGTGCACGTGTGGCCCCATTGCGAACTGATAGTAAAGGTAAGTAGAACCCACCCCTGTACCACATATACTATACCTGTGCCTTTTGGGGTGCTTTTTTGCTTAAATGTAGAACGTTACTTTTTTCACCATTGAATTTCCTTTTGTTAGATAGCGCCCAATGTTCAATTCAGTTACCATCTACACTTGAATGATGAGGTTTGGGGAATTTGTTTAATGATAGGAAAAAGAGATATAAATATAAAAGGAAGGCATTCAAGTAAGTTTATTAGATCAGGTTTATGATAGTTCCCCCCCCCCCTTTTCTGGTAACCCCTAATGGACTTTGACTAATTAGGATGGAAGATGAGATTTTTAAAAAATGTTTATACAGATTGAAGTGAGATATGGGATGAAGAGATTGTTGTTATTTCAAGAGTGGTGATACGTTGTTAAAGTTTGTACTTCTGGACAAAGGGGGAAATTACTTATTTTGTTTTCACATTTTTTAATTTTTTAATTTTCATGAATTTTCAATTAGTTTTATCTGCATAATTAACAATTTTTTATTAAAAATATCAGTATTTAATATTTAAACAGTTTTGTCAGCATTGGAGAGAAGAGAGAAACCAATGGAAATATGCTTTAAGGTAAGGTACCCTGCTTATGGTACATGGAACATGATGGCTCTGTAAAGTAGAGATAGATGGATGGGGAGAGAGACAGATACTGTAGATGATAGGTAGATAGATAGATAGATAGATAGATAGATAGATAGATAGATAGATAG
>WNWU01000006.1:15120237-15130607 GCA_012654045.1 Ptyas mucosa | reverse complement strand
TATGCAAATCAGAACAGAACAAAACAGAATAACCGAGTTGGTATTGGCATTAGAGGTCTTCTAGTGCCACCCCCTGCACAACAGGAGGCCCTATACTATTTCAGACAAAAGGGCTGTCCAGTATCTTCTTAAAAGCCTCAAATGATGGAGCACCCACAACTTCTGGAGGAAAGTTGTTCCACTAATTAAATGTTCTCACTGTGAGGAAATTTCTTCTTCGTTCTAGGTTGCTTCTCTCCTTGATTAGATGAATTCTGATCAACTTGTATCAGACCTGATTACTATTCTGTCCTTATTATTAGCAGAGAATGTTGCATGTACTATATGTATAATTAAGGCTGATTGGCATCATTAAGTTCATATACCCCTTTAATGACTAAAATATTGAATGTTAGATAAGAATGATTTGAATACAATAAGAATGTGCTATTTAAGAACTATATGTGTTAAAACATGATATAGGGCCAAGAACGAGAGGATGCTGAATGAGCATGGATTGAGGTACTTTAGTGTGGGTTGAGAATGAATTCTAATCAAATGCACAGCTATGAAAGCAGAATGAACTTTTCAAGAGGAAGAGGAAGACTAAACAAGTCAGGATTGAAGGAGTTGATGAACTCTTTACAAAGAGACAAGTGAGTAGTTTTAAGAAAAAAATAAAGTATATGTATGTGATGGAAGCAATTTTTTAAAGAATAGAAAGATATAGAGGCTTATTGTGAATGATATTGGCATAAATTTGATTTAATTAGATTTTCTTTTAACTTCTGCCTTTAATTTAGATCATGTACTAATTCTTTCAAGTTGTGCAGTGTTGCTTATATCATTACAGTATTGTGTGCTGTGTGTATCACTGGTGGGATTCAAAAAATTTTACTACCAGTTCTGTGGATATGGCTTGGTGGGTGTGGCTTGGTGGGCGTGGCAGGGGAAGAATACTGTAAAATTTCCATTCCATCCCCACTCCAGGGAAGGTTACTCCAAAATCCTCCAAAATCCCCATTTCCTCCCGATCAGCTGGGACTCAGGAGGCAGAGAATAGATGGGGGCGGGGCCAGTCAGAGGTGGTATTTACCGGTTCTCTGAACTACTCAAAATTTCTGCTATCGGTTCTCCAGAACTGATCAGAACCTGCTGAAACCCACCTCTTGTGTGTATATATATGTGTGCTTTTGACTATATTACTAACTTTAACTGTTGTGGTAGTGGGCACACAGTCTAGCCAAAATATTTTATAAAATATTCCCAGATTCCTCTCTCTTTCTCTATGTTTGGCAGATAAGCATATTTCCAACTTTGTTCCATTCAGCCACTTTTCTTTTTTAATTTTCTACCAATACTTTTGTAGCCCATTGAACAATCCATTTGGCTGCTTGTAAATAAAATTATTGAGAAACTATGCCTTTTGGGGAGAATTAATTGTTTTTAGATCAAAGGATTCTTTAAAAATCAAAATCAAAAGGGGTGGCTTGCTTAGCAAGGTCTAAAGTTATTACCCATTAGAGTCTTGATGTTCACAATGAATATCCCTTCCAAGTATGCATTGTTTTTGGTGTGTTATATTGCAAATGTTAAATCAGGTCAGTGCTTTTTTTTGCATAGCTCAGGTGCTATTACAGCTCTAACCATAAGGCAGGACTATAAAGTGCATCATTTATAGGATTTAATTTTTGGAATAAATGTAGGCAATTACTAAAGTAAGCCAAGCAAATTGTCCAGATGAAAAGTCTTAGAAATGTAATGCAAGTTTTTCTGATTTCTTTAAAAGAGATAGGATATAAACCAGTGGTGAGTTTTAACATTTTTTACTACCGGTTCTGTGGTCGTGGCTTGGTGGGTGTGGCATGGCTTGGTGGGCGTGGTTTGGTGGGCGTGGCACGGGAAGGATACTGTAAAATCTCCATTCCCTCCCCAATCCAGGAGAAGGTTACTGCAAAATCCCCATTTCCTCCCAATCAGCTGGGATTTGGGAGGCAGAGAATAATTGGGGATAGAGCCAGTCAGAATTTTTACTACCGGTTCTCTGAACTACTCAAAATTTCTGCTATCAGTTCTCCAGAACTGGTCAGAACCTGCTGAAATCCACCTCTGATATAAACGCAATATATGGATAGGTGGCAAAATTAGCTGATAAAATGCTCTTTTATAAGATGCTACAGATATCAGTCTCGAATAGATTTTAAGAAACAATGAAATCAGTGCTACAAACTCAAGATATTGAACAGAATAAGTGATGGAGGCCATAGAAAACAGAGGAATGGAACTGAAATGGCTGATATCACTCATATCCCTTTCCTGTAGCCTCAAGGCCTTGGGATCTATGGGAACAAGTGATGAAGAGGTGGCAGAAAACCCTTTCCACTTTTTCCAAATCAAGGTCCTCCTTAATAACACCACAGAACAAAGCCTCAGTTGGAACATAGGAACAACATGGAAAGGCTGAACCTGCAACATAACATGCCAATATTTTTCATCATTTTATCACTTCTGTGCTTAGGAACATATGCCTGTGCTCAAGATCGATTCCAGAGGTCTGATCAAATAGATTCTGTTTCAGATAAGGGAAGTTATAGATGGGGTGGGGGGAAAAGTCCTTTTCTATGTGTAAATTACCATCCGTGGATTTCGTCATACCACTCTTTAAACTGTGGCACTATTATTGTACTTTTATGTTGTAACATTCACATGCAAAAACTTTTAAATATTTAGCTGCTTTCAACAATATATTTGGAAAAGCACATTCTGAAGACTACCCTTTCACAGAGGATAGCCAAGAATTTCTTATCAGTCTATCAGATAAGCCGATCTGAAGGGTATTTTGCTTGTGTAACAGGTAGACCCCTACCTGTTAAACCTTTGCTCCATTCTTGTAAAAGAAGGAAGAAATTGTCCACCTCTGTGTACTCCCTCCTTGAGCCGGCCATTTAGATGCTAATCCAGAGACCTGGCCAAGGCAGGTTATGACACTTCTGCAAATTAGGTTTATGTTACTTCCTGGATGGAGAACCCCATAATAAGCAAGCAATGGGTATATGATTCACATTTGAATATCTCCTTGTTGACATGCAAAGAATTAACTTATAGGTCCAATCCCCTCCATAAAACAGACTAGTTTCTCCAATGCATAACAATGTACTCAAAATAACACTCAGAAAAAGAAGAAACTTCATAGCCAAAAGCAATGTTGCTGTTACTGACACTGGTTTTGTTTGCTCATTTGTGTAATTCATTTTGAGCTATTACGGAAGCCGAAGAGTTAATAAGGATGGTGGAAACTGCCAGCTAATATCTACTCCGAGATGCCCTTGTGTAAGAGGATTTTTTTTTAATATTCTTTGCTCTATATTTATTCCCTTCTAGCGGATGCTTCATTAGTGCTTCTTTTTCTCTTGCCTGCCTAATTCATTCTCCCAGATTTTAGCAAGCCAAAAGCTCACCTTATGCTACTGCAGAAGCAATTTTTATTTTTTGAAGGTTAATCCAACTCAGCAGGATTTAGAGATGGCACTTTTCCTTGATCGTCGGCATGTTGGCTCAGGCCAGACAGCTGTTTGGACACTTTCCATTGGGAATCTTGCCCTCAACACCCACAGTTGATGCACATACATGGTCTATTGGCTGCCTACTTCCATGCCCATCTGTTCAGATGGCAGACTGCCCACTCACAAGTTCGCTGGAACCTTGCCCTGAGTGGGTAGGTGCCAGGCAATGATGGGTTTAGATGGGCAGCCTGCAAAATATTGTAAGTGATCACTTCTCTTTTTTTTTTCCTGCAGGAAGTCCTTCTCTTCTGCTAACATTGTGTGTTAGGCTGGGATTAATCAAACCCACGCAGGCTTAATATACCCAACCAAAATTGTGATTTGTTACTTAAAATCTTTCTTTTGTTGATTGCAGTAGTTAAAAAAAAAGTTCTTGAAGGTGACACGTCGTTCAGAAAAAGCAGACATTAAATCCATTACGATGATATGGAAAATGAAAGGGGAATATTTTGTGATCACGGAGATGACGCTACGGTGATTGGAGCATGGAATTGGGGAAAAGGAACAAAGAAAAGTGCTAATATGGAAATCAGACTATAAATTAAATTATCATCACGCAGGTACAGCTGCAGCTTGTTTCGATGCAGCACAAAAACACTCATAAGTCAAAGTTATGGCATCAGTAAACAAAGTGACGGGCAAAAAAGCAAAGCACACATTTTGAATATAGTCCTTCTCCTGTACCCATAATCAATGATTTATTAAAGAATAGCAGCATGAAGTCCTGTCCTGAAATAGTCTTTAGTAGATAAGAAAAAGGTGGTCGTAGAGGTTAAAAAAAAAGTGTGTGTTTGTGTGTTGTCATTTCAGATTGAACAAAATATCTTATTATAAATGTATATTGAGATCCAGGAACCTTTTAGAAAAGCAAAGCATAATTTTCTTAGTATTGCTGAGAGATCATTGATAGCTACATTTTTATATATAAAGCATGTCTCTATATTATAATCTTTCCTAACATTTCTTAAAGCACATCTGAGGACTATACCACAAATGAAACGGAGATAAAATAAGCCACAGTGAAAACAACCAACAAAGCAAAACAACATTTCTATGTGGAATATAGTTAATTCTCTCATTTCTTTTAAAATATAGGACAGAAATGTAAGGAAGGAAATATCAATTTTTAAAGCTGGAAATCATGTTAAGTAGTAGTCTTTTTACTTCAAACGAGTTCATACAGCTGGGAATCTTGATGGCTCTGCTAGCTTGTTTGGATATAGTGATTATGCAAATATTAAATTTGTTTAATTTTTTTCTATTAGTAACATTCTTATCATATAAGGCTTGCAAACATCTGAACAGCAAGTAGATTGCAGCAGTTTGTTTTCTGAATCACACTGCTGCCATCTAGTGGCCGTCCAGAATTGTGTAGCCTACATACAGCATATCTCATAATTATTAGATAATTATGTCCGACCAAGATAATTTTTCCCCATAGTGGTTTTCATTGTAATATTCCTCAAAATTGACGGACAAGCACTTTTGTTTTTTTGTCCCCAGTATATCAGTATTATAATTATAGTATTTTAGTATTATAGATCATATGATATCATGTGATGTATCATGACATTTTTTTCCTGGGGTGGGTGTGGCCTATGTTGACGCATCTGGGCCATGGGCTGCCAGTTTGACACACCTGGCGCTAGATTATGAGATGATCATTTGTGAAAATACGATCATGAGAAATATTTCAGATTGCCATTTTAATGATGATCATCAAGAGTCCTATTAAACAGAAAACATGCTCATGAGTAAGTGCTTATTTTTGCAACCTCTGAGTTATTTCTCTAGTAGTAGAGATGATGAAGATTTATTAAGTTTTGGCCAACTACTTAAATCTCTCAGTGGGTTACATGATACACATGTAGAATTTGTTTACAAAAATATAATAGACAACAGTAGAAGCTTCTAGGTTATTAGGAGAAGAACTGATCTTGACAAAGCTATCGATCAAATTTGCAAAATGAAAAAATGTATAAGTCTATGGAGGAGGAGGAGGAGGAGGGGGAGGAAGAGGGGGAGGAGGGGGAGGAGGAGGAGGAGGAGAAGGAGAAGGAGAAGGAGAAGAAGAAGAAGAAGAAGAAGAAGAAGAAGAAGAAGAAGAAGAAGAAGAAGAAGAAGAAGAAGAAGAAGAGGAAGAAGAAGAGGAAGAAGAAGAAAATTTTAATGAACAACACTTACGCAGCTTAGGTCTAAGGCAAGTATGCTCCTATAATAATTGCACAAAAATATAATTATTGCACATTTGCACACTATAGGAACTGCAAATTGATGACACATTTAAAATTCAATACAGAATAATGCTATGTTCACTTAAATAGATCTCAGTGGTAGGTATTTTTATATATGATTATTCTCTGGATTTTTGGTTACAAGAATGCAACAGATTGTAGGCTAGCCAAATTCCTTCTCCTTTATCTCTCTAGCAAATAAAGTGCTTATATAACTTAGGACCATCTTCTCCTTGACTAATACTCACTTGTTCCACAATATATAGTACTTCCCATTTTTTCTTCAAGCATCCAACCCATTTTTTAAAATTTTGTTTATATCCCACCATTATTATTCTTATAAATAAATAATGCAAGGTGACTAGCATATCCAACACACCTTCCTCCTCCTCTTTTCCCCCCAATAACAACCCTGTGAGGTGAGTGGGGTTGAAAGAGAGTGACTGGACCAAAGTCACCCAGTTGACTTTTAGGCCTAAAATGGAACCTGAATTTATAGTCTCCCAGTTTTTACCCTGGTTAACCACTAGAACAAACAAGAACTAATTCAGATTTGAACATAATACTTCAACAGCTATGTCTTTTCAACATTTATACTTTTTTTGTCCCCATGCATGTTCAGTATCTCAGCTGATAGCCCATCTCCTCATTCTGCTGCCATGGGCTACCAGTCCAGAACAAAGCTAAGTCTCATGATCATCAAGAATCAGGATGGGGGGGGGGGGGAGAGCAGAAAAGAAAGAAATCAATGGTTGCCTAAACATAGCATTGAAAACTCACTTTCCCCAATGTGCACCCACTGCTATCTGATTCTCACAGCCCGTGCCTATATCCTTTAAGATAATTTGCCATGCCTTCCTCAACCTATACTTTTACTTTATCACTGCCTGATTTTGATTCTCTTCACCATTAACACAGTGTTGGGCCAATGCAGTGGTGAGATTCAAGTAATTTAACAACCGGTTCTCTGCCCTAATGATTTCTTCCAACAACCAGTTTGTCAAACTGCTCAGAAAGTTAACAACCGGTTCTCCCGAAGTGGTGGGAACTGGCTGAATCCCACCACTGGGCCAATGGCTCCTGCAGTAAATTATTATCATCTGTAAGGTACAGCTGTTCAGAGATAGGGGATATAATTGTACTTTATAACACCCAAAAGTGTTGATAGCCTGTTCCTCACTCATTTTATCTTAATTTCTCATCATTGAGTTTCAAGTCAATGGATCAGTGGTTGAGCGATATCTTCATATATATAAGCAGCCACCAAATGTTCCAACTTTGCTCTGACATGGAAAAGAATCTCTAAATTAAGAATTGGAATATTTAGTGCAGGATCCAAACTGGGTCGGTCACTGGGATATGTTTTGTCTTCCGAGTTTTCCCTGAAGATGGCCTGCAGTCTGAAAGCTCGGAAGACAAAACCTCTGGTCCAGTGGTGAAAACTAATTTTTTTTAATAACGGTTCTGTGGGTGTGGCTTGCTAGGCGTGGTGTGGCTTGGTGGGTGTGGCTTGGTGGGCATGGTAGGGGAAGGATACTGCAAAATCCCCATTCCCTCCCCACTCTTGGGGACAGCCAGAGGTGGTCTTTGCTGGTTCGCTGAATTACTCAAAATTTCCGCTACTGGTTCTCCAGAACCTGTCAGAACCTGCTGGATTTCACCCCTGCTCTGGTCCCATTGACCGATCCAGATCAGATTCTGCAACATTATTCTGGGACATATATATTTGCTTCATTCATGGAACATTTCGTGATCAGAAAACTATTATTTTTTGGGGCTGAGAGAGAGTGCCTGACCCAAGGTTTCCCAGCCATTTTCATATCTAAGACAGTAGTAGAACATATACTCTCCTGGTTTCTAGCCTGATATCTTAACTACTAGGCCAAACTTGCTCTCTGCTTGTAAAAGAGTATCACAATCTGATCAGCTAACAGGTAAATAAGATAAAAAGAGTCAATGCAGTAGGAGATTTGAGATGATAAAGAGATTTAAGTTTGTGTCACAATTTGTGGTAAGATTGACCACAAATTCAGCATTCAGAGAAGATGGGGAGACCTGCTTTCTCCAGTTCCATTGTATGTACAGTAGTGGCCAAAATTGTGGAAACCTTTTGGGGAAAGTGTATTTTTGAGGTTTGATGGCTAATAACACCACTTTTTTTTTTTTTTGAGTTTCAAGATAATTATATTCCACTGCTGGAATGGCCTGGGAATAGCCCAGACCTTAACCCAATTTGAAAATCTATGGAGCCGACTAAAGAAACTTGTTAGTCAGAAGCGATCCAGCAATAAAACCCAGTTAATAGAAGCAATAATTCAATCTTGGTTTCACATTATAACAACTGCAGAACTAAAAGACTTGGTTCACTCCATGGGAAGACATTGTAAGGCCGTAATTCATGCTAAGGATTACCCAACAAAATATTAACTGACGTGATAATTTTTGTATATCTCGTTTTTTCTACGTGTTTCACTTTTCTTCTTTATACTGTAACTGCTATTCTAATGGCAAATCCTTCATAAAAGTTATTGCATTACATTCTTGATTCAATTATCTTTCCATTGATATATAATTTTATGGTACTACTCAAAAGAAAAGTGGTGTTATTAGCTAGTTTTAGAAAATACACTTTTCCCAAAAAGTTTCCACAATTTTGGCCACTATTATATTCTAAGACTTGATGCAGCCTTTATAAGGAGATCTGGCATACTGGATGGAAAGGGGGAAAAATGCTAATGATGATGTGAAAGATAGCAAGCATTTCATTTAAAAAAAAAAAGAATAAGAAGAATAAGAAGAAGGGGGTGTTTGTAGCCAATTGAGAATAAAAGTATCTTTGCAGATCAATTCCCTCACCTATCTACTGTACAAGATGTACCATGTCCCGGAATCCAGATAGTCTTTCAGTTGTAATTATGAGTTTAAACAATGGAAAGACATCTTCCCTAACATCTTTCCTGGGAACAGTTCAGACCAGATGAATGTAGCCATCAGCAGACAGCCGTGTTTTATTTGTGATGCATTCTGACTTTGTTTATTAAGTAATCATTTCTGGGTACAAGTGTCAACACAATTTGCTTTTTGAATAATGTGAAGCAGATAACCTCAATTAACAAGCAATTACGGTAATTTTCATACTAAATGCTCTCCTTAATTGTTTTCAAACCTGAAACTAAAACTGTAATAAATAATGAATGGTGAAAATACACTGATGGGGCGGGGGGGGGGGGGCGAGGGGAAGGAAGATCCATGGTGGCGTTTTTTCCCACAGGAAAGTTCTTAACTAACCAACAAAAGAAAAGTGTTCATTTGAATATATGAAATATAATATATGTGAGGGGAAACTTTACCTATATATATATCAAGGTAAAGGTTCCCCCCATATGTGCTAGTCATTCTTGACTCTAGGGGGCGGTGCTCATCTTTGTTTCAAAGTCGAAGAGCCAGTGCTGTCCGAAGACGTCTCCGTGGTCATGTGGCTGGCATGATTAAACGCCAAAGATGCACATTCCCTATTTTTCTACTTGCATGTTTTATATGCTTTTGAACTGGCAGAAGCTGGGACAAGTAACGGGACCCCCCCTGTTACACGGCACTAGGGATTCGAACCACTGAACTGCCGACCTAGCAGAGTGGCTCCAACAGATCCTGGGAACAACTTCAGAGCTTTCTGCTCAATAGGTCAATAGATTCACTGTTAGGAATAGCTAAGATCCTATGCAGAATCCTCAGACTCTCAGACTACCCATAAGTCCTCTGATTGCTAACCCCTGAACATATCCTGCTATTGCATGCCAAAATGTGCAGAAAGATCTATTACAACCGATTTGTGCTGAACATTTACATACGGTACAGACACGTTTGTAGGAGTGCAAATCATTGGAAGCTTGCTAATAAGACTAACTTTCAATCACATCATTCCAGTCAAAATGCCAAAGATCACAGAATTTGACAGACATAAAGTCATACTTTTGCATCAGCAAGGACACTCTCAACGGGAAATCAACAAACTGGATATTCAAGATGTGGTCTTCAAGACCGAAAAATAATTATGTCAATAAAATTAAAACTACAAAGTGGGTGGTGGTGGCCTATGTTTTTTTTGCACAGTTCTCTCTCTCCCTCTCCCTCTCCCTCCCTCCCTCTTTGATTGTACTTATTGCATACTACACAAAATGTACAAAAACTAGCTGGTACAGTCCTTACTGTTGGCAGGAAATACTGCATGTGGCATATGTACAACAAAGCTGATAACCACCTTTAATGTCTTCTAAAGGAGGCAGGAGTGTTAGACTTGAAACTAGGCAAAGTTAGTTCCACCTTAGGTATGAAAGTTGGCTAGGTGACTTTGGAAGAGTCACTCTCTCTTAGCCCATGATGTCAGACTAAAACAACAAACTGCTTGGTTAATTCATGTGGTCACCAGTGGTTCAACTCTCAGTTGACCTGAAAAACAAAGCAGGCCCCGCACTTGTGGGAAAACACTAAAGTAAAAACATAATGTCTCACACACATATAATGTATTTATTTAACAAAAAGGAGAAGGAGAAGGAGAAGGAGAAGGAGAAGGAGAAGGAGAAGGAGAAGGAGAAGG
>WNWU01000006.1:15088920-15120227 GCA_012654045.1 Ptyas mucosa | reverse complement strand
GAAGGAGAAGGAGAAGGAGAAGGAGAAGGAGAAGGAGAAGGAGAAGGCCTTTGTTAACCAAAGATATGACAAAGATCAACATTTGTGGGACCATTTTGCAATAACTATGTTTAAGGTGATTTGGAATGAAAGAAGAATAAATGTTAAAACATATGAATTGACAAATGAAATGAAACAAATATATATGCAGTGTGTCTTTGAAACTAAGATAAAGAAGTATATAATGGAAGAAAGGGAGAGAGGGAGGGAGGGAAGGAAGGAGACTGTGCATTGGTCTGAATCATGCCTCAGTCTGACTGTGCATCGGTATAAAAGCTAGGATAGAATGGAGCAGTGGTGGGTTTCAAAATTTTTTACTGCCGGTTCTGTGGGCATGACTTGGTGGGCGTGGCATGGCTTGGTGGGCGTGGTAGGGGAAGGATACTGTAAAATCTCCATTCCCACTCACTCCAGGGGAAGGTTACTGCAAAATCCCCATTTCCTACCAATCAGCTGGGACTTGGGAGGCAGAGAATAGATGGGGGTGGGGTCAGTCAGTATTTTTACTACCGGTTCTCCGAATTATTCAAAATTTCCGCTACCGGTTCTCCAGAACTGGTCGAACCTGCTGAAACCCACCTCTGGAATGGAGGATATAATAAATAGTTTTAGGGGTTCTAGGTTGCATTTTTCCCCCTTATCTCATCCTTTTAATTTATTTGGATTGCTCTTTGTTACTTTCTACACGACACATAAAGTTGCTTAGCACTGAAAAGGAATAGTATGATAGGTAGATATTTATGTAAAAGAAAACACCCATAGGAACATTCTCACACTTTTCTTGTTAAGTTTTTGAAGTACAGTCATTCTTGTACGTTATTTCCTTTGGCAGGAGACTTTTGCTAGCACTCTTCTTTTTTTCTGCACCTTTTCCTAAGCAACCCCATTTAGCCTGTACCTATTTTCAGTGGTAAAATATGCTTCCGTGTTTGGCAAAGTGCAGATTTCAATGTGCAGCCCTGTTGCATTTCTGAACAGGTTCACCATAAATGAGCTAGGCCAGGGATGGGTTCCACTTACCTTTACTACCGGTTCGCAATGGGAGCGTGTGCACGCACGCACTTCTGCACATGTGCAGATCACCCATGAGGACGTTGTGGCGGGTGGGCGGAGCCTCCCGCCAGTTTTACTACCGGTTCTATAGAACCGGTCCGAACTGGGAGCAACCCACCACTGAACTGGGCACTCTCATGTTGCATATCTCAAACTGCACACCAAGTGTCCTATTTCTACAGTTCCGTCTGCAAAACTAGAATTTACATCTGGAAGAAGAAAAATTGAAATCATCTTTTCTATACATGGAGGCAACGGAAGTATTCTCTTTTCAGGGAGAAACCTCCCCAGCTTTGATTAGAAGAAGACAAGCTAATCAAAACTGCATAAAACTGGGCTTTGATCAGCTTTGAGGTGTTTCATTTCAAAGATGTACTCAAGCTTGGCTTCTACTTCATGGCCACATATAATGTTAGAAGGAAAAGTTATCAAAGGTGATTATTGGTTCCTTTATACTACCCTGCTGCCCCTTTTGACATTTTCTGACTGTCAAGCTGTTCCCTTTATAGAGACAATTGTTAGTGATTTTAATGTTGAAACAAAAAGCTCCTGGATAAGAGATAAGCTTCTGACCGAAGATCAATAAGAGAGATATCATTTCGGTTGCAAACTTTAATAATGGCAACAAATAGGGAGCCAAGCTTTATGTATTCATGCAATTTAAAATCTAGCAGGTATAAATCTTATCAAAGATTTGCAGATATTCCTGAAAGGGGGGGAGTCGCTGTATAATACATATTTCATACATAAATTAGTCTTTTCAAGAGCTATCTGTCGATGTAGTATTGTGCAAAGAATCGCAGTAACCAAAAATAAAGTTTAGGAAGTTTTCAAACCAGAGCCGTAATCTCAATGTATGTTTATGTAGCTGATGTTCATATATTGTATTTCCACTCCCTGAAGATGCCAGCATTCTATAAGCAATTCAAAAGATCAAGAGCAAAATGCAGTGCTAATTTCCCCACGTCCCATCCACAAAACCTGAGGTCTTCCTATCCTTCAAAACAATTTTGGACTACATCAGAGAGCTGGTTGTCTGCCTGCCTGCCTGCCTGCCTGCCTGCCTGCCTGCCTACCTAGCTAGCTATCATACTTCTCAGAGAAGGACTCTGGGCGCTGACAGAAGGGCTCACTGAGAACTGAATATAGACCACACTCATTAAGCTTTAAAACTGCATTCAAGATCAACCTTTCATCAACCTGCACTCAATTCCTGATGCTCACATTTACCAGTTTATCCATTTTACCAAACAAAATCTGGTAACGACATATACATAAATCCAAGATACATGAGGAAAAAATCAAAAGGGAAAAATACATAAAATGCCAAGGGGATTTCTGCAATGTGAAAAAAGAAACAGGAACTATACATATGAAAAATGTGTGTGTGTGTTTGTGTGTGTGTGTTTGTGTGTGTGTGTGTATGTCATATAGGTATCAGGAGTTAAGTTAAACTAATAAGACATCAAATGCAGGTCTTGACAATAACATAGAATTGGTTTGCATTGATCTTTTCTCAACTTCCTAGTCTTTCTACAGCCCTGGAAGTTCTTGAAGATCTCTTTTCCAGGTATTCATCAACTCCAAACCTGCTTAGGTTTTTTGAGATCAGCCAAGTGAAGGTCAGTTAAATGCTGCCACCTACTGTAACTAATTTCACTTCCAATTATCTCAGCTATTATACTTTACAGAACAGACCATTCCTGTTTCCAGCTGCATGGGAAAATCAATCAAGTGACATGGAGTGGTTTGATTTGGTTATCTAATTTGCATGCAGATGTATGAAAAATCGGGGCAAGTAGTAGTACGTCTTCAAGGAGGAGATAAACTGCTACAAGCTACAAGCATGGCACCAATTTGGATAGCTCTAAGTAGGACTATGCAAATTCACTGAGACTAAGATTATTTACACAAATCAAGATGATAGAAAGATATAATATAGAACCTCTGGCATCAGGAGCAATTCACCTCTTAGGACCAGTTACTAGAAGTGACTAGTGGGAGGTGTGGAGTTCATACTTTCTACTTGTCTTCTTCTTGTGAGATTAGGATCGAAATACTCATTGTGGGTCTATCCAATCATATCAGAAAAAGCCAAGTCAGGCAGTCCATAAAGGAGAATATTCTCCTGCAAGATAACTAAAGGAGCAGGGTGATCTACCATGTGCTTTCTATTACACATTGCTTTACATAGCTGAAAAGAATTATGATGTCATCTATATTTAATTTCTGAGTATAACATTTTATTAAGGATTTTGCTTATAATAGTAAATACTAATAAGTAAATTTAAAGAAAGAAAAAAGAAAAGCATAAAAAGTGCAAGAAAATAAGAAAAAGGAAGAAGAAAAAGAAATAATATTATAAATAACAAAATAGAAAATATAAAAAAAAACCTATTCCCAACCTACATCACAACTATAAACAAATTTAGTAACACTTCATCCCCTATAAAGTTACCAGCAAGTATGTCTTCAGCCCATATTCCATCCCTTATCTATGAACAAATCTACAAAGCATCACCTTTTCAATTCAGTTGTCAATAAAAAGTCCATAAAGAGTTTGCAGAACTTTGCAAAAAAAGTCTTATTTTAACCTGGATCAATTAAATCAACTTCGTATTCCTTCCTAATAATCTTAATCTTTAGTTCATTCAAATATTGTTATAGATTTGGTTTCACTTCAATTCTTCCTTATTCCATCATACAGACTTCTTCAAAGGTTTAACAACCCTCTTTGGTAGATCCAATAAGAAACTATTTTCCAGGTCATTTTCTGGATTTGTCATTTGTATATCCCCCTCAGCCGCCTGAGTCTTCGTAGAGGGGCAGCATATAAATTGAATTAACTAAATTAAATTAAATTAATTAAATTTAATTTTAAAAACTTCAGCCAATTTCTTTTCTATATCCAGTAAAGCATCCTTTTCCAAATCATTCCCTTTGTCTGTCATTTGTAGTTTCACTTTTGGTATGTTCTCTGTCTTGTCAGATAAAAATGTCTTCACATGTTTCATTCCCTCCTTAGCATCTTTTGGACAATATAGTTGGAAATTATTACTGATACTGTTGATATTATAGCTACTTAATTTCTGACTCCATTCTTCAAAAATATCCTTTAATATTTCCAATATTATTTTTTTGGTCATTTTATAAGTCTCAGTACTAACCAAAACCAAAAGCAGGCTTGCATTTCCTTCCCCTTCTACTTAGAATTTTTAGTTTCCTCTGGTGTCCATTTTCTAAAATCATAATGTCACTTACCTTTTTTATGACTTATAATAGCCTAACCTAGCAAAAATTAGTTTGGTTCCTACAAGAAAGTATGTTTTTACAATTAATTCCTACCCCATTGCCAAAAAAACACACATATAACTCCAGGTGTTAAAATGAATTATGAAATGATTTTATTTTCCTTTTACTTACAAATGGCAATTGAGGTGTTTGGAAATAAGGTAAGAACATAAACATAAATAGGGTAAGAACATAAGCACTGGCTGAAAATCATTTAGTTTTAATCTTATTCATTTTATATATTTTCACATGTGAAATTTCTATGACCTATTTTATTTGCTTAGTGTTGAATGTTATATGTCTATAATTTGAAGGTGCATCTGACACAAATAAAGAATGTATTGATGTTATGCATACGGAGATAGATGAAAGGATCAGAAGTGCAGAGATAGAGACTAACTTTGTACATTTAAGAATGTACAGTACTTTACAGCAAAGCTCATATTTTTGGTACACTGATAGTCATACTTGATTTTTCTCTTAAGCTGCCTGTTGCATGAATTCATACAATCATAGTGCTGGAAAGTATCTTACAGGTCTTCTAGGCCAATTCCCTACTTAGAGCAAGATTCACCAAAGCATCTGTGACAGATGATCATCTGGCCTCTGTTTGAAGACCTCAGCAACGGAGAACTCAGCATGTCCTAGGATAGGTAATAGCCAAAAATTTATTCCTGATATTTAGCCTGAATCGACTTCAATAATATTTGTAGAGTTTGGGGTTCCATTTATTTATATAGTGGCAGTAGACATCGCAGTATCAGACAGATTTAAAAGATTTATATCATTCACAGTATAATTGTAGGCTTTTGCTGGGACAACTTTCTGGATGAAGACACTTTTTTAAAAAAAAGAGGTATCTCTTATATTTGTATAGGTTGTAATTGATAAAAAAATTATAGGATGTCTAAAGGCAAATCTAGTGATTTTTTTTCCAAACAAAAATAAAGTAATCAATACATGACAAAGATTAAAGAAGCCATTCATAAAATTTAAAGCATAAATCCTAAAAACAAGGAAAAGAATTCAAGTATATATACAAAAATAGCAGCAACTCCTGGTGAATATTAGAGGATTAAAGCTAAATCACATTTTTTCCCCAGAGTGAGCTGAAATGCTGAAGATTAAGAAATTTAAGGGAGGGAAACTAAAACACACAGAGACAAAAGCAAGACAAACTTGTTTATTTACTCGTATAGTAAGCATTGTATTTGCCAGTAACAAACATTTATCTGAAAAATTGCTTTCCTTCAGTTTTACTGTCCAAAGTTGCTGCTGTTTATCAGTTTTTAATATACTCTTTGGAAATGGATATGTATTTTACCTGGTCTTTTAAAAGAACCAAGAGATTCAAAGGCGGGATAAAATTCTTCCACAGTTCCTTAATGAAAATCTAGTGGGCAATTAAACAGATGGTAGCAATAAACTCACTTCCAAAGCACCAGGGAATAGGGTCCCTTATTAAAAGCTTAGCTTAAGGAAGCAACAACAAATCTCTAAAGGGACATTTTCCTTTGGCCTACACCTTTGAATCAGGTGGTACTTAAGAGACAATATCTCTAGAGAATTGCACATGTTCCAAAAAAAAAAAGAGTCAAAATAAGTCCAATTCCTACTGTGCTGGGCTGAAGGAGAAAGACTGGAGGAAATTGAAGCCTCAAGCTAAATATGTCTGGTCCAGGATATGTACTGTAAGTTGCAGCCAACATTTTGTAAGACAGAGAGAGAGAGAAAGAAATACCCTCACGTTATCAGCAGCCTGATTCTTATATGGTAGTAAAGATGTAAAAATCAACATTTTTACCCCTGCAGAAATCCATGATGAACCTAGGATTCTCTAAATATTGGGAGGGGGAAGGAGAAAAATAGATGAATAATTATTTGTGAGCAGCAGGCAGATTGGTGGATGAGTCAAAACAACCTGTACTGGTGAGCCTTTTCTGTATGTACTATAGATTTAATAATGTAGATAATAAATGAAACACAACCTGTGAAGTACAATGTACATATTACAAGGCCACCATCATTTTTTTTAAAAATCTAAAACATTTTTTAGAATGTTTGCCGTCTCACTGAGCCTCAGCATATTTGCTACTCTAATACTGCCTTGTATTAGTATGGCTCCCTAAGTTTATTTATTTATTAAATTTATAAGCGGCCCATCTCACTGTTGAACTGACTCTGGGAGGCAGAGTTCCTTTTGTTTTTTTGTTTTTCTTTATATAATTTTTTAATTTTATTTTATAAACAAGCAAACATACAATACATAATCAATCATTCAGTGTATCATCTAGATGTTTCTTTTGTGTCTTCTTCTTCTTACTCCTCCGATCTTCATCATTTCTTGATTTTTCCCATTTCTTTATTATGACATTCTCCCCATACTTCATTTATTATAACATTTTCTTGTTTACTATTAATACATTTATCTAATACACTTCTCTAACCAATTGTAAAATTGTCTCCATACCTTGTAATATTCTGAATCCTCTCTCTCTTTAATTATCAAAGTCAGTCTATTCATTTCTGCACAATCTAATTTTTTTTTTAATTACTTCATCTTCTGAGGGGATTTTCTCTACTTTCCATCTTTGCACAAATACTATCCTCGCTGCAGTTATTACATGTATAATCCAATATACCTTTTCTTTGCTAATTTTCTCTGGGAGGATACCCAAAAGGAACAGCTCAGGTTTTAAATCAATATGTTGTTCAAGCATTTCTTCTAACCATGTCTTAATTCTAATCCAATAATTTCTCGCTTCTGGACACGTCCACCACATATGACAGTACGATCCTGGTGTCTGATGACATTTCCAACATTTAGCCAATTTATCTTTAAACATTTTTGCCAATTTTTCAGGTGGCATATGCCTATAAAACATTTTATATTGGTTCTCTTTATATGCAGTAGACATTGTTAATTTATAATTCCTTTCCCATAGCTGCTGCCATTTATCTAATTCAATTGAATATCCAAAAAATTTTGCCCAAGCTATCATTGTTTCCTTTACTTGCTCTTCTTCCAAGTCAATACTAAGTAAGAAGTTGTATATTTTTTTGATTATTTTATCATCTGTTCCTGTGAATATCCTATCCAGATCTGTCATTTCTAAATAAAAACCATATGATGTCGCATCTTTTTCATATCTTGTTTGTATTTCCATATGGGTATACAATCCATCTCAATCCCTTGTTCTTCTAGTTCTTGATTCCCTTTCAGTTCCCCCTTATCTGTTAGTATATCTTTGTGTCTAAGAATATTTTTGAAATTAAAAATATATGGGTGTATTAGTGCTTCCACAGAGTTCCTTTTGTTATTCAGCTAGACAGGGGGACTCTGAAAGCCATGATAAACATTTGCTATTGAGTGACATCACTTGACACTTTCTTTTCTACAAAAATCAGTCCAGCCTATCATTCAATGGGCACTAGGACACTTGAAATCCAAGGCAAAGGAGATGATCACGGGCAAAGTTCTATTTGAATTACAAAGCACAAGTTTTTTCTTCTGGATTTTTTTTTTTTTAGTCTTCCTCTCCTTTTCCCCCTCCCTGGAAGACCTCAGTGAAGTGGAAGCTGTAAAGCTGATGGGCACCGAGCAGACACTTTTATAACCGAAAGTCTCCTGAATCCCAGCCCTACCTGTAATCTCTAGTGCTGTTCTGCCCCCTTGTGCTGCTGCGGTGAACTTAATGGAAAGTGAGCCTTTGTACACAAGCCATCCCTCCCATTCTCCCACATACACACACACATACACAAACATACACACACATACACACGTACAAAGCCACTGTTGTCACTTCTCACTGTTCTGGCAAGTTCAAGGTCAGTGTCTAGCTATTTTCAGCTCATCTCTTCTTGATCCATTCAGAGAAATGACAAGGGAACGTGATTTGGGGTCAGCTGTAATACAGGAACCGTTACATAAAGGGAGAAAGTAGAAATCAATCCTAGCTGACAGTGTCTTCAGGATAATCAGCGCTCACTCGATGCCGCTGTCAGCTTCCCTGCATCAAACACCATGTTACTTCTGTCAGATCTTTTTAACCAAGCCGGAGCCTCACTTTTGGCCAAGCAAATAAATATTTTGCCAGAGCTTATATTAAATTCACAGTTAGAGAACTTCACTCCTTTCCCTGCTTTTTTAATCTATTCCCTACTGAATTTCCTGGGGAAAGGAAAAACCTAAAGCTCTCTCGTTAGGTCAATTCTTTGTTTGGAAGATTCGTCAGAAGCATACCAAGGAAAGGCAAATAATGCCATGGGTGGGAGGGGGTGGGCGAGGTGCTTTCTGTTTATGATCCCTGCTTCTCCCCACCTCCTCTTTCCCTCCAAGTACATCTGTTTCCCAGAACATTTGTCTAAACGATGTTCATCCCGGCACTGATTCTATTAAGGCTTTGCCGTAATGTTTTAAGACACCTTTTTCAATTTGTTTGATTACGATTCTGGTTTTGGAGTTGTTTGCTCCTGCAAGTAGACATTTTCCTCTGTGCCGAATTATGAACATATCATCTCGGAAGATAGGCTGTCATTTAGCGGTGTTTGGGCAACAGCACATGGTATGTCAGTTTAGGGGAAAGAGCCGGTTTACCATTCCACCCACCTTGTGCTCCTGTGAAACTGCCAAAGCCTGCAGGACTTCTCCAAAGACTAATTTGCCATATTAGTTGTCAGGAAATCCAAAGACAGAACTCCTAAAGCTATAAAATGGATTTGATGCTGGGGTTTTTTTTCCAGAAAAGGGAGAATTAACAAACTAGAGTAAGAGTATACTGTCAACAAACAAATGCTTCATCATAGCACTGTAATTTGGAATTTTAATTACCCCTCTGCTTCTGTAACAAAACAATGTCTGAACTGGCAGCCATTTGAATCTCTCACAGGTCATTGAGCATTCTAGTTAATTACTCTATGAATAGCCTGTTTTTCTCCCCTCTGGAAACACGTTTCTAATGGCAGTCAAGGTCTGACAAATGTGTCATCTACATAATTAGCTAGGAAGCAACACAAAACATTAAACATGCTTTGTGCCGACAACTATCAAAACATTTCATTTGTTGTCAATTATTCATTACTTTGTAGGTTCTGAAGGGGTTGTTATTATGGAAATAAGTCCAGATGCTAACAAGGTTAGAGCTTTTGATTCAAATTAGTAATCAGAGGATTAACTTTACTTCCTTCTTCCCACCCCCCCCAAACACAAAAAAGTAGCCCCTCATATATTGGTGGCATCGTTCAATTTCAAACAAATTTTGCTAAAACTTCAAGTTTAACATCATGACAGTAGAGCATTGTCTCTAATTTACACCGATGCATCTTTCTTTGAAGTACAGGGATCTAAGCCAAAGACGTAAACTTTCCAAACCTTTGGTAATATAATTTGTACTTGGTAAATTACACAAAAAGCTTGCACAGAAAAAAAAAATCACAATACTGCACAAAGAAAAAAAAACACAACAACCTCAAGGTGGTTTGGACAATCTCTTCCATAGCTGTAAGGAAGGTAAATAGCAATAACAAATGACAATAGCATCAGCCACAGTACTAATCGCAATCTCAGCAGCATAATGTTTTGCCTCGGTTTAATAAGAAAGCTACACTGATTGCTTACACTATCAAGGCATCTGGAGCAAATTAAATCTAGTTTTTAAAAATTGTTTTGAAGATTGCTTTGCTATCAAATGTCATTAGTGTGTTGTCCAACAGAGATGAGGGGAGTTTTATAAAGCTGGATAATTGTACTTCAAAATCATTATTATCCTTGAATCCAGGATCCCGGATCAATGTGAACTTGCCCTAACAGACAAGTGCCAATAAAATTCAAGGTCAGAAAGCAAAGGCTCATCAGAAACATAAATATATCAAGAAAATAAAGAGTCAGGCTCAGTAGATGTTAACTTTTGCCTACAAGCTGATTATACTACTACAACCAGGACTCCGAATACAAAATATTTCTGCAACAATTATTTTCTGTTGGAGTTCCTGTGCAGAATTAAGCATGACTTGGGGATGCCTGTGTGCATAGGATCAGAATGCTAATTTTAAATATCATCATCAACAACAACAACAACAACACCATAAAAATTTAAAAGGAAGACCTCATTGGCCACAGAAATAAGCCTATTGTGTTATGATTCTTCTTGTTAATCAAATTTATTCTAAAACTCAGATTGCAACGATTTCATAACATTTCCCCCTCACTTTAATCCAAAATCTCTCAGTTAAGTCCAAAACAAATACTTCTTCTCTAAATAGAGCTACATATAGGTGCCATTAGATATTGAAGTGAATTCTTTTACCTTTATTCGGCTGATATGGCTTTCCCATTCCACGCAAAATCAATTTTAGAAGATACTCAACCACTCTTGAATTTTTTTCAGTAATTTCACTAAATTAATAACCGTCAGCAAATAGCAATCTAACAGCAAGTAGATTGTGCGATGAGGCCTTCCACATATGGCCAATCTTCCAAACCACCTCTCAATTCTCTGACAGGTGATTATGGATTCCCATTCAACTAGAACTTACAAATCTAGGACCTATGACCTTCCACCATCTACTACCCTCTCATCCCAGGTCAACTTGGTCAATTCCAAGGACGTGCCATAATAATTAAATATCAAGAACTAATAATATTGGTTAAAAATCAGTCCTGTTGCCAACAATTGTATTCGCAGGACCATTAACAACTGACGTTTCCCACAAAGGATTAGCACTGTGGTTGTGTTACATAAATTTAGGGGATTTTTTTAAATGGTACACTGCCATGTATGACTGGTATATATAAAAGAAATTACTTGTGAAAAATTATTCTTTTTTATTTCTAGTTTGACTCATGATTCATAGATCTCCTGTTCTTTTTCTAGGGTTCCATTCCTTCACTCAACTATCACAGCTATAATCACATAACTTTCTGTGGAACCAATTATCCTAACCCTAGTCCCCAACTAACATTTAATTTATTTATTTAAAACTTGGAAGATCCATATTCATTTATTTATTAAATTTATCCACTGCTCATCTCACTATCAAGAATCTGGGTGTTTTACAAACATATTAAAACATTACAGATTAAATAAAGAGAAATTAAATAAGTTAAGTCCTATCTTGCATTTTCTCCTTAAAAATGCCATACATAGCACTTCTTTCCATTTTTTTTCCTACAAGACCTCCCGTTTTTTAAGGCTGAGCTGAGCGATAATGAATGCCCCCAAATCACTCAATTATTTTTAGTTCTTGAGAGTGAACTTGTATCTATATTTCTTCAATACTGATCCAGTAACTTAACCACTATATCACACTAGCATTTATAATTAATCAAAATGCCCCCAGTCTTACAAGGGGGAAATCGTATGAAATTCTACACCAGTGTTTATTTTGCCAGTGCTGGCAAAAGAAACTTTTCAACACTGATATTCAAGGTATAATAAAAACTTGTATCAGAAAAAAAAAAGTATGATGCATTAAGTTGCCCTCCAGAATGTAAGAACTGCAGCTGGAGTCACATCTGTGTTTAAGTCCGTAATCCTCAAAACATCCTTATTGACTTCAGTGGGACTATTCTAAAATAATCAGTTGGAAGTCTAAATGGCTCCGGAATTGGCACTTGATAAGTGAATAGTCGCAATCACACTCTGAATATGGTACATCATTATAGTAGATGGTACATCATTTTCTGAAGCAGAGAGGACATACTACAGAATTTGAAATACAACATGCAGTAACTAAATAGTAACTTTTTTCTTTTCAAATACTGCTCTGCCATAATATGAACTGTAATAAACTATAATCTGTTGATATGGGTCAAAACACAACTACACAGTAATAAAAACTAAATGGTAAGCATATATTAGGATATTAAGCTAGGACTGGGAGTATTCCAAATTCAAATGTTTATTCTGCTATGAAAATCCATGGGAGATTCTAGACCAAGAATTTTGTGGCTCACATGATTGTTGTAAGGTTAAATTGTGTGCAGGAGACTATATATCTCAACACTTTTAAGAAAGATGGGGTATCAATGCAATGAATTAATTAATTAATTGATAAAGGAACAGTAAGTTAAGTACAAATTCAGAATTTATTAATAGGTATCACAAGTCTTTGGAATGCACTTCTTATTTATCTTGGATGCTTTTAGATAAAAGAATCTTAATGATTATCAATCAAACAATATCTGGAGACTTAGTTTTTCTCAGTCTTACCCTACCTTAGAAGTTTTTTGTTATGGGCAAAATAGGAGGACAGAGGGATATGTTCACCTCTTTGAGTTCCAGAATGAAAAGCAGAATAGTTATAAAAATATAGTAATAGTAGCAGTATGATAATAATAATAAACTTTTCCACGTTCTTCTTTTTAGTAGATTTCTGAGGTCAGAAAAACATGCAATAAACAGTGGAAACAAAAAACTTCATGATAAGAGAAAAATGGAAAACGATGACAAAACCTCCCCATAACATTATTTCAACAGGGCATTGAAAGTATCATCTGAAGGCTTGTATATCTCTTGAAAAGGCAACAAAAATTAATAATCCACACATTGAGGGTGAGGATTCTGATTTTTCAAAGCATTTTCAAAACCATGTGGGTGGTCCTCAGCAGTGCCTTAAACAAATGTCGACTAACTGATTCAGCTCTCTTAGGCTGTCTTTTTAATGGCAAATTGAAAACTGAGCCCACATCTGTAAATTTAATTAAACTGTACTTTAAAAGAGAATTGGAGAAGTTGGAGCAGGCTCTGAGAAAAGCAACCATAGTGATAAAAGCTCTAAAATCCAAGCCCTGGGAGGAATAATGAATTTAGCTTGACAAAGAGAAAAGATTAAGGGGAGATCTAGATGTCTGTAAATGGGCTGGACTTGTTCTCTCTCAGAACTAAGCATGGAGCAAGGTTGAAGCAAAAATAAAAAGAATTTAGGCTGAAAATTAGGGGGAATTTCCTGAACAGTGGAACAAATGAAGAACACTAGTAGTCTAGCAGACTGTTCCATGCTTCAGGTTTTCAAACAAAGGGCTGGGTGATCAATCGGTTAGGAATCATTTTATTACTCCTTGCACATTGCAGGGGTTTAAACTAGACAGGGGTCTCTGAACTTAACAATTTTGAGATTTGTGGACTTCAACTCCCAGAATTCCCCAGCCAGCATAGGTCTGGAAGACTTTTAATCCCCTTTTGAACTAATAAACTCTTTGGTTCTATGAAGAGTAAAGCATGATTTGTCTGCTTGGGATTAGGGCGAGAAACAATGGTATGTTGAGTTTGAAGAGATGAACAACCTTGTCAGAGGTCAGTGCTGGACAATCTGTGCCTGGGGGTTGCATTCATAAAGTGGGTCAGGCCCCAATAAAAACAATGTTTGATTTATTTTAGCTCAATTCAGAGTTCAATAAATTCATTAAATACTGTCACAGTAATTACTTCCCATATATTTAATAATCTGCTAATCATTAGATTAACAATTACAGCTGTGCCTAAACCTTACCATAGAAGACATCCATGAAGCTCTTTCCTACATGTCAGGGCCCATCATGAAAATGCATATGGAAGATACAGAGAGAACAATATGCATGGACTTTTACTCCCTGAAATATTTATATAATTGCTGTAATTATACAATACTACTTATATGTGTGAGGAGAACACAGCATGGTAATTAAGATGTTGGACTAGGGATAAGAAGGCTCAGGTTGTAACCCACTTTCAGCCAAGGAAGTTAAGTGGATGACTGGGCCAGTCGCTCATTCAGTCCAACTTACTTCTCTATATATGCACTCTTGAGCTCTTTTGAACCAAAGGCTGGATAAACCTTAGAACTCAATAAATGGGTTGAAATAGCTTCTCAATCAAAGTGAATCTTAATCAAAGCATACCATATACATATGCCCATTTGGTAAGCCAGTGAAGTAAGGGAGAAGATATTATAGCAATAGCACTTAGACTTATATACCATTTCACAGTGCTTTATAGTCTTCTCTAAGCAATTTACAGAGTCAGCATATTGGCCCAACAATCTGGTTCCTCATTTTACCAACCTTGGAAGGGTGGAAGGCTGAGTCAACCCTGAGCCAGTGAGAATCTAACTCCTGGCAGTGAGAAATGAGCTAGCCTGCAATACTGGATTCTAATCATTGTGCCACCATTATCATTGTCCTTTCTGATCCACTGAAAATGCAGGTAAAATTCTCAGATAATTCTCATCCTGGGAGAAAATAAAACCTTATTATATTTAAACACCTCATTTGATATACAGGTAGCCCTCAAATTACATGGCCTAGGGACACTACACAATCATAAATATGAAACAGTTGCCAAGTGTCCGAATTTTGATCACACGTACGCAGGGATGCTGCAACTGTTGTAAGAGTGAAAAATGGTCATAAATCATCTTTTCCAGTGTCATTGTAACCTTGAATGATCACTAAACCAATGGTTCTAAGTCAATGACTACCTATATACTGGTTTGGGTGCATCAATCCATCAAGAAATTTACTTCTGAGGAAATAAAGCTGCTGAGAATCATATAGTATTTCCAGTTTAACTGTAAACAATCATAAATACAATTTCACATTTTTGTGGTGGATTTGGTTGCTCTTTTTCCTCTTGTGGATGCAGCCAATTTGTAACAGGACACATGACACACAAACCCAAGATCATCTTAGAGCACAGTTCAGGACAATATCCAATGTGTTAAACGTAGTCTGAGAAAACTTGTTTGTATCGCAAGAAAAAGAGCCATAAGACAGAAATTGGCAGGAAGCAGAAGAAATAAAAGGAAGTAAGATTTTCAGTGACTTGAACTACCACTTTTTCATTAGAAAACAGAATCTTGGGGGCATCTTGCCTCTGTAAAAATGCTTTTGCCACAGACTATATTTTTTCCTTCAGGGATGAACAAAAAAAATAAATTGTTCAAAAGCACTCTCTTCTATCAAACACACTTTTTTAAAAAGTGTGAAAATGAGCTTTCCAAAAAGGCAATAACCCACATTTACCTTTACTTACCTGTAACTATAAAAGTGTGGGGTTTTTTTGGTAGGGATGGATGAGATTATAATACTAGAAATATTTTTTAAAGGACTGCAGAGTGATTTGACAACGAACAGATCACTTAATCTGTAAATTTAGCATAGCAGAAATATAAGAAACAAGTTGCTGTTACCTATTCTTGCCTAATCAATGGTTTTCACATATGGATGTATAAATGGAATCGGCAGCCTGCGTCCACAGCACGATTCCCAAATGCTTTGTTTTCTTGTACAAAACCAATATGGGCAATTACTTTGCCCCGAGATGCCAACCCTATCAATCCACCACGATTTAATGTCATCCTAATTAAATATCTGCATCTACTTTAGGAGAATCTCCGTAAATAAAGCCTCAGACTTGATTATAAGCTTGATGTGAAGTAAACACAACTGTTTTGTGTGGCCTATAGAGTTTGGTTTGACAGAAAGGCTAGAAATGAGAATCTTTTGGGTTATTCTTAATTTTTGGCAAGTAATCAAGTTGAAAGAGAGAGAAGGAAGGAACAAAGGAACTGACCTTTCCTTTCCTTTCCTTTCCTTTCCTTCCCTTCCCTTCCCTTCCCTTCCCTTCCCTTCCCTTTCCTTTATAGAGTATTAGGACTATAAATAAGACTATCAAATCTATTTCATCTAATTGAAAAAAACTCTAATCCATTTACATTTTGGAATGACTAAACAGACTGTAATTTTTAATCTATGCGCCATGGAAATAAAACAGTTCATGCTCTGAATTTGCATTGAATGAAACCAAATGCACCTCTTTGAGGATGAAGAGTTGAAAACTGTGAATATTCATGGATACCAAAGAATCACAGGAGATCCAGGATGAGCTCTTGCTTAACAGTGTTCATGGTCAGCCTTAAAATCTGTGCTGTGGACACATTAATATCATTGCATCTGTCTTAAAATTGTTACAGTGATATGGGAGCCCCAGCCACAAAAAGATTTTTAGCATCTTTCTGCTCCCTGTTGCCAGCCAGAAATTCCAGCTCAACAAGAGGTAGTTGAAATCTCTCCAGAGTGTAACCTCCATCTTCCTTGTCATGCAGAATTCAAAAATAGCACAGCATCAGCATTAGAAAAATATCCGATCACTCAAAAGAGAGAAGCCACGAGCAGGTACACAGATATAACAAAACCTTATATTCTACTACATCAGATGAATTTCAGTAGATAATGGTTGCTTTTGGAAGAACTTCATCATAATTTTACTATTTCAATGGTTTGCATTTTCCCCTCTTTTATTTAGATACGGTGAGTAGCAGCTTTTAAAGCATTAGACAAATTCAGTGACCTGGCAAAGAACAACTGGCCCAGAGTCAGAAGTCCTTGGGCTGCAAGCTTAATATAAACCATTCCAAATATGACTACAATGGAAAATAACCAGAGTTTTCACTGAAAGAACTTCTGGTTGATTCACCAGATTCTGTTTTATTGATTCACCTGGATTATTTATATTTATTTGAGTTCCATTTTACACATTATTTTCTCATATACATTCTCAACTATACTAAAGAAAATATGTTCTCAGTTTAACACATATGCAGCAATTGCAGAAACAATTGTGTTACAAGCAATATTCCTCCTTGCATTAGGTAATACCAAAAAAAATCTCTTCTGATGTAGAGCCCTAGGATTAATACTTTAAATGAATCATATTAAAGAAAAAATGGCTACCTCATTACATTGGTAAAATTCTTCACTGATACAAATACTCGAAGAAATGATACTACATTTCAATATTATTAATTGAATATTTCAATGCTATAATTAAAGTATTTTGTACCTTTCAATAATTTTGAATAAATTAGAAAATAATGTAATAGACTTTGAGCTTTTGCCGTAGAACTGGCCCTCGTCAAATCTTCTCTCTGCCCTCCGTCTACAGTAATAGCAGTGGTCTTATGATTATAAAATAAAATTGTGAAGAATGCATATATAAATAATTAATATCAATATATCTCTTCTGAAGCAGAGAATGTTGCATACTTTTTTCCAAGTGGAATTACCACTATCATGCAAATTTATAGAAAACTTAGTTCCAGAATGCTTATTCAGAAGTCCTATTGAATTCAGTATAAAATACTTAAAAAATAAAGATAAAAGAAAGCTCTCTATATTTTATTATGAACAAGTTAGAGCAAATTTCAGTTACTTTTATTTTGTTTCCTATTAGATTATGCTGCCTATAAATGATCTTTCCATTTTTGCCAAATATATATACTCAGGGGAATCTCGCAACTATACTTCATGATGTAAATGCATTGAATGGAATTTACTTTAAAAATGTGGGAAGAGAAAAAAAATCAAGATTATATTTTTAAAGGCAAAAGTTTAATAAGATTCCTTATACTTTATAATAATTTTTATTAAACATTACAATTAAAAAGGTAAAAATGACTGCAAACTAAAAAAAATAGTGTAAAGAAAAAAAAAGAAAGAAAAATTGAAAAGGAAGAAAAAATAGTAAAGAAAAAGAAATCTATAAAGAATTGGCTTTGCTCTTCATCACACTAATTATGAATAATTTTAGTAATTTAGCACTTTCTCTTAAAATACAACAAATGATGTCTTCTTTCCATATTTAATCTTTTTATCTGAAAACAAATCCTTAAAGCCTCATTCAGTCATGGTCAGTAAAAATCAATTAACAATACACCTACTTTAATCTTGCTTAAATAAGCCAACTTTATATTCTCCTCTTTTACATTTAACAATCTCGAATTTCTATCCCTTTAAATAATGTGCTAGAACTTGATTTATTTTCTTTTTTTTTCCTCACAAAATTCTCCAAAACTTTAACAAGTCTTTTTTTCTAAATCTTATATAAGAAAATTATTCAGGTTGCCCTTTTGTTTTGTTATTTAGTTTATTTATTTTAATTATTAACACATTAGTGAGTTTCATTTGTATATTCAGTATAGCATCTTTACCCATATCATTCTTTTAGCTTGTCATTTTTAAATTTACTTTCATATCATCGTGTCTTTTCTGTTAATTTTTTTTTCTTCCAAACAACTTTTAAACACACTATATCTATAAAGGTAGGCATCCTTATAAATGAATTTCTGGCTCCATTTTTTCACAAATATCCTTCAATATGTCCAATGTTAAAAAATTTTTTACTTCATTCTGTGTTAGTCAAATTTAAGTGTATATTTGTACCCTATGACTGTCATTAAGTGTTGTACCTTATGATTCTTGATGGATGTATATTTTCTTTTATGTACACTCAGAGCATATGCACCAAGACAAATTCCTTGTGTGTCCAATCACACTTGCCCAATAAAAAATTCTATTCTATTATCATCTATTTTCCTTTAATTGTAACTTTTAGTTACTTATGTTTTCCTCTCATGTCCAATCTTCAAATTCCCATCCTATTATGCTTTTTAAAAAAAAAGAATTCAAAGCAACCGCACTTTCCTAAAGGAAGGATTCTTAGAAGTAATTTCAAAATCTTACTTCAAATTTATTTGGATTTTGGAAAGTTGTAACTTTCCAAAATCAATGTTCCCACCATCCTTTTTCTGTTTATTAAAAAAAGAGGCTTGCATTTAAAATTTCTTCCAGTAAGGATTGAAAGAAACTCACCTAGTGCCCTAAAATGTGGGAATAGCTGGAAAACACTTAACTAGCAGCAATTTCTAAATGTGATTAGTGTGTGCCGAGCTGACCACAGTTTGAGCAAAGGTGTCTACTCCCTCATCAACCAGAACTGGAGACCACTCTCTTGCAATGTCCTCAAGAGAAGCAACTGTATGGTGTGCTTGTGGGCGATCTTAAGTCCTCTCTTTCCCTGAAGAGGAATTACAGAGAGCCAGTCTACTTACCAGCTCTTCATTTGGCTGCAGTCATTGACTCTGCATTTAGTGGCGCTGTCTTCAGTTCACTATTTCTTCCCCAGAAGTCTCTAACGAGATTGCTTTTGAACCACACTTTTCACTTCTGCTCCGTTACAATCCATCCTGACTTCAATGTAAACAGTTTCCATCTACATTCTTGTAATTTCCTCAGCACCATGATTGAAATATTGGAATTTTTTTTGCTTCAGATTTTGGTCTTTCCCTTTTTTTCCCCTTTTACCAGCCACTTAACAGACTCACTCAACCAAATATGCCAACATATTTTTAATTCTGTCAATATCTAGTCAGAAAACTTTGCACAGGAGAGAAAGAGAGATTAAAAAAAAAAGTAGAAAGACTAGAAAGAATGAGAAAATTAGTATGGCAGGCTTTCAGTCCATTTTATCAGAGCCAAGTTTGCATGGAGAAATGACATACTCTGCGGCTCTATAATTAGCTGCTAAGAAAACACAACTTTTCCAAAAGATACTCAGTTGTTGTTGCTTATGCAAAATGTTTTGGATGATACAACTTTGAAGGAGCATTTTTGGTGTCCTTCCACCCACCCACTCTTATTTTTCACCACCTGCCCCATCCAACTTCCCCATCCAAACCAAAAAGTTATGTAACAAGGTAATACCAACAGTGAGAAACTGCATGATAAAATCCTGCCCAAAAGTGAAAAATGCTAATTTTGTCTCATTTAGCAGCTGGATACAGAAATGCTCATTAGTTTTAAGAGGGTTAATCCTTTTAACTTTTGCATATTGATATGCCAATTATGCCTAATTGTACAAGAGGCATCAGTCAAGGTAATAGTGCATAAACACATGAAAGTTATTAAGTACATCCCAACATGTAATAAAGTAGGTGTTAATTGGTAGCTGAGTTCTGCAGGCTATTGAGGTGGATAATTCACTGAGAGATGGATCACTTGTAATTTCTCTACATAATTCCTTTTGCAGTTTCATGCTGTGATGTTTTCATGCTTGTCAAAAACAACTGCAGCCTAGTGCCTTTTGTTAAACACAGCCAATAAAATATGTTAGGCATCATTAAATATACTTAACTTTTAAACTTTTTGAAAGGTACAGCTCTAACTGTTAATATATTATACTATTTTCAAATATATTGCTATAAATACACTTTTCATTCAGTAGCTGAAGAATTATGTTAGATCTCAATTATGGGATTTGGGCTGGTGATGTGTGTGTGTGTGTGTCTGTGTGTGTGTGTGTGTGTGTGTGTGTTTAAGTGCTACGTGCAAATGTGTCACCAGCAAGTGATAGTTTTAAATTAGAACGTTAAGGAAATGAATGTTTCATCAGTTACTGGGCTGAGATGGAAGGACTTTTCCTCCTATTTTCCAAGTGTCATGCCAGCTCTTCTGAACTACGCATTCCTCTTCAGCTAACTATGAGAAGAATAATTAAAATCACATATTTCTGAACTATGCTGTGATTAATTTTGCATTTGAACATGGAGATGATGACAGTAAGCAACACACTCTCACTGCAGTCTGCTTATTTCCTCTACTTTTCGTAAGGATCCTTCATATCCAGATAATTGCTAATCAATACTTTGCATGGCTCTGATGAGGGAAGGCAAGAGTACATGCTTGTCTGCCTATGTTGCCTTTTCGGTGAGCTCCTCATATAGTTTTGGAGCTCTGGCTTGTTTTCCGTGAGCTGAAAAACAGAGCTAGAATCCAAAACAAGTGACTAACATTGCATAAATAATTTTGCAACATCATATGGCCTCAGCTGCAAGTTGCAGCCATTACAGAGGAAAATTAACCAAGGGAGGCTCATACCAATCAGTTCGTTTAGTAGCACAGGATGGGGAAAGGGGAAGGGATATGACTGGCAGCCGAGTTCACCTCTGAAGTATTAGCATGTAAATCTTTTCAGAAGAGGTAATAAATAAATAAATCCAGAACCATTTGGCTCTTTCTGCTGCTTAAAAATTAGGGGCAGTTCAGATTCCAGATTTTAACTCTTTGTAATTCCTTCCATTACAAAATTTTGTGAAGGATCTTCGTTTTTTCTAGAAAGACGGCTTTTTTTTTCTTTCTGTTTGTGGAATTTTATGCAATATCTGAGAAGCAAGTTCCAATACTTGCAAAGGCCTTTAGTGACTAACACTTGTTTTGTAATCTCGATTTTCGCAAGACTTCTTGTTTGAAGGCAAAGAGACCCACAAGTAAAATCAAATTTCTCCCCATTACTACTTCTAAAAGTGAAAACATCCCTGTTCCCATCAAATATCCTTTCTTATATCTACTTTATATTTCTTATCACCTTTCTTATATTTCCAACAAAAGAGTTCAGGCAAAGGTCTCCCATTTGACAGATAAGAACAAAGAATGTTCTTTCTGCGCCAACTCAGAAAGCTCAAACTGCCCAAGGAGCTGCTGATACAGTTCTACAGAGGAATTATTGAGTCTGTCAACTGCACCTCTATAACTGTCTGGTTTGGCTCTGCAACCCAACAAGATAGACACAGACTTCAGAGGATAACTAGAACTGCAGAAAAAACAATTGCTACCAACCTGCCTTCCATTGAGGACCTGTATACTGCATGCATCAAGAAGAGGGCTGTGAAAATATTTATAGACACCTCACATCCTGGACATAAACTGTTTCAACTCCTACCCTCTAAATGATGCTATGAAGCACTGCACACCAGAACAACTAGACACAAGAACAGTTTTTTCCTGAATGCCATCACTCTGCTAAACAAATAATTCCCTCAACACTATCAAACTAGTTACTAAGTCTGCATTACTATTAATCGTCTCATCATTCCTATTACCTATCTCCTCCCACTTATGACTGTATGACTGTAATCTTGTTGCTGGTATCCTTAAGATTTATATTGACTGTTTCGCTATGACTATCATTAAGTGTTGTACTTACGATTCTTGATGAATGTATCGTTTCTTTTATGTACACTGAGAGCATATGCACCAAGACAAATTCCTTGTGTTCCCAATCACACTTGGCCAATAAAGAATTCTATTCTAGACAGTTTTTGATGAGAGATTTCACCCATTCCAATCTAAAGGACAAAAGCAACCTTGGCTGTTTTGGTTAATGATTTAAGTCAAGGAAAGGATGGGGAACTACAGCACTTTTAGTTCTCCAGGACATTACTAATGTACTCAGAACTGTCAACCAACACATATTTTTTAAGTCACCATGTTAATATGGAACAAGGAGAAACATTATTACCATGGTTTCATTTTATTGAAAACAACCCTGGTGGCCTAATCCAGAGGGCTGCAAAATGTTGCTATAGTGTTCCCAGATAGTAGGTTGGAAACCTTTCCTCAATATCTTTAGGCAAATTGTTGAAAAATGAGTGATAGACAGGAAGCAAACATCTGTGGAAAATGGGTATGGGTTTTGTTTTTTATTTTTATTTTTTTTTTGTTTTTTGTAATTATTTCTACCAGTTTTCATTTCATTTCATTTACTAAGGAGAATATGCTTTAAGGAACACTTTGAAAGGATTTTTCTAAGATCCTTAGGAGCAAAATGTGGGATTCTTGCATTTATTTAGTAGCAGGAAGAGCCACACACGGCAACCTCCTTCTAGTATCTGCAGTTTCTTTGACTCTTGGCTCTTTCATTTAATTACAAGATCAGGCATTATAAGGGTTTTTTTTTTTTAATTGCAGCGCTCCCAATGTTGATCAGGGAATTTACCTGCTCTTGAAATATTATTGAAGAACATTGTCTTCTCTGAATTAAAAAAAAACACAGAAAAAAAATGTCCATCAATTTCTTTGCTCACATATCTGGTGAAGAAATTTAAAAGGCCACTTGGGTCAGTACTTACAGGCTCAACGACTTTCAGATTTTCAGAGTATACCATAGATTTGCTTTGGCTGGATCGGTCATGGGTGTTGCTGGGAGTTTTGATCCTCATCTGAACAATCCCTGTGCTTTCGTGGGAAGGATGTAGCTTTCCTACGCTGGGATCGGAAGCTGCTAACTGCTGCATGATTAATATGTCAAATCTGCAAAATATAATAGTTAAAATATGCTTAAAACACTTTGCATTAAGCCAGCCTGGAATCCCTTTCAGGGAACAAGGAGAAAACTGTAAAATCCTGATATTCAGAGATAGCACTGAATATCAGGATATCTTAACAACAGCATCAATAGGGCATTTTTATTATTCACCAAGCCATCCAAACGTGGAGGAAGAGTGCAGTTTGTATAAAAGATTATTCTTATCTCTACAGCCATTCCTCTGTCCTGGAATCTTTCAGTAACCTTTCTCCTATAGCTGGCTGGCAGGCAGTAGAGTTTGCCTTTGGTCTTCTCATATTCCATCCAAGATAGACGTCTCAAGTTTGCTCAAAGGCTGAAAGAGACTTATTTGGCCTCTACCAATTGTGCCAGAAGGTGGAAGTTACATTCAGGTCTTTAAAAAGGGTCATCCTGATTTTTTTAAAAAAATAGACTTGCAAAACATTTGTTTTGACATTTGGAAAGATGATGTAAAGGTGGAACACATGATAATCAAGTTAATATATACTTAGCCCGTTGATGCTGTGGTACATTAGAACTGGGCTCTTAATACTAATAGTGGAATTAAATAGGAAATGTTAACTTCAGACAAGAAGCTCCACAGTCAATAATTTAGCAATATTTTGATGATGGACCAAGTTTTTATTTGACCTTCCTCTAAACATGTGAATAACAAAGATAACTCCCTTCTGTTTAATTCATTCTTCCCTATTTTCAGTGGTGGGATTCAGCCAGTTCACACTACTTTGGGAGAACCGGTTGTTAACTTTCTGAGCAGTTTGGTGAACTGTTGTTGAAAGAAATCATTAGGGCAGAGAACCAGTTGTTAAATTCTTTGAATCCCACCACTGCCTATTTTCCAGTACTTGTTACCAGTTATGGAATCTAGAAAACTTTAGGTTCTTAGGACACAAAACAAACAATATTTCCTTAAGTTTATTGTGCCAGATTGCATTATTTTTAAGCCCTGGGGGAAAAGGACAAGGAAACAGATATCTCTTGTTCAGTCACAAAAACAATAATCGCCACTACCTAAGCAGGTTTTGAAAAATCCCTAGAATTTTGAAGGAAGAACTAGAGCTTGCTGTACTCTTAATAAAGTAACTGGGAAAACAATGGGATATGGTTTCATTCAAAATGAGCTCGAGCAACTTAAATAGTTCAGTTATAATACCGATGGATTACAAACTAGCTGGTGATCAGGATTATTATTTTTTTATCTACACACTTTTAGAAGGCACTCAAGATCATAAACAGTGACTTCATGACCTCATATTTAGGTACATGCAAGAGCAGCTTGTACCCAAAAAAAAGTCCAGAGTTATCACATCAATGAAAAAAAAAAACTGATTTAGTAAAAAAATGTTATTTATTTTGGATACTTAATCATAGAAAATGATAAAAGAATTGGAAAAATAAAAAGGCAAATAAAATTTCCATGAAAGTTTTTTTCTAACTCAGTGGAAGAAAAGTTCAAACTAAAAACAGGAATCTTATATCCATCATATTTGCACATTTGCAAAACTGGTACAGTATCCAGGGAGGCGGAGAGCATGCAAAAGACTCTGAAATGTGGCTCTTAAGGTATATCTTGAGAATCACTTGAAATTACAAAAAAAAAATAAAATAAAATACTGAAGTTGTAGACACGGTACAGCAGAAAAGAAGCCCCATAAAAACCACTCAAGCAAAGAACATTGAAATATTTCAGTTATTTACTCAGGCACAATTCTATACAAAAGGCCTTTGCTGGGAGAAAGATTGGAAGGAAAGAAAAGTAGGCAATACAAAACAACATCTGGAATAGCAAGAAATATATAATTGGACTTGTCTAAATAATGGAAAATGTGCAGAGGCAGACACAGTAGAAACTCACGGTTGTCACCTAGGAACAGGAACTGAACTGTTAATCTTTGATGTAATATCTTTCAAGATTATTCATACGGAGACAATTTCAGATACACAGATCTTTCATTAACAGTAAGAGCCTTGGTAGTACAGTGGTCTAAAGCACCCTGTTATTAACACCAGCTGCCTGCAATTATTGCAGGTTCGAATCTCACCAGGCTCAAGGTTGATTCAGCCTTCCATCCTTTCTAAGGTAGGTAAATTGAGGACCCAATTTGTGAGGGCAATAAGCTGACTTTGTATAAATATACAAAAGTATGAAGGCTATTGCTTAGTGCATTGTAAGCCGCCCTGAGTCTCCGGAGAAGGGCGGCATATAAATCAAATTTTTAAAAAAAGAAAAAGAAAAAGAAAGGCTATATGTAAAGTTTACTACCTCGACCGTAAATGAATAAAGACTCCTTTTTCCCACCTAGGAAATATGACAGTGTTTTACTCTGAGCTTAGTGAAGTGGACTAAATTGCTAAAATATTACCAGAGCAGGTGTGTGTAACACATACATTCATTCAATTTTCAGATGCTATTCAGCAGTTTAAAAGTGCTAAACCTACTTCTATTTTCTCTGACACATCAAGTGTTTCTCAGCTTCTACCATTTTACTTATATCACAAGCATGATATTTTTCTTACTTGGGACCTTGGGCTATTATTAAATCTGTCAGATCTCATAACTATAGGTTGTCAGACCAATTTGTGCTTACGTTGGAAATTTATCAGAAAAGCCTAAGAGCTGCAGGACAGATGGACATTGGGATGCAAAGAATGCCATCTTCTGGATGAAATACAGAGCAACATTTTTTTTCAAATCCATGGAAGCACTTCTCAAGCTGAACAAGCTGTTTTTTTTTTCTTTCGACTCTTCCCGATGAGGTGTCCTGTCTCAGGCTTTTTGTGGAAAAGTTGGCAGTAACTCAACATGTGCCACCCAACCTTAAAAGATGCAAGAATCCCATTATGCCTTTTTTTTTCCTTACCTTTTCTTATTTCCAATAAAATAATTTTTATTCCAGTGTATGGAGAATGGAAAAAGGCTTTATCAGTCCCTATGAAGTAGAATGGAGTCCATAGGAAGAATAGAACTAAATTTCATCAAGATATTATAGTAATAGCACCTAGACTTATATACTGCTTCACGGTGCTTTACAGCCCTCTCTAAGTGGTTTACAGAGTCAGCCTATTGCCCCCAACAATTTGGTTCCTCATTTTACTGACCTCAGAAGAATGGAAGGCTGTCAACCTTCAGCCATTCAGAATTGAACTCCTGGCAGTGATCTGAATTAGCCTGCAATACTGCCTTCTAATCACTGCACCGCCACGGCTTAGTGGTAACAGAATCTTGCAAATCTGCTTTTGTCATACTTTTCCTCTGTCTTCTACTCTTTTTAGTCAGAAAAAAACCCCAAGTCAAGGAGCAGCTACCCTCTTCCGAATATGATCTCCTTTTCATGGCCTTAAGGAATGCTTCTGCCCTGTCTTTGGTACATGTAGTCCTCAATTTATGACTAAAATTGAGCCTATTTCCATTGCTAAGCAAGACAGTTATTAAGTGAATTTTTCCCCATTTTACAACCTTTCTTGCTACAGTTATTAAGTCAATCACCGCAGTTGTTAAAGTTAGTAAGACGGTTGTTAAGTGAATCTGGCTTCTCCATTGACTTTGCTTGTCAGAAGTTCCCAAAAGGTAATCACATGACACTGGGACACTGCAACCGTCATAAAGACATGCCAGTTGCCAAGTGTTCAAATTTTGATCACGTGACTTCGGTGTGTGACCATTTGTTTAGTGACCATTCAAAGTAACATCAGTACTGAAAAAAGTGACTTATGACCGTTTTCCACACTTACGACCTTTGCAGCATCCCCATGATCACATGATTAAAATTTAGATCTTTGATAACTGGTTCATATTTATGATGGGTGCAGTGTTCCAGAGTCCTGTGATCACATTTTGTTATCTTCTGACAGCCAAAGTTAATGGGAGAGATTCATTCAATAACCATGTTACTAACTTAACAAGCACAGTGATTCACTTAACAACTGTGACAAGAAGGGTAAAATGGGCAAAACTTACTTAACAATTGTCCTGCTTAGCAATAGAAATTTTGGGCTCACTTATGTGATGGCTCCCCTGGATGCTTCCCCAGTTACTTCTTCAGATGTCAGCTAAGGGGAGGATGAACCAGTTCCTGGCAGGTGAGGAGAAAAGTTGGTCAATGGCTCCAAGAAGCCATCTGAGAGGGATTTGGCTGAAACACAGCTGCAGCAGGACAGTCCTGAAACTCCAGGTGGGGAAAGCATGCAGCTGGAAGAGGAACGGCCTTCTGTACCTGATCCAAGAACACATGGGGCAGAGAAAAGGCAGGAGCAGAGAAAGTCATCCAGATTACTTGTGAGAAGAAAGCCTCACCCTTCTTGATGGGCTGCATCAGAAGTTGGCTATTTAGCACAGCAGACAGATGGAGGCGATGCTGGGAACATGTCCATTTCCTAGCTATGTATTTTCTGGTCATTGTGATTCCTGCCTTGCTTTGGATTGACAACATGCCTTGACTTGGATCATGCCTTGTGAACTCTGGACTTTTCTTGCCTTGTGAACCCTATTGTATTGTGGATTTAATTTTGCCTAGTGGGTTTATTCTGATGGGGAAACTTTCTAGTGCCTTGTGGACTCAGGGTCCATTGCTCTGTGGACTAGCATTGGTCTGCTTGTGGCTGGATTTAGTTGGGACAGTGCTGGGTTTTTGGTGACAGGAGTTGCTGGGGAATATTAATAAAAACATTAAACCATGGTTATGTGTGTGTGAGAGAGAGTGAGTGAGCGGGACAGCCCAAATTGTGGTTGTAAATTAAGGATTACCTCCTACTTGCATCACAGGGAAAAAATACAAGGTTTGGAGAAGTTAATGATTGAACTTCCATCTTTGATATCACAAAACCTTCTCTGAAAAGATGGACTCATATGTATATTAATTCATGTAGAGCCAGGGCCAAATCTAACTTTTCAAAGTCCCCCCAGTTATATCACTGCCAAGAAAGACAGATATAAGTATATGAACATGAGCGTAAGAATAATATGGAACCCTGAGAACACTAAGCTCTTAAACTAAGATTTTAATTTAATTTAATTTAATTTAATTTAATTTAATTTAATTTAATTTCCGCCCCTCTACAAAGACTCAGGGCAGCTCACAATACATTTTAAAAAATCATTATAAAAAACATTTAAAAATTAAAAACATTAAAAACATTAAAAACTCATTCACGCCATTCATGGCCGGATCTTGCCAGATCACAAGAGCGAGATCAATGGCCCCAAGCCTGCTGGAAAAGCCAGGTCTTCACCGCTTTTCGGAAGGCCAATAGGGTGGGGATGGTCCGGACCTCAGGAGATAACTGGTTCCAGAGAGCTGGGACAGCCACAGAGAAGGCCCTCCCCCATGGGCCCTCCAGCCGGCATTGTTTAGTTGATGGGACCCGGAGGTGACCAACTCTGTGGGATCTTACCAGTCGCTGGGAGCTATGCGGGAGAAGGCCACTGTGTCAAAATGTCACTGTGTAGTCAAATAAACATAGGGATATCTGGTATATATTTCAAACTCCTAGTCTATTCTCTAAGTGTTGTTATGTATACAAAATATGGCAGTATGGCTTTACCCAGATGAAAAATGGATAAAAAACACCCCTAAATTTGTGGGGGAAGATATATCTGAAATCTTGTGTCAAGATTTATATAAACCTTTGAGAGCAATTTCAAAACTTAGTTCACGTGAATGTTTTAAATAGACTGAGAAGTTAATAATTAAACTTAAGTAGATGGAGAATTTCTCTTTCAAAGTTTTTAAAAAATTGATTGTTTTATTTTTCATCATTTTAAAAAGTATCATTGGAGGTCCAGCCTTTCTTAGCTTCTTCAATCTACTAGAATGAAAACGACAGGGATTTTTAATTGTTGTGGATTGAACTATGTAGTTTATTTATGAAGAGGTAATGACACAGGTGAATGAATTATGTTTATTAAGATCACATTATTATGATCACTCAATCCTAACCTGGAACAAAAAGGGACTTTACATCTTTTAAGGAACATACTATGATTCCTCATAATGTATGTAGATTTAATTATTGCAGGGTCATCAAATGAGAAAGCAACAGCATAGTCATTGTGGCACACGCACCAATCATTTTATGTATCTCTGTGACAACATGAAGCATATACAAAAGCAGTGAGCTTAAACTGTACCCGGCTTCTATCATTTGCCTTCCCTTGCCTTCCACCAAACCAATAATTTATTATTACCAAATATTTAAAACAGTATAAAAATAAACATGGATGATCTACAAAACACATGGAATTGGAATATCCCATGTGGTAAAATCAATGGCTTCACATGTTAAGAAACAGTCACTCAGGACAGCAAAAAATACTTTTAGGGCAATTGGTCTCTTCAAAAGATGTTGAAGAAAGTTGCCTGTCATCTTTTCTATACTGGAGTCATAAAACATTTGAAGAAACTCTAAAATAGGGGTTTTTCAAACTGTGCCAAAAGAACTCAATGAGGTTCTGTGAGAGAGATGAGGTACTTCTACAACCAATTGTCTAACAACATAGTTTTGTCTCCTGATCGTGGATTCTTAGGTTGTTTTTTTTTTAAAGAATAGTTCCTCAGGAAAAAAAAAGTTTGAAAACCTCTGCTTTAGACCACATGTTCCTCATGTCTAAGTGAAATAAATTCTTGGGAAAAAGTTAAGGTTCAGATATGTTAATATATCGTTAATATATTACAAAAATATGCACCATATTGATGGTGCCCATTAAAATGGAGACCTAATTGTGGAGGCCCATGTTGATTTCTCCTTATCAACATTACAGGGTTAGAATCCTACCTGTTAAATCTCCAAATGTGTATGAGCTTCCTGCCCATGCAGTGTATTATGTACAGATAGTCCTCAATTTACAACCATTTTAGTGACCGTTCAAAGTTACAATGGCACCGAAAAAGTGATTTATGACCGTTTTTCACACTTACGACCATTGCAGCATCTCCATGGTCACATGATCAAAATTTGGATGTCAACTGGCATATATTGATGACGGTTGCAGTGTCCTAATCTCACGTAATCATCTTTTGTGACCTTCTGACAAGCAAAGTCAACGGGGGAAGCCAGATTCACTTAACAAATGTGTTACTAACTTAACACCTGCAGGGATTCATTTAACAATTATGGCAAGAAAGGTTGTAAAATGGGGGAGAACTCACTTAACAACTGTCTTATTTAGCAACATAATTTTTGGGCTCAATTATTATCATAAATTGAGGACTACCTGTATATGGCAGGGGATAGGGTTGAACACCTGCTGGTCTTAAATTCCAAAAGCATTTTTTATAAACTCCATGGTTTAAGGGATTATATATATTAAATAATGTGAAAAACTCTTGTTTGTTCCATATCTTCGAAAATTGTTACTGGATAGCCCTGAAAATACCTTTCTTCAAGCAGAACATGATTAAATTACAGCATATTCCAGAATAAAGCTCTGCATAAGTTCCATGGACCAAAATTGATTTGTGCCTACTTTGGCTCAGTTTGGAGATTTCTTTGGCAATAGGGCTTCACCTTCTAGGCATTGCTGATTTAGTTCCAAGTTAGGACAAATACTGTATGTTGCTGTAGCTGTACCTGTTTACTCTGCATGACAAGCATTCCAGATATATTTCTGTTGATATTCTCTCTGTTGATTACCGTTTCTAATAAGCTTCAACACTTCAATCAAACCCCAATATATAACTGTAGTTTTAACATCCCAGTATAACGCATTTCAATTGCTTTGTGATTTTCTTGGCTTTCAATCCCCTCTCTGTCTCTCACTAAAACCACTTGCTGTTCATACTTCCTGAGCAAACTGCTTACCTTTTTTTTTTTTGGGGGGGGGGGGTTATACCTTTTGAAATATAAAAGACTTTATGCCACCCAGAATCATCTTGTAAGGGAGATGGCTGGCATAAAAAAATTAATAGAATAGAGATAGAGATAGATAGCCAGACAGCCAGATGATAGATAGATAGATAGATAGATAGATAGATAGATAGATAGATAGAT
>WNWU01000006.1:15058374-15086022 GCA_012654045.1 Ptyas mucosa | reverse complement strand
TCTTTCTTTCTTTCTTTCTTTCTTTCTTTCTTTCTTTCTTTCTTTCTTTCTTTCTTTCTTCCTTCCTTCCTTCCTTCCTTCCTTCCTTCCTTCCTTCCTTCCTTCCTTCCCTTCCCTTCCCTTTCCTTTCCCTTTCCTTTCCTTTCCTTTCCTTTCCCTTCTTCTTTTTTTCCTCAGAAAATTTATATATCTGCCTACTTGCTCACAGCGACTCTGGGTGGCTTACAAGCAATAAAAACACAGAAAAAATAAATAAATAAAGAATAACTCCCCACCCCTCTAAACACGTAATCAAATATTTAGGCTGCTCAGCTCCAAAATAACTCTGACTAGCTGACTAGTCACAAGACAAAAAAAAAGAAAGAAAAAACATTGTATATATAAAATGTCCCTAGGAAACAAATGGAAGTCTTCCACAATACCCCCAAACTAAACCAAACACTCTATCCAAGTCCATATTTTTAGGGCTTCCTTGAAGATCAGTAAGATGGAGGCCATATGAATCCCAAGGGAAAGTTATTCAGAGGAGGGTGTTGTGATGGAAAAGGCCCAATTCCTGGTTCTGCAGATGATGTTATTTGATCCCTAAGACCCAAAGCATGCAAAAAGTCTGATCACACAAGAATGTCAGAATAAGGCTGGATTAGTATATTAAACTACAAATGAGGTTAGACAGGACTTTCACTGGAAGCACAAACCGCAATGTTTATCCAAATCAGACAAGATAGTTTTTTAGAGATTCTAATGTGTTAAAAAGTAGCCTTATGAATATAAAAAAAATTGCAAGAGAGCAGAAGTGTGTTATTAAAAATGTAATAAAAACAATACATAAGATTTTGTAGAGATTCAATAAATTTTGGAAGACAAAATCCTACATTACACATCCAAGGTATGAGGAGTGATGGGGTTGCGCATAGAGGTAGGCCCACCATACAGATTTAAGTTCACTTGAGCTTGAGATATTAGATTAAGGGATCAAAGAAACAGACCAAGTAGTAGTAGTAGTAGTAGTAGTAGTAGTAGTAGTAGTAGTAATAACAACAACAATAATAAAGCTGAGTGCTGGAAACATAATTAGAGACATTAATACATGCCCAGTTCCAGTAATACACTACTCAGCTGGAATCATCAACTGGACTTTGGCTGAACTGGAAAACTTGGACCGGAAAACGTGCAAACTTTTGAACATGTACCACACTTTACATCCACGAAGTGACATCGACAGGTTGTACCTGCCAAGAAAAATAGGGAGCAGAGGACTATTGCAAATCCATCAAACTGTAGAAGAAGAAAAACAAAGTTTGAATGATTATGTGAACCAAAGTACAGAACAATTGCTGCAGGCTGTGAAAATAGAGAACATTATAAAAACAACACAAACAAAGGCAGAATATAAGGAAAAACAGCTGGATGACAGATTAAATAGATGGAAAACCAAAGTGTCAAGATTTGGTGTCGTCTCAAATAAATTGCATTTCAAACAAATAGTCCTTGATAAAAAGCTTTCATTTATTAAGCACAACAATCCGAACTCTGACTCAGTTGCAGCCAACAAACTTCCTGGTCCAAAACCCTCCCTTTCCTTCCCCCACTTCTCTGCATCTCATTGGCCATCTTCCAAGTCACTCTGCTATCATCTACTGCTTCAGCTCAAAGGAATTTCCCCCCTCCCAACCCATCTCCTAGGGGATATAAGTAGGCAAAAAGTCAAGCGTCCTGTTGCCAGATGCCCTTACCTTCTCCTTTTAATGTCAGTACTGGAGTGAATGCAGCTTGGAGCGCTGACACAAAGCTTTGCATGGACAGGACTTGAAAAACATTGAAGGAAAATGCGATGGCAACTTTACATGGGCATGGCTTAAGATGGGAACTATCAAAAAAGAAATGGAAGTTTAATACTCACTGCTCAAGAACAAGCACTACAAACTAATGCCATAAAAGCAAAGATACAAAAATCCACCGACAATCCAAACAGCCGACTTTGCAGCAACAAAGTCGAAACTGTTTCACATTTAATATGTGAATGCAGCAAAATCGCACAAACTGATTACAAAGCTAGACACGACCGAGTTGCTAAATTAATCCACTGGTCATTATGTAAAAAATACGACTTTCCTGTATCCAAAAAGTCATGGGAACATAAAGTGGAAAAAGTTATAGAAAATGAGAAGGTGAAGATCTTGTGGGACTTTCGAATACAGACAGATCATCACTTGGAACACAACACGCCAGATATCACAGCTGTCGAAAACCAACACATTTTTGAATATTCAGTTGACTGAGTTTCATGTTTGATGAATAAAAGAGATAATAATAATAATAGAGAATGGAACTTAAATGCTCTTATGAATTCTAGGGAATGTTTCACATTGACTGGTGAGGTAACTGAAGAAGAGATATAGACCAAGACAATTTGAAGAAGGGAAATTGGGAAAATATGAGTGAGATGAGATGAGGTAGAAGAATTCACCAAGGCAAACTGAATTTCTTCTATTTGTCCCACAGGCATTCACATTTTATTTTTCATGTAGCAATATTATTTCAGACCCAAGTATTCCATCTGAATTCGGATAAAGGCTTTTCTACTTCCCTCCTATAAAGACCACCATGGGGGTGGTCAAAGAATAAGTAATAATTATCCCCTCCTTCCCAATTTAAGTGAGCTGAGAGCTACTGAGGCATGCTTTCATTTTGGAGTTGCTTTTATTAAGAGACCGTGTCACAGAACTGATCCCCGAGAAGCTGGAAGCTGTGCTGGGTAGCTCTGACAGTAAAACTACACTTAAAATAGCTAAAATGTATATCTAAAGCCAAGGCTACCAACCCATGCTGATGCATTATTTAAAGAGTGCTTTTGACAGGGTGGAGGAACATGTCAGCTGAAAATGTAGAGCAGTCTCATTTGTCAGAACAGTAGACCTTTAGGTGCTAAAGGCACCCTGATAAAATTGCAGAGATGTGACAAAAACAAGTTGAAGCAATTTAAACAATAAGTTTCTTATTTGAAAAATATGCTGCCTTGTTTATCCATAATTCATGGACTGGGTTGTGGGTGTGGGTGTGAAATCCAAATAGAAGCACAGGATTGGAGGAAAGGGAAGTACAGCTATCCTGGCAGAGAAAAAGATGTGTCATTTGACTGCCATGGAGCTACCTAAAGTTTGCCTTGAAGGGGACAGAATATGTGGTGAAGTACTGTGTTTGTGAGGTCCAGTTTTTATGAGTAATTAATAGGAAATCTCTGGAATTATCAATCATCCAGATCCGTGATGGTGAACCTATGGCACGGGTGCCACAGGTGGCACGTGGAGCCATATTGGTGGGCAAGCGAGCTCAGCTCCGACATGCATGTGTGCGCTAGCCAGCTGATTTTCGGGCCTTCTGGGCCCATCAGAAGTTAGGAAACACACTGTGGAGGGCCTCTGGGGGTGGGGGTGGGGAAGGCTGTTTTTGCCCTCCCCAGGCTCCTAGAAAGGCTCTGGAGCCTGGGGAGAGCAAAAAACGGGCCTACCAGCCCCACCGTGCCATCACGTGCCAAAAGCGGGGGGAGCACAGGGGGGCGGGGCTCATAGAATTATGGATGTGTGCACACGTGCGCGTGACCCCCACCACACTCCCCCCACTTTTGGCACGCGATGGCAAAAAGGTTAGCCATCCCTGATCCAGATCATAGTTGTCTCAAAGGTGCTTTTTTTTTTCTTCAAAAGGCAACTGGAATGGTTTTTCCTTGAGGAAGATGTTTCACTTCTCATCCAAGAAGCTTCATCAGTTCTGATGAAGAACTGATCTATCCTTCCATCTCCCCGCCATCAGAACTGATGAAGTTTGAAGAAAAGAAAGCACCTTTGAGATAATTAACAGGATTCACGGCGTGAAAGACTGCCATTACTTTTAAGTACAGCCTTTGTAAGGGGCAACTTTCCAAGCCAAACAAGGCCTACAAGCTACATACATTTCTTGTTTGGCCAGTCTTATTCACAGAGCATTTTTAAATGGCAGCAAAAAGTATGTTACTATTTTGTACATTGTTGGAAAAAGGGTGTTCTGGATGCTGGAGCTGTCATGAATGTACATTACCTCTCTCTCTCTCTTTCTCTCTCTCTCTGTTCATTCATCGTGCTGAGTGATGGAAACAAAAAGAGATTCACTTCATATAGTATATAGCTAACCTGTGGAATTTGCTATTTCAAGGCATGCTCCTTATTTATGTATATTTTTCTTCTATATTCCCAGGTATATTTTTGAAAAATGAATTTAGCCAAGTGTGATTAGACACACAAGGAATTTATCTCCAGTACAGAAACACTCAGTGTACATGCAAAGCAACAGAATCATCATCATCATCATCATCATCATCATCATCATCATCATCATCACAATTTCATGAATGAAGTTACCTAGGATTGTTAGTCATAATGGCTAGTGGCTACTTCTAGTGTCATAGCTTGTTCTCCTCTCATTGGGGAACTGTAAGAGATGAGAAACATCTTCAGAACTTTTTTCTGAGTTTTGGCATTCTGTTGGCATTCCATAAGAAGGTGGACTAGATAGTCTTTGGGGTGATCCAGCAGAGTTATTCTTATATAGATAATCCTCAACTTATGATCAAAATTGAGCCCAAAATTTCCATTGCTAAGCAAGGCAGTTGTTAAGTGAATCACTGCAATCAGGAGTGTCAAACTGGCAGCCCGCGGGCTGGATGCGTCATGCCCAGGCCACGCCCGCCCCAGCTCCGCAAATGGGAAAAACATCGTGAAACATCACGTAATGGCAACTTGACGTTGCGAGTTTGATATCTGTGATTGCAATTGTTAAGTTAGTAATATAGCTGTTAAGTGAATCTGGCACCCCCATTGACTTTGCTTGTCAGAAAGTTGCAAAAGTTAATCACATGACCCCAGGACACTGCAACCATCATAAATATAGTACATGCCTGTTGCCAAACATCCAAATTTTGATCACATGACTATGGGGATGCTGCAACAGTCATAAGTGTCAAAATTGGTCAGAAGTCACTTTTTTCAGATTATTTGAAATTCAACATTCATTCAATTGATTCATTAATACCAAATAACATTTGACAATCTGATTCTTTGCGAGTATCTCTGTTTGAGTGTATTCTCCGATTATTTAGCCTTTTGATTAATTATAATTTAATTGCCATAATCTGATTTCCTTTTCATTTGAATTTGTGAATTTGTCTTCATTTGGGAAAATTGGTTAATGTATCTGTTTAGTGTGTCTAATTAACTTAATTAATCATTGTAGAAAAGGAACTGACAGAAATTGGCTAAGAAATACCAAGAAATTTCAAATGACTCCTTCCCATCCTATCACACCTTGAAATCCATGTGTTAGAGTGCTTGTATGTATGTATGCATGTATATATGTGTGTGTGTATGTGTGTGTCTAATTTCCTTTTTGATATAATTGTGACAATTTGAACTCTTTAGTAGTTTCTAATCAGGGATGGGTTCCACTTACCTTTACTACTGGTTCGCAGCGGGAGCGCGTGCTTGTGTGAGCGAAACAAGAGTGCATGCACGCGCTACTGCGCATGCGCAGAATCTTCTGCACATGTGCAGATCACCCATGATGACGTTGTGGTGGGTGGGTGGAGCCTCCCGCCAGTTTTGCTACTGGTTCTATAGAACCGGACCAAACCGGGAGCAACCCACCACTGTTTCTAATCCTGTATGATTTCAAACAATAAGATAAAATTTACAAACATAAGTCAAATACTGCCTGAGTTCGTGTTTTTTTTTAAATGACTATTTTATGACACCACCTTCTTCCAGGAGCTCAAAGTGACAAAAGAAGTTACATTCCCATTTTATTTTATCAAGGTAACAACCATGTGAGCTAGGGTTGGCTAAAAGACAGAATCTTATTCAGGTGTTCTCCAAAAAGAACATTTGCCTAGTGAGTAGTTAAATCCTAGCCAATTTCACCATGTGAATGCCTGCAGGGAAACTGAGATCATTACATTCATATTGGCAGGACTAACCTTCAGTCTAGACATGGCAATCTCTCTAGATTCTTAATGTCTGCACATGGCTGAGGATTGATTCAGTGTCATTCAATAAAATCCATGATAGGTGACTTTTCCAGTTTTTACTTATTTTCCAGAATCATAGAACAGAAGGCTTAGAACTGATCTTAGAAATCACTTAGTCTAACCTCATACTACTTAGCAGGAACCATATGTTGCACCTAATAATTAGGTATAAATTCTCCTTCTCAAATATATATATTTTCTTTTTCATATGTTCGAGGGTGAATATTATTTTATCTAATGAAACAATATTTGGGCAGAAGGAAGTGCTTTCCACAGAGTACTGAATCTGTTGAGTTGAAGCCTGTATCAACCATCATTAAGATGTTGTTAGTCTGGTCAGCCCACATTTAATGCCCAACAGCAGACAGAAAATAATACCTACATCATTCTAGATACGAACATGGCCACAGAAAGAAGTGATATGGTCAGAGTCAGCCAAAACTCTGAAAACCAGCTGATTTGTTATGATTGCATGTGTCCATAAGGTGGAATATATACCAATGAGCCAATGAAATCCTAGGAATCCTGTGAAACTGGGTATGATAAATTATAATAAAACTAGGAAGGAACAAAAACAAATGCAAACTATCAAGAGACAAACATAAGCAGCAACTCAGCCCTGGTAACAAGGAACCTAGGAAGAAGTCTTTAAAATCATTCAGAGACTCCATTATAAGACATGCATTGTAAATGTTGGTGGGAAGTTCCTCTGACATTTTCCAAGCTTCCAAGATCCCAGACGAGCATTAAAGAGACCTCCTGAAGTTGATGGAATTCTAGCTTCCATGATTTTGCCCAGCTGCACAAGGTTGGAGTGGGTCACCTCAGACCGAATCCACAGATAGTCAGTCAGCAGATAGTTGACATTTCCCACACTAAGGGGTCCTTGGTGCTCTCTGAGCTTGCTTGTTTTGTTGCAGACATGCTAGAGCACTGATAATGTTACCTAGTTTGGGTAATGGAATGTCTGCAAAAAAACCAAGCAAGCTCAGAGACCCATCAGATCAACCCTGAGCTACAAATATTCTTCTTTATTATTTCCCACACTGTTCAGTAAGCAATACCAGCTGGCTTTGAAACCAGGGCAAAAGTCACATTAGGCAGTCTCTGGTTTTCATCAGCCCTTTGAGGTAGTCCAAAGAAGAAACACACCTTGAGTAGTAGGACTCCACTGAGTTTTATTGATTTCCTTCTAAATAAACATGCTTTATGTTGCAATCTAGCTACTGAGGTTGCATAAGTCCTCACTGCTTTGAAGACAGCTTGACTGAAGCATGTCTTTGAAGCTGTTTCACGTGGGAATGCAGCGTTCTCGTTTTTAAGAGAAGGTGAAGGATATGTGTTGCTTTGCTTCACTGATTCCTTTTGCCCTGCTGAACCATACATGCACTGAAGCCCCATCTGGGTATTTCAAATGCTGGTCTCCCTCACTTTTTTTGAGAGGGCTCTTGTATTTCAAAGTGACAAGTGGGACCAAACAAAACAAAAGATCTTTTCTGCATGGGGTCAATTGGATGCGTGTAGATTTCTCTGAACTGGATAAAAACGCAAAATTGTGAGTCTTTTTTCTTTTTTCCAATGTGTGAATTTAAAAGAAGAGCACAGAAAGTAAATTTTAAAAATTATGCCATTTCCTCTTCTGGGCTTTTGAAATAGGAATGATGATTTCTCCCTCTCTTTGACACATAACACACACACACACACACACACCCACACACACACACCCCAATTCTACAGAAAAAAAATGCTAGGCTAATTTTTCTTACTAGAAACTTTAAAGTATAAAACTCATCAAGCATCTTGATCCTCTGAGACAATGTCATCAAAGTTCAAAGGATGAACAGCTCTGTAAAAACAATGTCTTAGTTCCCTGTTGTGTTTGAGCTTGTAAGAAATTAAACTAGTTTTACTAAGAAAAAAGGAATAATTTAGCTCTTAAACCTTTGAAAAACCATGTCTTGTATATTGTAAAACATGTATAAAGATGAATATCTGAACATAAAGGTTACATTTAACATATATTACTCTTTAAATGTGCATACATGTGTGCTGTACAAGTTATTCATGTTAATGAAAGTTCTTCTAATTACTTCCAATTTACCAGTGATGAATTTCAAGTGAATTTAAAATTTGATCAGAAATTTCAATTTCTTTTCAGAATATTTTTCCATAGTGCTTTTGAACATTTATTCTTATGACTTCTAAGAATGGGTGGACAATAAAAAAAATAACAGTTGAGGACCTTCTTCGGTCATAGATAATCTTTTGAGGGCTTCATCATGGTGGATAGAATTGAATCAGAGTATGTTGGCCATTGTCTCCGTATCTTGTTTGTTACTGTTGCTGAGGAAGAGGAGGTGGAATGAAAGGAGGCAGAGGAAGAGCAGGAGGGGGAAGTTAATCTTCTCTTTTGATCAAGTGGCAGCCGATCATCCTGGACTGAATCAATATCTCTTACAGAGATCTGAACTCATCTCTTGTATACAAGGTCAAGGGCCAATGTTCTGATATAAATCTATCTCAGCATCTACTTCTGCCCTACTATCGCAGCACCATTGAGAGTGTCCTGACATACGGCATTCTTACATGATAAGGGAGCAGCTCTGTAGCGGACAAAAAAGCTCTACAGAGAATCATTGAAACTGCCCAGAATATCATTGGACTCCAGCTACCAGCCCTGGACGACATCTTCGAATCTTGCTGTTTGAGAAAGTTGCATAACATTCTCAGAGACTCTTCCCATCCTGCTTACAATCTTTTTGGACTGTTGCCTTCTGGCAGAAGATACAGAACAATTAAAACTCAGACCACACATTTTCTGAATAGTTTTTATCCCAGAGCTATAATTGCACTCAACAATGAACTAACGGGCCACCATCAGTGAGCTGTTGGACGGTATTACTTGGTCTGTTGTGTGGATGTTTGGGTGGTTTAGGAGTGGAGAATTGCAGTGGGTGGGAGTGTGTTTGGGGATTGTTATGTGTGTTGGACCTGGTCTTTGGGTGTTAAGTAAATTTTGTTGTATGGGTATACTGTGTATACACGTACAATGACAATTAAGTTATTTATTATTTATTTATATAGAAGATATTCATATGCAATGAAGAGACATGCTTTGTGGCACTAAGCAAACTGTTCTCTATTACCATTTACTAGTTATGCCTCAAAATAAATGAAGAATTAAGGGATGTGAATAGTGGAACAATTCACCACCAATTCTCTGTGGCAATAGACAAATGATTAACTCTCAGGTTTAACATGAAGGAATCCATAGACATCTTAGGCCAGTGATGGCTAACCTTTTTACCATCGTGTGCCAGGAGGGGGGGGCGGAGGTGCACCCACGTGCCCACACCCATAATTCTATGTGCCCTGCCCCCGCGCATGCATGCGCAACCCCCCTGCTCCTGGCACATGATGGCCCGGTAGGCCCATCTTTCTCTCTCACCTGGCTCCAGAGCCTCTCTAGGAGTCTGGGGAGGGCGAAAACGGCCTTCCCCACCCACCCGGAGGCCAGAAATGGCCCATTTGCCAACTTCCACTGGGACCAGAAGGCCCATTTTTTGCTGTCCCCAGCCTCCAGAGCCTCTCTAGGAGTCTGGGGAAGGCGAAAACGGCCTCCCCACCCCCCATCCCTGAGGCCCTCCAGAGGCCAGAAACAGCCTGTTTGCCAACTTCCGGTCCCACCGGAAGTGGGGAAGGCCATTTTCACCCTCCCCAGATTCCTAGAAAGACTGTGGAGCAAAGTGAGAGAGAAAAACGGGCCTTCCTCACCACCATCCGAGGCCCTTTGGAGGCAGGAAACAACCTGTTTTCCTACTTTTGGTGGGCCCAGAACGTCCAAAAATCAGCTGGTCATGCGTGCTGGAGATGAGCTTGCATGCCCACTGATATGGCTACACATGCCACCTGTGGCACGCGTGCCATAGGTTAGCCAGCATGGTCTTAGGCCATCAGTTCCACCTCTATGGAAAGCCACATGCTCTCCTTTGTTCAGCAAAACCATTGAGAGCTGCCTGTTTTGAAATCTTCTGTGTATAGACAGCAATGCAAAATAAAGGTCACAAGTAGGCTGAGAGTTCAAGAACTGAAGATCATCTATCTTAGTCCCCTCACTGCAAAAGCTGCAGTCAGAGCATTCTTGAACCAAAGCTGTCCAGATTATGCTCCAATTGTTACAATAAATGTTAACACCTATTGCAGTGCTGAACAAGAAACATTTTTTGCTACTATTTCACTGACTTCTGCTTCCTTATAATTTCCTTCCATTGGTTCTAATTTGCTCCGCCTACCAGAAGGATGAAACCCACATCCTGACTGCAGTGTCCACAATGCAACAGAAAATATGCTATTATGACATTTGATTTTGGACTTGAAGGTAAAGTCGCATGTACCTTTTATATTTGTTGTTTTAACATTTGATGAGAGAGAATTTTTTTCAGTTTAAGAACCCTATCCCTTTGGGTTAGAAATTCTTATACCTTGTGTTGTTGTGCTACCTTCATTTCTTGCTAATATGTGCTGAGGCTGTTTAAAAATAAATGTTTAAAAAAGAACAATAAGAAAAAGAGGAAGCCAGACATGGAAAAAGAAAACGGTTAAGTGAGGTCTTTCATGCAGCTGGTCCAGATGTTGATGGTATAAAAGCAGCTGAGAAGCCCAGGCAGGCCAGAATGGTTGCTCTACCTTCCACCCCGAACCCTCCAAAGTTCATCAACAAGTGTGCCCAATGCCTTTTCAGTGTTATGCCCTGGCCTGTGCCCATACTGAAAACTGTTAGGGTAATCTCATCCAGGATCTTTTGTAGCTCTGCACCACCTTCCCGAAAAAAGGAAGACTGGAGAATGGCCAAAGTTGTCCTATACTGTGGGGACCAAGAATGAACTCTTGGGAAGGGAGTGCAGTATTATTTACATCAGAGCAGATGCCCACTCCTGCAAAGAGACATTAAACACTGCTTGGATCCAACCACATGCCACCTCAGGAAGTCAGCCAGGCATGGAGCCAAAACATAGGTGCTCATAGCTCCAAAGATGCTGTCTATTTCTTCAAGAGCAGCTGGATCAAATTCCTCCCAGATAACAAGCCTCAGACGGGTTTCGGTCACCCCCGAAGGGTCCACACAGCCACAGTAGATGAACAACTTTATCAGATGCCAAGAATGTTCCTCATAGTGAGCAGCGAAGGCTCTTCCAGATTCTTCTTACCCAGAAGAGATCTGGTTATCAAAAACAAGGCTTTTGAACAGCTAACAGCATATTCAATAAGAACAGAGGAGTAATTGCACTACATTGCACTGCACTTATTGCTACAAAGTAAGTAAGTCATAATATAGGCTGTTAAAGGTGTTCAGTTGGCCTTGATAATAAAGTGTGGAAGGGTGAAAACCAGGACAATAAGAACTGGTCACTCCTAACCTTCAAAGCTAGTCCAGAAAGACCTCATGATTGATACTATTGGAAGCTGCTGAAAATTCAAGGAAAGAGAGAATGGATGCACCTTCCCCATCCTGCCAGAGGTGATTTACAAGTGACATCAAATGTGTACTCTTGCTGTATTTAAAACAAAGTGAACTTTTGATTTAGGTTAGATTGGGATCTCATATCAACAGGCTATAATTTCTCCTTTCCAAAAGTGAAGGGAGTGAGGCAGGATGGTTTTTCATACCACAGATTCTGTTCAGTTGTATTTCACTAGAAATCTCCTTGTGCTGGGTAAATATTTTGCATTTGGGTTTTTTTTATAAAAAACAAAAACCCCGTTTTTTAATTATAAAAAACAACTCTAATTGCATAATGGATCGAATAGTTAAATGTTCCTTATCTGTCAGCTACTGGAATGTTGGTTAATGTATTTTTATGGTGGTAACCTATAAGCCTGTAATTTCTTTTAAAAAGAATTTTGTATCCCCCCCACAATACCTAGATCAAGAATGACAAAAGAGTCACATTAATGGCTATTCCCCTTCGATATAACTTCTTAGATTAGTTGAGATATATACATGGTTTTGTCCGCCAACTCACTGATTTTGCCATTTATATAGCAATAGCACTTAGAGTTATATACCGCTTCATAGTGCTTTACAGCCCTCTCTAAGTGGTTTACAGAGTCAGCCTATTGCCCCCAACAATCTGGGTCCTCATTTTACCCACCTCGGAAGGATGGAAGGCTGAGTCAACCTTGAGCCTGGTGAGATTCGATCTGCCAAACTGCTGGCAGCCTGTGATCAGCAGAAGTAGCCTGCAGTACTGCACTCTAACCACTGCACCACTACAGCTTTATATGGGTGTAATGAGTAAAATAAAATATGCTTTTTTCTCATTTAAGTGATTGTATGCATGTATTGTACCACTCAATCATATTACTTTGTTTAAACCTCTGGAACGCACATTCTGAATGCATGATCCACTGCTTAGTGTTTTTTTCTTTTTTTGTACATATAAGAAACTTTCATAATATTTGATTAATGGCTCAAAACTGAATACAGTGATAAAGGGGACTTTGAAATTCATACCTTGGAGTATTAAAATGTATTTTTGATTACATGTAAATGTCAGAGAGAAGAAAGATCTGATGAACTCTTTATTGGCAAAATAGAGCGCCACAGCTGTATTGAATTTAAAACATGCTTTTTGAGTACATGCAGCATTCAATTTCAGCTTTAAAACAACCACTAAGATTTACTGACTATATGAACTTTCCTCTTCTATTTATAAGGTTTTGGCTTAAGATCTTTGCAAGTCTCTCTGAGAATTGCAGAAACTGTTGTTCTGAAGACATTTACTAGATCCCACCAGAAAGGATTATAAATAGCCATCAAAACATTTTCCTTTCAGGGAAATTACAGTATCGCAAGATTTTGTTTTCCTAATGTCTTCTCTGCCATACTAATGGCTTTGGAATTTAAGTTATTTGCTTTTATTGTGACTTCACCGCTTAAAAAATACAAATTGAATGAAGCAGTTCAACTGTCATTATTCAAATAAGAAGTAATTATGATGAAATAAAGATAAAATTCCATGGAGAAATGCCCCAATCAATTTTCACTTATATTTAACAGGCAACATAAAATGATGCATAGAAGAGTACATTAAAATAATAAAAATGGTACCCAAACTGGAATTACTGATCCGTATCATGTTCAAATTGCAAGTGTCGGAGGCATATAAATTTATTTCTCAACTCTTGAAATATATTCAAAAGTTTAGCCTTGTAGACAGCAATTCCCATTCACTTTGTTCATTTGTGTTCATTTCTTCAAAGTACTGCTGTGAATGGTAGCTATTCTAGAAATCTCATCTCTAAATCACACAGTAGTTTTAAGTTCTAAGTGGCAGATTCCTATGAGTATTTGTTTAAAACAAATATTTTCCCTCTATTGTTATATAGGAAAATAGATATATTAAGATATGTATATCTGTTTAAAATGGCTCTTTTTAGAACAGTGCAAACAAACATTTTAATAAACTTCAACTCCATATCATACCAAAACATATTAAATTTTTTGTTGTTTGGTTGCAAGGTTATGTCCGACGCTTCATGATCCCCATGGACCACAGCATGCCAGCCCCCTCTGTCCTGCACTATCTCCCAAAGCTTCTCCAAATTAATCTTCATTGAGTCAATGAGGCTATCTAACTATCTCATCCTCTGCCGTCCCCTTCTCCTTTTGCCTTCAATCTTTCTCAACATCACGGACTTTTCCAATGAATATTAAACTTTACCAAGGAGCAAATGTTATCTAGGTTCTGTCTTAGGCCCAGTACTATTCAACATTTTCATAAATGATCTTGAGGGGACAAATGGGGAACTCATCAGATTTGCAAGCATCAAGCTGGGGGAAATAGGCGAGACTTTAGATGATAGACCCAAGATTCAGAAAGTCCTTGACAAATGTGAACATTGGGCCCTAACCAGCAAAATGCAATTCAGTGGTGAGAAAAGTAAGGTCTTACCCTTAGGCAAGAAAATAAAAACCCAAAAGCACAGGTATAGAAATTCTATTCTATTCTATTCTATTCTATTCTATTCTATTCTATTCTGTTCTGTTCTGTTCTGTTTTCCATTCCATTCCATTCTTTAGAAAGGGTATATCAGGTATATAAATTTCCTGACAAAGAGAACAATTAATCAGTGGAACAGTTTGCCTCCAGAAATTGTGTGTGCTCCAAGTTTTATGAAAAGATTGAACAACAATTTGACCAGAGTGGTATAAAATCATCTGCTCGAATAGGGAATGGACTAAAGTCCTCCAAGGTCTCTTCCAACCCTGTTATTCTATATTCTAAGTAATTTTTCAAAGGCTGAAAAGAAATCTGTGTTGAGCTATTTACTAAATTGACTGTACTTCAAGATTCCACTTTGACCAGAATAGAATAGAATCTTTATTACAGTCAATGATCAGGAGATAGTAAAACTTAATACCATAAACATATTGGTTTAGTGTAGGAAAGTAGTAATCATAACTCTAATTAGACGTATCAATTACTGGACTATGGTTTTACATATATCACAGCAGACTACCGTGTTTCCCCGAAAATAAGACCCTATCTTATATTTTTTGAACCCTGAAATAAGTGTTTGATCTTATTGCCATGTGCTCAAAAGCCCGATTGGGCTTATTATCAGGAGGTGTCTTATTTTGGGGAAAACAGGGTATACTTAAAGTAACACAATCAAATGTAGGTTAAAAACAAAGTTGTAAATGATCTGCTTTGGATAACAGGAAATATTAAACATGGGTTATAAGTTCTAAGTACATATCAGCAGAAAATAGGCAATGTAATAACGAGTGACTTAAGATTTTAGTGGTTCCTTGCCACTCTGAAATGGTAAACAATGTAGCTTGCAGAGCAGAGGTGTAATATGCTGTTCTAGGACCACACCTAACTGCCTGCACTGCTACATTCTGTACCGGTTGAAGCTTCCAGATACTTTTCAAGGGCAACTCACGTAGAGCACATTGCAGTAGTGTGATCTGGAAGTGACTAGGGAAATGATGGCTAACCTTTTTGCCTTTGTGTGCCAAAAGTGGGAGGAGTACGGGGGAGTCACACCCACGTGTGCCCACACTCATAATTCAGTACGCATTGCCCCCATGCGCATGCGCGCGCAACACCCCTGTGCTTTCCCCGCTTTTGGCATGCGATGGCACGGTGGGCCCAGTAAGCCCGTTTTTCACCCTTCCCAGGCTCCAGATGCTTTCTTGGAGCCTGGGGAGGGCAAAAACAGCTTTCCCCAACCCCTCCGGAGGCTCTCTGAGGATGGAAATAGCCTGTTTGCCAACTTCTGGTGGGCCCAGAAGGCCCGAAAATCAGCTGACCGGCACATACCTGCGTGTCAGAGCTGAACTAGGGCAACGCTCACGTGCCCACCAATTTGGCTCTGCGTGCCACCTGTGGCACGCGTGCCATTAGGTTCGCCATCACGGGACTAGGGCATGGATAACCATAAGCAGGGCCTGCTGATCCAGGAATAGCTGGTTCTGCAAAGATTCACCTGGCCACAACTGTCACCTGCTTATTGAGCATGAGTCATGAGTCTAGGAAGATCTTCAGGTTTCACACTGAATCTATCTAGGGTAGTGCTACCTCATTCAGCACCAAAAATGACGTAGTCCTTGATCCACACCTCCCAAAACCAAAGCTACTCAGTCTTGTCAGAGTTCAGCTGAAGCCTGTTGTCCCCATTCAGGGCCCATCCTTCCCCCTCCAGGCAGCAGGATAAGATAGTCATGACATCACTTAATTTCCCAGAAGTAGAAGTGTACAATATCATGAACATACTGATGATACTCCACTCCATAGTGATGGAAGACCTCAACCAGCAGTCTCATGTTAATGTTAAAAAAGTAACCAAATATATGGTTGGCAGTCCTTTCTACTACAATCTAGTAAGTCATTCATGACGAGCTTATATTGAGTTTGGTTTAGACCAGAGCTGTCTAACTCCCTAGCCCATGGACTGGATGCGTCATGCGCTGGCTGGTTTAGCGAAGGGGAAAAAACTCATGATACATCACATAACAACGCAAGTTTGACATCCCTGTTTAGACCAATAAGTACAATTTTTTATATTGTTAGATGGTTCCATTGATGAGAGGGCCACTTTCCAATTCTCTCTTCACTTTGATTGTACTTGGGGTTTTTATTACATTTATTATGGTTTTTGTATTTGTATTCCTTTTAAAATTTATTTTTATCTATTGTCAGTACCGCCACAATTGCTTTCAGCGAAGTGGGTAGCTATATATAAAAGTAAGTAAGTAAGTAAGTAAGTAAGTAAGTAAGTAAGTAAAGTTCCTTTACCTGCAAAAATACTGAGCTCTGAAATGGGATCTTGCAAGAAAGGACATGGGATGTAGATTGTGTAAAATAAACTCCAATACTTCCACAACTATCTGCATGGCCCACACCTCTAGCTGCAAATCTTTTCCAGCACTGTGATGAACGTAACCTTGAATGAAAACAGAGCCTCACTCAAAGAAAGGTTTTTGGATAGAATGGATGAAGCCAAGCAATGCATCCTGGTCATCAGTCATGTTTCCCCCCTCCATTTCTGGCAGGCACAGAGGCTTCCTTTACATATCTTTCTGTTGCTTTTCTCCTTTTTGCTCTTCATGTGTTGTGTTAGCCAAAAAAAGATCCTTCCAAAACATTATAAAATTAAGTACAATACGGATCTTTATTTAAAATGTTGATGTTACATTGTGTTTCATATGGAAAGAGCTAAGCACTCGAGAAACATGGTGTGTTTTATTTTTATTTCAGAGATGTTAATTGACAGCTGTAGAAATGAAAGTTTGAAACTTTCATCGTTTTGCTGCAGCTTTCCGGTACTTTGGTTCTCATGAAATAATATGTAAAATGCTGACACCTAATGTTAACTTTGAGTATTATCGTAAGATGCATTCTGTAAAAAAGTTAATCATAAAATCATTATGCTACAACTGATAGAAAAATACCCAGAATAGCCCATTGCTAATATTACAATATCAAGGAAATTAATTGAAATAGGATATTATTTTTTCAGAATATCTTCTCAAAGCTAGCAATAGCTAAACAAGTAGGTAAACTATAACAGAATGTTTCATGTATGTGTTAATCACCATTCAATGGTGCTTTGCATTCCCAAGAACAGTTACACTTCTTTATGCCCCACTACTGAAAAATGCTTTAATTTTAGAACCTGAGAACCACTAACTATACATAAAACACTAGTTTCACTTGCTAATATTCAGCAGCATGAGACATGATGATAACATTAGTCAAAACTTAACATAGTCTGATATTCACCTCTCAGTCTGTCACACTGGGGAAAGCAGTTTCTAATATAGGTCCTAACAGATTTATAATATAGGTCCTAACACAAGATATAGCACTGAACAGTTTCCAGGTTAAATGAGGAAACCCAGCACATGCTGAAGTATGCATTAAGTCTCTCACATATCAGTGCCCACCAAGTCCAGAAAAATGCTCTAGAAACTCTATTTGTTAATAATGCCTCAAGCATGATCAGAAATGTGTAGAACAATCCAATGCAAAGTCTGTGTAGACAAGGACTAGTGAGTTGAACTTAAAAGAAAGGATAACCAGGCTTGATATTAAGAAGAATGTTTTGATGATGGAGTTCTTAAGCAGTGAAACAATCTCCCCAAAACAATGGTTGACTTTCCTCATTGGAGGTTTGCAATTGTGGATTAGATACCAATTGGTTGATATTCCTTCAGTTCCTACACTGAAGGAATTCAGACTTGTCAGGCACAAGGAATCAGAACAATTCCATGCATAGGCCAAAGCAGTTTATGTTAATCAACCATTCATTTACAAGAATCTTATCAGATTGACTGCATTCCCTTGGGAAACAGCAGCTAAAGGTCCGACCTCTTTCATTTCCACCCATTGAGCGATTCCATGCTGGAATGCCTTTTGATTCCTCATTTTCCTTTAGCTGGTGATTCTAGCATAAGACCCTTCCAACTTATGCATTCTATGAGTCTACAAATCCTTTGTGAATTCTTACATAGTGAAGACTATGAAACATTTAAGATATTAATTTATTCTGACAATTAATATTCTCTTTAAAATAAATCACAGATCAAATGTAAAATACATCGGACCTAAAAGGTTATCAATAGCACTATTTGGACAACATCTTTAAGAACAGATCTCAGTACTTGAAAACGAGTTATGGTTCCTTTTGTATTTGAGTCAACAATATGAAGTCAATGAATTGCTAGTCATTCAGCAGAAAGTGTCAAGAAGTTTCTACTCTTTATGTGCAGGCTAAAAGTCCCTCCCAGGCAATGCAGAAAGAAAGGTGGCTGCTTGCCATTTAATGTAGACTGTGGTTTACACAGAAAAGTATCACACAAACAGGAATGATCGAAAGTCCTGTTCTGCATAATGATGTCACAGAAAACTCCCAGTGGGTGAAATCATGAGTTTTAATAAAAAGCACATTACAATCCAATATGAAAGTGAATTAATCTTTGGAAGTAAAGCAGCAGAATATGGCCAAATCTGGAAGAAATCCCACCCACACCCCCAAACATGTTCAAAATCTCTTGGTCAGGAGAAGAGGATAAAGCTACAGTTGTGTCATCAATAAGATCAGGAAACCGACTTTGAATTTGCTGTCTGCTTCGCAGCTGCAATTGCAGATCCTAGGATTTCAACGAAGTTGTGCACATCCTGGAAAGTATTGTAGAGAGGAACAGGGGCAACCCGGAGAGCATCAGGTTCCCGCAAGTCACACTGCAAAACACCCAGATAAATATTCCACAAATTGAACGCCTTTGTGTTGGTTTGTCAAAGTGAAAATACAAGAAACCCCAAATGTATAACATTTGTGTACTTTTGTTAGAATATTAATCAGCCCGCATACTTTCCTACAAACCTTTTGCCCTGTAATCTGGAAGAACACAATGACAAATCATTTCCATATTGTTTTTAAGACAATTACATGAATTGCGATAGGACTTCAAAAAGCCTTCAAAAACCCTTATTTTTAGAGTGTCTTTCCAATCATTACTTTGTTCTTGGGTGAAATGATAATCCCAGTGACCATCTCGTCTTTTCCTTTAGTCACAAAACTGGAAACATAATACTCTAATAATTCTCATAATTCTAAGGTATTAGAACCAGAATTGTCTTTCCATTGGTGGAAGGAACCAAAATTCACCAGACCACAATTTTCTTTTCATACAAGGTTCACAAGAGCTGCATTATAAAATTATACAGCATAATTTTCCGGGGACATTTTCTTTGGGTAGTGGTTTGATGGAATTGTTTGATATGGTTAAAAAAGGGAAGTATTTTTAAGAAGAAACAAAGGAAATCAACCAACTAACCTTTAGACCAGGAGTGTTCAATGTTGGCAACTTTGAAGACCTATGGACTTCAACTCCCAGTATTGCTGACTCCTGCTTTACACTATTTAATGCTATGGTATATCCCCCTCCAAATTTATGCTACCCAGTTCCAATTTTCCAAAAATAGTTGCATATTTATTACAGGGATCTGTAGCTTAGCCTGGGTCATAATTTTATGACTTATGTATGAAAACTCTCAAGTGATCCTTCCACTGCAATGACCCATAAATGCAACTACATCTCACCTATTCTACTTTCTGTTCCCTGAAACCAAGAGCTCAACACTCAATATTTATGAACTGTGAAATCCTACTTTCACATCCTTTATTTTTGTTTTGATGATTCTACCCTGCATATTATAATGCCAATGCTATTCTAAAATTAACATGGCACTCCCATAAAATAAAATAAGAGCATTTTGAAGTTTCCAACATAAACCTAGGTTACTTACAGAGACTCCTCGTTTTTCCAATTCTTTAAAAATATCTTTGATTGGAACAGAGAAAAGTAAAGTGAGCTGGCATCCTCTTTTTTCAGGGTGCGATGGTGTGATCATTTTTATAAGGGGCTTCTCGGGGTAATTTCTATCTTTGCCATAATAGTGCCTTATCAAATACTCCAAGTAACCAGTAAGAAGCATGGATTTCCTTCTCAGGCACTTCATTGTAGTTTGAGCAAAGATCTAATTAAAACAAACAAGCAAACAAAAATACATTCGCTGCATGAAAGAACATTCCTTTCTCTACAAAAACAGCCTAAAACAAACCATTTCAACACACAATACTCTATTTTGATTTATTGCCAACATTTATTTGATCACTAGCAATATCATGTTAGTAGGAAAACCCAAAAGTCGAAGTTTCCCAAATTTACAGCTAACCCATTTCTTTTATAGTGTCCCCATATTGTAATGACATTTCAGACATATTAAGCAATCATTTCCCTAAGATCCCTTCCATTCACTGCAAACACCATGTATTGTAGCAAATATACTTGAAAATTATCTCTTGCTAGCTTAATTACATGCGCGTTATCTTCTAAGTACCGTTCTTCTCTGCTTCTGTATGTTGTGTTTCAAGGATGATCAGACATTCCCAAGAAAGGAACAACATAATGCTACAACTGCTTCCCAGGGATAGTAGGTCTTGTAGGAAACACATTCCATGACTTTAATGCACTAGGACTTGGGGAGAGAAAGGGATTTAAAAAATACTACTTGCCAGCATGAGGAAGGCCACAGAAGTCATCTCATATTGCAGAAACTTTAGGAAATGACTTGCTGTAGATCCTTCCCAGCTGGAGCTACACTTATAACGATTTTGTAGAGGAAATATACGAATGAAGAAAAATGCTTCCATCGCAAATGTTCTTTCCCTGTACAAGGAAAACTGCCTTTGTTGTGCGTTAACCCTTGCCTTGTTCAGCTGTTTCTTTATAAACTGTACCTTCTGCTTAATGTACCCCTGTGCAAGATGGCAGACCATTTCGTAAGTGTCATCTTTTGCCAGAGACCGTCTATTTCACTGTACTACAGCAATTAGAGCAAGGGAATCCTGACTGTGCCAAAAGTGAAATGCATACACAAAAAGGGAAGTTCGTAGAAACTGATGTGCTCTTCCTGCCTTTGACCCCCTGCAGTGGGCTAAATGACAGATCCCCCCACCCTCATTTGTAAGCACCATCTGGGTCAGAGCAGAGTATCATCTCTAAGGTCATATAAAGTTTACAAAATACAAAAGATGTTTTAAGGGTAAAACAAATTAATTGCTAAACAGAACGAATGAACGGATAAATAAATGAATAAATAAATGCACACTCTCACTCACACCCTCTCGCATACCATACACTGCCATATCCCCTTGGCATTTCTTAATGCAGAATTTTAAATCTTAATGTTTTCAAATAAAACTCTCTAGGTTATTAGTAATTCTGTGATTGATTTTGTTTTGTTTTGTTTTACTGGCAATGCAATTTAGGAGGGGGAAAAAATAGCTTGGTTTTCACTTCCAAAATGTCCCCAAGTGAGACTTCGGCAGCCGGAGATGAATAAAAATATGTGTGAATATCAAAGGATATGGATGGCTGTCAAATAACATTTTTCAAAGATATACACACTACATTAGCTTCTGATAGAAATCAGTATGTAAGTAGCAAATTATGAATCAACACCCATTATATTAGGTTTCCCCAAAGATTGCTAATTGTTTTCTACAAAGCAACTAAGTGAAGACATGTGAGGTACATTAGATCTTCTGTTCACAGAAACAAGACTTGATATATTAAATTCTATGTTATTCTTTTCTTTGCAAAAATCATTGTTGTGTAACTCAAAAATGAATAATATTCCAGGATATATTGTTTCCCAGTATTTGTATGAAATTTGGAGATTTTACTTGAGGTTAAAACTCTGGTTCCTTTATGTGATGCTTGCTTCAGCATTCTATGCAACAATTCACAGGACTGACTGATAAAAACCTCGTAACAATGAAGCCTTCTGTTGACAGACATTTAGTTTTCCCTAGCTTCAACTGATAAATTAAGAAAGAAATTAAAATTTGAAAACTTATAGTGGAATATATTTATTTACTTCTTTAATTTAGAATCCCTTGGCTCCTATTGACTCCAGGAAACTTTCAGTTTAAAACAAATAATAAGAAGAACAAATAAATCATGGCCGTGCAGATAAGAAAAAGCATACAAACCAACAAGAATATGCTCTTAGTCCAGAAAGCCTATCCATATTTTCCAAAGAAAAGATTCTGTTCCTATAATATTACACCATGATGTAGCTTTGTTCTAAGAAACAGAATTACCAATAAGAGCAATTTTTACATTTAAAATGGTGGTAAAATCTGGCTCTTCTGTAGAGTGGCTTCATAGCATAATCTTTTTTGGTATGTATGCTTTTTCTTATCTGGACATACATCCATGATTTCTTTCTTACGTTTTCTGATTACTTGCTTTTAAACTGAAAGCCTCTTAAAAGTCAATAGGAGCCAGGGGGCTCTAGATTAAATAAAAGAACTAAATAAGTAAATACATTCCCATATAGGCTTGCAAATTTTAATTTCTTTCTTAATTTATCAATTGATGCTAGGGAAAAATAAATGGGGATACGCAAAAGGCTTCATTGTTATGGAGTTTTTCTTAGTTAGTCTGATGGGTTGGCTCAGCTCAATGTTACACGGTGCCTATTCTTGATTTTTGCACCAAAATATAAATTTAGAGGAGCAATGTTCATATTTTAGTTACGCAATTTATTAATTCAATTAATTAATTTATTGCACATTTCCAGCTTCAAAGCCTTTCTGTCTTCTGTCTGATTCAAGCACTTAGCTATGGATCTGTTCATGTCCCTGCTGAAAGGGCAATGTGGGATTGCAATGGAACCAATGCAGTGGGCAAAGAAAAGTGTCCAATGTCACGAGAGAAAGAAAGTACAGTGGTACCTTGGTACTCAACTGCTCTGAAACTCATCAAATTTGGTACTCAACTCATTTTGATGCAAAAATTTTGTCCTGGTACTCATTGTTTGTTTGGTTGGCAGTTCAGCAGTTCTAATCCCTAGTGCCGCATAATGGGGTGAGCTCCCGTTACTTGTTCCAGCTTCTGCCAACCTAGCAGTTCGAAAGCACGTAAAAAATGCAAGTAGAAAAATAGGGACCACCTTTGGTGGGAAGGTAACAGTCTTCCGTGCTATTTTGGCGTTTAGTCATGGTGGCCACATGACCACGGAGACGTCTTCGAACAGCGCTGGCTCTTTGGCTTTGAAACGGAGATGAGCACCGCCCCCTAGAGTTGGGAACGACTATCACATATGTACGAGGAGAACCTTTACTTTTACCGAGGTACCACTATAACAGATTATCCAAAGCATTCATCTTTGGACAGATTTTTCATTTTACTGCCATCAAGAAGGAATATTGCCTAATGAAACAATTTTTTTTCTTTGTTTGACTGTCTTCTGTTGGCAGAAAATAATTACTCACCTCTAAGCTAGCGTGAAGAGCACAGACCAATAAAATGGAAGGATTGGATAAACGAAATCCATTGATTCCAGGGCTGAGTTGCAATTCTGTAACAATAATAAGTTGTGTGAGGAATCTGGCTATATATAGTTGGAGAGGTATTAGGCTGCATTCAATAGTATATGAATATCCTCTTTTGCAGAGAGCTTCCTCCAGATCCCCCCAAATCCAGTTTGATGCTACTCTATCAGCTTATCAAAACAATTGGATGTCTGATGAGATGATGGTCCTTAAAAAGTACTGTTTAACTGTTTAAAGATTTTGAATTTTTTGGAAAAAGAAAAAAAAACAGACAGCAGTTTAATGCCAGTTAACTAAGCGATGAGCGACAATGAGGAGGCAATTTACAGCTGTATTGGAATATTTGAGAAGAATAAACAGATCACAGCAATGCTGGTGTATTGGGTTGTGAAATATGCCCTGACTTGAATGATTTGGATTATTTTATTAAGGACTGCAACAAATTTGGACTTAATTGCAATCGCAGAAGTTCTACTGAATATAGCAAATTGAAGTTTCCTGCTTGATGGTAATGAATACAAGGCAAAAGGACTATGGACCTAGGGCAATTGCAGTTGATCTGGTGGTTTCCCTAATATGTCTGATGAATTTATTAATCTAATTTTTGACTGGATTTGATGGATATCATTTCAAATATAATTACAATTACAAAGTCACTCGGGGGGCTTTTTTTTATATATATATAGAAGCAATTTTTATTTAGGTGGGTAGACGTAAATGAAGATATCTTATATGCTGTTGGAAGATGTGAAGACAAGAAGATTAGCAATTGGTTCAATCTAGTATGAAGAATTTAAAGGATTGATAAAGTTTTTAAATGAAGTTCTTAGTTGATTTGTTAATATGTATTGATATAAGAGGTTTGATTATTAATTAAAAATTATTGTTAATATTATTTCTTATTAAGTGTTTTAATTATAATTGGACCTTGATGGTTTAAAAGTGAAGGACGGAAGAGTTTATATAGTAATTTTTTTTTAAATCGGGGGTTTTTTGAGTGAGGGTTTCCTTTCTTTTTTTTCTTTTTGTTGTTGTTGTTGTTTTGTTTTAAATGAAAGAAGTTATAAAATATTTTGTTAAATTGTATAGACCTAATAATTTGTTAAGTAACAATTAGCCAAATTGAGTAATGATAGGTTTGATTAGATAATACTTAATTGTTTTAATTGCTGTAATTATAAATGGAGATAATTTTGTTGAATTAGATGGAATAAGGAGAAAAAAGACTTGCTTTCCTTTTATCTATTTGTTTAATGATCATGATTATAATAAGTGTGAAATGGAGTTTAATTTAGAGAATTTAAGCTGTATTTTATTTTGTACTTGCTCTGGGAAGTCGGGGGAGGTGGTTGGGGAGGGGGGGAGAAAGTGTATGTAAAATTTTTAAAACTTTTTCAATAAAAAAAAAACAATTGGATGTCATCCATTTTCAATATTTTTAATGCAAAAAGTAGAAATTTAGTAATAAAATCTTTTCAACATAATACCAAATAATCCCCATAAATTTGATTAAATACTATTAAAGTTGCACAAGCATTCACACTTTTATGAAAGAAGTAAACAGGCCTTTTTTTTTAAACTTTGATGCTAATCCCTGAAGAAATGGTCATTTTCAATAATAATCAAGAACTAAAAACTTAAAAAAAATTTTTCCCCCCACCAAATTATTTTAAGGACAGCACAACTGAACAGGAGCACTTATAAAAAGCAATAAAGCATTAGTAGTATTATTAGGTAGTGTATTGCCTCAAACCAGCTCTTCTTATGTGATATAGCAAATCCAAGACTCCCAAGTACATTTTGAATGCGTAAAAAAAAAGCATAAACAAAATGTCAACGTTACAACACTAATCAAAATTAAACAGAAACAGGTTGCTAAAGGACAGGGACATAATGATGCCAAGTGAATAATATCAAAATTTGGAATTTCCACACAGCAACCAATGTTTTCTTCCTGTTAAGGCTAGAACGGTAGAAGCCACTAATTTATCTTATCTTTGTAGTAAAAATGCTGGTTTTTTTTTTCTTTTGATATTTTGGTGTTTGTTTGCTTTTTTATTTATTTATTTTATTTATTTCCAATTTATATACCGCCCTTCTCCCTGAGGACTCAGGGCGGTGTACAGCCAGACATAAAAAACATAAAATATAAATATTAAGACATTTAAAATATATATATAATTTGGCTACAAAATTTAAAACTCACAGACCAATTAAAATATTAAAAATATTTAAAATTTCTTCTTAAGCCAGCCCGGCTTGTTGGAAAAAATGTGTTTTTAGGGCACGGCGGAAGGCACTGAGGTCATGAATTCTCCTAATCTCCGGGGGCAACTGGTTCCAGAGGGTGGGTGCCCCCACAGAGAAGGCTCTCCCCCTGGGAGTCACCAGCCTACATTGTTTGGCTGATGGCACCCTGAGGAGGCCCTCTCTGTGGGAGCGCACGGGTCGATGGGAGGTCATCGGTGACAGCAGGCGGTCTCGGAGATAACTAGGCCCTATTCCCAGGCAATGTTCCTCTACATGCTTTCTCTCCCCTGCTCTCTTTCTTTTTCTATCTATTGTTGAGACATTAGAGCAACAGAAGAAAGATGATGCCAAATGGGGCCTTTACAAATCATCTCTCTAAAGTTGGACATTTCTTTTTGCCTTCTGACTCTTTGAGTCTTTAATTTCAGGTTGGAATGAAAACATTTCCCTGTACTGAAAGAATCTTTGCTATTTCGTAGCAATTTTATTACTTTTGATGCTGTTTATATACCTTCAACCCCCACCCCCACCCCCAAATTTAAAACAGAAAGAGAAATATACATACTGTTTTCCATGAGAAACCTGGTTTTGTAGTCATGACCCCACCATCCTATTAAACTGGGGAGGGGGTGATGGTAAAGGACCAGGGAAAAAGAAATGGCAAGGATTAGTGACACAATTAAATTATTTTTTTCACAGACATTTTCTAGCAAGATGTATGAAGAATAAGTGAATGGTATGAAAGGTCCACAGTGGAGTCTTTTTGATTTTGAGTACTCCTGTAGATCTCCAAGATAAAATAGTTTTTTCAGAATATTTTCACAATATAAAATATAGACATACCATAAAGTAATCACACATCTATAAAACATAGATTGGGAGGAACTGATGCTGCTTTTTTAGACTCTTGAGATTCATAGGCCTTAGTACTATGTCCATAATAATGAATGGATACAGGAAGTCCTCAACTTGCAACCACAATTGGGACTGGAATTCAGGTCGCTAAGAGATGTGGTCATTAACCAAGTCATCATGTGACTGGCCCCTGTTTTAGAAACATTTTTACTGTGGTTGTTAAACAAATCACCATGGTCATTGAGCAAATATGTTGTCAGGCCTGGAAGCCATCTTTTGCATTGGATCTGCAGGCCTGCTACATTTAGTGCTGTGGGAAACTGGGAGGGGAGATTGTATAGAGCAGGGGAGATATATAGTATATCATAATAACATTCCTTTCTCTGAGAGTAAAGGACATCTTGCCCTGCACCTGGAGTGGTATGACTGGGAGGCATCTCCAGTTGGGACGGTGCATTGATTGGGCCATGTGATGGACATGTGGGTGCTGGGCAGGGACTTGGACTTTCTTTTGGGTGGGGAAAACCTGGAAGCTTTCAGATTTGGGTTTTTCCAGATGTGCCAATATGACATCTCTAATAAAATGGAACTTTGAGGAATTTCCAATCTCGGAGTCTTCTTTCGTTGGGGGTGTTACTTGGAACCCTGACATATGTCTTGTTAATTGACTTTGCTTGTCAAGTTGGCTGGGAAAGTCACAAATTGTGATCCAATGACCACAAGGTGCTGCAATATCATAAATGTGAGCTGATTGCCAAGCTGAATTGTGATGTGACTTTAGAGATGATGTGATGGTCATAATTTCATGGACAGGTCATAAATCACTCTTTCCAAGACCACAATAACTTCTAACCAGTTAAAAAGCAGTTGTACATTGAGAGCTACCTGAACTCATGGGATGTAGATCTTTTCTATAGAAGGATGGCCATTCCACCAAATATTCAAATGGCAGCTTACTAAATCCAAGAGAAGCATTCCAAACCAAGGACCAAACCAGGGAAAGAATAGAATAGAGTAGAGTAGAGTAGAGTAGAGTAGAGTAGAGTAGAGTAGAGTAGAGTAGA
>WNWU01000006.1:15041332-15058364 GCA_012654045.1 Ptyas mucosa | reverse complement strand
GAGTAGAGTAGAGTAGAGTAGAGTAGAGTAGAGTAGAGTAGAGTAGAATAGAACAGAATAGAACAGCATAGAAAGAACAGAACAGATCTTCTGTCCGCAAATGCAATCAAGAACAGAAGAAATCCACAAGAATCTTCAGCACTTGAAGAGGCTGGGAAGAAAGAAAGTTATGTGGGTTTGGTTCCAACAAGATTTTTCTTACGTCAAAATATAAAATGCTAAGATTTCTGCAATTACCCTTGCAAAGCTTTCAAAAAATTGTATGTGTAGGCAGCTTTGTCTGTACATACAGGTTCCATAAGCGAAGCCTTTTAAATGATTTTAAAGTGGGGTGTTTTTAAATTTCTGGGCCAAATTTAGATATTCTTTTTAATTGGTTTTTAATTGTTTATATTATGTGTTTTTACTTGGCTGTACACCGCCCTGAGTCCCCAGGGAGAAGGGCGGTATAGAAATCTAAAAATAAATAAATAAAAATAAATAAATAAGTGGTAGCAGAAAAACTAATACTTGTTTAGTGACTGCAGTTGGTTCTGGTGAAAAGGATGCTAAGCAAACTACATGAATACGAGACGGAGCAAGATTGCTAGTTGTTACTGTCACATTCAGGTAAAGTTCTGTGTACAGAGTCATATGTCTGACTTTCCACACACACACACACACACACCCCCATTTGTTTTTGTTGATGGTGATTTTATTATGCTCAGCTGCTGTGTGTCTTTATTTCATATTATGCATTTTATTTGTGTTTAACCATTTTATTGTAAGATGTGCGGAACCACATACATGAGCTGAACGGTCATATAAATCAAATAAATAAATGGATGTTGTTGACATTTCTACTGAAAACGCTAGCAAAATAATTATATGTGATTACCAATGTCAGAATAAATATATAAAAACAATAAATTAAATGTCTTTGAAATTTGGATTCATATGCAAAACTTTTAACAACTTCCATCCAATTTTAAGGTATGCTATATGTTGCAATTAAACATCAAGTAAAAGTTGTGACCCTGGCATTATTTTCAAAGGCTTTACGCTGTAAGCTATAAATGGCTATTGTGGCCCGATGCTATACAGGTAGTCCTCAACTTACAATTGGTCACTTAGAAACAGATCAAAATTGTGACAGACCTCCCCAGGGCTACTTAAGATCCAGGTTTGAATATCCCATGCCCCTCCACAGAATCACAAAAATGCATTTTGAGTGCTCAGCAACCACCCCGCATTTACGACTATTTACAGCATCCTATAGTTAACGGGACCAGAATTTATGTCATTTTTTTGCTGGAAACTGGTATTTAATCCTGGTTTCCAGGAAAAAAAAAAGCCCACTGTGGATAATGGATTTGCTTAACGATTGCAACATTTGCTTAATGACTGTTGCAAAAAGGTTGTAAAATTGGTCACGATCACGTGATGACCTGCTTAACTACCGGCATGACTAACAACTATAATTATGGGCTCAGTTGCTGTTGAGTATTAAGTTGAGGATTAGCTGTAGTAACAAACTGTGTTTTATGTTTTGGAATAAAAACACATCTCAAAGCATTTATATTGTGGACAGAAAAGACAGTATTGATTCTAGGGCAAAGATAACATTAATCTTGCAGAGAGAACACTTTACGTAAATTTCACACTTTCCTGGTTTTACTTATGCGGATTCCCATTCGCTTTCATTATTTTTATAAACAACTCAAGGTGGTGAACATATTTAACACTCCTTCCTTTCCCTGTTTTCCCTGCAACAACAACCCTGTGAAGTGGGTTGGGCTGAGAGAGAGAATCTGGCCCGAAGTCATCCTACTGGCAGTCATACCTAAGGTGGGACTAGAACTCTAGTCTCTTGGCAATTGGCCGAAAGTCATCCTGGCAGTTATGCCTAAGGCAAAACTGTAACATTAAACAGGGGTTGATGCATCAGGCTAGGAATAAGAAAACTGTGAGTTCTAATCCTGCCTTAGGCATGAGTAGAACTCAGAGTCTCCTGGTTCCTAGCCTGGTACATTAACCATTAGACTAAACTGACTCAAACTAGGAGGAGGCTCCGTTTGGTTAATATATTGATCTCACTTCCTGGGAGAATAACGGAGAAGAGCTTTCCAAGCCTTGGCACTGTCAATCTAAGCTCCCTGTGCCCTGCTCCGAATGCTGGATTCCACCTCATTGTGTCTCTTGCCTTTTCCTTTTCCTTTGTTGCTTGTTTATTAGATTCCTGGTCTTGACCTGAATCAAGCCAGAGATTATGCTAACAGTTATTATTTTAAGATATTGATAAAAAGGGACTTCTTTCCTCTAAAAGTCTATGGAGATTCTCAGTCATCCAGGTCATGGTCGTCCCAAATGTGTTTTTTCAAGGGGCAACTGGTTTTTCTTTTGAAGATGTTTCACTTCTCATCCAAGAAGATTCTGCAGCCAAGCAGCTGAAGAAGTTTCTTGGATGAGAAGCAAAACATTTTCAAAAGAAAAACCAGAAAGTCCAGTTGCCTCTTGAAAAAGCACCTTTGGAACTTTCCTCTAAAAATTCTGCCTGTGTTTGCATATCATTGGACTGAGACAGGTATCCAGCTTGCTATTCTTGTTGAAAGGAAAAAAAAAAGGCAGGTAATAGATGGTTTTTTTTTCACATTTTCTTCCATAAAGAGCATAGGACATGAATACATTATCCTTGTGAGTTTTTTCAAAAACAATCTAGTAGCAGTCTTCAGGAAACTTGAAAACTAAACTATAAACAGCAAGTTTTAGGAGTTATATTTTATGGCAACCCTTATTATCCTTCATGGTAATTCTGTCCCTAACTTGGTCTAAATATGGAAAGTGCTGCATTTGAACTTCTTAGATATAACTTCCGATGTTATAGCCAGTTATGCTTAGTTGTTCACTTGGGTCTATTTACCTCATCCTAATGGCCTGTATAAATATTGATGACTTAGGAAGGGGCTGCAAAATTTGAACTCTAAGAGAGTATTGGTTTTGCATGGGGTAAGGGAAACATAAAATTAGCCTTGATACTGCTTCTCACAAGCCTGTTAAGAATCAAAATAGCCGAGGTGTTAAAGACTACTTGCTATAGGGTTTTATAAATATATAAAACAAGAAGTATTAAAATTATACAGGACAATGCTACAGTAAAGTTTACTGGAAAATTTGTGAGCAACTGGTGTGGTGAGAATTCAACATCGGCTTGAATGGGGGAATATGACCAGGTACTTGTTGCTTTGGAGAAGAGATAAACCACTGAAGCTTTCACGTCTCTTATTGGACTCCCAGAATTTACTCTCGTTGTTACAAAATTCAACGATGTGATTTCCTAACAGAAAATAAACAAAGAACTAAAACTAGAGGGGTATAAGCCCTAAAGAAAATTAGGTGTATCTTTAAAAAAAAAAGGGGGGGGGAGTCTTTCCCCAACCTGGAAATATGGTCCTGCCCATGAATGCTATAGTCTCACTCTTGTGTTCTGCAGGCCACAATTGGTAGGTGGCCCACATTAAACGTGCTCCTGGATATCAGATAATTTTCCACTCCTGAAATTCTGCATTTTCATAACTCCCTTTTATGCCAGAGACAGCATGTGGGGCCTAATAGTTAGTAAACTGCATTATGCATACAGTACTTGCAAGTCTCAAAAAAAAAAAGAGAGTAATGCACCAGTACATAGAAAAAAGGCTAAGAAGAAAGTTACTTTCCATCTTTTCTCTGTGCATCTACATTTGCTATTATTTCATGCAAATATATAGATTCAGAAAGTTATGAAGGAATTTAGGGATTGCAGTAATGAGTTGAAGGAAAGCCAGGTTCATTTTTGGCTCAAGGTTGTAAAGTTGAACTTTCTTTTGAGTCAGGTCTGTATTCCTAAACATAAGTTTACAAATTTTGCCAGATTTATAATAGCCATTGATGTTGACTGATGAATTAACGAGAGAGAGAGAGAGAGAGAGAGAGAGGGAGAGGGAGAGAGAGGGAGAGGGAGAGAGAGGGAGAGGGAGAGAGAGGGAGGGGGAGAGAGAGAGAGAGAGAAGGAGGGAAGGAGAGAGAGAGAGAGAGAGAGAGAGAGAGAGAGAGCTTAAATATAATTCTGACAGATAATTTCAATGGGGTTCTGATTTATGTCATTAAAGGCTTGCAGATTTTCAGATACTGGGTAATTTAAGACTGACAGGTGACCTATGAACAAGAAACTTGATGTACACAGTACATTAAATTTTACTATCAAAACAGCAAACTTCTGGCATCCTGCATTTCTTCCTCAGTCGTCTGTATAATTAGTTTGGTGTGGCTTTGTTTGTTCTTTCAACATACCAATTTTATATTGTTCTTTTATTCTAGGTAATTTAAATATGTTTGTTTTAATTTGACTAATTGTAATTTCAACTTTTAAGGAGCTCCCCTATTAAAATGCAAAGAGGCTTAAGGGCCATTATTATATAAGAAAAAAAGAAAGCCCTATCCTATACTTTTGCCAGAAAGGCAGGATATAAATAATAAAAATGAGATGATTATAGGTAACCCCTGAGGATAGTTACACAGTTCCTTGTCCAACATCAGGGCAGAGGAGACACAAACACAGAAATTGTGAAACATATTTCAGAGGCCCGGTTTTTACCTTCCGAGTATGCTCCCTTTTGCAAATCAAGAGATGAGCAAACGGAAGATTTTGAAGAATCTCAAGCTCATGCCCACAAGGGCAATCTCTCTCTCCCTTTGCTTTCAAGCAGAGTTACTCTAAGGAGTAACCCCATCCAGAAGTATTTTTATTTTTATACTTAGTTCAGTTTTCCCTTCATATCTGTGTGATTAGAATAAAACATTGGGTATTCAAAACTTGACTTGTTTCGTTTGTAGTTGCATTAATGATGCTGGAGTGTGGGATGCAATGATTGCTGTGTATAAGTGGTATAGACATCAAAGGAGATCTGGTTTAAAGAACAGAAAGGGAGACCCCCGCCCCCTGCATCCTTTGGCCCAGGCTGCTGAATAACAGATGAGCACACTGTGCATTTATAATTTATAATCTGAAAAATCATGGGGTAAAGTTGTGTTCTACAGAGGGAAGAAGGCACGTCCTTTCCACATTCAGTACTAGTTTATCTCTCTTTTTAAAAAAAAAGTGAAAAGACAGAGGGATTTGCATGATATTTTTCAAGTCAGACAGATCTTCTGTAAAAGGTACCACCATAAGATTTTAAGCGGCTCGCCATTTCTTACCATCTTTTCATTTCAATTGTAGTGTATATATTCAGATTTTTTTCCTCTTCTCCCTTTTAACACAATCTGTTTTCTAATTTTAATTCACACTGCACAACTATTCCAACAATATAAGGAGAAAAATATCCAGTGAAAATATCTGTGTCGGATATACCCTTTGAATTGAGTATTTAGCATTAAAATATTAGACGCTGTTAGGCATCTTGTGGCTAATGATTAGTTATGTGGTTATAAGGACTATGTATCTGTAAGAATTTAAATGTCAAGTTTCATTTCATTTCTTATTGCTAAGGTACAAAATCCACACTATATTCTTCCCTTGCCCTTTTCAGCTACGTGCAAATGTTGTCTAATTATCAATCCTATACTATTTAAAGATGGAATTGCTAGCAGATTGTTATCATAATACATATCAAACAGTCCTATGAAAAGTTCCAAGTTTATTATTTGTCTGATTTTGTGAAAAACTTAAAAAATAATGGCAATGCAAATAGAAAGAACTGCTATGGTCTTTTTTTTTTTTAATGCTATTGAACATGGTTGGTAAAGTTAAGACTTCTTTTTGTAGGCTGTTTCATTTTGGCCAATCTATCCTATAAGCCAAAGACACAATTTAAGGAGGAAGGAAGATACATAGAGTAACATTAAAACGTTACATTACATTATAATGCAATTATAATGTACAAGCATAACTAGGCTACCTTGGCTGTGTTTTATGGAAATGTCACAATTTTCAGTAGGATTTTCCCTGCCTTATCCTAGCTTTATTATTTTTATAAATAACTCAAGGCAGTGAATATATCTAATACTCCTTCCTCCTCCCATTTTCCCTACCACAACAAACCTGTGGCATGGTTTGGGCTAAGAGAGAGCTTCTGGCTCAAAGTTGCCGGCTTTCATGTCTGAGGTAGAAGGCACTCCTCTAGCCTAGTGCCTTAACCATTAGACCAACCTTATCTTATATGAAAGTATCACAATTTAGGTAGTTATTTTTCCCCCACCAAATTCTCTTTTCTCCTCCATTTCATCCTTTTTTATATATTAATTGTTGTTCCCATTCAGTTAATTAAACAGTTTTGGTAAGTCACATTGTATTTATGAAACAAAAAGCAAGAAAACAAACTTAAGCCAACTTGCCGGCCAAATCCAATGTAATTTAGTACTGGTAGAGGTCTGAAGACAAGGCCTCTGCTCGTGTCTCCCTTAAAGATTGATTTTTTTTTCCTTGTTAGTCTTTTATATTCCATTCAGTTGGGAATTCACCAGTCTCTGAATATGTCCCTCTGTATTACCCCTCCAGGTCAAAACAAAAGGAGATTGAGTTCACTTTTATAACAAGATACAAGTTTTTTGTGCTCGGAGTATGTGAAAGAGAAATGGCTATTATGCTGAGAATCCAATCAGGGCTTGTTGAATTCTTGGAAGCCTCTGGCATTTGTGAAGAGAGTGGTAATTTCATTCACCGAGAACCGGCGGAGGAAAAGCACGAGCTGCCCACAAAAAGAGTTGAAGTCTAAATTAAATCTGAAGAAGAGCTCTTACCAAAGCTCCTCCCGCAAGGCTAATGAAGTTGAATTAAGGCTGTTAAATCAACTTGTGATTGCCTATCATTGCAGAGGACCCATATATTATTTCTATCAGCTGGATTTATGAGGTTCATTTCCATTAGAAGGGAGGAAAGAGGAAGACAGCCAAAAATACTTAGGAGTAAATAACAGTTCAATCTTTCTGTTTTCCTTGGGAAATTTAACTGGGAACCAATGTATGCATGTTTGGATGATATCCTGTCATGCTTATTATTCTAAATATATTTGAACAGGGCCATCATGGTGAAAAATAGTAACACAATACCTTGCTGGTGCGTGGGATGAAAATATGATTACGTTTTGAAAAGTGTTCAAATGGATTTAAGACAATGGATAGGCTCTTAATCTCCTTTCTAGGATACAGTTTCTGCTTTCAAGCAGATCTTAGCACTTCCTTACTTTATCTTCCTTCATTTGTTGAATGAGCCTTGAAGGAGTGTATCTTCTGGCAAACCCCTGGTGATGGAACAATGCTAAATAACCTTCAATCACAGAAGGAACAAACCAACACATCTTTCTATCCAGGTAAGCAGTTAAAATTTCAGAAAACAAGACTGACTGGTTTACTTTCTTACAAATACCATCTTTGGGTTTAGAGCTTAGTAACTCTTGGGAAAACATCCATACACATGCAACAGGAAGCAACAAAACGAGTTTCCAGATCATATTCAAATTATTTCCCATTGCGGAAAAATATGCTAAGTAGAAATAGTCCAATCAGTGGATGTTTTTAAGAAGAGGTTGGACAGCCATTTGTCTGGAATTGTATAGGGTCTCCTGCTTCAGCAGGGGGTTGGACTAGAAGTCCTCCAAGGTCCCTTCTAACTCTGTTATTCTGTTATTTCCATTTGCAAGACCAAACCTTTCTGACCCTCCATCAATCTACATAGTGGCAGATTTTCCATTGGATGAGGAAGAAAACAGTCAGTTTATTTGCCTATCTGATCATTATAAAATAAGATTAGAATGGGTGTTGTACTTATTTATTTTTTTCCTTCAGTAAAAGATCTAGGGAATATGCTCCAATCCTATAATGCCTTTTTGTCTTTAAATCCAAAATGCTCCTGGCACTATTAAAATTGTTTCTAATCTTATTTGAAGGTTTCCTCTCAATTTATCAGTGAGGAAAGCACTCTGACTCTAAATATAATTATTTATGGTGCAAACCATTATAATTCCTTTATGTATGTATGGGGAGGTCCTAAATAAACAAACAAGCCATTTCAATTGAAATACAAAACTTCCAACGTAAAATCCACTTTTGTAACAGAAACCTAGAAAAACTGAATTTTATGCAGACCCAATTGTAAAGTATTGTTATATCACAAAAGGTGGTCACTTTTATGGAAACTTTAGAATGTGTTATGCATTAAGCAAAATGCAGTTGGCTGTTGGGACTAACCCAAGTGATTTATGGAGAATGATATATGGGGCAATTTATTTCTTTAGTACAAACTACTTTGAAAATTATGCTTTGTGCTATAGACATCACTCAATCTTGGGATTAATGAACTGGTTTCACAAAGTTCATGAAACTTACAAGTTTAAGAAATTATCCACAACACCCCATCTCCAAGTCAAATAGGTACAATTCTAAGAGCCTTTCTACACAGCTGAGTTATAATATTTCTATCCATCTTTAAGTCAAGATAAAATGACCAAATGTGAACAATGTGACACTTTATCACCTCTATTTCCAGTCATTATTAGTCACCTGATTTCCCTTCGAGGTAATGGGTGACAAGTCTAACATATTTTTATATACTGTCTTTGGTTGGTGTTGGAATGGGGAAGAAATATGGCTGAATAGTTAGGTGCACCTGGAAAAGCCTCAAAGGTTGTAGAAGGAAGAAAGCATAAAACTCAGCAAGCACATCTCAGAAATTTGTGCACAATGCTGCAGCTGTAAGTCACTAATTGTTTATTAACACTGTGACTCTTACAGCTATTGTCTGCCGAATATGTAAATTTACCCATTTTGTCTTTGATATGTAATCACATAGCTAGCCATACTTTTAAAACTATCCTGAAAAAGACCACAACAGTTTAAAAATAGATGTTTTAAAACGATCTTGCCCTCCTGCTTTAGTGTGCTTTAGAGCGTTACACTAACCCATTCAATTCTCTAGATGATTTGCTGCTTCCTTTAAACACTTTCCCTGTCATACATTCTTACATATTCTGTAATAACTTCACAAAAGGGTTATTGCCTATGCATTTAATAAAAAGAGGAGCTGTTGCTCAGTGGTTATACTGAACAGAAGCGGATGGAAAATTTACACGTTGGGGACATAAAGAGGTTTATTCGCTTCTATTAGTCGTTAATTGTCTTCAGCATAAAAAACGATTTGTTTGATGACTCATTGCATGATTAAACATCCTGTGTTAACCTTAGAGGAAAGCAGATAGGTACTTAAGAAAGAGTCCTTGTAGCGAGTCTACTTTAACAAGTAAACAATCAACACTCTACTTTAAGGCATTTCTTCACTTCTTTCTTATCCTTCCCCAAAGAAAGCAGGAACATAAAATGACATGGAGGAAAAACACCCCAATGAGGAATCAATGTCCAAAGATATTTCAGCTCCACATGAAGGTAAGAGTATACTAATTTTTGGAAGTGTGGTATGTTATATCTCTTTTCTATAAGAGAAATGTTCAAATCTCTCAGAAAACAATCCCAAAGTTGTATAGATTCCATGTGCCATTTTTAAAAATCTTTAAATAGTATTTGATGCGGCAAGCCATGAAATATATAATCCACTACAACTATTCTCCTGATTAGTGTAACAGACTTTTAAGAAAACATCTTATCCAAACATTTGAAAAAAAAAACCCAGCAAGAGGGTCAACTTTCATAAAGAAAGTCTATGTTATATGACAAGGAATATAATGATGAAACTTGATGGTAATGGTGAAAACTAGTGTGTTTGTGGTTTAATGCAATAAAAGGATGTATGGTATTCCTTTCTCCCCATGTCTTCATTCATTATCTCAACCTCCTAAGTATGCTTCTCAGGTCCAAACCTTTACAGACCTGTGAGTGTAACATGTAGTTTGTCCTTCATTCTCTTAATGATCCTTAATGATATATTCTAAAACCTGCTTGGACATTTGCCATTCAGTTAGAGAATGCACAAACTGAACCCTGCAGGCCTATTGTATACCTAGACTGGCCTAATAAATCACATCTCCCAAGACAATGTCCCATTAAACCTAATTAGCCAAAGGGTTTATTCCTAAACTGCCTCTTCTCAGGGGAAGTTTTAACTTTTGGTTTTGAAATGAGCTAGAGGCACTTAAAATGCTTTTCCTTCTTTATTTGGCAGCAAAAATTAGCTTATTCTGGAATGTAGTCAAGGGTGCTTTAAGAAGCTAGAGTAAAATGTGAAAAAACAACAACTGATGAGCATTTTAACATTATTTTACCACAATGCGTAAGAAATGGCTAGCCTATCAGCAGGCAAATTTGCTTTCTTTATGCAAAATCTTACTATAGCTGCAGTCCGAATAAGCTCTGCCTCTTGTTAGCCGAGTTTGTAAATGTGGTTAGAATTCGGTTGTCTATGCTAGTTTTATATCTGTCCCTCCCCCCCCGCTTTAGAAATAATTGCTGTTTGCTAGTGATAAGAAGAAATCTGAAAAAAAGTTATTTTGCTGTATACTCTGAAATAAAACTTTCCATCTCATTTTTGTATACTTTACGGATGTTACATGTAAAATTCTTTGTTACAGTTTTGAAAAGAAGCCAGGCGTTTCAACTCTGGCTTGTCTTTTAAGTGGAGGCAAAAAGAGAAATTGTTATATTTAACAAAAACGATGTTAGGAATATGCTTCCTAATCCATTTGAAAGTCAGCTATTCTATCCTGAATCAAATCCTCCTTCAATTTTCCTTAATGCGCTGCAATGGTGGACTTGAGTGGTTTTGTTACTTGGGTATGGGGGAGAAAATATTGTACATAATTCATGATTGTGTTTGTGGGGAATAATATAAAAAGTTGCAATTTTCCATTATGTAGATTAGCATTTAGCTTATGAACTATATATTTAAGGTACAGCCATGTTTAAATTTGTTTTTCAATTGTATTGCTGATAATTTCCCATAAGCCTTAACTTTCAAGAAAAGGCCTCTCTTTTGGAGACCAGGACTGGCAGGAGAGCATTTAATACATTGTAGCATTTTCAACTGTCCTCAAGCCTACATGAACAAAGAAAATAGTCAATCCAATCTTGGGAAAGGCTGAAGATTTATCTAACCCAAACCTACTTTGATGTTTCTCTCTCTCAAATGTTTCTTTCACTTGATCAATGTTCTTTTCTATGGCTGTGTTGCAATTCTTGTGAAACAAGGGGATCGATAGGGCAGGGGTGTCAAATTATTTCATTGAGGGCCGCATCAAGATTGTGTTTCAAGCCAGGGGGCCGGGTGGGCATGGCCAGGGTGGGTGTGGCCAGCTCGACGTCACTCATGTTGGAGGTGCCTGTTGTGGCCCGAGCACTCTGCCAGTGAAAATGCTCTGTTTTCGCTGTCAGAGTCATCACGGGCCGGTCATTCATTGTTTCCAGGGGAGCCCTACAGGCCAGATCTAAGCACCCCATGGGACAAATCTGGGCCAAGTGCCTTGAGTTAGACACCGATGCAATAGGAGACTATCAAAGAAGTGAGACAAGAGGGGGGTGAATGCTTAGCAAGTTTGGGTGACAATAAGGGCTTAACGAACTTTAAATATTTAGGTATGATATTAGATTATAGGCGGTCGGAAAGCATGTGACCAGACTAGGCCTATCAACTGGGCCTGGAAAGGAATGATGTGGCATAAACTGACAGGTGTAGGATAATTATAAAACTATGCTTTTATGTTACTTGGGTGTGGTCTGTGTGTCTATTGAGAGCCACCAGTCTTTGCAAATGCTTCAATAAAATAGTTTTCATTCCAACATTCCAATTTTATTCCAACAACTTTGAGTTGGAGTTTTACTCCTCACATGTTGATAAAATCTTCAGAGGCTTAGTCCCATGAAATGAACACCGAGGGCAAAAAAATATATCATGGCCTGGCTACCTCTGTGTGAAAGGTTGCTATAGATTTATTTGATTCACAGGTAGTCCTCAATTTAAAAACATTCCTTTAGTGACCATTCAAAGTTACAATGGCACTGAAAAAAGTGACTTATGACCGTTTTTCACACAACCATTGCTGTATCCATGTGGTCATTGATCAAAATGTGTACACTTGGCAACTGGCATGCACTTATGATGGTTGCAGTGTCCCAGGATCTTATGATCACCTTTTGCAACAATGTTACTAACTTATCAAAAGAGCAATTAAGAGCAGAAGGATATAGTTACCAATGGTTTTCCCCATTTACAGTTATCAGAAAGATTCAAAATGAACAAAAAGATTTATGGTATGGTGCAAACTTAGAAAGAATGTAATTTGCTCCGTATCAATGTGCTGATAGTGAACACATGATTCTTAAAATGTATAAACATTTGTTGAAATTTGAAAAGGAGGAAGAATAGGTTAAAGAATATGCTGTATAGTAGGCTAAGATTTTTGGTTATAATATACAGATAGACCAATGGATAAACAGGTGGTTAGTTGAAATTTACATTGTGTTGATCTTAAAGAGAATTTTTATAAAATGATACCTTGTTTATATGACATCAGTGAAATTCTATAGAATATATAATGGTACTTCAAATGTATGTTGGAAATGCAAGCAATATGAACGAATATTTTATCATTCTTGGTGGACATGTAAAAAAAGCTAAAACATTTTGGATTCAAATACATATTTTGATACTAAGGATTTTAGATGTTAATATTCAACTGAAGCCAGCACTCGTCTTATTAGGGCTAATGGATAGAGAGATTAAAAAAACCCATGGAATATTATTTCAATAAATTATTACTGCAGCAAGAATATTATGTGCACAGAGATGGAAAGATTCAAACTACTCTCTATAGTTGATGGAATTGACATCTCTTGTTGAGATGGAGAATTTATCTCTTTGATTAGAGAAATTTTCTACACTTATTGGTGACTAGAAACCCCTAATGGATTTTTGCACAACATGAAAAAATGAACTTATAATTTATGGTTTTGATGATTAGACAGGATGGATTATTGGACAAAGAGTACTATGAGGTAACTCTAGAGAGGGCAGTTAAAATATAATTGTAGTCATAAATTTGTGAAGAATTTTCAGAAATTACTATTTTTCTTTCTTTTCAATTTTTCTTCAATATTTTTCTTTTCTTGCACGTTTTGCTTTTTCTTTGTTTTCCTTCTTTTTCTTTTTCTTTACTTTATGTCAGTTTATTATCAGTCTTTATCTTTTTTTTACAAAAAAATCAGTAAGAAGCCTATAAGAACAATTTTTATTAGAAATTCTAGGTGAAAATATATTAAGAAAAATTAATAGAAAACAAAAAAGAAGTGCAGGAGAAAAAGAAGAGAAAGATATATAAAGAAGTGACTTTTGATCTTCTTTATACCAATTATAAATTTATCATCCCTCCCTGCTCTTTAAGATTATATTACACAGTTCCCTTCTTCCCATAGTCAATCCTTTTCCATCAGCAAATCCATAAATCACCAATTCATTTTTTTTCCATTTTCAGCAAAGAGTCCACATGAGGTTTCCAGTCTTTTATATAAAGTTATTTATTGCTTTGTCTATGATCAGGTACTATCCAATTTTCAAATATTCAAAGCAATGCAGGTATTTATGCTTTTCCCCCCTTTACCTACTATGCACTTAATTGATGAGAAGCAATCTAAAATTAGACAGGAAGGAAGCCCAACTAATAATGAAGGCACCAGGGTCTCAAAAGGTAATCAGCAACTTGTAAAACTACTGGAGTTTTATCAGCTCATTAAATTCCCTGCTTAACAGAAGCTCTTCTGGGATGTCAGGACTAACATTGCTTTGGGCTTCATTCATTTTCCCACATTAACTCCTTCAGAGTGGTCAGCCACAGGCCCGTTCTCTCTCTTATCCTAATGGCATGGGTGGATTCTCCTCACACAATGTATCAAGCTCCAAAAACCAAGAAAGACACTTTGGGATTCTTCTAAGTGGTTTCTTTCATTGATCCTTGCCTATAATTGGAAATCCTGCCAAATTAAAACAGACTACTTGCACTATAAAATGTACAGTCTCGGAACTACTATGGTAGGAAAAAGACATTGTCAGTCTGGAATGTGCTCCCTCCATTCCCTCACATTACAGGTAGTCCTTGACTTACAACAGTTCATTTAATGACAGTTCGAAGTTACAGCGGCAGTGAAAAACGTGACTTGTGACTGTTTTTCACATTTACAACTGTTGCAGCATCCCCAGGGTCATGTGATCAAAACTCAGATGCTTGGCAACTGACTCATATTTACTATGACGGTCGCAGTGTTCCTAGGTCAAGTAATTACCTTTTGCGACCTTCTGGCAAGAAAAGTCAATGGGGAAGGCAGATTCAATTAACTGTGTTACTCACTTAACAACTGCAATGATTCACTTAAAAACTGTGGCAAGAAAGGTCGTAAAATGTGGCAAAACTCACTTAACAACTGTGTTGCTTAGCAACAGAAATTTTGGGATCAATTATGGTCAATAGTCGAGGCGTACCTTTATGGGAGTTCAGCTCTCAGCACCCCAAATACGGATACAAGGCTTATTAATACAATAATATGTAGTCTGGAGTGAAAGCTTACTTATGATCTCTGCATAATTGTGATAAATAGAAGCCTCTTGACATATGGGCAAATTTGGCTTAATAATAGTTGGATGGCAAAGTTTCAAATGCCATTTTCTCTATGATGCCCTCTTTTTCCATTTGCTTATCTTTATGACCCTGCATCCCACTGCACCAGGCTACTTCTCCTAACACAGTCTACTGTTAGAAAGCCAACACCCTCTACATCCATGTCCATAAGAGATAAGATTGACTTATACGCCTTGTCCAAGATTAATATTCTATCAAAGTTGGTTACAAATAGACATGGGGCTGCAATGATTAGAATGCAATATTACTGGCTAACTCTGCCCACAGCTAGGAGTGTGATCCTGCCCGGCTCAAGGTTGACTCAGCCTTCTATCTTTCTGAGGTTGGTAAAATGCGGACTCAGATTGTTGGGGGCAATATGCTGACTTTATAAACCACTTAGAGAGGACTGTAAAGCACTATGAAGTGGTATATAAGTCTAAGTGATATTGCTTCGCAGAAAAAGCTCAAGCTTGCCAATACTCCAAGTGTGACACAAGTGACCCAGATGCAGCATAGCTACATTATTCCTCAAGGGAAAGTCAAGGGTACTTCTTCAAGTCTGCTCAGAGGGATCTAGGCTTTGCCAATGTGCTCTACCTGGCCTGGCATCCTAGTCAAGGGAGACAGGGGTGATCTTCCTTGGGAAGGACCACCTTTGCCAAATAGCTTTGTCAGTGCTCTCGACACCCACCTGATCAAAGCAACAAAGCTTCGTGTCCCCAAGGGTGAGTGAGTGACTATGTTTCAATGTCATGCCAAGTCTGTTTCCGAGAAAGACAAAATAGATAATTTAGGACTTTTAAAACTCTGAGAAATGTTTATTTTGAGGTTGGGATACAACAACTGGTTTAGCACATCTACGCTGTTTTTTCCTCATCTCTGCTTGAAAAAAAGTATCGCAGTGAGAATTAACCAGATGAAACTTAGCAGGGTTAATGTCCTTTAAAACAATTATCTCTGCTGTTTTCATCCCATTCTGCCAAAAATGAAGCAGCTGCAGGCTTTTGGATGCTTTCACATTATAGCCTATGGGCATATTTTTAAAAACTGAGCTTGAATTAAATCAGGCTGGTGTTGAATTTCAAACTCAAATCAAATCAAATCAGGACTGATTTGCAGAGGCCTCTTATCTAGAGCCACCCTAAACATTATATCAATGTTGTCTCATCTATGCCCTTTCTTGATAAGCTAGAGTTAAGTTTCTATAATAAAATATTGCATGTTAAATTCTAAGATGAGTGTTACTTTGTTTTGATCTTCTACCAAAATAGTCCCAAAGGTATTTTTCCAAAAGGCAACTGGACTTGTTTGGGTTTTTTTTTTCCTTTGAAAACATTTTGCTTCTCATCCAAGAAGATTCTTCAGTTCTAACTGCTAAAGCACTTTTGGGACAACCATGACTTGGATGATTGAGAATCTCCGTAGACATTGTATCAAAATAGTTTGGTTAATGTTTTGGTGGCTTTAGATATATTTATAACCCTTTTTTGGGACTCTGGAAAACTACCTTTCTGTAGTAGCATTGCCTTCTGGAATGAGGTTTTCTCCAAAATTTGAACAGCTCCCGCACTACTGAGATTTCAAAGGGTCTTAAAAACTTGTCTTTGTCCAGACTTTTGAAGAGGAAGATTGATACCCCTTGTTTCCTTTCTCTTCCTCTCTGTCATTCTTGTCCTTTTTAAAATATTTTAACAATTGTAAATCCTCAGGAATCAGATAGCATAATTTTAATAAAATATTAACTTAGTTGTTCATACAGTCAACCAGATGTTTAGACTGTATTTGGCACTTTTATCCACCTATTTTTCCCAAGGAACTGTTGTTGTTGTTGTTAGCTTTGATACATCCTGATAAGTAGCCACTATACATAACAACATGTTTTAGATACTACATGTGATACCACCATGCATAAGCAATCCTTATCATTTTACATTTTGTTCCAGGTACTCTGGAAGGTCCTGAAAGACAGGGATTTGTAGCAAGATGCCCCTAAAAATTTTCTTTCAGTTTGGGAATGTTTCTTATCTTTCTTTTTTGGTAGGCCCAATGATTAGAATACAAGCCATAGAGGTTCAACAATATTTATTTATATACTTTCTGTTGCAGGAGATCATCAGACAAGACGAGGTTTCAACCAAAGCATCAACTTACTGTATTTTTCGGTGTATAAGACGCACTGGAGTATAAGACGCACCTTAATTTTGGGGGAGGAAAACAAGAAAAAAAGAATTCTGCCTCTGCTATCAGCATCAGGATCAGCAACGTCCTCACTTCCATTTAGATTTTGATAATATGTAGCACAGATCTTTTTATCAGTTTAAAACAAATCCTATCTATTTAACTGGACTGGGTAGGGTGGGGTGGGGGATGGTTTTCATGGGGGCAGTTATCTCAGGAGGTTAAGGAGAAGTCTGTTGTTATAGGGGGTGGGGATCTCCAGTCCTCGCACATATTATGAAGGCAGCTGT
>WNWU01000006.1:15027586-15041322 GCA_012654045.1 Ptyas mucosa | reverse complement strand
CCCCCCCCCTTGCTCTCTTAAACTGAACTGCACTGAACAGCAGGGGGTGGGTGGGTGTTGTGTGTGAAGGAGAAATGTCTCAGCTCCCCACAGCCACTTCGCATTTTGATTACCCGAAACAGATCAGCGGCGGCGGCGGCTTTTTCCCAGGATCATTTATCAACGAGTCAGAAAAGCAGTGCAGTTCAGTTTAAAAAAGAAAGGGGAGGGGGGAAGCAACTTCGACCTTTTTCCAGCAACAGGAGAATGTGCTTTCTCAACATGCCCAGAGTTTTCTTCTTCCCCTTTGGCCACCAAGAAGGAGGGCACGCAGCTCTGCAAATTGCATTGGAGAATCGGGGAGGAAAACACCAGAAAATGCGATGCATGGAGGCAATGGTTTTGCAAAATGGGCGCTTCTGCATGGAAAGGCAAGGTGCTCGCTGCCCAGCCTGTCCCTTCTCCAGACTACCCAGGCTGAGGGCGGTCAGCTTCTGCTCCTGGCCCAGGAGATGGATCTGGCCAGGAGGGAAGAGAAAGTAAGACTGCAGAAAAGGAGAAGGAGGGTGGGCGGTTTTGTGAATTGCTTCGGGGAACTGGGGAGGAAAAACAGCATTGCCTCCACGTATCGCGTTTTCCGGCTTTTTTCTCCCAAATCCCCTGAAGCAATTCGCAAAGCCGCCCACCCTCCTTCTCCTTGTTCCCATTTGGCCCTCTCTGTCTGAGGTAATTTTAGTATCTCTTCATATGTGTTTGGTGTTATTATTTTGTTTAAATTGATAGATAGTATGTAGTCTTCTAACCTTCTTGGTACTGTGTTTCTATTGGATCTGATGGGTCTATTGGGAAGTGATTCTGCATCATGCATATATCTTGCCTCTTTTTCAGTCAGAGTATCTACTTGTATGATGGGGTGATTCTTTTTCCATTCTCTGGTAGTTATCTTTTGGTGTCTGGGTTTGTTAAGTTTTTGTGTTTTGGATTCAATCACAGGTGGTTTGTCTTCTCTATGTATATCTATTGTGTTTTCTAATTCGAGGCATAATTCATTAAGATGTATTTTAGACCAATTTGCATGTTCATGGAATACTGCTGTTCTTGATATAATGAATTTGTTATTTTTATCAATGAATCGGTATCTTTTAGTTCCGGATTCATATCCCACGAATTTTAACCTTTTAGATACTTTTTCATCTTTGTGTCTTAATTGTTTTGGTACATAGACATCAGTGCTAACACCGAATATATGTAGATGGCCAATTTTTGGTTTTCTGCTGTACATAACTTCGTAGGGTGTTTTGCCAATTACGCTAGACCACAATCTGTTTATGGTATAATTTGAATATGTGAGTGCTTCGGCTCAGAAATTTTGTCCCAATCCTGCATCATCTAACACACATCTAATCATGGTTTGTAACAAACCATTTTTCCTTTCTACAACACCATTCTGGAAAAGCAAAAAAGGAGAAGATTTAAAATGCAATATTCCCTGCATTCTTAGCCAATTAGAGAATTCTTTTGGTAAAAATTCTGACCCCCTATCTGTCATTATTTGTTTGATTTTTACACTATGTTGTGTTTCTACTCTTTTGTGAAATTCTTTAAATTTTTTAAATACCTCGTTTTTATGATTGAGTGTATATACACGAAACCATATCTGCTGAAGTCATCCACCATGGTTAAGAAGTACCTTTTTCTGTACTTAATTGATGGCTTCATGGGGCCAACCAAATCCATGTGTACCAGTTGAAAAATTGAATGTGTGGTGCGTGTAGCTTTTCTAGGTCTAGGTTTGTTTTTAAGTTTTGAAGATTTGCATACAGAACATTCCAAATAATTTTTGCAATTTTTTACTTTTAAATCATCAGAACATTCTAACATTTTTTGAATAACAGGGAAACTGGCATGTCCCAGTTTCCTATGAAGCAAATGAGCGCATTCATCATGCATTGGTTTACCATTGAATATTTTCTCATTTGGAGTGGAGTCATTTGTGCATTCATCCCCTAAGCCATCCTCATTCCTTTTGTCAGTATGTTTTACATTTTTTGTTTTCTAATTGTGTGTGTGTATATGCTATTACCTCACTTTCTGGTTGTAGATATGTTAATTCCCCCTTTGTGATAATTTTTCCTATGTTCCTTTTGTTTCTTGACATGTATACTCTCCATTCTTAAATGTGATCTCTATGCCATTTTCTTCATATAATTTGAGTGTAGCTAGTATATTATGAGGGATTTCAGGGATGAACAATACCCCCTCTATTTTTCCTATGCCTTTAATGTGTATGCTACCTATTCCTTTCACTAAAACTTTGTTCTGATTTGCCACTTTGATGTGGTAATTCTTTTCTGAGAAGTCACTGAGGAGTTCTTTATCATGGGTGGTATGATTTGTAGCTCCAGAATCAATGAGCCACGTGTTGCCTGAATCTTTTTGTGTGAGTCTATTGTCTCCTACTCTGTATAGTGATCTATATTTACTTTCTCTGGAATTGTCCCTGTATTTTGTTCTATCCTTTGGATTGGAAGATTCCCTACATTTACATGTATAATCGGGTGAGCATCTGTCTAAGAAATTAGTTTTTCTATCTGATCTCTCTCTGTAATGTGATTGGTCCCTATTCCCTATATTTTTAGGACAATCTTTTCTATAATGGTTTCTTGAACCGCATGTGTGACACTCTGGTGTATATCTATCTCTGCCTTGGAATTCTACTCTCTTTTTGTTTCCACTTTCTCTGTGGCATAGAAAACGCTCCCTACTCAGATTATCCTCTGCTATGAGCTTATTTGTGAGGGTTTCTAGTGTTAAATGTTCTAGACTGAGACTATCCAATAGGGTTATGTAATTATCCCAACTAGAATCCAGTGAATTGATTATTATACTCTTCATGCTGCCTTCAGAAATATTCTCCCCTCTTTGAATGAGTTCAGTTCTGGTGGCATTTAAGGTTAAAATATGTTCACTCATGGAGGTTCCACTCTTTAGTTTAGCAGAGTGAAACTCCCTAGAAATCCTGGTTGTTGTAGCTACATTCTTACTATAAAACAGATTAAATAATTTTTGAAATATTTCAGAAACAGTTAAATTATGTTCAATACTTGGATAAATGCTTTCTGATATGGTAGCAATAAGAATATAATAAGCCTTATGATGCAGACAGTCCAGTTCAAAAGTCCAGGGCTTGCTAGGAGGATCATTGATAAAAAACATGTTTTCTCTTAAATATATAACTTGGAGCTGCTGACTCCATTCCAATAAGTTTGAACCATCTAATTTTAATTTAACAAAGTCTGCTGGAAGAGCCCCTGGGTTGTGTGAAAAGTTACTTACTGTCTGTCGCTGTCCATGGTTTAAGTCTTTAGTGTACTCACAATATGGCATTGGTATGCTTGATGTCTATCTGTACTGACTTTTGTCTATGTTTCGTGTATATCTGTACTGACTTGTCTCTATGTTCTCTTCTTTTTTTCTTGCAGGCATGTTCTGCGCATGCTCGGAGTTCATTTTCCTCCAGCAGTCACCGAGGAAGGATCCTGTGCTCGTGGCTCTCGGTAGAAGGCCCCAGTCGGCTAGATGGTCCTCCGTCTTGACTCTGGAAGGCCCCAGGTAGTCTATGGTCACCTGGGAGGTCGTTCTGGTCGGCTGGAAGTCTCTGCAGCTCCGAAGGCTCGCGAAGTCTTCACGGAGGTTCCGGGGGCTCTGTTCTTCCGGGCGGCTGAAGAACGGGGTTTGATTTGGATCGTTGCCATCGGGATGTCTTCTGGTTGGTGAGTATAGTCTTTTAATTCTTGGGTCTTGCGTGGCTCGCCTGAGCGTCGGGTGGTCGTCTTCGGTGGGCAGCGGTTTGTATGTCTTTTTGCGGGTGCCGGTTTCATCTCCTAGGTAGTCTAGCTCTGTATAGTTTCTGTCATAAGTAGTCTTAGTGGGTCTCTCCGGATCGTCCAGTTGTGGGTCCGGTAGTTTGATTTTTGTCCCAAATGCCGCGGTTAGCACTCGCATGGCATTATCTATTTCTAGTGCGGAGGGTTGGTTAGGTGGATCATCTCTTGGTTGTTTTCTGTTTATTTCAGGTGTTCGGTAGATGTTATTATCGTAGGTCCTGCTTCCTGCCTTGGGATTAAAATCTTGGAATCCTATTGGTTGTTGGCTGGCCATCTTTAATGAGTTTGTCATGCAAGATGGCCACCATGAAAAAGGCGCGAATCTGTCGCCGGTTTCATCGATAGGTATAGATTTAGAGTATAACTTTCCTACCGTGTTTTCTTCATTTTGGTTGCATTCGGCTTTTTCTTCACCTGCTGCTGCTCCGTGAACTTCTATGAGGTTGTGGAGTTTCGCGAGCGGGTTTGAATCGTTCAGTGTTGCCTTTATTAATTCAATTATTTTCCTTTTTGTGTCGTCTTCCTTTTTTAAGTTTAGTAGAGATGTTCACTTTCGGCTTGTGATTTCTTGATGTCTGGCAGATTGTCATTGTTGAGAAACTGCTCGTTTTTCTCTACCTTTTCTTTGGATGTGTTTCCTGTAGAAGTCAGTTGAGCTGCCATTCTCTTTTTAATTGATCTTGTGATGGGTCTTTTTTTTTCTTCAATCAGTTTTGGTGTTTCTTGCATCTTTAGGTTGGTTGGGCCTCCCAACCATCCTCTGCTACCAATCTGTTTCTTATCTTTCTTTTTTGGTAGGCCCAATGATTAGAATACAAGCCATAGAGGTTCAACAATATTTATTTATATACTTTCTGTTGCAGGAGATCAGCAGATAAGTCGAGGTTTCAACCAAAGCATCAACTTATATACACAGAAGGCGGAGTAAAGGTAAGGAGGAGTCAGTGGGAGGGACATTGGGTGTATCTAGACTTTAATCCTATGAAGTCTCATACATATATACACATTGATAGTTAGGTATTTTTCACTTGTAACAGGGAAAGAGAAGTGAACGTTAAAAAAACAAAACAAAACAAAACTCAGATTATTTGGACGGTTGTCCCTTAACTGGTAAATGATTAGCTACCTCTCCTGATCATCAAATGGTAGATACCAAGAGAATATAAAGAACTCTATCTTCGAGAATGAGATAAACAAAGTTCTAAAAGTGAATGCATGGAATTGTTGAGATTGATTAAACACACTATCTTTTCCTCTCAACAATGAATGAAGAAACCCCTTTAAGAACCTTGCCATTGGGTTGCAATATGTTGTCATAAATGTGATGCCTTCACTACAACTGTTATATTTCCTTCTGACCTGCATTTTCATTATTCTGACACTTCCTTCTCCATCCATGAGTATACTTATAACATTCCCTATACCCAATTGTGTGGACTGTAATTCATAAAAGTTCATACTAGTTTGCCAATCACCTAAACAGAGGCAACTCCCAAAAGACAAAGAACCATAATATTGTTGAAATCTCCAGGAACTTAACAAGTATATGTAAGAATCTCTCTATGTGTGTGTATGTGTGTGTGTGTTATGGATGTGCTTTCCCATCCAGGCTTTGTTTAAGATTGCATGATGGTGATCAGAGCCTTGAAAACATTACTGAGCCGAAGCTTACAATCACAATTATTTCAATAGCCTGCAGATTATAGAACTGTAGAATGTATCTGGTGTGTTATTAGAATGGTGAAAGCAATATTGATCACAGATTTCTCTATTGCCTTGCATTTCCTATTTTATGGCCTTTGTTTTGTCTCATGCTATTTACATCTACCAACTGAAATTCACATTCCTATGCAGAAGACTCTAGCACAATATCACCCATTATCTCCAAAGATGTTGGATTCAAAGAGTTGTAAAACAAATTCAAGGTTTTAAATATATTAATATTCAGAACATTTACAGTCTTCTATCCTTCAGAGGTCGATAAAATGGGGACCCAGATAGTTGCGGGGCAATATGCTGATGTTATAAGCCACTTAGAGAGGGCTGTAAAGCACTATGAAGTGGTATATAAATCTACAATAGTGGCCAAAACTGTGGAAACCTTTTGGGAAAAGTGTGTTTTCTAAAACTAGCTAATAACACCATTAACTCCAATTTTTTTTTGGAGTAGTACCATAAAATTATATATCAATGGAAAGATAATTTAATCAAGAATGTAATGCAATAACTTTTATGAAGGATTTGCTATTAAAATAGCAGTTACAGTATAAAGAAGAAAAGTGAAACACAGAAAAAATGAGATATACAAAAATTATCACATCAGTTAATAGTTGGGTAACTTTTAGCATAAATTATGGCTTTACAATGTCTTCCCATGGAGTGAACCAAGTTTTTTAGTTCTGCAGCTGTTATAATGTGAAACCAAGATTGAATGATTGCTTCTATTAACTGGGTTTTATTGCTGGGCCGCTTCTGACTAACAAGTTTCTTTAGTCGGCTCCATAGATTTTCAAATTGGGTTAAGATCTGGGCTATTCCCAGGCCATTCCAGCAGTGGAATATGATTATCTTGAAACTCCGCAAAAAAGTGGTGTTATTAGCCATCAAATCTCAAAAATACATTTTTCCCAAAAGGTTTCCACAATTTTGGACACTACTGTAAGTGCTCTTGCTATTTATGGTTTTACCTTTTTAATAATGTGAAACTAGTGTAACAATTTTCAAAAGCACGACAAATGATATTAGGGACTGAGAATGCATCCTAATTTATCTTGATAAAACTTAGTAAGTTTTACTGCCCTTTATTAGTGAGAAGAACAGGGATTCATATGTCTACACTGATTGCACTTGTTGTAATTTAATAAATTCCAGATGAATTACTTTTCTGAAATATCAATAATATGAAAGAGGGATTTTCAAAAAAATCTCTATGGGCAATGGGAAATGTTACCCTCATGTGAGCCACAATGTGAAAAAAAGTGATTAAACAATTTAAATGACAATAGAGAGTTCATGAGGAAGAGGTATTTAATTATTTCTCGAAGATATCACTAAAAGAAAAAGAAATGAAATCATGTTCCCCATTTATACATTGGAATGAACCTGTCTGGCCACTGGGTGTCATCCTTGATTCAAATGAGGATTAAAGACTTTCCAGAAGCAGCATATCACTAACAGCTTCCACAGCAGTTAAATCCTACTCTATTTGATTGTACGGCATAGAGCAAAATGTTCTGCATTTAAATCAGCTACAAAATGGAATACTGTGACATAGACAAATTCAGTTTTGTCTCAATGCCTTACTGGGTGACCCGGTGATACTCAGCGGAAAATAAAAAGAAACATATGACAAAGATCTTGAACATTAGAAACTAATATGCCAAATCTCAAGACCAATCTTTTATCCATAAATTAACACTAAACAGGCTAATTTGGAAGACTGCAACTATAAACCATTTTAACTTTATTTGCTCTGCCCCCCTTTTGTACTATAATTCTCTGTGATATATTGAGACTGCTTAATGCAGGTTATAGAACATTGATGGCACCATAACTCTGTTCTGTATGTGAACAATCGTACTTTATTGGTTGAATTCTGTCTGCCATAAGAATGGATGAAAGGTTATTCCCCTTTGTAAACCTAGAACCAAAACAAAAAAGTCTTTACGCTGAAAGAGCAGAGCATTGATCATTTGCACTAATGCTGTGGATCCCAGCATTATCTCTCTCCCGATTCTAAAGCATTCCTTCAATTTGCTATTAAACATCATAAGGAACTTGGAATCTGCACCAAAAAAAAAAAAGATCCTCACACTTCTTTCTCTACCATTCTCAGCATTCTACTGAGCATTAAATCTGGATTCAGCCCTTTGTATTTCATTACATTTTGTTTTCTGTATGGATGACCTAGTTTTGTTTGTTAAAGATTGCACATGCTGTATCTGCAATCCCGTGACTGGCATTACTGTACTTTTAGAAAATATGAGGGGCGGCGGGGAGAACCTTGTTTCTCTAGCTGAAAGCTAGTTTCCTATATATAGCGACAAACTTTTACTTCTTCTGCCAAATTCTCTTGAGATTATACAACCAGAAGGACTACCTCTTACAACGTATTCTCCACAGAGTATTGTAAGTATCATAACCGCAGGACTGAAGAGCTGCTCTCACATTAAGGCTATAAGGAGAATTTATCATGCAAAATAATAGATTTCACAGGGAGAGGGAATGTGCAAATTTCAGAGGTTATCCTATAAATTATGCTTCAATATGATTCATGCCATGAATGGTAAGACTACTATGTAAATACTATAACCCTACATCACAAGTTGGCGAGCAAAAGAAATTCTCTCGTCCCCCCCCCCCCTTGATATCAGAGGATTATATTTCAGGTATAAGCAGGACAAATACTGGAACACTCTAACCCTTTCTGTCATTCTAATGTTTATCTCTGCCTCACTCCCAGTGACTTTGCTACCCTTTTTACTCTGTCACAATCACACAAACACTAGGAGTGAAGGAAAATAATAGGATATGTTATCCCGTAACAAGGCTTTAGAGAAGCAGGAGATGCTAGCTCATCTTTTACTATAGCTATAATTTCCTGGTTGTGTGCAGATTTACCACATCAGGTATATGACTTTTTAAATTTCATCATACTAGATCACAATAACCCCAAGGCAGCAGGCCGTCTTTCTACCTTGTATTCTACAAAACAAAGAATTTCTGTGGTTTTTGTCCATTGTCTTCTTCCCATATCCATTTCACTCCTACAATTTGAAACATGAACCATATACCACACTTCTATCAGACACATTTGGGAAATTATTCATTTATTTAGCGTATGGCACATGTTAGCCAGGGAATAAGCAATCCAGGGAGGTTTATTTCCTGTCCCTACATGGTTTATTCACTCACGAGAATCAAACCACTGAGCTGCTGACCTCAGTGGAGCACAAGCTCAGCATCTTACCACGTGAGCCACTGCGGCCCCCACACATTTGGGAAAGTGGGGCTTCTGACTTTCAATTCCAGGAACACAAACATAATGGGGAAAAAGCTAAAATTCTTGTTACATTGCAGTTTTGTTATCACAGCTGTAATCTTTACAAATCAGGTCCCATTAAACAAAGAGTTATTTAAGGAAAAAATGGAAGACTATATTAACTGGTGAATCTTTCTGCCTCCTCCACAAAGTCTATATAGAATAGAGAAAGTGGTTTTCTTGATCAAGTACTTCTGCAACAATTGGCATCTACTGCCCTTCCGTTCAAGCCAGATGAATAAAGAGCTTGACTCTTCATGGTAAGTAAGAAAACAACACAATGATTAGCAATGTACTGTACACAGGTAGTCCTCACTTAATGACCTCTCGTTCAGTGACTGTTCAAAGTTGATGGTGCTAGGAATGAGTAGAACTTATGATTGGTCCTTGGAGATCCAACCTTCGCAGCATACCCATGTGATCACAGTTCAGGCACTTGGCAACCAGATCGAACTTACAATGGTAGCAGTGTTCTGCAGTTACATGATCTTCTTTGCAACTTTCCCTGCTCATTTCCCAGGAAAAAAGTCAACTGGGAAGCAGGCAGGGAAGGTCACAAATCACTCTGGTTAAGTTTCCCACCCCACCCCCTGCTATTCCTGAGCACTGCCCTACACCCTCCTTTTCATAGATCCCTACACTCACAAGGATCCATGCCCTCCTTTCCTCAGCCTTCCATGCTTGCTCTGATCCCTCCTTCCTTTGGCCTTCCTCTGCTAGTGCACACCTATGTTCTTGCCTCCTTGGTTTTCCTGTGCTTGAGCTGCATGGCAGTAACTCACATGCTGCTTGCATCAGGCTTCCTCCATGTTCGTGTGGCAACGCCACACTCCTTACCTGAGACTCTTCACTGCTTTCCACTTAATGACCCACACATATCTTGGGGTTACAATGGCAATCTGACTGCCTGGATTGCTGTTGTTAAGCAATGCGGTCAAGTGATGTTGTGCTTTACAATACCATGAGCAACGGCAATCACTGTGATCCCAATTGCCATTCTAACCTGAAGATGTGCAGAAAAGAAGAGCTGAATTTATATTAAGCATATGGAGTTATGTGTCTCTGACTCTCTGTATTAAAATGCTCAAAATGGTATGATCTTCCTGCAACTGAAAAGTGATCTGAATTTATCTGAAAGCTTGAGCACCACCTAATATTGTGTAACCACAGGATCATTTCAGAAAGTTCTACACCCCTTACAGTGATTTTACAGGGTTGGAAGCCTAGATCTCCACTCATATCTTTCTTCTGTGTGCAAATTCCTTAGAACAATATTGTGATTGTGTAATGTTTCATGATTGCTTGACTATTTCAGAAAATACTTGTTTTCAACTTGTGCAAAGACAGTCTTTTGCTACTGCAAACATGTGCAAGATATACTAAGTGTTTGTTTGTGTGTGTGTGAGAGAGAGGGAGGGGGGGAGAGAGAGAGGGAGGGAGAGAGGGACTGATGGACAGACAGACCTTGGCCCTTCATGACATACAAATTCTATTACCACTTTAAAAATGCAGTTTTTGAAAAAAACAAAAAGTTGTGATTTGATGTTAATGCCTTATTTTACTGCAGTAGAGAGAGTCAGAAATCAATGTTTCTTTTTCTTTTCCCCCCCCCTTACCCTTCCTCTCTTCCTCCCCACCGTTCTCCTATTCACTTTTGTAATTTGTATCTTATTTTATCTTATAAGTAAAAAAAAAACCTTTAAATCTAAAAATGCAGTTTTTAAAGAAATGCTTCCATTCTTCATCCAAAAGGCAGAAAAATATGCCCCCTTCATAGGACCACATCATAATCCATGCAAACGTGTGGTTTATATTTATCAACACTTTTATAAGTAGAGACCAATGAATTCAGCAAAGGTTAATACTACAACATGTTGTCTAGAATGATACTTACGCTGGTTTCATAGTCTTGGAATGTTTCTCATGAACGTAAGCACCGGCTAGACCCCCAGCTCCAGAATTCAGGTACTGTAAGATGGAATTCCTCATTTAAACATCCTCTTGATTTCATCATGCACAGAAAGCAAATCAAGGTATTTTTTCCTGTTTGGGAGAGTACTGTCATATTGTGATGTAAGTGTGATCCAAATAACTATGAACGGAGGACCCTTAAAAATAGGTTGTTGCTTTTCAGTTGCTAGGTTGTGTCCGACTCCTTGCCATCCCATGGACCACAGCACACCAGGCTCTCCCTGTCCTCCACTGTCTCCTGGGATCCACTCAAGTTCATGTCGACTGCATTGATGATATTATCTAACCATTTCATCCTCTGGAGCTACTTATAATTGTCCTTCACCCTTTCCCAGTAGCATATTGGCACTTTCCGACCTGAGGTGTCCTATCTTTTAGTCTTTTGATAATTGCCATGGGTTTTTCTTGGCAAGGATACTAGAGAGGGTTGCCATTTCCTTCTCTAGTGGACCATGTTTTATCAGAGAGCTCTTCGTCTTGGGTGGTCCTGCATGACATAGCTCATAGCTTCTTTGAGCTGCGCAAGCCCCTTCACCATGAGAAGGCAATGGTCCATGAAGGGACTATCTATTCAGTTTCTAGCCTTTCTTTAGATTGAGAAAGAACATTTAAAACGAATCCTTCAAGTTCTGTTGTGCATCAGTAGAATTTTTGTTTCATACTAATTTATGGAAAGTTCTCTCTCTCTCATTTTTGGACTCTTACTGCTATTTTTTATCCATTTTTAGTGATAAATCATTTTATTTAAGTGCACTATTCATTATCCTACTTAACATGTAAAATATACCAAAAGTTGTGTGAAATAAATAAAGGGTTATCCTCTCTGACATTTAACCAACTGTTCCATATTGGCTCTGAGTTTGTGCAAGAGCAACCGAAATTAATTACTACTAATTATTTCGAATGATAAATATATACTCACCTTGTAAGAACACCAGCAAGCGAAGTCAACTCCCCACTCATGTAAATGTAGTTCTACATTGCCAACAGCATGGGCCAGGTCAAATCCAACAAAGCAGCCCTTTTAGACAAAAAGATGTCATCATGTTTCTTTACATTTTTACTGAACTTTTTTAAAAATATACTTTTTTACAACTTTTACACAATTGTTAAGAACTTAAATATTTAAAAACGGACACATTAGCCTTGATGACTTGAACTTAGAAACAGATGAGGTAATGTTCCAAAAGTGCTTTTTCCAAATGGCAACAACATTTAGCTTCTCTGAACCTAATACATGTTATTTTACTGACTTGGGAGTCCATGTTGAAAGAAAAATCCTTTTTTAGATAAAATTCAGGTCCCCCCCTACCCCCACAAAAAAAAAACACTATACAGGTAACCTATCTTTATGTCTGCCTAATTTTCAGGGAGCCTAAGAACCCTCTTTTCATTTATTGTGAAATATTTCTAGCATTTCCATATTGTGAAAATATGTTCACCCCCAAATTGGAAATAAATTAAGAGAAGTGTTTAAAAAGTGCTAAAAATTCAGCTTAGTATATTTTTTCCCGTGACTTCTATACACATTTCACTTCTGAAACTGAAAGACCATGTAAGACACAAGCTATGGTTTATTTATACAAATTGCCACTTGATGGCAGTATGTTTAAATAAAAAAAAATAGCAGCAGAAAAATAAAATGTTGAAAAATATAGTACATTTTTTGTATGGACTGCACACTGAAGAATATTTTACATATTTTTTAAAAGCCTTTATAAGTATGGTGGGAGGATGAACAGCAAGGGCATAAATTCTCAAATCTTTTCTCAAATAAGAACACAAAGACTTAGGAAACTTTGGCTTCTGTCTTTTTCGCCATCTAAATTATTAAAGCCGTATTTCAATATATTAACTCTACTTGGCTGTATCTCCCTCTCTGAAAATAATTGCATTTATAAGTGCAACACGCTAATTCTAATGAAGCCACTAATGAGGCTGCCAGCACAGAAAGTCCTTTCAGGGTGAAAGGACAAACTTGCAGACTGTGTAAGTTTCAAAATAAAGCTGAAAATGATAGATTAAAAAAAAAATACAAGTGGGAAAATTAAACACTGCTGTAATGGATTTTTTTTTAGCCAGAATTAATTGCCATCAAACTGGAATAGCGGTTTTTTTTCCAGGCTAGAGGTATATCATTGAGATGTTTTCCAATGGTTTTGCAACCCCTTTTTATTTTTGAGGGTGGGTGGGAACTTTGTGGCTATTAAAGGTAAAGAACATTGAGCGCTGAATGTCCCAAATGCTTCATATTGCTGTTCTCATCCTTATATTTACAAACCTTGCTGCTGAAATGCCAGCAGCATTTTGGTTGCTTTAGTGGTGGTGGTTGAACTTCTGTTGGTTCTATCCTTAAATTTGCCTTGGTATTAATTGAGACATTAACTACCGAAGTAAAAGACACTTAAATCAATCAATCTATCTATTTGACCTTGCATTAAAACAGAAGTATTTAGAATGTATCGCAAGAATGTTTAACAATAGAGGAAACCTCAGAATTAATAATAATATTTACCAATAGCTCATATGGAATAGATTTGCTAGTCACTAGGCAAAGAAATTCATACAAAAATTAGCATAGTTCAAGTCAGGATTAAATTGAGCAGAGCTATTTGTTAAATACCGTCAGGAAAGGGGAACAACCCAAAATTTCTATCCTATGATAATAAATCCATTTGGATTAAGTAAGTAAAGTAGTTCTGACAGAACAGAATATCTGTAGCTTAGGGTTGAACTATAAATAAAGTAGTTGTTCATCTCTACATCTATAAATTGTTTACAATAACTATTCATGAGAAATGAGGGAAGGAGGGAAGGAAGGAAGGAAGGAAGGAAGGAAGGAAGGAAGGAAGGAAGGA
>WNWU01000006.1:14920975-15027576 GCA_012654045.1 Ptyas mucosa | reverse complement strand
GAAGGAAGGAAGGAAGGAAGGAAGGAAGGAAGGAAGGAAGGAAGGAAAATAAATGGTTATAAAGAATAAGAATAAATCAGAAAGAAGACAAGATCTGAAGCTATACTATAGCATGCCTGTTAAGCAGTACTACACAATTTACAGGGAAAACAGCACCCATAACAAAAGCCGGACAATTGGATGGTGATGGGATGTGTTTGGAATTAAACCAGCTGCATAGTAAATTCATGTCATGCCATATCTAGAGAATAAGATCTGACCAGAAAATATTGACTGAGTTGTACAATAAGGAGAAATAAGTTTGAGATGATTTTTCAAGCTTATTTAGTTCATTTAACATTTTACAATGAAATGTCTACGTGTATGCATCATCACTCTGGAAAGAAACTCAAAAAATTGATTTGAAAAAAATAAAAAATAAAATAACTTAATTAGCAAATATCTGTCAATGAGTGACAATGATATTCCTTAAATCCCTCAGTGTAAGAGAAGCTTCTATATATTACATGTCTTTGTTGACCTCCTCCTCCTCCTCTTCTTCCTCCTCCCACCCCCCACTCCCAGGTTCAGAATCAGGGCTAATACAAAACAAAAATACTGCATATTCCAGCTCTCATTTGAAGGTATACGAGAGATGTTTATTTCTTCAAGGCTGGACACTTGATTTTCATAATGCTAGATGCTTCAAGAATATATAATGCACAGGGACATGCATAAAGCAAAAGGAAAATAAACAAAACACTGTGTTCCAAGCATGGGGTAGGCCAGCCTTAGCCAGAACATTCTGCAAAAACATTTTAAGTTGGTTGTGTTCTGACTGAAAATACAAACACGCCTATCATTCTATCCCTTGGTATTATGCAAAGCACAGAAAACAAATGAGAAATAAGAAACCAAAGAGATTACAACCAAGAAATACATAAATAGAAAACAATCTAGTCTGTATCGTCACTATCCATTCCTCTCCATGAGATACTATCCTTGCAAACCATCATAACTTTCACCAGGTCCATACACGTCTCATTTCTCTTTTTTGGTGATGTTATTAACCCAAGATTTTCTTGATTTTCCCCTACTCTTCACTCATTCATTCTTCCTTCATGTATTTGTTTTGAGATTTAATCTTCGTTTATCACGTATTTTCTCTAAATCAAAACATTGGAATTCTCCTTAACAAAGTTAACAACCAATTCCTTTGTAGTAACAGTAACAAAGTTGGAAGGGACCTTGGAGGTCGTCTAGTCCAACTCCCTGCTCATGCAAGAGGAATTCGAACCACCGAACTGCCGACCTTTCTGATCGACAAGCTCAGTGTCTTAGCCACTGAGCCATCTTGGCATTCACTCTTGCTACGCTTCGCTCTGCACAGAAGAACAATAATCATATTCTTCTGTTAAGATGCTTGACCTTCTTTCAAATACCTTAAAACAAGTCACACATTCAACAAGCAGGCCACTTCCATATTTTAATAATAATTCTGACCTTGGCTATAATAAATGATTTAATAATTCCTCAGTTATATATCTCCAACTTTGCCTTTTAATGTTTTTACATTTATGATATCCTTTTTATTATTTTTTTTCTTCTTTTGTTGTTGTTCAGTCATGTCTGACTCCTTGTGACCTCATGGACTAGAGCACACCAGCTCCTCCCCCATCCTCCACTGTCTCTTGGAGTTTGCCTAAATTCTTGTTCATTGCCTCAATGACATTATCTAACCATCTCATCCAATCCCCTTCTCCTTTTGCCTTCAATCTTTCCTAATATCAGAGTCTTTTCCAATGAGTCCTCCCTTCTCATTAGGTGGCCAAAGTATTTGAGCTTCAGCTTCAGTATCTGTCCTTCCAAAGAACAGTTAGAGTTGATTTCTTTTACAATTGACTGATTTGATCTCCTTGCAGACCAAGGGATTCCCAAGAATCTTTTCCAGAACCACAATTCAAAAGCATCAATTCTTTGGCACTCAGCGTTCCTTATGGTACAACTCTCACAGCCATCATTACTACTGGGAAAACCATATAGATTTGACTACATGGACCTTTGTTGGCAAGGTGATGTCTCTGTTTTTTAATATGCTGTCTGGGTTTGCCATAGCTTTCCCCCGAAGGAGCAAGTGTCTTTTAATTTAAGGTATTTTTCCCCCTACACTAATATTAATAGCATTTATTTCAATTCCACTCTTCAATATATCACTATTATTCTCATACAAATCTCTGTATGATATTCCTTTCAGTCCAACTTATTTCATCGTATTTACTTTCAGTTCTGTTCACTCAACTGGAGGCTCCTTGATCAGACCTCTTTATCTACTTTTAAAGTATTTTTTTTAAGTTTCCACCAAATACACTTTCAGTTTTCTATGCCTCTTTTAGTCTTAACAATTTTCCTTGGTCTCTTTGACTTATTCTTTGCCACTAACTTTCTTCCGCTCTACACATTATGGAATAACTCTCTTACCCTCTGTTTTGCATTTTATAGGCGTTTTGTCCAAGAATCTTCTGTTTGTTTCTTATTTCCTATTAGCATTAACTCCACATGCTTCTATTGCACAGTGGAACATGAGATTTTCATTTGTTCCAAGCAGCTTCCACATCCTCTTGCTTTGCATCTATTTTCCATTCATTCCACTGCAAGAGCAAGTAACCTTCTAATATATTTTCCTGCTGAAGAAATATTTTCTTATTGCTGTTATTCAAATTTCAACCTAATTTCTTTCATGGCTTTTGTTGGAAACGTAGCCAAACTAAAATAATAATGAAATAGACTTTTTCAATGAAATCTTTTAAAAGTGTCCACAGAACTGAGCCCAACAATGAACTGACAAAAAAGAACCCATTTCAATGCAGCTCACGAAAATATAAATAGTAAAAAACATATTTTTTCTGGCTATTACTCAAGACTTTTTAAAAAAAGTTTGGACAACCATTTATCTGACATAGTACAGGGTCACTTGCTGAAGCAGGGGGTTGGACTGGAAGACCTCCAAGTTCCATTCCAACTCTATTATTCTATTCTAAAGAAAATTCACATTGAGAATGCACCCTTCTTTCACCTGGCAATCTGTCTGCAAAGCACAATAAGTAAAACAAAGCAACATAGTTTTTGCATTTGGCAGCAGATAGCCACACTATCTGCAACGCATATGTAGTACATACATATTTTTGTATTGTACTGCATTGAATGCCAACAAAGCAACAAAATGGCCAATTTCCAATGCTATTTTTGGCAAAATTAGAAGTGGGTATGGAAGTAGAAGATCGGTCAGAAATAAACTGGTTCCATTCCTATCTTGTCTCAATCACCAGAATTGTTCTTTCAAAATTCAGCATTTTGAGCATTGCGTACTTGGTATGATTTGTGCAGAGTTATCTGCAGGATCCCGAGATTGCATCCAAATGCACCATAACCTCCATTCTATCCATACATACTGTTTGCATTGTCACAGCACACAATCAAAAAGGACAGAGCTTATGGTATGTCACAACAGCTGGCCTTGACCTCCCTTGTTTTTTTCATTTTAGAAAATTTAGGGATTCTAAAGATATAGAAGCGATATGCCTTTCAGAGGCCTACCACAGCCTTTTCCACTATTTAATCACCTAAACATTTGGGAAAAAAAATCATTCCAACACTCTAGCCTTAACTCTTCCTATGATATCATGTTATTTATTTATTGGATTTATTTATTGTATAATAACTAAGACTTTAAGCACTGAACAGCTCTCAAAACATAAAACAAGATAATACTAAGATCTAATTATGCAATTTAATAAGGATGAAATCATTCTGATGTCAATGGTTCCACAATAATAAATCTCCAAAGAACTTGGGGAAAATCATTCAGAAAGCCATGGGACTTGCCACCTCAGGGGCCAAAGAAGCAATCTGCAGAAAACCAGAAGGCTAAGATGTGGCTCTCATCCTTTCAAATACGCTGGGACCCACATACTAGCTAATATTGTGTTGCAAAGTGTGAAATTGTTAAAGGTTTCTAAACTATTGGCAGATACTGTACACAAAGCTCAGAATTACAGTGAGAGCATTTTTATGTTTGTTCTGCTTGTTTTTCCTACAAGTGTTTTATTTTCTAATTAAGTAATGTTATCAGTGCACTGAGAAGTTGGAGTGGGGTTTTCTGGCTTTTTAATTCAGCTTTATCCAAAGTGTCTTGATCAAGATCGTTGTAGATAATGTTTTTGATTGGCCTATCTGGCTTGGTTGGTTGTATTGTTTTATATTTGCTTCATTGTCCTCCTTTTTACTTTTAATGAGCTAAATCTTCAGTTCGTTCAAATAATGTCCTAAAACTTGATTGCTTTTCTTTTTCTTTTCTTTGTCCCTTCTCACAACATTTTTCAAAGCTTTAACAACTCTCTTTTTGTAAAGCCAGTCTAGGAAAGTTACTCAGGTCACCCTGTTTAGTTTGTTATATGCAAATCCTTTTTTCATTTTAATCAGCCAGTCTCTTTTGCATACATAGTAATACAGCATCTTTTTTCCATGTTATTCTTATTGAAACCCACTTTCAACTGTCTCCTTACCAGAGATACAACCTACTCCTCTTCCTTAGATACAGCAGTCTACATATAGAGGCAGAGACTCTTAAAATTAACTTCTGAGTCTATTGTTCAAAAATATCCTTCAATATGTTGAATATTAAAATACTTTGCTCTATTCTGTTTCAATAAGTCAAATTTAAGTGTTCTTCTCTTTTAATTACAACCTTTAGTTCTTTCTGGTTCTCTCTCATCTCCAACCTTCAAAGTCTCATCCTACATTTTTTAAAAAGAGAATTAAAAACAAAAGCATTTTCTCATGGGATGGAGTCTCATAATTAAAATCTTATTTCAAATCCACCTGAACCCTTAGTTCATTTACAACTTACTAGAATCAAAGTTTTAACCAACCTTTTGCTATTTATTCCAAAATTATGTTAAGTCCTTAAACTTGTAGTTAAAACTTCTTTTACAAAGGACTGAAGGAAACTCACCCAGTGCTGTAAAACATGTTGATCCAAAAGGTTTTAAAAGCTAAAAAGTTAACAAGCAATTTCTGAAAGCAAGTAGAAAATGAAGGAGGTGAATACAATAGCTTTTTGAAAGACCCCAACCATGGTTTCAGCAAAGACAGTATCAGGGTTCCAAGTAACACCCCCAACGAAAGAAGTCTCCAAGGCTTGAAGTTCCTCAAAATTCCATTTTATTGGAGATATCATATTGGCACATCTGGGAAACCCCAAATATGAAAGCTTCCAAGTTTTCCCCACCCAAAGAAAAGTCGAAGTCCTGCCCAGCACCCACATGTCTATCACATGGTCCAATCAAAGTATCATGCCAACTGGAGATGCCTCCCAACTCTAGCCCTCCAGGTGCAGGGCAAGTTATTCTTGAGTCTCTGAGAAAGGAATGTTATTATGACTATATATCACCCATGCTCCATACAATCCCCCCTCCCCACAGTGGTAAATGTGGCAGGCCTGAAGGCCCAATGCAAAAGATGGCTTCCAGGCCTGACAGATAGCTTTCTTTCATCTCCCAGAGAAGGAAACCTGCCACTCTCTTGTGGGTAAACCCTCAACGATATAGTCAAGAGAGAACAAATTATGGAAGAAGAGCTATGCTATGTGAAAAGCTGAGGACTCATCCTCCCACATTTTTATGGAGAACCAAAAATTCAAAAACCAGGCATACCACTCTGTCTGATTGGTCTGCTATCAATGACTCTACCACACAACACAGCCAAAGAACCAGTGGTGAAATGTAAAATCTGTTACTACCGGTTCTGTGAACGCGGCTTGGTGGTAGTGATGGTGGGGTGTAATGTGACTGGATGGGTGTGCCCAACTTTTTATTTTACTTTTAAAACCATTTTTTCTACAACGTCTTCAGCTGAAGAGGTTGTAAAAAAAATGCTTTTAAAAGCCTCTGATGATCCCAGCTGAGTTGCCTGGTCGGCAGAGGCCTTTTTTTCTTTTAAAAACATGTTTTCTACAACCTCTTCAGCCAAAGAGGCTGTAAAAAAAATGCTTTTAAAAGCCTCTGACGATCCCAGCTGAGCCGCGCGATCATCAGAGGCTTTTTTTTTTACTTTTAAAAGCATTTTTTTGGGTGAAGAGGTTGTAGAAAAAATGCTTTTAAAAATAAAAAAAAGCCTCTGATGATTGCGTGGCTAAGCTGGGCATAGGGGGGCAGGAATTTTTGTGACCGGTTCTCCGAACCACCCGCTGCCAGGTGATCCGGTCCGAACCGGGAGCATTTCACCCCTGCAAAGAACCTACCAAAATCTCTTGAAATCTCATAGATGGAAGGGAACATGTTACTAATCCATCTTTAAAGTGCCTTAAGAAAATCAAAGGCTTAATAACTTAAGGAAGATATGTTTTCTAAATAAATTTGATGTAATTTTTATAGTGCCTTTTTAATGAAAGGGACCAACCACCTATGTGCAAATTTTCCTAATCAATGCAACAATAGATTTGTCATTGTATTTAGAATGTGTCCTTCCCTTTCTCCACGTTTTTTTTATAGTGTATGCACAGAGATAAAGCAAGTATTTACAATACCTTCTGAAGTTCTGCTGACCTCGTGATAAGAAAACTTAATTGACTATTGTTCTTTCTAATCCCTGAGGTTAAAACAAATCCCAGAAATGTGTCCACAGAGCCTGTCTTTTTAGTAAATTCCCCAAGGCTGGGTCACTGAAAATGAGTTACCTCATGGAGGTGATACAGTCAGTAATCTGCCTGCTTCCTGTTCAACTGCTGAGCTGAATACGAATGGTGTTAGCATCACCAGAAATTCACCCAGCAGTCTGGGTGAAGAAAAATGCAGCAAAATGTGACCAAGCTGAGGAAAAAACAACTACTGGATCACTTGCTGAGGAAAAATACCATGGTTCTTTTCTTACAGGACGATTAAAAGATTATTTCTAAAACATTAAAATAAATCCATGTCAATGGTTTAAATTATGCTGAGGAGGTTTTGCATCAATATGTATGCAGGTAGTCTCGACTTATAACCACAATTGAGCCCAAAATTTATGTTGCTAAGTGAGACAGTTGTTAAGTGAATTTTACCCCATTTTATGACCTTTCTTGCCACAGTTGTTAAACAGAATCATTGTACTTCCTAAATTAGTAAAATGGTTGTTAAGTGAATCTGACTTTCCCATTGATTTTGGGAAAGGTCGCAACAGGTGATCACATGACCCTGGGACACTGCAACCATCATAAATATAAGTCAGTTCCCATCTGCATTTTGAACATGTGACCATGGGGATTCTGCAAATGTGAAAAACAGTTTTAAGTCACTTTTTTTTCACTGCCATTGTAACTTGGAATGGTCACTAAATAAACTGTTGTAACTTGAGGACTACATGTACTGGCTGTTCTGGTATGTACACTATCACTATTTTAAAAAAGCAACAGATCTGTTTTCATGTGAAATATTGCAGTGAACGCCAACAAAGGATTTGTTGTGATATGGTTCCCAAAAATTAACAGTTGCTGCTAGCATCTGTATGCTCTGCTGAAATTTAGAAAACTCAATCACCCTGAAAGATGACGCTAAAAGAAATGTGTGTTTCCAATAATTTCACAGAAAGCTTAAAAACAAAGAATTTACAGAAAGGAATTTGTGTAGGAAGAACAATGATTATACAAATTAATTTTAAAAAGGACTTATTTGGAAGAAATTAAATTTAAACTGTATAAATCAGGGGACTAAAGAGTCTACTTTTTTGTAGAAATGGGGGTTTAAGTGGGGTGGCAGAAGTTATTTGTTATTGGATTCCCTTCTGTGATCCTAGATATATTTTTGCATCAAGGGCCAGAAACCAATATATATTCTCTTAGGAGCTATAGAATTGTAACTTTGGTGCACTTTGTATATACCTACATTTCTAAGTACAGTGATGGCTAACCTTTTCTGGACCGAGTGCCGAAAGCACCCCCCCACATACGCATATAGCCCCCCTGCATGTGCCCCGCCTCCCACGCATGGCCCCCTGCATACGCGCACATCCCCCTGTACATGCCCCACTCCCCATGCATACGCAGAAAAGACCTGAAGACCAGCTGGCCGGCGGGAGGTGCACGCACATACATGGTGGAGCTGAATTGGGGCAACAGATTGCATGCCCACAGAGAAGGCACTGCGTGCCACCTCTGGCACACATGCCATAGGTTCGCCATCACGGCCCTAGTACCTCTAGGAAGTGATGCAAACGACTGTTGAATGGAATTTTGTAGAATGGGATTTGCATATCCCTAAGATTAGCCAATGATATGAAATCACAGAAGGAAAACATACAGAAATATGTATTTGGAGCATGTGATTACTGAATGTATTTCTTGAATACATTCTACAAACCACTAGTTAGAATTGGTTCAGTACTGAAGAGCAATGTGGTGTATTTCCAAAATATAGTCCAAAATTTTATGTTAGAGTTAGGAAAATAACCTCTGCAGAGTGCAAAAGTTGGGCCTCTATCAAGTATGTAATTTTTAGAAATTAATTACAGAGCTGAATTTAAAAAATAGATAGGTAGTCCTTAACTTACAACCACAATTGAGCCCAGACTTTTGATTGTTAAGTCGTTGTGATCATTAAGCAGGTCACAACATGACCTGACTCGATGTTATGACTGTTTTTATGATGGTTTTAAATGAGTCACCATGATTGCTAAGCGAATCATGTGATAATTAAATGAATCCAGCATATCCAATGGGCATTTCCCCCCATTTTCTACTGGAAATCAGCAAAAAAAGTCATTAACAGTTGTAAATGGAAGCTGTTTTGCTAAGCACCTGAAATGCAATCATATGACCATGGTGTGTCTATTTGTGTGTCTGTGTCTCTCTGCGTGAGTCAACTGTAAATTCAGTGGATGGATCATAAGTAGCTTTTCTGAAGCCCATCATAACTTTAAATGGTTGTTAAGTGATCAGCCATTCAGCGAGGACTACCTTACTAGAGTACTATGTTATACCATTACCTAAGGCTCCATGACATTTTCGTTTTTTCACCTTGATTCTTTTCTATTTCTATTGCAAAGTTTGAGATTGCCAAAACAACTAGAGATATGGGCAGTTTCCCCCCCCCCCCCATGCTATCACTCTGCTAAACAATACTGTCTTATGCCGTGGGATGTCAAACCACCTAGTAGGGCTGCATTACTATTATCCTTCTCATCTTTCCTGTTACCTATTTCCTTTGCTTCTTATGATAATAACTTTGTTGTTTCTTTGATTTATGTTTATTGCTTTTATTAGTATCCTATTATGATTTATGTTGATTGCTTATGTAGTATCTTATGGCTATCACTAAGTGTTGTATCTCATGATTTATCATGATTGTATTTTATGATTATGACCATGATTTATCACTTGCTGCTTGTATGTACACTGAGAGCTTATGCACCGGAGACAAATTCCTTCTCACACTTGGCCAATAAAGAATTCTATTATATTCTATTTGTAACTTACTCTTTTCAGAGGATAGGAAAAAGGTTTATCAAGAGTTTTTAAACCGAAAATTTAGATATAGATCAAAATAATGGAGTACATAAAAAAATTAATGTGCTTGCACAGTGATATATATTCTCAATTTACCTGCTTGTAACTAAAGACTTCTAGGTGTAATAGCTGAAAGACCACAGATAGGAAATGGAAAAGAATTAAAGAAACCAGATACTTTCCCATTCTACCTTACCTCCTGCATTTGTACAGTATAAGAATACTGATTCTCCGGGACTTCCGGTGGGACCGCAACATCGCCGGACGCTTCTTTCCGAAGCGCCAACCCAGGGCTCCATAGAACCGCAAGAACAGCGACTATCAGCTGTCTTCCGGTTTGGAAACTTTCCTCCTGGTAAGAGGGGGGAAAGTGAGTAGACGGGTGGGGTAGAGCTCCCTAAGAGCGCCAGATTTTACCCATAATCTGGCGCTCGAAGATGAGAGTTCCCCGCTAAGCCTGTCAGTACTCCGGACCCTGGATGTCTCTGCTTTGCAGAGCTAGATGTCGTGGCCATCCCAGCAACCAACTTTAAATAAATATTTTTGAATCGAGCTGGCAGAGCACAAACAGCAAGAATAAAACAGCAAGTATTTTCTTTTTTTTTTAACTCCAAAGATTTATCTTCTTTAAAAGATTTTCCTTATGCAGAGAAAGTGAAAGCAAGATGGCGTTTGAGTTTCAACGGGGCATGAAGAAGTGAAAGTTAAAAGCAGTTATTGATAAGCCCTTGTTTGAAACGTAAAACTCTATTCTGAAAAGTGGATTAACCAAGAAAGGAAGTAATTATAATAATTGAAGCAGTAATATAAATTACAAATTGCAAGGGGTCTTTTTTTTGATACTTTTTTTTTCCTGTCCTTTTGGAAGGGAAAGAAGAAGGGGGGCAAGATGGCTGGTCTTTTTGAAAGCAAAGAAAGTAAAGAAGGGTTAATTAACCCTCACATATGGTCTATTTTGAGGAAGCTCTGAGCTCAATTACCTCTGCTTTATTGGGAAAAATTGATACTTTATTTCAAGCTTTTCAAGCTGGAAACAATGAAATACATGGAAATACTGAGTTGCAATCTAGCAGTGGGGGATTGACTGAAGAGCTGGGAGAAGGAAAAAAACAACAACAACAGCCTACAGTATTTTTGGAGAGCAAAATGGATGCGTTGCAGAATAAGGAGCAAGAAATTTTGGGAGCTGATGAGATTTTGGCTATATGAATTCTTTGTTACAAAGTCCAACCTGCAGTTAAAGAGCTGCTTTCAGAAGAAGTTATACTTTTGCTTAAATTTTATAATATGCAATCCCAAAAAATGCAAGATTATATTGGAGTTAAAAAAGGCAGAGGAATCAGAGTAAAGAAAAGAGTTCGTAAAAAGGAGAAGAAGAAAGACTGGAGACAAGGAACCCTTCTTGATGAGATGATGGTCCTTAAAAAGTATTGTTTAAGTGCTTAAAGATTTTGAACTTTTGGAAGAAAACATCCAACAGCTTAATGCCAGTTAACTAAGCGATGAGCGACGATGAGGAGGTAACCTACAGTTGTATTGGAATATTTTGAGAAGAATAAACAGATCACTGCAATGCTGGTGTGTTGGGTTGTGAAATAAGCCTTGACCTGAGTGATTTGGAATATTTTATTAAGGACTGTAATAAATTTGGACTTAATTGTAATTGCAGAAGTTTTAATGAATATAGTAAATTGGAGTTTTCTGTTTGAAGGTAATAAATATAAGGCAAAAGGACTACGGGCCTAGGGCAATTGCAGCTGATCTGGTGGTTTCCCTAATACGTCTGATGAACTTATTAATCTAATTTTTGGCTGGATTTGATGGATATTATTTGATATACAATTATAAAGTCACTCGGGGGGGGTTTTATATAAAGAAGTATTTTTTATTTAGGTGGGTAGACGCAAACGAAGACATTCTACATGCTGTTGGAAGACGTGAACATAAGAAGATTAACAACTGGTTTAATTTAGTATGAAGAATTTAAATGTTTGATATAGCTACTAAATGATGTTTTTAGTTGATTTGTTAATATGTTCTGATAAACTAATAAGACGTTTGATTACTGCTTTTTAGCTAGAAAATGTTTTTTTTAAAGTGTTTTAACTATAATTGGACCTTAATGGTTTAAAAGTGGAGGACGGAAGAATTTATATAATATTTTATTTTAAATTTGGGGTTTTTTGAATGAGGTTTCTTTTTTTGTTTTCAATGAAAGAAGTTATAAAATATCTTGTTAAACTGTATAGATTTAATAATCTGCTAAGTATGTATTAGTTAAATTGAGTAACGATAAGTTTGATTAGGTAATATTTAACTGTTTTATTAACTGCTGTAATTATAAATGGATACTAATTCTGTTAAATTAGATGAATAAGAAGAAAGAAGACTTGCTTTCCTTTTATTTACTTGTTTAATGATTATGATAAGTGAGAGATGGAGTTGAATTTAGGGGATTCAAGCTGTATTTTATATTTTGTATTTGCTCTGGGAAGTCGGGGGGGTGGTTGGGGAGGGGGGAAAATGTATGTAAAACTTTTAAAACTTTTTCAATAAAAAAAAAAGAATACTGATTCTCTTATTATTTGCAAAATTTCCATTATTCACATGAAAATATTGTAGCTATATTAATCTTACTGTTTACATTATAGTCTCTCTTCTAGGTAGAATAAATGCATTTTAACTTCATCACAAATATAAACAGGCATTCCAATATTATGTAATACAAGGGTGTCAAACTTGCATCATCACAGTGTCGTCACGTGACGTATCACAACTTTTTTCCCCTTTGCTAAACTGGGCGTGGCCAGCGCATGACACATCCGGCCTGCGGGCCATGAGGTGTAATATATAATGCACAAATTGTCTAGGCATTAAATAAGCCAATCAGTAGAAAGCACATCTAATCCACAGTGCAGTAAGTAGTTTTAAACAAACAAAAATGTTCAGGTTAGAACTGTATAACTCTGAGACTCTGTTGCATAATATATTCATGGTAATTGTTTAACTCTCTAGCTTAATGTCAGTAGAATTTTTTTTTCTTTAATTAAATTTACCTTCAGTGCTATGTCTCGGATTGTAATGTTGGAGCACTGGCATTTTAAAATGCTTTCCAGAAATATCAGTATTATTTATCAATTTCAATATATGTCAAAATCTGAGAAGGACTGACTGATCAACATCAGCCATACATGATTTGGTTTCTATTATCACCATATTGACTGATATTTTTCTTCAATTACTACTCCACGAAAAGAAGTCTAGTAGAGCATAGGGAAAATTCAAATCTAGAAGTACTAATAACTTCAACTCCCAGACCTGGCTGACTCAAATTATGGAACTGGCACTTCTGACTTATCTACACATTGTCAGGTTTTGGGAAGACTGATCTAAAGAATATGTTATTAACTATACCTTGGCTTGACCGGCTTTTGTTATTCTTGGTATGTCAAACAGCTGCCCGGTGTAGTACTGCACCCCACTGAAAAGAATTACAGCGATCGAGTCTCCTTCCTTCTCAATTATATCAAGGATATCTTCAGTTCTCAAGATTTCTTCTCCCTGAAATAAAGTTAGAACATATTTTATATCAGCCCTGGAAGTAATGGGCCTTGGATAGTACAGTGGTCTAAAGCCCTGTTATTAACATCAGCTGCCTGCAATTATTGCAGGTTCGAATCTCACCAAGGCTCAAGGTTGACTCAGCCTTCCATCCTTTCTAAGGTAGGTAAATTGAGGACCCAGTTTGTGGGGGCAATAAGCTGACTTTGTATAAATATACAAAAGTATGAAGGCTATTGCTTAGCGCATTGTAAGCCGCCCTGAGTCTCCGGAGAAGGGCAGCATATAAATCATTTTTTTTTAAAAAAATGGAATTGTCATTTTTATTTCATAATGTATTTTTTTTATGATATGACTTGCTGACTGCAGGAAGCCATCAAAGACAAATCCTTAAAATTGCAGTGAGATACAAAACTAGGAACCCTGGAGAAGCTTTTAAATAGTAATCATTACTTTAAGCTTTTGAATGGTGTTTTTTTTTAATTACAGTTCACTTTGCTTCCTTATATACTTCAGTTACCTGAATACTTCAAGGTAGAATTAATCGGTTGGATTTTTAAAAAAAGATACAAAGGGGTGGACAAATCTATAGCTCCTAAAACTGTTCATGGAGAAGTTGTATCAGTGAGAATTATTCATGATAAGTACAAGGAATTTCTGCAATGGAGGAATAGTTGCAGAAGACAACTATATCTTTAAGTCTCTAATGGGAGTTCAATGGAGAGAAAGAGAAGGGGGAGGAGAAGGGGAAGGGGGAGAGACGTTCCCTGCCCCCAAGGAGGATAGACTGGCCCACTGTATAACTTCAATAGCATAAATCAAAGAAATGTATATTACACACATTCCTAACTTTTAACCTTATATTAAGGTTTTGCTTCTGATACACTGCATTTGCTGGAATCATTTTTGTAGGCTGATCTTTTTTCTCTAATACATGACTTTGCAGGAGGTTCCTGGACTTCTCTGTGCTTGTTTAATTAGTTTTCAAGTTAGCTTGCGGGGAAGTCAAGTTCAGCCCCCTTGATTCTTGTAACATTCATTTGGAGTCTTCCTTTCCATGCTTGAAATCCATTCCTCAATGCTGTGCCCTTTGGAGTGTTAAAGAACAGCTTTTGACTTTCTTCCGTGTGAAATTCTTTCAGCGATTGAAATGTGCTCTCCTACCCCTCTTGAGATTTCTGTCCTCAAGGTCCAGCTCCTTTGACTTCCTTCATAAAGATTATTCTCTGCACTTCTGAACTTTTCTTAATTTTTTCCAGTTTCTCTGAATTGTTAAAATGTAATGCTCAGAAGTTGACCTAATAGTAAAGTTATGTCAGCCCAAAACTTAACCTTTAAACTTTTTGTAAGACTTCCAAGAATCGGTGTAAAACATTCAGAGCACTTAAAAAGTGCTGTAAAAATACCAAATATAATTTTACCAGAATATGAAGATAAATCATTGGGATTATTGGTGAATAGGATTTGGCAGAAAAACAACTATTGTTAGGGGATTGAAAAGAAGAAATGGTGAAATAGTTAATAAAAGAACCAAGGAGTAAATGGAATGAATGAATATCTTATGCTTTTTTCAGTCACATAAAAGTCTTATTTGGCAACCTTAGGGTTTAAAATATTTTGCCAAATTCAGCATGCAAACAACAAGATTAAAAGATTATTAACGACACCCCTTCTAAGACTGAAGCTAACTCATACATTCCTCTTGATACTTTCAGAAACAGCCCATATACCACAGAAAGCTATTAAATGTTTTACTCAATGGTATTTGTATTTCAGAACAATAAGATTCAAATAATCCAAAGATGAAAAAAAACTCTGAAGTTATTAACTAAAGAAAAACATTCAATGAAGAAAAAAAAAAACCCAAGATCTTTTGATGCTTTAAAGCTAAAATCATTCCATCCCTTCTTCAGTTCCTCACTGCAAGGGATGATGTAAAACATATCACCACCAAGGGATCAATTAAGCAGTGCAAACTCCAAATTAAGTTAAATATATCACTGCAAAAAAAATTGGCATAAGATTTACTAATTTGAAAGTAATTTCTATTATCATAATTATCTTTGAACATCTATAAAAGAACTTGAGAGAAGTTTCTTTGCTGAAAAACTTTTCTTCTGGAATCAAAAGGTCATCAGCTGTTCTACTGAAAAGTAATAAAAGTTCTTCATGTCAAAGAACTGGAATGCAGGGTTTTTTTTGATAAATTTGGAAATCACTTCTGTCCTAACCAGAAACTTTATTATGACTACTGCAATAATATGATGACAATATTTCAGTTATAACTAGTTTTTGTTAAGAACTGTAGTATGTGGATATACTGAAGGAATATGTTTATTCACTATTTTATTGTTTAGAGGTCTGGAATGTTCCAACCTATAGAATATGTGACCTTTACTAATACTTATTTACATATAAAAAATAATCCTCTTCTATATATTTGTTAAATAACTATCAGCTCCCAAACTAGGCCTCATTTTCTGGTAACTGTGTGGACTAATGTTCAGCTTCTTGATCTGTCTACCTAATAATTCAAATTTCTTTCCAAAACATTCCAGTAACTCTTTCATCCTTTCCATCAAGCTTATCCATTGTCTTCCCCTGCTTCTGTTTCCTTAAACTTGTCAAGCATGTTTTCCCCTAGTGCACTGTTTGTCAACTTTGGCCACTTTTAAGATGTGTGGACTTCAACTCCCAGAATTCCTCAACCAACCTCAACCACCAGGGAATTCTGGGCATTGAAGTCTACACATCTTAAAGTAGCCAAGGTTGACAAACAATGTCCAGTGAATGAACGTCTTATATCCAAAACACATGGTTTCTGCTTTCTGGTTATTGCCTAAAGTGAAACTATCCTGAGGCCATCTCTTAAGAAAAGCAGTTTAGGCAGAGAAAACTAGAGGAATAGTACTCTAACATTAACTTTTCTTTCAAAAAGAAGTTAACACTAAATTTATCTACCATTGCTATAAAAGTATGTAAGCTACTGGTTAACAAGCTGCTGGAAGTCACAATCATCCTAATATCCACATTAAGGAATTAATGTGAAATTTATTAATATAAAATACATTTATGTAAAACCCTGAAAAAAAGGAAATTTGGGAGCTGTTTTCCTAGGGTTTAAGGAAGAGGATGGGAACAATTATCCCCCAAGACTTCCTATTCCAATTTCTGGTCACAATCTGAGAAAAACCAAAAAGGGCCACAATTGGACTGAAAAACTACAACCATGGGACATTCAGTAGGAGCTGCAGGAGGATCAACAATGGCTTTTTGCTGAAGAAAAATAGTCTCTGTGAAATTTGGCCACTTTGCTGCCAAAATACAATGGCGCCATTTTTTATGCTTTAAGCGATGTGCTGAGGGCTTCATGCATGCTGAAGGCCCTGAGTTGTCTAGTATGATGCAAACCATGTTCCACAAACCTTTCGTGGTTGAATCATAAGCATACTCTTCTCCCTATCAAGCCCATGAAACTGGAGCTGAGACTCAACAGCATACTGTGAAAAAATATATATAACTTTTAAAAAGCGAACAAATGTAAAAGCAAAACAAAAATCATTTTGTTACAAACAACAAAAATTAATTAATACATTAGGCTCAAGATATGCAAAAGTCTGCATGAAAGAGTTTTACAGTAGATTAAATGACTGGCATTTGTCAAAGGATGAAATAGTAGGCAGGGTGAAATGCCTGTCATTTTGAATCAGAGTAGATAATACTGAGTAAGACATATAATTTATGCTGGTATCAACCAGTTCCTTAGGTTCTAAAGATAGGAATAGTGCTAAGTAATTGTCCTGATAAATTATTGTGTTATGACCTAGCATTGTTTACAATGACATATTTTAGGGCTACTAGACCCAGGCCAAAATATGCTCACTTTGGGATTATCTATATTTTTATAACACTGATTAGGGAGCCACCCCATATGCGAATCTAAATAACTTGATATATAGTCCCAGCAAGTGACAGCACTTGTCCAACCATGCCTGTGGAGATTCTCAGTCATCCAGGTCATGGTTGTCCCAAAGGTGCCTTTTCAAAAGACAACTGGACTTTGTTTGTCCTTGAAGACGTTTCGCTTCTCACCCAAGAAGCTTCTTCAGTTCATAAAGAAGATTTAGTTGAAGGAAAAATACAGTTCAGATGCCTTTTGAAAAAGCACCTTTGGAATGTCCAACCTTGCCTGTAGTTCTGCTATTGAGCAAGGTTAGGTTTCCTAGGACTTGGTTGGGAGACTATTGGGAAATATCAGACCATAAAGGAGACTGGACAAAAATCATCTTGGACAATATGGAAAGTTTAGGCAATGTCAAAAATGGTGGATACTTTTGATGAGGAACAGCATGTCAGTGACAGCATTGCGCAACCATCTGGGTTCTCTCTCATTATGATTGGGCTATAGAAGGCCAATTACTTCAGATGTAATCTACTTGCCTATCTGCTTCATTCCCAAAGAGCCACTAGCAATGCTGGGTCATAGCACAGAAAAGGCTCAATGGGAAGGTCTCCTTTTTTCTTCTAATTCTTTCCTACTTTGGGAAGAGCAAAGCTATTATGATTTCCTTTTGCAGATGGAGTTTCAAGGAAGAATTAGGACTGGATGTCTGTAGTTGGTAGCCCATGTTATCATCAGCAACTTTTTTTCAGCTTTACAACTGCATTCCATATAGCCCTTTCAATTTAATGGCGCTGTCACTGTTTGAATGCTGAGTATATGTAATAATATTTTCCCCAAACATATTACCTTGAAAAATGGAAGCTGTATTATATGCAACTTATGAATTAAGGTATTTGTTTTTTTAAAAAAATTCCAATTGATGCAGTTGTATTATCCCGTATAATAAGTCTATTGGAGGGAATGTTATGATGTTTAATTGAACAAATTTCTCATTGATTTCTAAGCATTTTGTTAAGTTTGAGATATCAGTGGTGACTCACAAACGTGAAGATTAATGTGTTTAAATCCGTGATGCATTGGCTATTGTCCTACTTTGTAGCACACAAATGATGTTTGATTTAGTAATCTAAAGCACCCTCGACGAGAATTTCTCTATCTGTCTGGGGATATAAAACTGTTAATGGTGTGAGCGTTGTATTGATTTGGTTTCATAAAGTAAAACAGCAACAAGAATTAATAAAACATTTACAACCTGTTGTTGATTTAGGTCAATAGCTTGCTCAGTATCTTTAAAAGACTAATCAATCAGTGTGGCAATTCAATTTTTTACTCCCATACAATTTTTATTTGAACAGCAACAACAAAAAAGGCTAATCAGTAAAAAAAAAATATATGTCAATCTCAAAAGTATTGTTTTTAACTGGGATTTTAAAGGTTTACTAAAAAAATAATAATAACAGCATCTAATAAATAATCAGGTAAGATTACCAATTTTTTTGGCAACATGCAAAATCGTATAGCATAAATATGTGGAAATATTAATTGCTTACATGATCAGAAGGAAATGCTTTGGCTTCTAAAAGGATTTTATGGCGATAGAATGTAGGCTTAAAAAATGTCAACTGTAAAAATAAAACAGATTTATATTATCTGAAATGAAACATTTCTTTACCCACCGAAAAGATAACAATAGCACATAGACTTACATACCGCTTCATAGTGCTTTACAGCCCTCTCTAAGCAGTTTATAGAATCAGCATATTGTCCCCAACAATCTGGGTCCTCATATTATTGACATGCTATAGGAATTTAAATGCAAAACAACATTTTTCTCAATTTGCTTGCTCTATTGCAAATTTGTAAATTCTATCCTAAAATAGGAATAGGCACTTGGTGGCATCTCAAATGTTACCAAATTCCGTCTATTTTAACTAGCATTAACAAAAAAAGAGAGTTTATGAGTATTACAGTATAACAACATCTGTTTATATATTGTCTGATCTTTCTGTCTAATAAAAAAAATGTAAAAATAACACTCTTACAACATATAACATGGAATAAAATCTAGTATATTTCAGAATATTACTTGGAGAATACATTAGAACAAGCTATTCTAAGATATCACGTGCTATATATAAATACAGCATACATAAAAAAATTCAGAAAGCTTTTATGAAAAGATGAGGTGCAAATAGAAATGTCACTATATTATTCTGTTGTGATCAGTTTCTATTCAAAGTCTATACAGAAAGTGGTATATAGTGTTCCTCCGAAGGTGCAGAAAGGTAGTTCTACTCTTTGTATCCCTAAAGTTTTGTGTTCCTTTCACTTCTGGAAATATAGTTTCCTGGCAAGTAAGTTATTCTGCATTGTAATAGCTTCTGAAGAATTTCAGGGTAACAATCAAAATGTCACTTTGGGGAGGCACATGGAAGCAAGAGTTGTGCATACTTTTAAATTCTGCTTTTAAGTGCCTGAAAGGAATCTGTTGATGTTATTTAGAAACCAACATTTTCTATTGTATACCTTTAAAAATTAACATATGCACTAACCACAGATATCCATCTGGCCTGATCTGATGCCATGGTACACAGCCAGATTTAACTTCAATCAGATCCAAGGCTGGGCATTGCACTTTGGACCAGAATCAAAAGATGGTTCTAGAAAAAATTAGTTTCCCATTTTTCTCTAAATAATATGAGAAACTGACATGCCAAAATATCAAACAGAAGACAATAAAACACGGGAGGAAATGCTGAGAGCCATAAATCACAGAGAAATAAGATTCCGTGAGTTTGGGCAAAATTTTCAAAAACAAAAAATGCATATAACCTATTTTTGAGCAGATGATTTTTAACATGATATTTAAGGTATACTTGCTCTTTCTGCAAAGTTCAAGCCTATCCTATTATAGATTTATATCAGCAGGAAGTATACTAGTTTCCTCTATTATCTGATAATTAATATCTACCAAACCCTCAGACACTGTTTTCATGTCATCTGATACCAAATATGCCTAGGAAGAGGATGTACATAGGAGTTGGGTAGCTATCTTCTATTTCTTCTTTGTAAGTACATGCTTGCATATCTTATTTTAAGACAGTTTGCATGTCATTTGAAAGCTAAATGTTGATTAGCTCCATGTCAAAGCACTGTCATTAGACAGCCCAAAATATTATTGCTGTGATTTGAAGGCAAGCAATGAGTCACTTCATTCCATCGCTACTGTACTATACTATCATTCATGTCAATTCTCACCTTTTTTTTTTGTTTGTTTGTTTTGGCATGTTTGTAAACCCAGGATAGTTATTTTAGTATACTATTCAGAATTCCTAAATCCAAATGCCAAGGGACAAATTTTAATCCAGCTAGAGATACCACATTGTATTGATGTCTCAACAGATGCACAAACTAATTCTGGACTATCTATTGCATAGTTTCATGTAGCTAGACACTATGTAGGTTATTATGACTTACCATTAGGAGATGTAGATTAACTGTCAAACCATTCATTAATGCTACCTCCTCATTACGAGCCCCTGAAAAGCAATTACACAGATGTTTCCTTATTTTTTTCCTTTTGTCCTATGCAAGGTCTGTTCCAATGATGTTCAAACCCCCATGATATTAGCTTGCTGTCAAAGCCTCTCTAATGACTGAAAGGTAAATATGTCTTTGATGTGTCACAATGGACCAATGAAATGAAAATGTTTCCCTGACCGGCTCAATACGCTACTTTAGCAGGAAAATATTTATTTTTTACCAGTCTAGTGTGGCAAATGAAGTAGATAATGAGGCAGCAACATTTCCTTCCTTAAAATCCATCTGTTGATTAGCTTTCATCATGAACACTTTGTTCAAATTCAGCAGGACTGTGCTTTGGTCTAAAAATATATATTTTCCATATAAATAATTAAACATAGCCCTCAACCTACAACCATTTAAAGATACAATGGTACTGAGTGAATGCCTGTTATGATCCATCTTCAGAGTTCTGGTCATCCAAGAGACCTGCAGCCATAAAATCACAATCTGGGTCCTTGACAATCAATTCACACTTTTGACTGGTTGTTACACACTGTGATCATGTAATCACCATTTACAACTTTTCCTGCCAGCTTCCCCAGAAATTCTATTGGGAAGCTGGCAGGGAAAGTAGCAACTCACTGGGGTCAATTTCCTCCACCCATGCATCTTCCCACAACTCTTTTGCACTTGTATCATGCTGGCCACTTGTATACTCCTGTGCACCCTCCCCAAATCTATGCTTCTAATGCAACCTCACCAACCTATGCCCCTTGCACATCCCCTTGCATATTCCCCAACCTATGCCATGCCTCTTGTGTACTCCCTTACATCCTCCCTAACCAGGGGTGAAATGCTCCTGGTTCAGACCAGATCGCCCAATCTGGTAGCAATGGCGGTGGGTGGTTCGGAGAACCGGTAGCAAAAATCCCTGCCCCCCCCCATGCCCAGCTGAGCAGCACAATCATCAGAGGTTTTTTTTTTTAACTTTTAGAAGGATTTTTTCTACAACGTCTTCGGCCGAAAAAATGCTTTTAAAAGTTTAAAAAAAAAAGCCTTTGGCGATCCCAGTTGAGTTGCCTGATCGTCAGAGGCTTCTAAAAGCATTTTTTTCTGCAACCTCTTAAGATTGTAGAAAAAATGCTTTTAAAAGTAAAAAAAAAAAAGTTGGCCATACCCACCCAGTCAAATTACCCTCCCCTCCAAGCCACACCCACAGAACCGTTAGTAACAAATTTTACATTTCACCACTGTCCCTAACCCACATCTCTTGTGCACCCTTCCCAACTCCCACATTTTTCACACACCCTCCCCACAAATCCTCGCACATATTTGTTGACCCACTCCTGCACTTTTCTGGCTGCAGCCACTTGCCTGCCAGCCTGGGACTAAAACTTTCTGCTGGCTTTCTCACTGGCTTTGGTTGTGGGAAGCTGACAGAAAGTTGCCTCGCCTGTCAATATATGATTTGCTTAACAACAGGACCTGGAACTGCAGGAATTGTTGTTACTAAATGATGCAGTCACAATGTATGGCCACAGCACTTAGTGATGTCAATTCAGGCCTCAATTGCTGTCATAAGTTGAGGACTCCAAATTGTGCTACAGGCAATAATCTTTTACTGAAGTGATCACTGAAAAACACATGCCATTAAAAATGAAGACTTTGCTTAAAGCTTACTCAAAAGTTTATTACAGCATATATAACACTGATTTATAACTGGTTCTCAGCCTGGAATCCAGAATTTTGATGTTATTAAAAACACAGCTAAATGGACATTGTAGCCACTAATAATTTATTTTCCCAACACACTATGAACAGCAGCATCCATTCCAATTTCTATCAGTTGATCTGGTAAGAGAAAAGGATGAGTGAATTCATATTAAAAAGGAAACAGCAATTATCCCTCACAATCTAGATGAAAATATACCTGCTAATCAGAAAGCCCTTTTAAGAATCTTCTCATTTTAGTCTGACTTGTTAAGCACATTTTTAAGGTGTGTCTGTCAAGAGAGAAAAGAGCAAGAAAACCTGAGGGTTGATGATAAAGGTGGGATGTTGAAAGGGAAGAAACCACAGATACTTTTAATGAAAAAAAAGTGGAGAATTTAAACAATATTATAGCTTCTCTAACGTTCAGCAGTGGAGTTTCCACATAGCTCCCTCAAATGCAACATCTGCACACTATTAAAAAGAGACCCTCAAAAAGTTAAAAGACCACAACACCCCCTTGCCAGCAATCCACATAGAGATAAGCAGAGATTAACACCAAGATTAATACTCCACCGACAATCAAACAGTAACCAACAGCCCAATCAAGGATTGATCAAAGACCACTTCCACCAATATTGACAGAAGAAGCCACTAATGTATAAACAGAAAGCAAACCCCACCCCCTTCTAGCACTGATGACATTACCTAGTTGGGTAATGAAACATCTGCAAGAAAACAACCAAGCTCAGAGTTCAATCCTAAAATACATAAAGTCTTCTACTGAACATCTTAACAGCCTTGTTAAGAAATAATAAGAATGGCACCGATGGAGATATCTGATAAACTGTTATACAGGGCTAATCCACACATATTACGTTCTGAAGCAAACCTGTAAACTTGTACTTCAGTCTGATTACAATGAATAACTGATATTATGCAATTTAGGATTGCTCTGGGATCTTATGTGTGAACTTTGGACCTCATGGCAGTGATTTCTCCCTCTGATTTGCGAAAGTAAAAATAACAATCACATGACCCTAGAACATTCTTATTAAGCCAAATTGAATTTAAGAAGTCTAGTAGTTTCAGAACTACATTCTATTGTATTGTCAATGAAATAACTCTTAGAGGGATTATAATTTTTTTGATTTCCCTTTTGTTCCTTCCTAAATACTTTTCATTGGCACTCTATTACCTAGCGATTGAACTTTTGCTGGTAAATAATGCTAGTTTCCGGGCTAGAAAGCAACTTGGTCCTGCAATCTTTACACATTGTCCCTCAGTATTTGTGTTCCATAAAGCTATATTCTAATTCAATGCATGCACAGAACTAGTTTCAAGATATCTGCTTTATCCTTATCACAATTTCTCTCCAGGTGACTTACAAAATAAAAATGATGTACAACAAAGCGTAGCAAAACATTTTAAAAACCTAAGTTAAAATAATTACACAATCTTCCTCAAGCACTTTCAAAATAATAGAATTAATCTGGCTTCCAAATACAAAAAAACTTGGTCCAAGGAAATCATGAGCAAATAAATGGGTCTTCAGGGCTTTTTATAAAAGTAATAATTAGTAGTAATTAATGATACAGCATTCCATAAGACCTGCAAAAAAGACCTTGCAGAAATAATATCCCCTGTCAGTTTGTTAATAAATATCTTTCTTTTTTGTTATATGTTCTTGTTCCATCAAGGGTCGTGTTTAGTATATTCTATAAATGAAAGTTGAAAATCTTGAGATAGTTGCTACAAATTTATGAACCCAGTATAGATAAATAGTAGAACAAGACCTGGTCCTTTTATAGCCTGATTTTCTTTCGAAGTGTGTCAGAAAAATAAATAGAACTACTTTCTATCATTTACAGAATAAAGCACAGCTGAGAAAGAAATGGTTAATCTGAAGTTCACCTTCAGAAGTCCGCCAATATCCTATATTGAATATGACATCACATTTTTCATGTGGGCTTCTTTACAATGATATATTTATTAAAAGCTTTTTTTATCAGATTTCCATGACAACAAAACAGTTTATGTATGCCCTAGGAAAATGGTGATGCCTCACAGTCCGCACCACATTTTGGAAGTAATGTTTCTATGATCCAATTAAGCTATTACAATATTCAATAACAAGTGTCCAGTAGACAAAATAAAGTTTGTTCCCTTGGTCTCATTATTCATCCACAAAAAAATTCACAGACAGCCTAAATACCCAGATGTCCTTCTTATAAATCTTCTTTGTGAAGGAAAACACAGACACACAGATACACACCAGCCTTTGGTCATTACTTCTACTGTAACTTTGGAAAGTATTCATTATAGTCACTGAATACAAGTGTAGGAAATGAGAAATGGGATAATTTCATCCCATCAGAAGATAATACTGGCAAGGTTATAGTACATTAATAAAATGCAGAAGGAAGAGGGGAGGGGGAGCCCCACAAAATTCTATTTCCTCCTTACATTGCTCAGCATATTAACTAGAGGTGGAAAATGGACTAAGACGGCCCAGGCCTTCAACGACCTTGAGTTTGTATTTCACAATGCATTTAACAATTGCAGCCTTCGTTTAAAAGAAAATGTGCGCTCATTTAAAAAGCCAGGTATTACAGAGCCATAAACCTTTAAATGGCAAGAAAGAAATGCTATGTACAGTCTTTATTCTGTTCCTGAATAAATCCCATGAGAGACAATATTCACTGTTTTGTGGAACCAGCCTCAGCTGTTCCTTCTCCTCCTCTTCTGTAAAATGTTAAGCATCAACAACAAAACTACTTAAATTAGTTTATTTTTATATGACAAGTGCATTAAAGAAACCAAACACCATCCTTTCAGGTAAATATGTTGCATCCTATTAAATGAAAATGAACATTTATTGAAAAATACCACAGTGAGCAGAGAATATTCTAATCAGGTTTTATCCTGTGCTTGATTCCCCCCCCCCCCCACTTTTTAAAAAATTTTTGCGCAAAGGCAAAAAATCTGGTAATTATCCAGTTGAGATGGTTGGTATAATGGCATCACAATTTGGAATTCTTGAAAAGATAATTTGTTCCCATTGTGAAAATGGGGAGAAATGAGAGTTTATTAACCTGCTGTAAAATCAGTAAAGTGAAATTTGCCACAATAAGCTTGGAAGATGAATGCCAAACCACTCTTTGGAATTTAGATGTAAAAAACCACTGGGGGCAGGGGAATGGAAAATAACCTGTGGAAGGAGGGAAAGAGATGGTACATGGTAGCACTAAGAGATCAGCAAATTTAATGGTATCGTGTCTGCAAATCTGGGTTAGGAAATAAAGCCCCAAATTAAAATATGATTCTCAAACCAAGAAATTACAAATGGTTGAAAAGACACTATTCAATTCACAATCTGTGCTGAGGCAGAAAATGGACTCAAGTGCTGTTTTGAAAACAAACACAATAAATAAAAATATAACCACCATCAATGATAATGATAACGATAAGAAATAGAATGACAGTGGCAAAAGAAAGCAAAGGTAGTACCAATAGTACTGGTTTTGGGTGCAACCCCAAAATATCTGAAACACCACTGGAAAACCAGCAGCTTTGGGAAGGACCTGATAGGTGGACAGAAATGCCAAATTCAGCCTAAACATCTGGCTGATTATGCCACAAACAATGAAATAATAAACTATTACAACAATAATATACATGCTACTCCAAATTATAAAAGTCCACTCATATTCAAAGAAGTGTGCACTGGAAAAATATATGAAAGCTGTATCTAGTATTGCATGAGGAAACTTTTTTTTACTCCTTTTGCTTCAGAAGTGACATTATGTTTCACTGCAAAACTCGGATAAAAAAAAACAGATTTCTTTCTCTTTTTTTCCCTGACCAAAGGAACAAGCAATGTGTAAAAAACAGATTTATTGGCTGTCTGGCAGATTTTACATTACATTTTCTCCTGTTACATTCACAGCCAGTAATTGCTTTGTTTGTTGCTATGCTGCTCTCTGTACTTTGATTTCCTCCCAGGCAGCACTGCTGTTTTGTGGACCCCGATTTGTCCTTATTTGCAAAATGGACAGTGGCAACAAAAACCTTTCTGAAGACCTTATTGAGACCAGGATGGGTTGCACTGCAGGAGTGAACTACATGCAGGACATAATTCCATAGAGATGGAGCAGATCTGATTCTGTAGGTAAAACCAGCAGCCCAAGAAAGGTTGGGACCCTCAGCTTTGCATGATACAGCAGCCATAAATATAAGACAAGCTAAGCTATGTTGTGGTCCGCCAATTGACAGCAGAGCTGGTGGCAGACTTGGACGATGAGGAGGTTCAGGAGGAACCATCTAGGGCCAGTGCTGGAGTCTGGGGAAGGCTTTGCGTCACATGCAGAGATAGAGCCAGGGCCGTCTGACATTTCCCAGCCACCAGAGAGGCAGCTGCCTTTGGAGGCTGATATGAGTGAGGAGGAAGAACAGCTGGTGCCGGTTCCAGATGCATGTATGCGCAGAGCAGTTAGAAGAGGTGAGCAACGGAGGACAAGGAGTCGACTCGGGAAACAAAGCACACATGGACACTGACTGGCCCCTCCCTGGCTGGAGAATAAATAGAAGAAAAGGGGAGTGGTTGTCGTAGGAGACAACAGTTCGTATTTTTGAAAATTTTGCTCATTGTGTTTCGTGCCACAAAGACTGTTTGCCAGAATTCAATTTGCAGCCTTTGGGCTGAGAGCTCACGGCCTTGCAATTATCCCAAGGAACTGCTAAGGTTTGTAACTGCAGTTAACTCCTTGAAGGACTATTGCCTGGACTTTTCAGTGGGTAAATGCAATTAATTCACAAGAGGTAAATAAAGAGGGTTTTTTATTCAGAGCTTTACTTATGTATTCCATTTCTAGCCCATCACAACCTAAATGACTGTCAGTGGCTTACATGATATACTATAGGAATATATAAAAAAACATCCATAGGAAGTCTTAAAATACAGGGAACAATTTACTAAAACAAAGTGACATAAAATATAAAGTTCAGCCAAACCAAGATAAAATAACAATAAAGTAAAAATAAAGATAGAAACCTGTCTGATCTCTTCTGGGATTAAGTTATATATTTTAGCCCAACCAGATCTTCCAAAAATAAAAACTAACATGTCTTCAAAGTGCACAGTGTCAGGGTGGCATTTAAACCCTATTCCCCTCCTGGGGTAATTGCACTTAATTAGAGGTGGATCGTGGCATTTACCTCGAAGCATACTCGATAAGCAAAATAAATCCCAGATATATTCTAAGAAACTTATTTTATTGTAAAGAAAATAAAAAAACACCTTACTGGCTAATTAGTTACATTTTGGCAGCGTTCCTGCCGGACCTCTTGGCAGGCGAACAAAAGAAGATAGAAAAAGAGTAAAGGAATGTTGACATGCGCTGTTAGCTTAGAGATAAGAGATTCTGCACATCTATGGAAAGTCTGAAAGTTCAAGCACAGCTGGCAAATTAAAAAAACGCATTGACAATCCCCTTCTTTGCCAGTTGAGCAGACATCAGGTACATCATCAAATAAGGCACATCTTCTTACGCAGATATTCGTGCTGAGCTGCTGGGAGCGGTTTGTTGAGCATGTCAGCAATCTGATCATGTGTAGATACATACTGCAATTTAACAAAGCCTTGTTTCACCAATTGTTTTATGTTTTGATAACGGATGTCTGTGTCTGGACCTAGAACCTGTGAAATGTGATTCAGAAATATAAAACACCGATTCATTGTCTTCCATCACAGTGATTGGTCGAATTGGACATGTCCAGATATCTGTGACCAAAGCATCAAACCAAGTTAGAGAATTACATGCATCTGAAACACAAGCATATTCAGCTTCAGTAGATGAACAAGAAACAAAATTCTGTTTACGCACTTGCCAATAAACAGGACATCCATTTAAGAACATCATATAACCTGAAGTACTTTTATGTGATTTCTTATCACTCGCCCAATCAGAATCTGCATAACAACATAATTCTGCATAATCAGTATGTGTTGGTTCTAACAATAACTTCATGTGTTTAGTGTGCTTTAGGTATTTCAATAATTTCTTAACGCATGTCCAATGAAACTGTTTTGCCTTTCCTACGTGTCGTGACAAGAGATTAACACTAAGTGCAATGTCGGGTCTGGTCCAACTACTAATGTACAACAGTGACCCAATGACTGAACGATAAAGTGTTTGATCCTCGAACTCAGGACTTGGTTCATGTGTCAAGTTGTGAAAATCTGTTTGCATGGGTGTCTTTATTGTGTTAGCATCCTTCATGTTGCAATGATGCAAAATTTGCTCAATTTTATCTTCTTGTGAAAGACTAAACCCCTTCCATGTTTTGTCAATCTGAACACCTAAATAAGTGCTAACATGACCTAAAGATTTCAATGTGAAGTATCTCTGCAAAGCTTTGGCAAAACTTTCCACTCATCTGCTTATTTGGACCAATATAAACTATGTCATCAACATAAAAAAGAACTATTTCCTATGCATTGTTAGATCTTTTTGTGAACACGCACTCATCAGTTTCGGACTTAATAAAGCCCATTGAATTTAGTTTGTCAGTAAGACATAAGTACCACATTAAACCAGACTGTTTCAGACCATAAAGACTTTTTTGTAGAAACCAGGTATCCCCTTCTTGCTGTCGGAACCCTGGAGGACCTCTCACGTAGATCTCTTCATCTAAGTCAGCATGTAGATAAGCCGTGTCAAGATCAAACTGGAAAACTTCTAAACCAAGGATAGTTGCAGTTGCTAAAACAATTTTTACACTCTCAGTTCGGACTGTCGGTGAGTAGGTATTTGTGTAGTCCTCAGGATAACGTTGAGCGAAACCCTGAGCTACAAGTCTGGCCTTGTACAATGACTCACCATTTGGCTTCTTTTTGATTCTGTAGACCCATTGAGTGCCAATGACCCTTTTGTTTGCTGAAGGTTTTGCAGGTGTAAACACCTTAAGTTTCTTTAGACTGTCCATTTCAACCTGAATTGCATCATACCACTTCTCTTGCTCTGAATCAGGAAGATACTTGATTTGTGTGAATGTATCAGGTGGAAGTGTAACATTGCAAATCAAAGGCAAGGGTGTTTTTGTCAGTTGCCACGAAAATCGTTGTGGAGGGATTCCTTTTGTGGCCCTCTTGGAATGCCTCGGAACATCAGTCCATTCTTCTTCTGCTTTGTCCTCGTCCTCACATTCGTCGCTAGCATCAGCATCCACGGCTTGCGAAGACGGAACATCAGGTTGAGAAGAACTAGTGGATGGAACATTTGCCTGTGAATCTGGGTCATCAGACTGTATGGCATCAACAACATCATCTCTAGGAAAATAAACTCCAGGATCATTGGAATGAATCCTAGACCAGTCAACATCTTCCTCAAAATTAGCGGATTGGGAAATCACAATTACATGTCTGGAGTCAATAAATTTGCTCCATTTTGAGTTATCATCAACACCATAAATCTCAGTCTCTTTGCTACTGGACCTCCTTTTCTTCTTTGAGCTAAGGGAATGTTCACCATAGCGTATGAACCAAAAATAAGGAGTTTTTGAGATCGGGCTTGTAACCATACATCATGAAGAAAGGAGTCTGATTTATTACACTGCTCCAAGTACGGTTGACAATGTAATTTGCATATTTGATAAATTCACCCCAGTATGGCATACTAAGGTTGGCGTCTTCTAGGAGACAACGCATCATGGTTTGCAGGACCCCTTGTCATCGTTCTACAACTCCGTTATGAGCCGGTGTGTAAGGAGCTGAAGTCAGATGACTAATTCTGTTCTTACGCATCCAGTCCTGGAAACGCTGAGAAATGAATTCAGCACCACGATCACTCTGGATTCTGGCGATGCGAACTTGGTGTTGGGTAGAGACAAGAGCTGCAAAGTCTTTAAAGATCTGAAAGGTCTCAGATTTTTCTTTCATGGGATATACATATCCATATCTAGAATAATTATCAACAATTGCTAGGAAATATTTTCTACCACCAAGTGTTGGCGGAAAAGGACCAACTATGTCAGTGTGAACCAAATCAAAAATGCGTGTTGACAGGCGTGTAGCATGTTTGGGAATGGCTGCTGCTTTGGATTTGGCTTTCTTGCAGACAGCACAATCCAAAAACACCTTACACCCCTTTAGATCCAAACCTTTTGCGAACTCCGGCATTTTTCTAAGAACACGGAAACTGGCATGCCCCAATCTTCTATGCCACTTGTGGATACACCTGGAATGCAAAGGTTTATCAGTTAGTAAATTTTTAATATTGACAGTTTTATGAGGAACCTCAGGTTTGCTCTAAGCAACCTGTTTCCTAATTTTCTTTTTGTTGGCTTTAGGAGCCTTTGGAGTAGCAACAGGATCTCTCTCTGGAACATCTCTCTCTCGGCCTGCGCTCTCCTTCTTTGGAGTTTGTATACTTGCCTGTGTTTGTGATTTAGGCTTTGGCTTTAAGTAATAAACACCACCAATCAACATGGTTTCAGCAACAATATCTCCATTTTTAACTATGTAACTTGATTTCTCAAGGTGGTGAACCTAGAACTTTAAAAATCTAGACAAGTGAGCCTGACTAAGCAAACTGCTATCTGCTGTTGGTATGTAATAAACATCAGGGATGAATGTATCGAGCTCTTCAACATAAACAGTTCCTTTTCCTTTGACCTGACAAGGATGATTGGAAAAAGAGTAAAGTTCACGTAGTTCAGGTTCAGGCTCGTGCATCTCTGTGAAAAGTTCCTTTCTGTAGGTAATATGCAATGCTGCACCACTGTCCAAAGTCCACAAAAGCCATCTGTCGTACGCTGGATGAGGTTGTGGATCGTTGGTTAAAGCCAATGTGACAAAGCTTTGGCAAAACTTTCACTCATCTGCTTATTTTGACCAATATAAACAACATCATCAACATAAACAAGAACTATTTCATATGCATTGTTAGATCTTTTTGTGAACACGCACTCATCAGTTTCGGACTTAATAAAGCCCATTGAATTTAGTTTGTCAGTAAGACATTTTAAAGTTTTCCATCCCCCCATTATGAAAGGATGGACAGGAAGACCTTCTGCCTGACCACTATGATTTGTTTCATATTACATTGACAGAATCTGATAAAGTCCCTGAAACAATGTCTTCTTTTCAGGCTGTGGACTGCAATGGAGTGGAGAAGATACACTGTAGTATGAACTCTGTTATCTTGATCCATAACTCTCCTGGTGCCTTAAGAAATGTGATGGGCTGGGGCTAGGAGACAACCAACACTTCTGAGACAAAAATTACTGCATTCCAGTTTAAAGGAGACAGTGGTACTGTGCCTGCCCTCAAGAAGCCTTGCTTTGACCGGGACGTCCGGTGGCACCGCGACGCCGAATGGCGGTTCATTAGGACCGCTAGCCCCGCGATTCTGTAAAAGCTGCTAGAACAGCGACGATCGGCTGTCCAGCAGCTTGTAAATCTTCCTCTCGGGAGAAGAGGAGGAGGAGAGCAGCCAGGCTTTGGTAGAGTCCCCCTAGAGTCCCAGGAAAAGGCTTGGGGCTTGAAGGGTGAGAACTCCCTGAAAAGCCTGACAGAAACTCTGGACACGGGACACTTCTGCTATAAGCAGAACGAGACGCTGCGACCACTCTTGCTACATTTTTGAAACAATTGGATACAAAAAGCAGGCAGAGCGAAGACAGGAGGGACTCTAATTGCAGGTATCAATCTTTAACTCCTGGGTACTGAATACTTCCTTCTTCCTTGCAAAGGGGAGAAAGTAAAAGGAAACCATGAGACCTTGCTGGCATGAAAATGAAACCTAATTTAGCGCTGGTAGTTTTCACTGACCATTACTGAAACTTGCTACAAAAGAAAAGAAAAGGATTAATTTGGACTGCTGATAAATTTTAAAATTAGTTGAAGATTGGAAACTAACTGGACTTTTAATTGGACTTATTGGATTTATTGTTCTGGCTGCAGCAGATAATAAAAATAAATAAATAAATAAAAACCCTCTTTGTTTAAAGTGAAGCTCAAAGTTGAAAAATGGCTGCCAGGCAAATAAGACCTGCTGTGCCAAAAAGTGGAGGGTCTACCCCTACTCAAGGGTCTTCCCCTGCCCAAGCTTCTAAATTGCAATCTTTGTTAGCTCCGGCTGATCCACAGATTTTAACATTGGAAGCTTTGCAGCAAGCTGTTAAATTGCAATCCCTTGCTTTAGAAGGGAAATTTATTACGGTTCTTGAAGAAAAAATGAAAGGTATGTCTGGAAAACTGAGTGAAGTGTCTGATGAAATGGCAGAAATTAAAGATGTGATTCAAACTCAAAATAATGAGATCAGAGAAGATATACTTTTTGCATTTCAGGGTCTGGCACGTCATGTTGAAGGGTTAGATGAAAGATTGGAGGAGATCAATCAATCGAATATAAATTTGGAGACTAAAGTGGGGGAAGTGCAAACACAGATGGAAAGGGCAGAGCTGGATATGATGATGATACAATACAGATCAATGGAATTTGCAATAAGAATAAGAGGCTTGAAAGAAAATAACCAAGAGGAGAGAATTGTTTGCAGAAGCTTTTGTACAAGTAATTGGGGCAAGAAAGGAGGATATACAATGGCAGTTGGACAAAATTTTTCACGTAAATTTATGGGTGGCCAGACAGAGAAACCTGCCAAGAGATATCGTAATTTACTTCACAACAAGAAAATTAAGAAATGAAATTTTACAGGCTTCTTATAAGAATAAATTCTAAGTGGCAGGGCAGGAGGTTTTAACACTGAAAGAAATTCCCCCTAAAATGTTGAGATCAAGGAAGGATTATGCTTTTTTGGTGGAAGAATTCAGAAAGCATCAAATACAATTTAGATGGGAGGTTCCAGCTGGACTGGTGGTGAATTATTCTGGACAGAGATATCGTCTTACTATAGTATGGAAAGCGAGAGATTTCTACTCTAATGTATTAAAGGCTGGTAGCTCATCGTCTCCAGAAACCAGAAGAAGAAAAGAAGCCAGGGGTGCAAGCAAGGGAGACAAAGAATCTATACAGATTCAGACACAGGCCCAAGGGGGGGGCTTGATCGCTGAGGAGGAGTTAATAGAACTCGAGAGTACTGCCCAAGACATGGAAGCCCTCGGGATAATAGCGGAACCCAACGACCAAAGACAAACTCGAGCTGCAAAGAAATGCATAGAGGAGCTAAAACAGCAGATTCAGATAAAAACACAAGAAGTGGCAAAAACAGAAGCTGTGGGAGGGGCAAGGCCTAAGATCAAAGTTGAAGATGATCTTCAGCTAATGCTTCAGAGGCTTCAATCTGCCAAAGATGGCAAATAAATTCTTAACTTGGAATGTTAATGGTTTAAATTCACCGCAAAAGAGAAGGAAAATATTCCATTATTTGAAGCAGTACAAAAATGACATTATATGATTACAAGAGACACATTAGAATGCAAGATCAAAAATACTTAATAAATACAAGGTTAGGACACACTTTGTGGCATCGGCACCAGAGAAGAAGAATGGTATAGTCATATATCTTAAAAAAGGCTTAATAGCCAATTTAATTGAGGCTGATGTTCAAGGAAGATATATTGCAATTGAAATTTTAATAAATGGAAAAAAGGTGCTTCTGTTAGGAATATATGCTCCAAACCCACAGCAAGAGAAATTTTACAATTTCGAATTGTATAATTTAGAATTGTTACATTCTAAATTAATACAATGGAATTACAAATTGCATATATTGATGGGAGATTGGAATGGAGTTTTGGACACTAAAATAGACAAAAAAGGATCTTTGCAAAATATTCAAACACGTGCTAGACTGCCTAAATCCTTTTTTGACATGATGGAGGATATGGAGCTGAGAGACATTTGGAGAGAACGGAATGCTAAAGACAAAGATTTTACCTTTTTTTCTGATAGACATCAGTCATTTTCTAGGATTGATTTTATACTAATTTCCAATGATTTTTTTTCTAGGGTGAAGAAAACAAAGATTTGTCCAAGAACTTTATCAGACTACAGTCCAGTTTGGATGGAATTAGAGTATGAAATGGGACCCAAGAGGTCCTGGAGACTGAACGAAAATTTGTTTAGATATGAGGAAAATGTGAATGAATGTAAAAAATTTATGAAGGAATTTTTTGTTATAAATATGCATATAGGTACATCTATGGAAATGGTTTGGGATGCAGGTAAAGCATACATGAGAGGTATTTTAATATATTTGAATAATAAACATAGATGCAGACAGGAAAGAAAACGGAAGGAACTAGAGGAGGAAATAAAGAATAAAGAGCAAATATTAATATCAAATCCAACAGATAAGAAAACAGAAGCAGCAATTAATCTATTGCGAGGGCAATTTAATATGTTGATGGCTGATCAGGTGGCGACTAACTTGCAATATGCCAAACATAATACTTTTTGTAATGCTAATAAACCAGGTAGATGTTTGGCATACTTACTTAGGAAAAAACAAGTCACGTGTTATAGAAAAAATAGAATATAAGGGTAAAGAGGTATATCAGCAAAATATGATTAAAAAAGCATTTTTAGAATTTTATACCAAGTTGTATACTAGTGACGGAATTCAAGGTATAGATATAGATAAATATTTACAAAGGGAAAATATTTCTATTATTTCAGAAGAACAAAGGGAAGGCTTGAATAGATTGATAACTTCTCAAGAAATTGAGTTAGCAATTAAACAATTGAAAGCGGGGAAAGCCCCAGGCACAGATGGATTGACAGCTGTTTATTACAAAAGTTTGCAGACAGAAATGGTTGAGCCACTTAAAGAGTTATTTAATAAAATACAAATGGGAGGAAAAGTACCTCCTTCTTGGAGGACAGCATTTATTTCCTTGATTCCAAAGGAGGACCAAGATCTTACTCAGGCAAAACATTATAGATCCATATCACTCTTAAATACTGATTATAAGATTTTTACTAAAATACTAGCAAACAGGTTGATGCCAGTTATGCAACAAATGATTCATAATGATCAAACCGGTTTTATTAACAGGAGATATATGAAAAGCAATGTAAGGCAAATAGTTAATATACTGGAATATTTGGGAAAGAACAACCAGGTCCCCGCGGTGCTCATATTTTTGTATGCAGAGAAGGCATTTGATCAACTGAATTGGAATTTTTTTATTGAAACTAATTGACAAAATGCAATTTGGAGAGTATTTCACACAATCTATTAAATCAATATATCAGCAACAGACAGCACAAGTAATAATTAATGGAAGTTTAACAGAAATTTTTAATATAGAAAAAGGTACTAGACAAGGATGTCCCCTATCTCCATTATTGTTTATCTTGACTTTGGAATCGTTATTGAATAAAATACGTGATTCAGATAAAATAAGGGGAATTAAAATTAGGAAGGATGATTACAAACTAAGAGCATTTGCAGATGATTTGTTGTGACGTTGACCCAACCAGTACAATCGGCTACAGGTTTGATGGAAATAATTAATCAATATGGATAAGTTTCTGGATTTAAAATAAATGCAGGGAAAACAAAGATAATAACTAAAAATATGATTGCAAGCCAAAAAGAGGAAATGGAAAGAATAACTGGATTCAAAATAGTAAATAAGGTTAAATATTTAGGTGTTTATATTATGACATCAAATGCAAAATTATATAAGTATAATTATGAATTATTATGGCAAAAAATACAGAAGGAGATGGAAAATTGGAAAAAATTACAACTATCGTTATTGGGAAGGATAGCGGAAGGATAGCGGCAGTGAAAATGAATATTTTACCGAAGTTCCTATTTCTCTTTCAAATGATACCAATATTGAAAAAAGACGGAAATCTGAATGAATGGCAGAAGGGTATCAGCAACTTTGTGTGGGCAGGAAAGAGACCAAGGGTAAAGCAAAAAATAATGCAAGACATATTTGAAAGAGGAGGCCTCAAAATGCCTAATTTAAGATTATATTACGAGGCAGCTGCCTTATCAGCAATTAGTGATTGGATTAATTTAACAGAAGAGAGAATATTGAATATTGAGGGATATGATTTATTATATGGGTGGCATGCATATTTACTATATGACAAAAAGGTGGACAAGAATTTTAGAAGTCATATACTGAGGAATGCATTGCTATGTGTATGGAAAAAGTATCAATATAAATTAAATAGTAAATTACCCATATGGGCAATACCTAGACATATAATAGAAAATATAAGTATAGAACAGAAACAAGATGTGATTACTTATAAAGAGCTTCTTATTATGGAAAGAGGTATATTGAAGTTAAAGTCACTAGAGGTATTAATGCAAGAAAAGATAATACAAACTTGGTTTCAGTATGGACAGTAGATGGAAAGAAGATCAGAAAAGTGGTATTTTACAAAATGATGAAAACTTGATAAAACAAATTAGGGACCAAAACCCAATGCATATTAAAAGATTGTATAATGCATTGATAGAAATAGATTCAGAGATGGAATTAGTGAAGGATTGTATGATAAAATGGGCACAAAATATTGAGGAACCAATAATGATGGAAACGTGGGAAAAAATATGGGTTAGAAATGTAAAATTTACTCAAGCTCAAAATTTGAGAGAAAATTTTTACAAAATGTTTTATACATGGCACTTAGATCCCAAAAAGTTAGCTTGTATGTATCCCAGTTTACAGTCTACGTGCTGGAGATGTAAATGTGATGATGCAACATATTATCACTTATGGTGGACATGTAAAAAAATTAAGGCATTCTGGATTAAGATATGGTGGATTATGCAAAATATTCTTAAAAAGAAGATAAAATTTACTCCACAATTTTTTTTATTGGGTATAATTACAGATTGTACGGTGATAGAGACTAAATTGATATTGAATCTAATAACTGCAGCCAGATTGTTGGTGGCACAGTACTGGAAGAAGGAAGACTTACCTACTATTGAGGAATGGACATTAAAAGTAACCAATTTGGCAGAAATGGCTAAAATATCTGCATATTTAAAGGACTGTTCGAATGAAAGATATATATCGGAATGGAGAAGATGGATTGACTACATCCAGAATAAATATGAGACTAAAAAGTTACAAATAGTTTATGAATGAAATACTTAGGTAGATTTTTTTATACTTATATATTTTGGTACGTAAGGGGGAGTTAAAGTTCTGAGGGGTGTTTAGAGTTTATAGTTAGGTTGCTTATGTTTGATAATGTTTGTTTTATATTTTACCCTGTATTTTGCTCTGGGAAGTTGGGGGGGGGAGGGATAGGGAGGGGGGGAGGAATAGGTTTGTGTAAAACTGTAAAACTCTTTAATAATAAAAAAAAAAGAAACCTTGCCTCGACCAACCACTGCTATTTTAAGAAATGTTGAGAAGATGGTAGAGCCCCATTTATAGATTATCCCAAAATGAATTGTGAACTACTTTCAGTCAGAATGGGCATGGGATGTATATCTAGTATTACATGCTCAGGATCAGAGGTGGGGTGCTGTCAGTTCGGATTAGTTCGCCCAAAACAGTTGTTCCGATTCTGAGCAGTTCAGAGAAGTGGCAAATCCGACCACCAGCTGGCCCTGCCCCCGCCTGTTTTTCAGGCTGTTTTTCCAGCCAAAATCGGCCTGACAATCAACCTGAAAACGGCCCAAAACACGCTGTTTTTATGTGCTCCTGTTTCTGTGTGGCACTCTCCTCTCAATGCTAGCAGCCATCGGTGCCCCCTTCTCCCTCTCCATCTCTGCTGCTGAGCGATCCCGTGTGAAGAAGGGGGCTAGCAGAGAGGGAAGAGTGCGAGGTTGCAGCTTCTGGGATGAAAGGACCCGAGAAGTGTCTGGGTCCAGCTTACCCAGCTTCTCTTCCTCTCGCAGCCAGCTTTCCCAATCTATCTTGCCACAGTCTCTTTCTGTCTCTCTCTCACTCACACACACACATACACACAAACATGTTGGATCTCTCTTTCTTCTCACCCCCCTCACCAGAAACCCCCCTCACCAGAAATATAATGGGAATTGGGACATTGGGCTTCAGTGGTTTCACTTCTTCCTGAATGGGCAGTTCCATCTAGTAGCATTATAGGAAGAGAAATCAGGCTGGCTGTGTGCTCACTTGATTTTTTAACATCTACATGAAACTACTGAGAGGTTATTCATTGGTTCAGAGTGAGATCTCATCTATTTCAAATTTCTACATAGGTTGGGCCAGAGATGCTGTGATAGTCCTGACTCAGTGCTTGAAGATGGTTGAGGTCTCTGAGACAAAATAGGCTGAAGCTGAATTCCAGTAAGGCCAAGTTGCTGTATGGGCAGGATTATCTGCCAGCTCTGGTGATAACTCTTCATAGAGTGGTACTCTAGACCGGCTGTTCCTAGATAGGCAGGTAAAGGCCTTGGCCAAGGGCATCTTTGCCCAAATCCGTCTAGTGGACTTGAAGAGAGTGGTCCAGCAACACTGCTTGTCTGGTGGCCATTATACGTTTGGATCACGTCAGTGTGCTCTACCTGGGACGGTCTTTCAAGAAAAATCAGAAGTCGCAACATTTCATATTTCATGTGATAGAGAATGAGGGCTGCCACAAATATGTAACACCTGTTCTGTGTTATCTGCATCGATGCTAATAAATTTCTGGGTGGAATTAAAAATGCTACTTTTAATATGGCTTGCTACTTAGCTAGTTATAGGACTAAAAAAATGACAAATCTGATTCACCTAGCATGTAATATTTACCAACATTTTCTGGCAGTTCCCTAATTATATGAGGTCAACAGAGCAAGGACTTACAAGCAAAGCTTTTCAGCTGCAGCCCATATACTTTGGAAGAGCCGCTTTTTTGGGTCTAATTAGCATGCCGATTAATGGTTTTGCAGAAATTAGTAAACAACTTTGTTCCAGGGGACATTCAAGGATTGAAAAGTGCCTGATATCTGCACCTTTTTCATTTATCATTTGTTCTTGTTTTAATATTTTATTTTTGTTGCTGTATTTTTTTGTGCTGCTCTGTGTAACAAGCCAAAAGTCCAATGCAAATTACAATAATATATGAATACACAAAATAAATGCATCCATCCACTACATATATATTTTTTGCTCTTTAGGAAAGGGTCTGAATGAATTAATTCTACAGCAATTATAATATATATGAATCTATTGATAAATGGAAGGCTTATTAGAAAGATTATTAATAGGTGCATATTAAATACAGATTGAAGGAATGTGGTACGCAACCAAAATTAATCAAGGATGTTTCCCTGATGCATTTAGAATTAAATACTTTCTTCTGTTTCTTAACTCTCTAAATTATTGCTATATGACAGCCAGCAACTACCAAGAGAAAAATATATATCCTAAAATAAAGAAAAGAATATGGTGCTCTTTCTTTTATTATAGGCATTTTTTCCAACACTCTTGAATAATTCTCTGTGTTACTTTTTTACAGCAAATATATAAATTATAGCTAAACCACACTCACAGTACTGCTTACAATTTAACTGGCCAATCATGAAACAAAACAGAACCAGATTCTTTTTCTATTTGTTCAGGTATGTCCATTTTACAATGTGTATAAAAGCATACTTATGGAAAGGAATAGAAAAAACATTCAGCTGTTATTTTCGAAAATGTGCCCTTCAGTTTATCCATTGTATAACCAGGGCTTTCCCAGGTAAACCCAAAAAAGAAGATGAGTTTTGGAAGTTCAGCACTTAACTCAGTAAAAAAACATATTTTGCTGATATACAGCAAGGATGATTTAAGAAATATCCCCACATCTTTTGAAAGGAGAATATGCCCTAATGATTTCTTGCAACAACCAATTCATCAAACTGCTCAGAAAGTTAACAACTGGTTCTCCCGAAGTGGTACGAACTGGCTGAGTCCCACCACTGAGTATAATTATTATCCACATTCACAATAATATACATTTGTAGAAATAATGCATTTTCATGTCACTCACAGTACAATAATTTATGCTAGAACTGTCCAGTGCCATTCCTTCACCTGGAGAGGGTATCAATTGCTTTTGTGACTAGTGTTAGGAATTGATTGTGTATCTCCTAGAGAAATACTGACTTCTGCAAAAGGTCTGTGGAGATTCTCAGTCATCCAGGTCGTGGTTGTCCCAAAGGTGTGGGGTTTTTTTTAATTTATTTATTTATATGCCGCCCTTCTCCGGAGACTCAGGGCAGCTTACAATGCATTAAGCAATAGCCTTCATACTTTTGTATATTTTTATACAAAGCCAGCTTATTGCACCCACAAACTGGGTCCTCATTTTACCTACCTTAGAAAGGATGGAAGGCTGAGTCAACCTTGAGCTGGTGAGAATTGAACTCGCAGTAACTCGCAGTAACTGCAGGCAGCAGGAAGCTAAATACTACTTTTAACAGTAGCATTAGTCTGCTGCGCCACTCAGGCTCTTTTTCAAGAGGCAACAAGACTTTCTGATTTTTTCTTGAAGACATTTCACTTTTCATCCAAGAAGCTTCTTCAGCTCTGACTAGATGATGGGGAATGGAAGGATTTATACTCCTTGCAGACAGCTGGTAATTTGCATTCTTTAGGGAGTCATTAAGGTCGCCTCCAAGAAGGCTCCACACCCATTTGCACCACTCAAGTGACCCTGGTGACACAGATAAACCTCCAGGTGATATAAATCCTTCTATTCCCCACCATCCAGTCAAAGCTGAAGAAGTTTCTTGGATTAGAAGTGAAATGTCTTTAAAGAAAAATCAGAAAGTCCAGTTGCCTCTTGAAAAAGCACCTTTGGGACTGACTTCTGCAAGTAACAATTTACACTGCCCGGATCCCTTCTTTGCCTCTAAGTGATCTCTGAATCATTTAAAGATCATATTCTGCCCTATTAAGCATTTGGTTCTCTTGAAGCAATGAAAGACATTATCATGTAACAGGCAACCATTGCTTTGTAAACAAAAGGAATGATAATTGATTCACTGTGACATGAATATACATTTGTAGGGATGCCAAGTTTCCTTTAGAGCAAGTACTTCATGGCGATTCCACAATCCAGACTCAATTAGTGTAGTGACATACATTTGCTCATATAGCGTTGCCTGCATTAAATCTTTGCACCTCACCATTTTAAAATACAGTGTTAACTTCACATGCTTAGTGAGAAGCAATCAGAGCAGAAAAAACGGCCAGAAACATCTACAAAGAAAAGTTATATGATATAAAGTTGGAGAAAAAGCATTTAAAGTGGTCTTTTCTTACCCACAATCTCAGCCATAAGCTCAACAATGCACTCATCTCCCAAGGCCCAAGGACGTTTACCATTGAAATGACCATGGACACCTCTGTTAAGAAAAAGAAAACAGATGAAATATACATATAGTCTTTCAGCAAGGAGAATATAATACACATTATACACATGGAAAGGTAATGCTCCAGATTACCTGAGCAACTGGAATTGCCTCGCCCCATCTGTGCCATCAGAAGGAGCATGTGGTGGACTCTGTTGATCAAGAAAGTCCAGCTGGTGGGGTCCAGAATATCCTTTTCTGCTGCAGCCTGCCCTATGGGACATCATGCCCCTTGAGGTGCAATTCACACCCATCCTTTTGACTTTCCATAAGGCCCTGAAGACTTGGCTCTACCAATTGGCCTGAGGCCCTGATAGAGTCATTTTATACTGGAGGTGGATGATGGAGTGAGATAAGACTCTATCTCTGTCCATGAGTATTTTGCTCTGCATCTTGCCATCTTTGTTCACCTTGGTTATAAACCATCTAGATTGCCTCTGATCAGATGGGTGGCAAACAAACAAACAAATAAAATTCTTACTACTACTCCTACTATTGTTGTTTGAAATTCAATAGATAATATATCAACTGTTATCTAATATTGTTTTGTGCTGCATTGTATGTGGATTGTTTAATGCAACTTTTCAGTGCTACAAAACAGAGTCCAAGTAACCACGGTAATTAAGAAGCAAGAGCAAATACAGCAATTAAGCCATAGAAAAAGGAAGGGGAGAGAAAGGAAGGTGCCTTTTTATTTTCCAGGCATTCTTATGTCTCTCTTTGTCTCAATCTCACATAAGGCTGTGAATGAAAGGGAGTTTTGTCTGTAAAATTATCAGCTGCCCATGTTATCTGGCCACAAGGTGTAGCCACAAAGTATAATAAAATTAGCATCATTTATTCTCTCCAACTGATGGGCAAAATGAACCATCTAAAGGGGTTTGGGACTCTGTCTATCAGTAGGGTAGCTCTGCTCAAGAAAAGATCAAATTTACCAGGAGAAGCAAGCCAAGCGAACACCAAATTTAAAAATGAGCCAATGAGAAAGCTCTTGGACTGCCACTCAGAATGATGCAAACTGCTCCATTTAAATATCCCCTCCCTCCTTGTCGATCATGTGACCCAAAGACCACCATCTTTCCCAGGATACACACAGAGACATAAGATGGAAGCAGAAACACACATGAATGGTAACATATTCACCCATCTGGTTACACTCTTTTTCATGCAGAAGCAACATATAAGTGCTTACACAACACACACCAATATACATATAAACACACATAGACAAGATTAATGTATATTGGTACAGATGCAACACATTCCTTCATGAAACAGAGGAAAATACAGATGTCTCTTAGGACCACAGCTAGTAAGGCAACTAGAAACAATTCCAGAAATCATACTTTCTCGAGCATTGTGATTCAGAATGGTCAAAAGCTTCTCAGTTAGGAAATAAAATATTTGAACAGCTCGTCTCCTGTAGAAATACTCAGAATCAGAGTAAATAGTATATGTTTCAATAAATATGGAATTCCTAATACTTAGCATGTTGAATCCTGGAACCTGGGCATATAAATTGAAATGTATATAGTGAAGACTTACACTACAAACAGGACCAGCTTTGTTCAGGTAAAAATTGGAGAAGTCAATTTAATGAACCTTTTATTGTTGGTTTGGTGCTACATATATAATCTAGATTCATGAATCCTTTTTTCTGGTCTGAGAATAGTATTTGATTTTCAAAAAGTGAGCTGGATTCAAAAAAGAATAGTGTAGTGCATCATGATAAAACTGAGCATGATTTTATTTTCATTATATTTAATTTATTTAAAAATAATCATTGCCTTCCACTTTTATATATACCGTATATACTCGAGTATAAGCTGACCCGAATATAAGCCGAGACCCCCAATTTTACCACAAAAAACTGGGAAAACTTATTGACTTGAGTATAAGCCGGGGGTGGGAAATGCAGCGGCCACTGGTAAATTTCAAAATAAAAAAAGACTGGTCAAAAGTGCGAGGACCTGTCAGAAATCACTTTTTTCAGCCCTCTGGGTAGTCCTTTTGTGCATATGCACTACTCAGAGGGCTGAAAAAGTAATTTTTGACTGGTCCTCGCACTTGTGACCAGTCCTCGAACTCACGACTGTCCTCACATTTTACATTTTTGCCCTATCTTATTACCATTTCTCTCTCCCCCTCTCTTTCTCATTCTTTCTCTCTCCCCCTCTTTCTCTCTCTCTCTCCTCCACTCTCTCTCTCATTCTCTTTCTCTCCCCTTTCTCAAAGAGAGAGGTGGTAGGTTTGAGGAGAAAGATTGCTGTACAATAAAAAAGATGAAAGGGAAGAAAACCAACCCCAAACAAATATAAAGATATTAAGATAAAGAATGAATTGTTAAACTTTAAAGAATAAAAGAGAACAAATATGAATAAATAGCAATAATTAGAAACACACATACAAACTACAATGTATTTTCTTTGAACAGAGTATTTGGCCGGTTCACAAATTTAAACAGTGTTCAGTCATTTCACTTAAATTTACAATTTCTATATTTCCTTTTTGCCATATTTATTCCTCATCTATTTTTTTAAAAAGCCAGTATTACCCTTCATCCTCATCTCTAATCTTAATCAAATTCAATTTTTCACTTCTATTCTATATTATACCCCTTCACATTGTCATCTATTTTTATATCTATCCTCACATTGGTTAATTATGTAATATTACAGTTGTTCAATACAAATTCAACATTTTCATATAAATCAATTAGTTATATAACTATCTTTTTTGTACATTAATCAATATGAACATGAATATTCCAATTATTTCCATGCAATCCAATTTCTTACAAATCAATTACCAGTAATTATATTTACCAATAATAATAAACCAAATAATTTCCCCCATATATTCTTCCAAACCACAACTTAACCATTTCTGCTTTCAACACAATATACAATTAATAGTATCTCAATTATTACAATTCCCTAGTTAAATAGAGCTTTTTCTTTTGTGTTTTAAAATCTTGAACTCTCCTCTTTTGCCATTTGCCATGAATTTCCCATTGTTTGCACCTACTTTTTTTGATGAGGAAAAAGAAATCTGCCTTTCTAACGTTGCAAGCAAAAGAAAAAGAAAAAGAAATCTCTCTCTGCCTCATTTTGTCACGTTGCAGCAAAGACCCTGCTTTAGTTTCAGTTTCGCTTTTTAGCATAGCTGGGAGGGGGAGGGAAAATGCTCCAGCAATTTACCTCTTTGCAGCTAGCTAGCAACAGAGCCCCTGTAAAACAGCTGAGAGCAAATCAGCTGAGAGTCGGGAGGCTCTTCAAATCCACTTATGGTAATTAACCCATACAGACGCTGAAAGGGGCTGTTTTTTCTATTTTTGTAGACAGGGGTCTACTCATTTGTTTTCTTTTAAAAAGGCATTTTTTTTCGTGACTCGAATATAAGCCGAGGGGGGCTTTTTCAGCCTGAAAAAGGTGCTGAAAAACTCGGCTTATATTCGAGTATATATGGTAGTATTTCAACCTTTTGTTCTTTTGAAGATCTGTGGAGGCAGGGCTTCAGGCCTTGAATTCAGGACACTAATTTTGTACAAAGCATTGCAATGCCTCAAATCTCTACTGGCAAAATCCAGAGATTATTTATAAAACACAAAGGAATTGGGATATCTTTTTTCTCCACTTAGGGCAGCACTCTGGCAAAAATGATGGAAGAACAAGCACACAAAAAGATGAATAAAATAATTTTTTATTAAGGTCCGTTTGAGCCCTAAAGAATTCAGACTTTAAAACAGACAGTACTAACAGTTAGAAATTTCAGTCAGTCATATTCCCCCAACTTTTACATTGATTTTTTTTTCTTGATAAAACTACTGGTCTCAATGCCAGAAACATGCATAGAAGACATACTTTCTCTGAAGTATCAGTGCAGGAGATTGACAGCCAAATCACACAGTACAATATGCAATTTTGAGCTATGTTCTGCAATAGAATTAGAACAGCTATTTCACACGAAGAACATCGTAATTAAATCAACCTATACTTCAGAAAGAGAGTCCAATCCCTCTGTTAAAATGTCTAAATCTACGGAAATCAATAAGTTCACCCATGTGTAACTCTGCATAGGATTAAACAGCTATTAGTATTATCAATAGTTAGAAGAGCATCTTTCAGAACACGATGAAATACCCTTGGTGTCAAAAATGTATCTGGTCAGATGGATAAGTATAGAAAGACCATCAAGAAAAAGCTAGCCTAAAAAAGTTTGGGCAGTTGGGAGAACACAAAAAGCTAGAAATTCTAATGTGTGGGGGAAATGAAAATGATAGAATTATAAATAAATAGCCTCAATGGGAAAATGCTGTTCTCTTACAGCAAATAAGTGGGAAAAACCTTAAAGTAAAATGCTAATGTACCAGGAGATTGAAAACAGTATAAGCATTTGCCTGGATATGCAAAGGAGTAAACAGATTTGGGAGACATTGGCATACATGCTGCCCAATCCTTCTACGTACACAGTTTGTTACAAATATTTTTCAAAGTTTAGTATAAAGAGCTCAAAAGATAAGACGATGAGACCTGGTTTCTGCTAGTGCAGACATCCTTACCACTGCCTTTCAAATCTCTGTAATAAATAATTTTTTTTTGCAAAGTGTCATTAATTCGAAGACACCGGGTATAAGATGTGAATGCATGCATTTAGCTCTATGTGTGCATAGCTGAATGTCTAAATGTTTAGTTGGGATTGGTTAATAGTGTGGAAATGATGTTAGAAATTATCTTTTCCTTAAAATATTACCATATTAAGCTTTTCCATAAACCTACATGTTTCAGGAAGAAAAGCATATATTGGGGCGGGGGGGGAGATCCTGGAGTTTTATTTTTTGGGTTGTTTTGTTTCCTTGAACATGCAAAATATTTTCCAGAAAAAGAAATATGCAAGTACCCAGCTTTCTCACACATTTAACAAAAATAAGCACAGTTCTAAATAATTTCACAAATTTGTGTCTGGGAAAATATTGGATCAGAATTCCTCCCCCAAGTGTGGACAAGTAGTTGAAACAAATATATCCTAACCATCTGTTAGTAGTCCCTATTTCTCCTTTACAAAATTCTGGGCATAGGTTCATTCCAAAATATTGTCAACAAGGTTGATCAATGCTTGATGTAGCATTTTCTCCAAAAAATGACCAGAATTGAGTTTTCAGTGCCATCCCCAAAGTTGCTACAGAAGAGAGGGTGGGTGGGTGGACAGATAGATAAGATAGACAGAGAGATAGTGGTTGCTACCTGATTTTAATATTGCTATTAAGATAGCGGTTGTGACACAACTGCAATTTTCATGGCTTTTGATGGCTCATCATAAATGCATGTAGCCATCAATGAAGAGACTCAAACTGTCTTCCGGTGGGACTGCGACATCGCCGGACGCTTCTTTTTGAAGCACCAGCCCAGGGCTTCGTAGAACCGCAAGAACAGCGACTATCGGCTGTCTTGCGGTTTGAAAACTTTCCCCCTGGTATGAGGGGGGAAAGTGAGTAGACGGGTGGGGTAGAGCTCCCTGAGAGTGCCAGATTTTACCCATAATCTGGCGCTCGAAGATGAGAGCTCCCCATTAAGCCTGTCAGTACTCCGGACCCTGGATGTCTCTGCTTTGCAGAGCTAGATGTCGTTACCATCCCAGCAACCAACTTTAAACAAATACTTTTGAATCAAGCTGGCGGAGCACAAGCTGCACGAATGAAACAGCAAGTGTTTTTTTTCTTTTTTTTTAACTCCAAGGATTTACTTTCTTTAAAAGATTTTCCCTAAGTGGAAAGTGAAAGCAAGATGGCGTTTGAGTTTCAACGGGGCGTGAAGAAGTGAAAGTTAAAAGTAATTATTGACAAGCCCCTGTTTGAAACGTAAAACTCCTTTTTGAAAAGTGGCTGAAACAAGAAAGGATGTAATAATAATAATTGAAGCAGCAATACAAATTACAAATTGTAAAGGGTCTTTTTTTTTCCCTCTTGATACTCTTTTTTTTTTTCTGTCCTTCTGGAAGAAGGGGGGCAAGATGGCTGGTCTTTTTGAAAGCAAAGAAAGCAAAGGAGGGTTAATTAACCCTCAATGGTCTGATTTTGAGGAAGCTTTGAGTTCAATTACTTCTGCTTTATTGAAAAGAATTGATACTATATTTCAAGCTTCTCAAGCTGGAAACAATGAAATACATGGAAATACTGAGTTGCAATCTAGCAGTGGGGGATTGAATGAAGAGTTGGGAGATGTAAAAAAACAACAACAGATCATAGCAGTTTTTGCTGAGGAGAGAAAGATGAATGCTGTGCAGAATAAGGAGCAAGAAATTTTGGAAGCTGATGAAATTTTGGTTACACGAATTTTTTTTTATAAAACTCAATCTGCATTTAAAGAGCTGTTTCCAGAAGAAGCTATATTTCTGCAAAAATTTTATAATATGCAATCCCAAAAACCGCAAAATTTTACTGGAGTTAAAAAAGGCAGAGGGATCAAAGTTAAGAAGAAAGTTCGTAAAAAGGAAAAGAAGAAAGACTGGAGAAATGGAAAATAACCCTGCTTGATGAGATGATGGTCCTTAAAAAGTATTGTTTAACTGTTTAAAGATTTTGAATTTTTGGGAAAAAAAAAAAACCAGACAGCAGTCTAACGCCAGTTAACTAAGTGATGAGCGACGATGAGGAGGCAACCTACAGCTGTATTGGAATATTTTGAGAAGAATAAACAGATCACAGCAATGCTGGTGTGTTGGGTTGTGAAATATGCCCTGACTTGAATGATTTGGAATATTTTATTAAGGACTGTAATAAATTTGGATCTAACTGTAATCGCAGAAGTTTTATTGAATATAGTAAATTGGAGTTTCCTGTTTGATGGTAATAAATATAAGGCAAAAGGACTATGGATCTAGGGCAATTGCAGGTGATCTGGTGGTTTCCCTAATACGTCTGATGAATTTATTAATCTAATTTTTGACTGGATTTGATGGATACTATATCAAATATAATTATAAAGTCACTCGGGGGTTTTTTTTTTATAAAGAAGCAATTTTTTATTTAGGTGGGTAGACGCAATTGAAGATATTTCTATATGCTGTTGGAAGATGTGAAGACAAGAAGATTAGCAACTGGTTTAATCTAGTATGAAGAATTTAAATGTTTGATATAGTTATTAAATGATGTTTTATTTGTATTGATAAATTAATAAGAGGTTTGATTGTTATTTTTTTTAATTAAAAAAATTTATTATTTTTTTTTTTATTTAAGTGTTTTAACCATAATTGGACCTTGATGGTTTAAAAGTGGAGGACGGAAGACTTTATATAGTATTTTATTTTAAATTTGGGGTTTTTTTGAATGAGGGTTTCTTTTTGTTGTTGTTGTTGTTGTTGGGGGTTTTTTTGTTTTAAATGAAAGAAGTTATAAAATATCTTGTTAAATTGTATAGACCTAATAATTTGTTAAGTATTAATTAGCTATATTGAGTAATGATAGGTTTGATTAGGTAATACTTAATTGTTTTATTAACTGCTGTAATTACAAATGGAGATTAACTCTGTTGAATTAGATGGAATAAGAAGAAAGAAGACTTGCTTTCCTTTTATCTATTTGTTTAATGATTATGATTATGATAAGTGTGAAATGGAGTTTAATTTAGAGAATTTGAGCTGTATCTTATCTTGTATTTGCTCTGGGAAGTCGGGGGTGGTGGTTGGGGAGGGGGGAGAAAATGTATGTAAAACTTTTAAAACTTTTTCAATTAAAAAAAAAAGAGACTCAAACCAAAGTTTGATGCTGATTTCTTTTAGCTTTTGCTGGTAGGAAAAACAGACACAAAATATATTTGTTAAGGTAAACAGTAGAGATACTTTAGTTTCCATAGCAGAAAAAGGAGGGGGCAGCAAATAGGGTTTTGAAGGTAGGGCCTTGGTAGAAAAATCATGAGAAAAGACTCTTGGAAGTAGATAGAAGGAGATTTGGAATAGAAGCAATAATTAGCAACTAAATTGTAGTAAATAGGTAAAAATCTATAGTTTTAATAAGAACAGTACTGATTGGTAAAGGTGAATTAGATTGGAAAATGTTTGTACTGCTGAAGAGATATTGGCTGGAGGTCAATAATGAGAGGTTTGCTGAAGAATGGTGTTGGACATGATCCAGAGGAATATGCTAAAGGCAGAAGAGGAGAAGATACTTTAAGGATTTGTTTATCCAGCATGTAAAGTTCTTGGTGATGCTGAAGGTAAAAGATCAGGTGTTTAACTAGTCAGAGAGGAAAGTCCTCTCCTAGCCTGGCTGAGAAAAAAGAATGAAAATCCTTCAGTTTTTCAATTTCAAATTTAGAAAGTAAGTAGAGTTAGATATGGATCTGTGCACAGACAAATTAAGGTCAAATTATTACCTGAAAATCTATATATCTACGTTGATACACTGAGTATAGAAGAAAAATGCTCTCACTTTGCAATCTAAATGGCCCAAAATGTGGCAGTGTTGAGGACAAACAAAACATCCCCCTTCTAATTACCTTCCCAGGGATTTAAGAAACAGTAATCCCTCAGTCATAAAATATTTAGAAATTCAAGGAAAGTTGAGAAATCTCAGAGAAGGTACTAGAAGGCAAGCACAGACTTGCAAGGCCAATGTAAAATAAATCCATAAATTTAATTTTGTAGAAAGAAAGCATACTCACAGAAAAATCTCTTTGTTCTCTCAATAAACCATTGTTTTCATAATTCTACCCAATTGCCTCTTATAATTCACCCCACATCTGACCTCACTAATCATATGTGCTGCTATATCCAATGAATTACTTTGCTGCATCTAAGCATATCCATGGGGTGGAATTCACATGGAGTGGAATGTAATTCATTCACTTGTTATTCAAGAAGTTCTCCAGCTTTTCACTTTAATGCTTTTTAATATAAGGGAAAAATATGAAGCAGTGTCTTACAATGAATTTCTGTCAGATCTTTTAAAAACCCACAGGCCAATCCAGTCAGGGTAGTCAAGAAAAGAGAAAAGAGGAAAAAAAAACCATGGAAAAATACTCCTCCAAAAGAAGACAGAATTTTTTTTATACTTAAAAGAGTGCTTGGACTGATTTTCTCAATTTGCTTGCCGGGAAAAGTTGGTGCTGTGAGCAGGGAGTTAAATTGAGCCAGACTTTAAGTGTAGAAATAAAATTTTACAGAAAAAGCAACATTCTCCGACAGCAGTTAACACTTAATATTGGTGTGATTGCTCTTTAAGCTAATTTTAGTCCTCTTTTTTGCTGCAGAAAATTTCCGCCTACATCCACTATTAAACGGTCCTGATATTTTGTGGTCTTCCCAACAAAATCCCCCTGCGCAGTTATAATGCTCTTTCCAGCACCATTCCCTAAATTTCAAACTTTTTTAAAAGAAGAAAACTGAATGTATTCTTAGCAAAGCTACTGTAGATTCATTTTCCAAATGATCATCCTACACAGAAGTGGGGGGGGGGGAGGTTATTTTACAGCACTTTTGCAAACTGTATCAAGTTATAATGTCACTGTAATAGAAACCAATCTAAAAATCAAAGGGAAGGACGTCTGAATTATCCAGAATATGTAAAAGTATCTTTTCAGAGACCACATTCAAACAGCATTTGGGTCTGTAAAAATCAATATTATTGAGTTCAGTGGAATTTTAGTCAAAGCAGTGATTCTTAACTGTGGACTTCCCAAAACTGAAGTCCTAGCATGGCTTTCTGGGAAATTCTGGGAGATAATCAGATCTTAAAGTTGCCAGGGTTGTGAAACACTGCTCTAGAAATTTTAAAAAGAATTAAAATAAGCTGGTTGTAAAGACAGACCCTTCAGTTCAATGCAGGAGATCCTTCTCCATATTGCTTTGTCGCAATTTTCTTCCAAATCTACATCACTGCTAATAACATCTAAAAATTCACAGGGGTCAGACCAAATTGTATCAGTTTTTTATATCTGATGGTGGCAAATCATAGACCTGGATTTTCAGATGTTTTGGCTATGGCATAAAAAGAAGATCAAGGAAAGTCTCTCCGTCAGTAATAGGCATATTTTGGGTAACTAAAAGCCATGTAAATGTTTTATGGATGTATGGAATAATAAGTTTTTATGTGTTTTCAGCATCAAATGGCAGGAAGCTATATGATGGAAATGTTCCCCAGCCCTTTTCTATATACAGTATGGCATTAATACACTGAGAATAACTTAAAAGACAGGGGGAACTAGATCTTCAGAATAACTTTTTATGTTAAATTCTTTGTTTTCTTGTTAGCTTGTATAGTTATCCTCAAATAAATGCAGATAACTGAAAGGAAACTTAAGGAATTACTCAGTACCAAATACTTCAAACATTCTAAGAGAATTTATGAGTTAAAACAGTGGAAAAATAATAGAATGAAATGGCAATTAAAGGCTATTCTTCATATTTTCCTCTCCTTTTTGTATCTGCTTTGAATTTAGCTGGTGAAATCCATTTCCACCCACTTGAAATTTTACTTCACAATTTCCAAACTATTTTTTCCAAGTTATCATGACAATGTGATATGAGCCAAGGACAACAGAATTTTTCTATTTTTGAAAGAACAAAATATGAATATTCAAAGCATAACACAAAATGACAAGAAAGTATTAATTACTTTTATATATATTTAAATGATGCAACCTTCAGTTTTCATTTGTGTGTGTTTATGTGAGAGAGGGGGGAGGGAGGGGGAGGGAGAGGAAAAGGAAGAGCAAGAGAATATTAATACATGGTATTTAAGGCATAATCTTGGAATCTTTTATTGAAATCACAAACTAGCCCAAGGTTTTTGCTGATAGCGCAATGTATTTTACATTTTGACTGTAAAAACATGGTTTTGTGCAAAAGAGAATTTATATCTCCACACACTATGTCACCTTACTCCTAAGTCTTAATAAGCACTGGTGGTAATAATTTCTAAGGGTAATTTTCTTTTTGACATTCTACTCTTATAATTTCAGAAAATAATATATAATTTTCTGATGTAATTACTACAATTATTCTGATTTAATTATAAGAGTGAACCATTAAATTAGTATTAGTTGCACCAAGGTACATTAAATAGAATTAATACAGTTGCTTGAATGGGAGATAAAGAAGTGGAACAACTTGCCTCTAGAAGTTGTGAATGCTCCAACACTGGAAATTTTTAAGAAGATGTTGGATAATCATTTGTCTGAAGTGGTGTAGGGTTTCCTGCCTGGGCAGGGGGTTGGACTAGAAGACCTCCAAGGTCCCTTCCAACTCTGTTATTCTATTCTATTTTAAGTTCAAGCCCTCCAGCTGCTATTGAACTACAACTCCCAGCATTCCACTCCATTGGCCATGTTGGCTAGAGATGCTGGAAAATGTTTTAGCATCATCTGGAGGACCAAAGATTCCTGATCCCCAAATGTAGATTATTGGTCATTTGTGGTCAAATATCTTATTTCTATTTCTGAAGCATACCCATGTGGCTTATATTGAGTCATATGGAGACCCATAACTCAATACTGGATTTCATAAGTCTCAGATTTATTTCATATCATTCATATTTATTCAGCTGTATAACCTTTATAATCAAAACTTAAATGAGGCTCTCTTGGAAACAAAGACAGTCCTGAATAAATATGAATTTATTCATACTACTACAACTCATATATGTTGATTTTTTTTATCATTCAGTTGGGCAAAACTGTGCATCATAGAGAAACAATTTTTGAATCAATCTATCTCAGACGAGCTAACTGGAAGAATTTACCTCAAATCCCATGACCTATAACTCCTGTGGGATTTGGCAAAGTTGTGGCTGTTTCAGTACTGCTGCTTTGCTACAGTCAGTCACAATTATATGATTATCATTTCCAATGCTCCCTACCAGTCTCCTACAAGAAAAGTCAATGGGAAAGCCAGTAGGAAGGTAGAAGTCTCTCCCATTCCCACTGTTTTTATGCCCACCTGTGGTCATTCTCTTTCTCTGTTTAAGTAAGGAAATATCTCTGAAACGATGACCCAGTGGGTTATGGGTATGCTAGTATACTACTAAACATCTCTTTCCTGTAAGCTTTAACTGGTCAAAACAGTGCACCATAGTACAAAACATTTTGAACCAAGGTACATCACATGGGCTAACTTACAGAATGCATCCAGAATCCAGGACCTATGGTTCTTGTAGAGCTAAAATTTGGCAAATCATATAAAGCATAACATAAAATTATCATAAACCAGTTTATGTCATAATAGAATGTTTCCTATGCTGATGTTTGACAGTGGTACATGAGCTATTTTCAAGGAAGATACATCTCTGGAGGTATCCCAACTTTTCCAGTGAACGCAGTACTCTAGAAAGTGTTAAGGAATTTGGTAGAGAAATCTCTCTGAAAGTATGACCCAAAGCTTCAAGGATTGTCTAGTTTCCCATAAGAGACAGTCACAGCTAGTGTACAAAAAAAAAAGGCTGAATTTTCTGAACCAACATGATGACTGGTGCTACAAAAGGACAGTTTTGTTTTTATTAAATATTTATATTTATATATTAGGCTGTAATTATACTCAAAGCTATAGTTTTTCCAGTAGTAATGTATGGCTGTGAGAGTTGGACCATAAGGAAACCTGAGCACCAAAGAGTTGATGTTTTTTAACTGTGGTGCTGGAGAAAACTCTTGAGAGTCCCTTAGATTGCAAGGAGATACAAATCAGTCAATCCTAAGGATATTAAATATGATTGTTTTCTGGAAGGATAGATATTGAAGCTGAAGCTCAAATATCTTGGCCACCTAATGTGAAGAGAGGACTCATTGGAAAAGAACCTGATGCTGGGAAAGACAGAAGGCAAAAGAAAAGGGGGTGGCAGAAGTTGAGATGGTTAGATAGATAGTTTAAACTGAGAACAAACCCCCAGTCCTCGCCAGCACTGATGATGTTACCTAGTTTGGGTAATAAAACATCTATGAGAAAACAACCAAGCTCAAACAGCACCAAGGACCCCTTTTTGGAAGATATGCTCTGATTATAGTTTAGTCTGCTAGGAAAAACTAAATTCATCCTAATATTCAGCATCCCTGGGACACAATCCACCCAAAAAGCATTTTTGATGCTTAGCTCCTGCTTGGCTGAAGTCACAATCTATTAAAACGTGAAGCAGAGAGTTGTAAGAGTTCCTTCACTACAGTTCTGAGACAAGCATAACATGAATCAGTATTATTTCTGCCTACCTGCCTCTTGCTTGCTAATTCAGTTGTTTCTTTTCCTGGCTGGGCAAAGCTAACAATATGTCATGCAGTTAGAGCCTTGTGATAGAAATAAGCTGTGCCACTTCTGCCTCAAATAAATGGTTTTATGGCTGTTAGTTTTCTTCTAAGTTAGCACAGAATGCTGTGACAGCACCGGGGATAGCAAGCTAAGAAACAGGAAGGGGCACCAAGGGCATTTCAATAATAACACCTGGCAACTATTTCGGAGGGGGGGAAACCACAGTGTTTTTTGTTAGTTTGTTTGTTTGTTTCATATCTTTGGCTATAGTTAATCAGTCGGATTCAGACAAAAATTCATAAAGATACTCTCAAAATTAGAATGATGCCAAATGAAGAGACTTTACACTCTGTGTCCAAACGTAAGGCCATTGCAGCATCCCCCAGTCAAATGATGAAAATTGGGGCAATTAGCAGTCCGTTTATTCTTATGCCCATAGAGGTGTTGCAACTGCCCCCAGTTCCGAGCCTTTCTGGGTCCAATGGGCCAGGTAACAGATGCAGGTCTCCTGGGCTACAGAAGGTTTGCACACACTGGTGGGCAGTAGGCTGAGGTCTCCCAAGCCAATACCTCCTAGATCATAGCAGCTTTGCACCAAACTGCAGCACACACCCCCAACTCACATGAGACTGTGTCAGGCCTCACAGAGCCTCCCCCATCCCTCTGAGGTACCCCCGCACTTCTGATGGGGTCACAGAGACAAGACCAAAAAAAAAAGGAAAAAGAAAGGATAGTAAGGACAGACTATGTGAACCACTCACATAGTTCAAATTCAGTTGAAAAGTGAAAGTATCTCCATTTTTATGCACAAGTCATCCAATCCCCTCAAACTGAAAATCTAAATCCTCATTTGTTCCTGAATCTCAAGCACAGATTTTTAATGAATTCTGTTAAGTTTTTTTTACTTTTTTTTGCACTGTTTTTGTGTTTAATCTTGTATGCTGTCCAGAGTCATCTATTTGAGATGAGCAGCTACACTGATTAACCAAATTAATAAATCATATCGAAACTCAGCCTACATCATCATCACATATATAGGTTAGGGTTAGTCCCCACACACTCCATGCTCGCCAAATACAGCTGATAGCTAGGCCACATTCAGAATAATAGAGCCAGAGTGGCGCAGTGGTTACAGTGCAGTACTGCAGGCTACTTCAGCTGACTGGTAGCTGCAGTTCAGTAGATTGAATCTCAGCAGCTCAAGGTTGACTCAGTCTTCCATCCTTCTGAGGTGGGTAAAATGAGGACCCAGATTGTTGGGGGCAATATGCTGATTCTGTAAACCACTTAGAGAGGGCTGTAAAAGCACTGTAAAGCTGTATATAAGTCTAAGTGCTATTGCTGTTGCTATAAACTGAGTTGCAAGAGATGTCAAAACAACAATAAAGATTTGGGGAAAGTATTTTAAAGGAAAGGAAAGCCAAAGGAAAGAGGACCTCTAGTATGATAGTTCGTCTGTCTTCTCTCAGAGAGAAAGTGGAACCCTGGTATAGCAAACCATTCCTCACTGGGGGAATAAGACTTGTAGCTTAGGATAGATAAAGAAACACTAAGAGAGAATTAAACTAATTTAAATATATTCAAGGCTCCAGGGTCATATAAGCCAGGGCGCTGAAGGAATTAGTGGACATAATTACAAAAACACTCTTGATAATCTTTGAGAGAGCCAGTTTGATGTAGTGATTAAGGCATTAGGCTAGAAATCAGAAGACTGTGAATTCTAGTCCTGCGTTTGGCACAAAGCTATTTGGGTGATTTTGGGCCAGTCATTTTATCTCAGCCTAGGAAGGAGGCAATGGCAAACCACTTCTGAAAAATCTTCGCAAGAACTTGGGCAGACAGTCTCTGAGAATCTGACATGATTGAATGTAAAGGAGAGAAAAGCTTTGGGGACCAGTAAATCTCAGAAGACTGGAGGAGAGCAAATGTCACCATCATCAAAATGGAGAAGGAGATCCCAGGAAAATACCAATCTGCCTACTTGATGTCTACACCAGGCAAAGTCTTCAGTCAGCTTATTAAATTGGAGCATACTGAGAGGAGAGCTTCTAAGATGTTGAATGGTCTAAATGCCAAATTCTATGAGGAAAGCTTAAAGATCTGACTAGATTTAGCCTGTGGAAAAGAACAATGGGAGATACACTAGGAATCTTCAAATACCGGTATCTAAAGGGTTATCACACAGAAAAGAGAATGGAGTTACTCTCCATTGCCTACAAGGCATGATAACTGCCAATGAGTTAAAAATTATAAGGAAGCAAATTCTGGCTGGATAATCAGGAAGAATTTTTAAAGTTATACAAGCTGCCAGGAAGTGGAACACACTATCCCACAAAGTGGTGACTTCTCTTTTGTTAAAAGGTGTTCAGACAAAGGCTGAATGTCATGTCAGCAATAATTTAGTGAATCCCGAACTGATTTCTAAGGTCCTTTCCAAATCTATTATTCCACTTATAAAATTCCAATTCTCTGTCAGAACATTCCCAGCATTAGAAAAAAATGAAATAAATGAAATAAACAATGTGATACAATAACATTCATTAAAGGTAGATCCAATTTATAAAGAGATCCAAAATGTGATAAACATTTATTTGCTTCTGTGGCTTATCCTCACAACAGCAGTTTTTCTGCTTCAAATTGTAAAACAACAAACCACAATTCATTCAAAAGAAGATGAAGAACCACCAATTTTAAATTACTGTTTGTTAGCTCAGAAGCAAAATATTCCCAACACATTTTTCTCAGGCCTTTAGGCCTCCACTTCTTGGATTTGTGCTGGATTTGTGTGATAACATTTTAAATATAACTTGCTTTTCTCTAACTGTCCTCTCTTGGCTTGGCCTGATTTTGACATTTACTTTTCTTTAGGCTCTCTAAAATAATATTATGTACACAATAATATGGCACACTCCTGTTATTTTCATACAAGGTTCTCCTTCTGAATTTGTATGTTTGGCAAGATATATTTGAAACTGAATTGTGCTTATATGACTTCAATGTTTATCTGCTATAGTATCTATAAGTGCAAATTTGGGATGGGTACAGATTTTGAAGTTGATTCAACCATTCAGAAAACTGTCCATCACTTCCAACTAATTTGGAGGCACAACTGGAGTCTGAATCTTCTACCTCCTTCAGGCTGTAATCGGAAATCAACAAATGGGTGCTTTTCTGCTGGATCCATTTTTTTCAGTGGATAGTACCAGCTTTTAGACAAATAGTTGCCCATGTTTTTATTACTAGGTAAATGTGCAATGTTTTCTTAAACAGAAATAAATTGCCACTAATTCTGGCTATTGCAAATAACTTTTATATCCTTACATTCCTAAAAGAGTAAGACACAACCTGTAGAACAGGAGATCTAGCTGAATTTTTTTTTAATTTTCCCTGTATATTCCCCCCCCCCCCCCCAGACAATGATAAAAATGTAAAGGCTGGCACAATTTGACAGCGGGAAAGGGCCACATTGAGAAATTTAAAATTATTATGGGCTATAAGGAATTACTTAGATCAGTGAGGGTGAATCTTTTCGGCACTGAATGCCCAAACCGGAATGTGCACATGCCAGAAACACGAACACCAATTGGCCGGCACGCACATGCGCCCGGCCAGCTGGTCTTCGGGGCACTCCAGCACGCACAAAGACCAGTTGGTGCGCTGGAAACCAGAAGAACAGCTAGAGATGGTGCATGTGCCCACAGAGAGGGCTCTGCATGTCACCTCTGGCATACGTGCCATAGGTTTGCTGACTTAGATTGCTGAAGAGCTGTTCTGTAATTGGCAGAACAGCAAAACTGCTAGAGATGGTGGCAAGGCCTGAGATGCTTGACACTGTCTTTTGGGGCAATAGTAGTAGCAGCAATGGCTCTAAATTTACTTTATAAAAAAAAAAGATGGTCAGTAAAAGGGTGCTTGGCAAACTGCAAATAGTCCTTGGGTTATATGTTGTACTAGTCATGTACAGAGTAACCTTTTTTAAAGTGTAGCGGCATCATTCTTTGTGTATTTGTTTTAATGATTTTCATATTTCTGAAGAAAAAATGACTTATTTTTCATACCCTTCTCCATTCTAAAGGGCCAAACAGCAACAACAACACAGCAGTGCAGCTATATTCAAAGCAAACAAAAGATAGACCTAGAGTCGCAAAGGTGTTTTTCAAAAGGCAACTGGACTTTGTTTTTCCCCAAAGTCGTTTTGTTGCTCATCCAAGAAGCTTCTTCAGCAAAACGTCTTCAAGGAAAAACGAAGTCCAGTTGCTTTAAAAAAAAAAAAACCTACCTTTGGGACAACCATGATGTACATGACTGAGAATCTCTATAGATAGATAGAAGTAAGAGTTTCTGGAATTCTAATAAATGAAGAAATTGATATGAAGCTCATCATCCTAACTGCTATCGCTGGAAGTTTTTAAGAAGAGATTGGACAGCCATTTGTCTGAAATGGTGTAGGGTTTCCTGCTTGAGCAGGGGATTGGACTAGAAGACCTCCAAGGTCCCTTTCAACACTTGTTATTCTGTTCTGTTATACTTAACTGAGTACTATTCCTGAGAAATTTAGGCATTAACAAGTTGTCATTTTTGTTCTTGTCATATTTTCTTATTAATCCATTGCTACCTGAAATGCAGGTATAGAGTTACTGGAGAATAAAGTATTAAAAGTTTCACTTATCTCCAATGCAGGAGTGAAATCCAGCAGGTTCTAACAGGTTCTGGAGAACCGGTAGCAGAAATTTTGAGTAGTTCAGAGAATCAGCAAGTACCACTTCTGGCTGGCCCCAGAGTGGGGTGGGAATGGAGATTTTGCAATTTCCTTCCCCCAGGAGGGGAGGGAATGGGGATTTTGCAGTATCCTTCCCCTGGAGTAGGGTGGGAATGGAGATTTTGCAATATTCTTCCCCTGCCACACACACCAAGCCACGCCCACCAAACCAGTGGGGGGGAAATGGATCTCACCCCTGCTCCAATGCCTAAAAATGCATGACTTTGCTTTCATTCTGAATCCTCCTGACTTTTGATATCTTAGCCTACTTTGAGTGTTTTTGTTTTGAATTCCATGTGTACAATACTGTTCTTCCCATCTGTTGTTCTTCTTCCTATTTCCTCTGTTTTCCAAATATACTCCTTTTTATATCTTGTCAGATTTTAACATTCTTATTCAAAACCTCACAAGATTTCATAGAAGGATTTCACAACCGATGAGATTTGCCAATAAGAAATTAATATAGGGGGTTCAACAAAGGTACCTGGGCCTGCCATACGAATCATGCCAATGGTAAAGAACCCTTGATTATTTGACTTGTAATTTTTTGATTAACACCTTTCTCACAGGCAGAATTGCATGGTTACAAAATAGTCCTCCATATTCTACAAAGTATTCTACAAAGTCTTGAGCCACAGGTGATGGTTGCCACATCCTTCACTGCTTCCGACACAAATACCAATGTGATTGTGAATCGCATTTGGACAACTGCTCTAAGATAGCCATCTTCAACAAATGTTAAATATGCTTTCTCTTTATCCTCACATCCTTTTGTTGTCACGACTCATCCATGGAAAAATCAACTAATGAAATAGCAAGTTATGGAAGATTAAATATTACTTCTGCGGGTCTCGTATGAATGGAGGAAAGAGCTATTTAACTTTTACCTCTTCGATGAAGTCAGCAATTGCTTTGATCTGCTATGATAATCCTAGAAAACTAGATAAGACTGCATTTTTAAGTGGCTGGCAAAGTGCAGAGTTACACTAGATGAACACAGCTAAGAATATGACTTAAAAAGTTAAAATGTTCTCCTTCGCCCTTTCTTTGCCTCACAATGATTTTAAATGGAGCCATGACACTTTTATTGACTTCGATTTTCTGTTTAAAGAAAAACTGCATAAGCATTATTTTTCAGACTTATACTACTCAGTCAATCATTTTATTTCGGTCATTGACCAGCAAACTTCTAGTAAAATAGTTGAGTTCCACTGAATTCAATAAGAATTATTTTCCTATGTGTACAAGATAGTAGCCTTAATATAATTTAATAATTAAGAGCTTGATTAATGGATTAAAAACTAAGCTTACAAAGTTCCTCTATTCAAAATAAAAGGCAGAAATAAAATGTCTGGAATTATGATGATTGAAGAAATGGATATGGCTTATTTCCTCAGCAAGATATTTACCAAGAACAATATAAAATAACATATTTTGATATTAGTATAGTCATCTTTTTTCCCCTCTAACATTTATGTTTTTCAGTCCTAATTTGGCTCCATCTGGTATGAGCATGATTTTTTGTTTCTTTTCTTTTTAAGTATAGACAGAAATTATGACTTTTGACATGAACAGAAACATGTGCTTATTTGTTTAGACATTTTCAGAACATATTCACTTTGCAAGAACTTTTCCTTAATTTTTTATTTCCACAATGTATAGATTTTTATATGCATTTTTAAACAGAGAACTCCATCCTCAAATTTGGAAATGTGTAAAGACTGAAGAATGTTTTCATGTATGTGAATTTCATAAAATGGTAATAAAAAAAAAATCAAACCAAGCAAAAATAATTCTCATCTTTTTTGTTCCCGTTTGATTTTGAACTGCTACACTTCTATATAGCACATTTATAAATGGTTTCTTGAGAATCAACACATATATGATTTTTAAATTTAAACGTATTCAACTTGAACATATTTTTATTTTAATGTTGAAGATATCTTAAAGTTTTGGTAATTTTACTGTCATGTGAAAACAATCTTACAATTTTAAACGATCAAGAAAAGTGACTTCTAAAACACTGAAAATTGTAACGATACAATGCACTTGATGATAATGCAAAATAATTACTGCTGGTTTTGAGATGTTTCTTAAAAATAGGATAAGCAAATTAAGTTGGGCAATTCGGGACAGAAAAAAGATCTTACCAAATCATAGCAGCATTTCAAATATTAATATATACAGTCAAAAGTTCAGACCTAATCTGGTTCATGTTTTAAAACTTGAATTTTAAAATTTCAGAATCAGAAGTTACATGCCTTGGCAAAAGCCTGTAGCTGCAAAGATCTTGTCCCAGTCAAGTTGGTCTAGGATTAAGAAAGCAAATGCCAAGATACACAGTCTAGAAACAAACATCATACAGTTTGTATGGATTGCTCTTTAAAAAAGAAAACATTATTTTAAGAAAACGTATGATAAAGACTGGAATCTAAAATACAGGTATATAACATGAGGATTTGAATCACACAACCAGGATAAAGGTTCAACAATGCGGTCCTAACTTCTATAATGAAACAGATTTAAGGTCCTATACTCACTCACATAACTATAATTCCAGTTGAACATAGTCAGAACTACTAGTGAGTAAATATATATAGGACCTCATTATTTAAATTGCAGTCATTAAAATCTTGATTGTACTCTTCAAATAATCTAACCAAATGGAAACTGTGTAAAAAAAATTATCATAATTGTTTCATTTCCCCATATTATAGTAGTGAAGGCACCAGGCTAGAAACTAGGAGGCAGTGCGTTCTAGTCCCACCTCAGGCATGAAAAACCAGCTGGGTGACTTTCAGCTAGTTATTGTCTCTCAGCCCAATTCACCTCATAGGGTTGTTGTTGTGGGGAAAATAGGGGGAGGAAGGAGTATTGTGTGTGCTCACTGTCTTGTTATTGGAATAATAAAAAGGAATATATATATATATATATATAAATAAATAAATAAATAAATAAATAAATAAATAAAATAAGTCAGATCTTTTAAAGTAATATTCTTTTAGAAGGATAATGTGGTATTAAGTCTTCCTAGAGAAGGGGATATTTAATTGAATATTATGCTATTCATCTTCAATACATTGCTCTCAAACATCCATATTCAGTGTATTGTACCTGAGAGAACTACTCACACTTTAGCCCACTTGTCAAGTTCTTCATCCAAGTAAGTTTTGATTTTCTTTGGTTGAAGACCAAGAGAGTGTCCAGCAAAGTAGATGCAGTTTTCATCCTCCTTCACTAAAGTTGGATTGGCTGAAGGGGAAACAATCCAAGAAAGCCATTAAAAGACTGTCACTGTTCTTATCTATTTGAAACAAATATGAAAAATTACAGATTTATTTATAACTGAAGACATTAACATATATTTACCAAAAGATTATTCTCCTGTTATGGGCCTTTGGTACGCAGAACGAAAGGCATTTGTGAAATTGCCAAAATTCTCTTCATTAAACGACGCAAAGATGTCCGTCAGTTCTAAGTTATGTATTTACCAAAGATATATGCGTTAACATTGATTATAATATAGTATCATGCTGCACAAATATTAAAACCATGCTACTTGTATCAAAGTATAGCAAAAGCATGTTAATCCACTTCTCTTTCAACCCAAAGAAGGTAAGCTGTATATATGAATAAGGAAGTTGTTTATAGTCTTGGCCTCATTCTAGATATGTTTGTACTGTAACACTCCATAAAAAAGATTGATGAGAAATCCTAGAGCCATAGTTCCAAGTTTTTTGAAGGAGAGTAGTAGTATTTGATCAAAAAGGCTGATACTTACTGAGAGAGGGCTACCAAGGATCAGAGGCTACCAAGAACATAAGAGACTAAAAACCAAGCCTAATGAAGAAAAGTTGAAGGAATGGCATATGAGCTGTGGTGGCACAGTGGTTAGAATGCAGTACTGCAGGCTACTTCTGCTGACTGCCAGCTGCCTGCAATTTGGCAGTTTGAAACTCACCAGGCTCAAGGTCGACTCAGCCTTCCATCTTTCCAAGGTTGGTAAAATGAGAACCCAGATTGTTGGGGGCAATAGGCTGACTCTGTAAACCACTTAGAGAGGGCTGTAAAGTCTAAATGCTATTGCAATATGTTTAGCTGGACAGACAAGAAGATTGAGGAGTAATGATAGCAGTCTTCAGATTTCTAAAGTTATTTCAATTTTGTTGTCCAACAAAATAGGACCAGAATGAGCAGGCTAATATTATGGGGAATTAAATTCAAGATCTATATTAGAATTCCTGCAAATTGCCTCATAAAGTGTTATATTCCCTTTTCTTAGCAGGTTCCACACCGAGTACAATATTGAACTGAATGAGTTCTGATGTCCTTTCCAATTCTATGATTCCATGAAGGAGTTCCATTTGTGAAACAGATTTCTTCTGTTACTAATCATTATGCAAGAATTTTCATCTGCATCAACAACATACTAGACATAAAGTATTGTCCATGCTTCAAAAAATATTTATAAGATATGCTTTGGAGATTGGAGAACAACTCCGTCCAATATTCATTTAAGTGTGTCTGTGTTTTTTCAGCCTTGAAGAACGGTTTTGTTGCCATAATGAACTGAATGATGAAAACAGTATCTCTTTTTCTTTCAAATAATTTTCAAAATGTGAATAACATAGAAGATAAGGTCCCTAAATTTGAATACACAGCTATGCAAAACACGCTATATAATAGAGAAAACAAATATGTTAAGAGATCCATATGGAAATGTCAAGAGTTTCGGATAAATGACATGTTATTTCATTTTTTATAATAACTACATAGTCTTGGAAAATAATTCTAGCATCCCTCTTTTCTCCCTGATTTCCCTTTCACGCCAGCATGAATTTTCAACACCTATAAAATATAAACATCATGGACAATAGATATATAGGAGGCTTTTTAGGATCTGAGATACGTGCATTACAAGTGTTGTAATGTAGGCAACAGGATATATAATTTTGTTACAAACTGTCTGATAACCCATTCATGGTTAGTGACAAATACTATAAAGCAATTAGGAATGTGGCATGCCCATGAACTACCCATGTCTGACTTTGTATTATTTATTTTATTTTATTTATTTATTTCTTGCTTTTATTTTTTTCACAAATAACTCAAGGCAGCAAATTTATCTTACACACCTTCTTCCTATTTTCCCCACAACAACCCTGTGAGTTGAATTGGGCTGAGAGCAGAGGTGGGGTTTCAGCAGGTTCTGACCAGTTCAGGAGAACCGGTAGCAGAAATTTTGAGTAGTTCGGAGAACCGGTAGTAAACATTCTGACTGGCTCTGCTCCCATCTATTCTGTGCCTCCTAGCTGATCGGGAAGAAATGGGGATTTTGCAGTAAACTTCCCCTGTAGTGGGATGGGAATGGAGATTTTACAGTATCCTTCCCCTGCCAGGCCCACCAAGTCATGCCGACCAAGCCATGCCATGCCCACGAAGCCACACCCACAGAACCGGTAGTAAAAATTTTTGAAACCCACCACTGGCTGAGAGCAATTGGCCCAGGGTCATCCAAGTGGTTTTCCTGGCTAAAGATGGATTAGAAGTCATGGTCTCCTACTTTTTAGCCAATTGCTTTAACCACTAGATTAAATTGGCTCTCTAGTAATCTATGACTGGTTATTAAATGTCTAATTTGGAAAATTAGCTTCAAAATCAATTTAAGAATTAGACTTCTTTATACTTACTTCAGATTTTTAATGGGATACTCTGTGTTACAAGCAGTATGCTAGTTCAGTTCAAAGAATCCACATTTAAACCAATGTATAGGCATAACTTAAGCATCATTAAAATGCACCAGATGCTACTGTTCTTCTGAGAATGTTAAACAGCTATATTAATGTGCCTTACTTGCTCAAGGGTTGATAAATTTTAGAGGGGCTTCTGCAATGAACAGAGGATATTACTGGTCAGAGAAATTATTCCTGCCCTGGTCTCTTTATCTGTAGAAGAAAATAATCCCTATATGATCAAAGATTTGATATCTCTTATGCTACACGGACACGTAGAGAAACGTCTTCATAGCATTTCAGCTATTAAGTAATTTTTAGCAGAAGTGGGTTAGATAAAGTGTGACTCAAATATCCTTAAAAATATTTCATTTATCTTATTTATTTATCAAATGTATTTAGCCACTCAACTTACAAATGTGGAATTGGGTAGGGGACAATGAAACATTTTTTTAAACAGCCTAAAAATCACCAAATATACTATGGAAGTATGGACCAGCATCCCACACACAGTTTAACCATTTTATGAGCTCCCTATTTAGGGATCCCTAAAACTGCTGAAACATCCATGTTTTAAGAGATTTCCTGAAGGTCAGCAGGGATAGATTTTTTTATTATTATTATTTTTTTAAATTTGATTTATATGCCGCCCTTCTCCGGAGACTCAGGGCAGCTTACAATGTGTTAAGCAATAGCCTTCATACTTTTGTATATTTATACAAAGTCAGTTTATTGCCCCCATAATCTGGGTCCTCATTTTACTTACCTTAGAAAGGATGGAAGGCTGAGTCAACCTTGAGCCTGGTGGGATTTGAACTTGCAGTAATTGCAGGCAGCAGATGTAAGTGGATGTTAATAACTGCCTTAGTCTACTGAGCCACCAGAGCTCATGTAGATATTGTAGATATTAAACTGTAATAACGTATTTATTAACACAGAATTTATGTTCACATTATTTTATATATTTTATTCGTCAGATGAGTCTTTAGCCTCCTAATTAGCTTTGAAAGTATATTTATTGATAGGCAATTCTAAAACAGTTAGTTTTCGTTACCAAAGTTTCTTTTTTCTTCCCCCAATTGTAAATTGTAAATATGTTTGAAAATATATGTGCAGGGAATGAATGTTATCATTTAGGAATCAATAGCTTACATGTTACATGATGCTCTTTTCATCCTCAACAGTCTGTTATCTAAACAGTAGGGGGTTAATATTTTTCAGTCAATACTGTACAAACATCATTGTATCTAAAATATACTCTATTATGATCACAGCAACATTTAGAAAACAATATAAAAAAGTTACATGATGCTCCATGTTCAGCCAACAGTATCTTCCCATAAACAAGCTCCCCAAAATATGGATAACTAAGTCAGCTACCCTACCTACAATAAAATGTCAGCTCTGGTCTTTACTCCTGAAAGAAGTTATGAGCCATGTATTTTGGTTATTATAAATAGAACAATAATCTAATAAGCAATTTAAAAAAAAAGAGATCCAATTTGGTCTAGTAGTGGTTAAGGCATCAGGCTAGAAACTGAAAGGAGATCTTGAGTTCAAGTCCTACTTTAGCCATGAAAGCCTGCTGGGTGACTGAGCCAGTCACTCTCTCTCAGCCCAACCTACCTCATAGGGTTGCAGTTGTGAGGAAAATAGGAGGAGGAAGGAGTATTAGATATATTTGCCACCTTGTGTTGTTTATAAAAATAATAAAAGAGGGATATAAATTAAATAGATAAATAGGTAAGAGTCAGGTTTCCATAAATGTAACACAGTTTCTACAACTTTTGATGACTTCTAGAAGATATCAGAACTCTCCTCACAAAAAAAATATATTAAAATGAAATATATATGTTTACTTTTTTCTTCTTGCCATGATATTACATCAATAAGGTGATAGGCTGTAAAGAATTTTCACTCAATAGGAGGGAAAAAATGGTGGGGGCATAAAATATGGACTGGAATCCCATGTTAGATAAGTCGATTTCCATTCACAAAAGTTTTTACTCCCTCATTCTCTTTGTATGCACTTTTCAAATCTATTCCAGAAGGTTTCTCAGGCATAAATTAGTTGGGAAGCTTTGAGGAAGGAGAAATGCAATTGCTAGCTGACTCCATTCTGCTATGGGAAGGAACGCCTGAAGCCATAACGTCATGTCCCTTAATTAAACATGAGAAGAGGCGATTAGCCTGTTTCATCTCATTTCATTCCTTACTCTACTATTTTCTATATCAGGGTCATGAGAAACAATACTCCATTTATTGGAAGCTCATGTTTTCGCATGTATCCACTACTGATAGCTTGTACCCGAATATGTAGAAGTAGACAGCTTGAAAAAAAGTCTATTAAAATTTACATAAAAACCTTATTATATAAATACAACAGAATACTAAAGCAATTTCATTTTAGGGCTGTAGGAAAACAGATTAAATAATTGCAAAGCATTTCGAAGTAGGCTTTTGCGATACTGCTTTTAACTCAACCGCTAATGCATCTGCCACATATAAGAGACTACTAAGTTCTTAATTAAAGCTTTAAAGGCTTTTAGAAAATTTAGAAGATATAAACATTTCAATCTAATCTATAATACCAGCTTTTTTCAGTTGTTTTTTTAAAAATCAGCATCCTTGTAAAAATAAAAAATCATAGAGAGGTAAATATTATTCACACTTCTAAATTGGTTATGTCCACAGTCCTTTGTTATTTTAGAGGATAATAATGAAGTCTATAGAGATGATAAGTAGCAAATATTTTATTTGAGATTCAGAACAATAAATCTCATCAGGACTCTGTAAATCTCAGTCAAATATTAGAGTAGGTAGTGAGTTAAAAGCTGATTTTTTTTAATTTACTCAATCTCATAGCATAAAATACCAGTTGAATATTAAAACATACAATATAATATACCAAGAATGTTATTTCCGTTCTTATTTTTGAGTAAAAAAATTGACAGATCCAACTTGGAACAGTATCTCTTCACGTAAATCAACTTATTGCCCTTTTCTTAGCAACTTGAATAACTTATACTGAACAATCATCATAATCTATGTCAATTCTCATTCCATTCATTTTTAGTTAATTTGTGTCTTCTGTTTCTCTACAACAAAAATGTTTAGAAGACATCACAGTGCATCAGTCACTGTTACAAACCATGAGTCACTTAAATTAACCAGTTCATTGTTTTCTAAGTATTTTTAAAAGATTCACAGGTAGGACAATACAATAGGCATCGTAGGTTTAAGTCAAAATACAAACTTTAAATATTTTTTTCAGGCAATTGATGTCCAACTTCCCCAATTTTCAGAAAGAATATAAACATAAATATATCTACAAGTAGTCCTCGATTCACAACCACAAAGGAGCCCAAAATTTATGTTACTAAGCAAGACAGGTGTTAAGTGAGTTGTGCCCCATTTTATGACCTTTTTGCCACAGTTGTTAAGCAGCTCACTGCAGTTGTTAAGTGAATCATGTGCTTGTTAAATGAATCTGGATTTCTCCGCTGACCTTTGCTTGTTGGAAGCCAACTGGAAAGGTTACAAATAACAGTCACATGACCCGTCAAATTAGGTTCACATGACAGTGGGTTATAAGGGTGAAACCAATCATAAGTGCCTTTTTTCAGTGCTGTTATAACTTTGAACAGTTACTAAATGAATGGCTGTAAGTCAATACCTGTATTAAAGAAAAATACTGCATTAGATAAGGATTTTTTAAAAAAGAATCTAGAAATGTGGGTATCTGAGACATATCAATCTGCTAAATTAATACCCAGTTGGGCCACACAGAAATCTGACAGAAATTTGATAAAATTGTTCAGTCATTCTCAGAAATTGGCATTCACCAACCTATATGTGGTACATAAGGGATATGTGTGCATGCACTCTGGCTACTGGTTTCTGTATTTTACCTTGGGCTACCAGAAGCATATCTTTGAATATTTAGCTTTACAATTTATCAGGTACTGTTCTGTAGCCTGATGCCTGGCCCAACAGTGGTACTATCCTGATGCCTGGAGGCTTCAAGGGTCTGGATAGGGAGGAACAGATTAGGCTCAATCCTAAAAAGATTTAGTGGCTTTGGTTCTAAGGATGCCTTAATCACAACTGGGTGGCACTCCTCTAGGTACAACTGTTACATAGGCCCAGTAGTGGGTTCCACTTACCTTCACTACCGGTTTGAAACCGGGAGCGTGTGCATGTGCAGAGCGTCCTTGATGACATCCAGGCACATGGGCGGAGTCTCCCGCCGCCACCACTATCGGTTTGCTGGGGCGAAACCCACCACTGCATAGGCCCTCAGCTTCTGCTCAAATGACCACTTGGCAGCAATGGTCAGGGCAATCTTTGTAGAACTCCATCTTGCAAGTTAATTGTATCCCTATCTGGACCTGAATACTCTTCTCACAGTAACACAGTAAACACGTTCTATGATCTTCCATTTGGACAACTCCAAACTCCACACTCTGTGTGACTGCATTGAAAACCACTTGGAAACTACAATCTGTCCAGGACACAACTTACCAAATATCTAGGGTCCTTTTCATTTCACCACCATTAATCCTTGAACTACATTGGTACCAGTCAGCTTCCAGATGCAATTCAAGGTGTTTGGTTGTAGAAGAGTTTGGGTGAAGATGCGTACAGCTACTGCTATCAACATCAACTGGAATCAAGGCTGAGCTTTAACTCAATTCTAATTAGCATGAAATCATTGTGTACGAATCAGAGTTCATTGCCCTGGCCATTGGGATAATTCTAAATAAAGCATCTTCAATAGATATTTAACTACTGACCCACTGAAGCAGGAACAACAACCACCTGTTTGAATACCTGGTTCTACTATCAAACTGCTCTTGCTCTTGTGAAGTCCCCCCCCCCCCCAATATAGAGATGGATTCTTATAACTTAAAACATTAATTTGTGTTCACAACTCTGGAATGACAGAGAAAACATACCCTGACCTTATTCTAGGTCAGGAATGGCTAACCTTTTTGCCACTGTGTGCCAAAAGCGGGAGGAGTGCAGGGTGGTCACGCATCCGCGTGCCCATACCCATAATTCAATGCCTCCCTGCCCCCTGCGCATGTGGGTGTGACTCTCCTGTGCTCCCCCCGCTTTTGGCATGCGATGGCAAAAAGGTCACTAGTGGGCCAAATAGGCCCGTTTTTCACCCTTCCCAGGCTCCAGAGGCTTTATTGGAGCCTGAGGAGGGTGAAAATAGCCTTCCTCAGCCCCCAGGAGGCCCTCCAGAGGCAGGAAACAGCCCATTTCCTGACTTCCGATATGCCTGGAAGGCCCAAAAATCAGTTGGCCGGTGCACTTATGCGTGCTGGAGCTGAACTAGGGCAATGCTCGCGTGCCTGCAGATATGGCTCCATGTGCCACCTGTGACACGCGTACCATAGGTTCGCCGTCATGGTTGTAGATAATATCACATTCATAATATTTCTGTCTCTTTCAACTATTCATGGAAACAATACAAAGAAAAGCTTATAACTGAGTTTAAACTATTCCCGGTCATGACTAGAGCTGTTAAACGATTTCCTTTCAACTTCCATTTTGCATCTTCCAAACTGACATGCAAAAACCTTTTGTGGTTCGTGCAGTGAGAGTAGTGCTTGTGTAAATGCATTTATCCCACAACCCTTGGATTCCTAGGTATAGGTAGCAAATGTTTCAATAAGGCTATTAGATTGTCACTTCCATAATACCACTGGTTTTTTCATTTTTTTATCCTGAAGAAGGGACCACAGATTTAATAATTGCACACGATTAAATTATGGAATTCATACATTATAAAGGTTAGGACTCATTACTGTATAATCAGGATGCAGAATGATGTCATGACACATACTGTATGTCACCAATTTGACATTCTTGTAGTTTGTTTCAGACACTGTTAACCAGACCCAAAGCCCGTGGGTCATTTTCAGACAGCACTAATAACTATTAGAGCAATCAAGAAGTTCCTCTATTGAATTTGCGGAGATGATGAAACAGTATATAGAGCAAAGAAGCCAACATGAGCCACATACGGAAAAGAGATTAATTCCACCACTGACTGAGCAAATTGCTTGAAAGGAAAGTCCAACTGCCATAAGAATCTCAATGGAGCCTCATGACTGGATCGATCCAGTGACATCTCTCATGATCAAATAAAGAAGAGGAGTAAAAACAGGTACACTGTGTAGATCAGGGGTGTCAAACTCGATTTCATTGAGGGCTGCATCAGGGTTGTGTTTGACCTCGGGGTGGGGTGGGGGCTGGGTGTTTCCAGGGCGGGTGTGGGCAGCTCGACATCACTCGTGTCACGGGTGCCTGTGGCAGCCCGAGCACTCTGTCAAAAAACAGTCTCCCAAGCTCCATTTTCGGCTGCGACAGCCTCCTGCAACCCTCTGCGAGTGAAAACGGAGCTCAGGAGGGCTGCGCGTGGCCCTCCTGAGCTCCGTTTTTGCTGGCAGAGGCAATGTGGACCAATCTTTCACTGTTTCCAGGTTGGCCCTGTGGGCCAGATCTAAGCACGGATTCGGCCCACGGGCCTTGAGTTTGACACCCCTGGTGTTGATAATTGTTACTGGAGGTATAGAGAGGACATGGGAATTAGAGGAGGACTATTGTCTCTGGAACTTAATTTCGCAGTTTTCCTTAATTTGAGATTTAGGTTGTTATCTAGTTTTATCCTGCAGTTGGACTCTTGATGAATAACAAGGACCACAAATACAAGCCAACGGATGCATACATTAGTAATTACAAGCTTTGGAAGCACCAATTGGAACCAGAGGTCTCAATCTCTTCCCCAACCCAGTTTTAAAAATATGCTTCATTTCTTCTGCCTCCTACTTGTCTAGGTCAGCCTTACTCAGCCATTAGACAAAATAAAGCCATCTCCCTAGGCACTTAATCTATGGGAGGATTGTATCTTTACTTTCAGTTAAAAGAAGAGACATTTATTTCCCCAGCAGAGTCCCTTGGGAGTTGGGCAGCATAGAAATGTGACTAAATAAATAAATAAATAAATAAATAAATAAATAAATAAATAATTTAACTTGGCTATTACTTGTCAAAAGTGGAGTTTAGAACAAATATAATTTGCTCTCTACCTTAATCCCTTCTGCTACAAATAAATTTTGGGATGGGAGGGACCTTGAGAAAGAAATCAACATATGTATTATATATATATATATATGGAAAACACGAGACTCTTTGTAGAATGAATAACAATACATATGTTGATTCAGTCTAAATTCCAAAGTATTTTTTATGGCATGGAATCTTGGAAGAGAATCATAAATAGTTTTGCAAATTTTAATAGTTAGATTAGGTAACCGGTTTATACTATGGCAAATCTACAAAATTCACTTCTCTCTTCATTTCATCTCTGAAATCTTCACCATTTCTTTCCTATCTTAAATATATTTCCTATTCCTTTAAGTATCTAAGCCTTATTAATTAGGTTTCTGGATAATGCATCTATTATCTTTCATTAATATGCATTGTCCTTTCCTGTATTAATCTGAGCTTCATGAGAATAATAAATAACTGGGACCCTTATATTGGGATTTAATTAAATGCCAAAAAGTAAACCAACACAAAACCATACTATATGAGAGTTTCAATCAGTCAAATTGTGTAATTTCTTTTGGACTAACAGCAACTGTCTTGCCATTCTAATGGTTTCTTTTAAATGACAGTCTCATTTTAATCACTTTAAAGATATAAGAATAATATAGAAATTGCTTGGTATTGCCTTTTTTTGGAGATTTTTTAAAAAAAAATCAATCTAGTTTACAACCTTCTCAATTTACTGGTGCTTAACTATTATTGTTAGCTATGGTGCTACTCATCTTAACAATGAGATCCTCATTTCTCAGTTCCACTTTAGAGAAGAGAGCAGAAGGACAAATCATAGAAAAAGTAAAAAAGAGCAGACAAAAGTAGCAGGCATGCCTGGAAGAAGTCATCCATATCAATCAACTATCAGAAAGCATCTTCTTTTGGCACAGTAGACCAGCGGCCCCAAACCTTTTGGGCACCAGGGACTGGTTCCGTGGAGAAAGGATTTTTCGCGGACTGGAGGGAGTGTGGCTTTGCATCCTGTAGATAGGGCTTCACTTGTTTGCACGGCCTGGTTACTGGCTTGCTGCGGACCAGTGCCAGTCCATGGACCAGGGGTTGGGAACCCCTGCAGTAGACCATAAGAAAATAATGCAGGTATGTTAGGTAGAATTATTTGCAATTATGTGCAATGGCATTCTATGACACTCTTAAATTTTTTACTCACTAGACTCTTTTGTACTAACAAATTGCAAAGCTTCAGTATTATAGCCCTCAAGCTAATGAGCCAGGCTTATGGCACCTGCAAGTATATTTTTGAGACTCCCAATATAAGCGATTCCAGAACCACAGAAGAACTAAGTCATTATCTACATTTTTTAAAAAAAAATAGATCTGACTTTTTTTCTTACCATGCAAGTATTGTTAGTGCTCTATGTCCGTGTTACCTATGCTGTGTTCATGCAAGCAAATATGAGCAATTTCTGCAATTTTCCTTTGCTTGTGCAAATAATATATCTGCAAAGTAATGCTGAATTTTAGGGAAAAATTACCTTTGCTCTGAAACTTTCACCATAATAGCACTATCTGTATGCTGAGCAGAGAAGGGCTGTACATACAACCCAGAAGCAACTATGTTTGCTCTTGCAATTCTCTTCAATATTTACTGTCATGATCCGTATTCTGTTAATAAGTAATTAAAGTAAAGTATACTAGGGTAGTTGTTGACAGGGAAAAGGGAAAAAAACAAGGAATGGCCCCCACGGAGAGGGCTCGCAACTTAGGCGATCTCCTGGATGCACGGCTGTCTTTAGAAGAGCACATGATGGCCGTGGCCAGGGGGGCTTTTTATCAGATTCGCCTGATACGCCAGTTGCGCCCCTTTCTGAATCGGGACTCATACACACAGTCACTCAAGCACTCGTCACTTCCCGCCTGGACTACTGCAACGTTCTCTACATGAGGCTCCCCCTGGGGTGCACCCGGAGACTGCAGTTAGTCCAGAACGCGGCCACGCGGGGGATTATGGGAGCAACGGGGCGCTCCCATGTGACACCTCTCCTGCATGAGCTGCACTGGTTTCCTGTGGTCTTCCGGGTGCGCTTCAAGGTGTTGGTAACCACCTTTAAAGCACTCCATGGCTTAGGGCCGGGGTACTTGCAAGACTGCCTTCTGCCGCCAATAGCCTCCCACCGTCCGGTTCGCTCGCAAAGAGAGGGTCTCCTCAGGATGCCGTCGGCCAGACAATGTCGGCTGGCGACCCGCAGGGGGCGAGCCTTCTCTGTGGCAGCGCCTGCCCTCTGGAATGACCTACCCCCTGAGATACGCACAATAACAGACCTCCGGACTTTTCGTCGGGCCCTAAAAACGCATCTATTCCATCTAGGAAGGTTTGATCCCTTCCTCCCAGTTTTAATTGAATTTGGTTTTAATTGGGTTGTTTTAAATTACTGGGCTGAAATTGTTTAATGTTTTTAAATTGTTCTTAAATTTTGTATGTTATGTTTTTTATCTCGGCTGTGCACCGCCCTGAGTCCCGTGGGAGAAGGGTGGTATAAAAATTTAATAAATAATAATAATAATGTCTCTCCTGACTTAGGAAAGGTGCTTGTTTAATTTTGAAACTGCCATGGTAAAGTGATTTTAAGGAATGTTTTATAGTTGTGTATTTAAGAGCTAGATGGATGGATGGATAGATATGGAAAGATAGGCAGGTAGGTAGGTAGGTAAGTAGATAGATAGATAGATAGATAGATAGATAGATAGATAGATAGATAAAACAAAACTAAATATGAATCTTGAATTAGGATAGCAGAGAAATACTATGTGATTTTACATTTTATAGGTGCATTTTACATCTGCAACAATTATCCATCCCCAACTAAGTTGCCAAAATCATTAATCAGAATTAGTTGAAGATTTTTCACAGCCAAAATGAAAACCTTTACCTCCAATTACAACCAGGGGTGGGTTCTCCTTACCTTTACTACCAGTTTGCAACGGGACCGCATGTGCATGTGCTTTTCTGCGCATGCACAGAAGCATTCTGATGACGTTGGGGGCGGTGGGCGGAGCCACTTGCCGGTTTTACTACCAGTTCTATAGAACTGATGCAACCCACCTCTGGTTACAACTAAGAAAATGTTAATCTGAAAATTTTATAATTGGAAAAACTGTACGGCTGAATAAAAACAAGGAAGGGACTACAGTGACAACTTCACTGGCTAAACTGAGCTTTTGCCCTGAAGAATATGTATTTTAAAGCATTTGCCACGACTCTCCTATTTTCCTCTATAAGACTTATCAAAATCTGACTTGTTAAAGCCTACCTCAAAAGACGGAAAGCCTGATTCCTTTTCGAAAGATAGAGATAGACATATAGATATGGTAAATATAGGTATAGGTATAGAGACAGATATATGTGAACTGACTGTGTTCACATATATCTGTCTCTATACCTGTGTCTCATTCACAAATGTATTTCAGGTCACATGAGATCTTTCTCCTCCATAGGTTTTATCAGGACTTACACAGCTTGAGAGGTAGCAATAGCACCTAGATTTACAGTATATACCACTTCACAGTGCTTTACACATACCTTTACACAGTGTTCTCTAAGCGGTTTACCGAGTCAGCATATTGCCTCCAAAAGCATATCCCTTGCTCAAAACTAAGGGACCATAACAGCCTGCATAAAGACATAGGTTGAAAAGAAGATAATCTATCTACAACTGCCACCACCATAAAATATGACCCAAAAAAGTGGGAAAGTTAACTATCTACATGTCTGTGTGTCTACATATAGACTGCAAGCATAATGTGCATAGTAAATTAGTATATATTGTTAAAGTATAACTTAGGAAGTGTTCTTCACAATACTTTGCGTATTATAAAAAAGATGTGAACGGTAGCAAATGTAAATTTTGCAGAAGTTTTTCTTTTCTTAAAAAAACATTAATCACAAAGCAATGAAATGAAATAATATATAGAAAACACATTAGTATTTTTAAAATAGAATACGTAATATAAAGCCATTTAATGGTAATCTTCCTGCCTCTATTCAGATGTATCCCTGTATTCCCAAATAATGGAATGATATTTCTCCAATTACTGAATATTGATCAGAGGTGGTTCATTTTCTCGGCTTCAGATTGGTTTAAAGCAGTGTTTTTCAACCTTGGCAATGTTAAGACGTGTGGCCTTAAAACTCCAAAGGCTGCTGGCTGGGGGATTCTGGAAATTGAAGTTCACAAATCTTAACTTTGCCAAGGCTGAATTAGAGAAATTATTTGAGAATCTTCTTCCCTTGAATACCCCTTACTAGATATTTTTCAAATGAATGGAATGGAAGCCATTACAAATATTGAATTCCTAAGAGTAACAAACAGGCCTGTCACCAGATTTAAGAAATTTTATTCTAATTGATTGTATTGATTTTAATCAAGTATTTTACTATCAATACTGTATATTCTCTCTTTCTCTTTGCACTTTAATGCAATTACTCCTAAATTTTAGATATGAAACACAGTTACAGCAAACATCATAATTAGAAGAAACATTTTCAACTGCACAACAGAATGGAGCTGTACAATATAAGTATATACTTTGAATATATACTTCTAAGTACCATGGTGATCTTATAAAATTAATCAAGAACATTGTTTTAATTGATCAATCTGTACATTTAGTTAACCATTAAGGCCAACTATCCTAGCATAATTATTCCTCTTAGACTCTCATTCCAGACATATATATGGAAGATCTTGATGGATTCTAACAATTAACAGCTAGAAGAAAGCAAAGCCTGTAGGCTTGAGGCTTTTATTTATTTATTTTTTTATGTGCAATAAGTACTAAACGCAAGCAGCAAAAACCTATTAAGATATGCTCTTGCCTACAATTTTCAATCAGGTACTATATTGTTCAGGGAGGCTGAGTGACAACATAAGCACTACACAAGGGCTGCAGTGTATTCATTCGTTTTCTTCAGGACAACCGTGAGAACATAAAGTATTCAACTTAAGGTCTTGATTTAGCAACGCAAGAAACACGCTGGGTTCAGAGAGGTGGTTGCCAGAGCTCCATTGCTCTGTGAATGGAGATGACGATGATTCCTGCGGATTTACAACAGAGACATGCAACAACAACAAAAAAAAAAAGCAAAGCCACCTTAGTATAATTGCACTTCTTACTTGGAGGCAGATCCGTCACTTTGGGAATGTGGAAGCATTCGCGAAGGTGTTTTAGCTCATCTTCTTCATCTAACTGCAGAGCGACTTTCTTATCTACCGGACTGCACGCTAGTTGGAAAGCAATTGTTTCTATAATGCTTGCTGGTGAGACATGAGAAGGCAGATCCATTTTCAAGGAACACATTTCTCATTCTAAAGACGGAGAGACAAAGGGAGAGAGAAAGAAATCTCCATTTTAGAGATATGCCATGCATATGGGCTAGGCTCTGATGTGAAGATTATAGTTATGTATGAGCAGCCAACTACAAGCTTTTAAAAATGAAAAGCTTGGCAGTGTGAGAGAAAAGTGAGAAATTCTCAATTCCAGCATTTTTCAAGGCAGCAGACTGCTGTAGCCCCGAAGCTATTAGTTTTAAATATAATCTTTCCCCCATAAAGCTCTATATCAGCAATTTCTCTGTTCTACCACTGCTTCAACAGCAGTAACAAATTCTATAGTGTCGTTCACACTTGCAGATTCGGAAAGCTGCCGGCAGCATGATTGCTTCCACAATCTGTGCTCCTGAAAATAGCAGGTGTATCACCACATTTAAACTGACGTTTTTCAAGCCCAAGCCGCCTTCATGCTCCTTGGCATCTTCATTTACAGAAACTAAGAATATAGAAATGTATAGATTGGAAGGAATAACTAGAGACGGGCAATCTCAGACTTTCATAAAGGACGCTGAAGAGAAGCTTCACTTTTGAGATCGGGCGCATGACAGGCTTTCGGGGGCATCGATGTTCCTTCCTGAACTGGAAGAATCGTTTTCCACTTCTGGATTTTGTGTTCATAAAAACAGAAAGAAAAAACCAAACCAAAACTTTATCTTTTGGTTTTGATGATCAGAATGTTGCTTAGAAACAACTAGTATTGTTGGCTGGTGTAGTTGCAGTCTCGATGTTACTTTTTACTTTTAATTTTTACTAATTAGTACAGACAGTCCTCGACTTACAATAGTTTGTTTACTGACTGTTCAAAGTTACAACGGCACTGAAAAAAGTGACTTATGACCGTTTATGACAATTGCAGCATCCCCATGATTAAGTGATTGGAATTCAGATGCTTGGCAACTAAATCATATTTATGACGGTTCCAATATCCCAAGGTCACATGACCACCTTTTGTAATCTTCTGACAAGCAAAGTCAATGGGGGAAGCCAGATTCACTTAACAGCCATTTTACTAACTTAACAACTGCAGTGATTCACTTAACAATTGTGGCAAGAAAGGTCGTAAAATGGGGCAAAACTCACTTCACAAATGTCTCACTTAGCAACAGAAATTTTGGGCTGTTATGATTGTAAGTCAAGGACTACCTGTAGTGTAGCTGCAAACCTCAATTTTACTTTTTATTAACTACTAGTGATTTACCTAATCACTAAAGTAAAAAAGTTGAGATTGCAACTACATTAAAAATATTGAAAATTACTGTTTTTTATTTCTTTCCCCTTTAACTCACACTTCTTTCCCTTCTTTTCCCCATTATCTTTATTTCTGTTTGCATGTTATGTTAACATAAATTTTAATTAAAAAGTTATAAAATCAAACAAAACAAGAGAACGGCAACCTAACTAGTAGTTTATGATATTTCTTCTCCAGGATGAATGAAACCGATCTTGAGTGTTATGCCTCTATTCACTCTGTCTCCCTGACGTACGCACTGCACTGCCTGTCTTTGAAATAGTCCAAAACCAGAACCAAGTCCTACATTAAGCTAACATTCGCTACCCCACTATATTTGCTAATCTATGATGGGAAGTAACAGCTTTATGCAAAAAGTAGCAGTAATGTTGTACTTTCGGTATATAGTTAATGCTTTTTGTATTGCTTCAAGTATTGAGATCACTAATTGCACTTCCAGCAAATTATCTACTGTTTCAACATTTAGCTTCATTGATAAGACTTTCTGCATTTCTTCTCCATCTCTCTAATCTTTTGATTCACTTTGCCCTTTTAGCAGAATTCTGGCAACTGGAGGATTTTAAATGGAGCAAAATATTATGCCTTTATAGCATATTCAGTACTTTCTCTCATGCTTTCTACTTGTAACAAAAACCAAGCAAAATCTTCATATTAATCTGAAAATCTACTGTTAACTAAAACCATAGCGACTGTGAAATATCAAACCTGGGACGTTGCCAAAATGCTTGATAATATGAATATCAACATAGATATGAAAATGAAAGAAATAAAAAACTCAACAACAATGTATGCAAGTAAACAAGAGTGGATTTAATACTAGACTCTGAGCAACAACAGAACCTGCCACAGTCAACTTGTAGGAGAAATGAGTGGCATAAAAATTAAATAAATAAATATAAATCCACCAAATAACTGAAAGAGCTGAGAACACGTAGACTCTTCCACTTCATTGAAAATGAGTAATAAGAAACATAGATTAAAACCAATGAGAAATCTTATCAGAGTGTCAAATGCTGTAGACAAATTTAGCAGCAGTTATTTTTCTTAGCCACCAGCAAAATTACTGGTCTGTAGCAAAGCTATGAAGACCTAGATTTTCCTCTAGGCACTAGAGATAGGATGGATGATCTGGAATAGATATATCTAATGGTTTCATATTTTTTATTGAATCTCAAAGTAGTTTTAGTTGATTCTTTTTCTTTTAATGAATGTCTCAGTTTTTATGTTCACCATACTGAGTTTCTCAGATAGATGGGCAGCCAAAAAAAAAGACTAAAGAAATAAACAAATGTGGACAAGCAAAATTAATGTCAGCTCAGTAACATTACTCATGTAAAATGTAATTAAAATTATTTGCTGACAAATACAAAAACAAAAAAAGAAGATACTAGGTGATAACTGGACCCTCTGGAATGGGCTGCCCACTGAGCTCCGGACGGCCCCCGACCTCCACACCTTCCGCGCTGACCTAAAGACATGGCTTTTTCACCAACTTCCTTGATCTGCTGTAGATTTTAACTTGGGGATTGGGGATTTTAAATTGGTTTTAATATTATTTAATTCTTATTTATTGTCGGGTTGTTTTATTGTTGTGAGCCGCCCCGAGTCCTGCGGGAGAAGGGCGGCATCTAAATCTGACAAAATAAATAAATAAATAACTAGAACAAATTGAACCAACCAAAGTGTGTCAGGTTGCTTATTCAGATTATTGTGAAGATAAGCATGTTTCACAAAAACTGTAAAAATACCTGTCATCAAATGATTAATCAATTACCGGTAATTAATGTAGTCAAAGAACATCAGAAAAGGAAGAATAGATATACAGAAGACAGGACAGAAAGAAACTGAAGGACCCAAGATTCTAAAAATAGTTTTAATTATGATTTATTTAGTCACTGCAGGAGGAAGCTCAGATTATTGGAATGCACATAAACTTTCCATAAGGGAGAAAAAAATAGAATGTATCAGTTTGGGTCAAAAAGGAGAATGTGCCCACTACTTTGATAGTGGATATGCAAGCTTCTGTAAGGAAATTTAAGAAACACCATTAAAATATGGCTTTAAGATTAAGTGTAAAGAAAATCAAAATAATGATAACAGGCATAGAAACATTAGAACTGACAATGAAGATCAGTCATCACTGAGTTGAATAAAGTGCAAATGGGCTACTTAAGTATACTGTATATGGTTAAATGAGAAGAAATAGGGTCAAGAATGAATGAATGAATGCACAGTAAAAACGGTTTATATACAAAAATAAGTGGCCATCAATAAAGCAGTATATTGAGATGGTTTGATCACATAGAGAATGAAAAACAAATTGCAAAACAAAAACTTCAAAGAGTGGGTCAAAAGGAAAAGAAAGGATAAAAAAAATGTTGTAGTTGCATGGATTGGATGCAATTCTCAGAAAGAGAAGTTTAAAGAAACAAAGTGGTATGTGGATAGTTTGTGAAGACTAAATTTCAGGTAGTCCTCAATCTAGGATCACAATTGAGCCCAAAATTTCAGTTGCCAAGTGAGGCAGTTAAGTGAGTTTTACCCCAATTTACGACCAATTGCCACAATTGTTAAGTGAATCACTGCAGTTAGTTAACATGGTTGTAAGGTGAATCAGGTTTCCTCACTGATTCTCATTGATTTTGTTTCTCAGAGGCTTGCACAAAGTGATCACATGATCACTACTTGTAAATGGAGAGAGAAGTACTGAATGGTATTGGTATAAAGTTGTTTTAGCTAAACTTCCTTTTTTTTATCTTACACCTTTGAATTTTTGGGCTGGCTATTTCTTTTTCTGTGCTCTGCATAATTCAACTAATCATAGAAGGGAACATCCTGATGGATATATATGTAAAAACTCTGGAATTTGTTGCAAATCACATTTAAATGACCAAATGATTGAGTACTGAATTCCCCACCCCCCAAGCTGTCATTATGTAGAACCACAGACTCATTTCATTTGCTATCAGTATTGCATTTTATACAACTGAACAGTGAATTTCATTACATCTAAATTTGTAGTTATATTCATTTCTGAAATATAATGTTAAAAGCACAAATCTTGCAATTATGAGGGCTGAAATGGAAACTACTGAATAAAATATACCCGTACAAAATAATATCTAATGTAAAGATCAATCCAATTTTTAATACACACTTATTAAGAGCGGGTTTTTTTCAAAAGAAAAAAAAATAGAGAATTAAAGAACTTTAACGTCTTACTTTGATTTGAACAAAATAAATATTTAATTCACTACATTCAGCACTTTATAACGCTTTACTAGAATGGTAATAACAAACTATTACAGGAAATTAGCTTTTAAAGAATTACAAAGTTTGTCCAATGAGTTTTATACCTTCTTGCTATTCTCAGATCAAGATGCAAACATTACAAATTGTGTCTCTAAATTTTACTTAGCCACTTGTGACATTGCCAAATAAACAGTTCTTATGGATAAATAATTATAATAAACAAGATTTAGGCAACTTGCATTAAAGGGAAAGGGATAAGTAAAGTATTACTGTATGTGATTATCAAGTAATAGAACAACTAGAGCCGAGGTGCTACAGTGGTTAGAGTGCAGCACTGCAGGCTACTTCAGGTGACTGCTAGCTGCAGTTCAGCAGTTCAAATCTCACCGGCTCAAGGTTGACTCAGCCTTCCATCCTTCCAAGGTCGATAAAATGTGGACCCAGATTGTTGGAGGCAATAAACTGACTCTGTAATCCGCTTAAAGAGGGCACTATGAAGCGGTATACAAGTCTAAGTGCTATTGCTATAACAGAATGACAAAATTGGTAGGGACCTTGGAGCAGTGGTGAAATCCAATTTTTTTCAGTACCGGTTCTGTGGGCGTGGTGTGGCTTGGTGGGCATGGCTTGTGGGCATGGCAGGGGAAGGATATTGCAAAATCTCCATTCCCGCCCCACTCCTGGGGGAAGGATATTGCAAAATCTCCTTTCCCACCCCACTCAGGGGCCAATCAGAGGTGGTATTTGCCGGTTCTCCGAACTACTCAAAATTTCCGTGACCAATTCTCCGAACTGCTCAAAATTTCCGCTACCGGTTCTCCAGAACCTGTCAGAACCTGCTGGATTTCACTCCTGCCTTAGAGGTCTTCCAGCCCAACCCCCTGCTCAGGGAGGAAATGCTATACCATTTCAAACAAATGTAACAAAAATACCGGTAATAATTGCAATATGATTTTTTTTACTACTTTCTTTTCAACTTCCACTTAATTTTCTTAAATCTGAACACACGGCTGTAAACCTAATGTATTTTTATTTTGCGCTTTTTTTTTTTTTTGTAAATGAATGGACTTAAATCTTATTGACCAACATTAAGGTCTCCCCTGTTCCTCCCCAATTAATAATTCCTCTAACAACGATTCAAATTTCTTGTCAAATATAGCATGTTTTTCCTAATTATTGATTCATCAAGTATTGTTAATTTAACTAAAAACAATTGTGCATATGTCCTGTTAACCCAGATGCCAGTGCACTAAATCATATAAGCATGGCTCAGGAAGATTGACATTACTTATTGAAGAGTTATGTGGGACAAACCATATTATGTTAATTTTGCTTTCCAATTGTAGGTTTTGCTTCTCCTCACCCTGCAGCCTTATTTCTAAGAAGAAAGGATTTTTTTTCTCTTACCTTAACTTGCAGGAATTGCTGTTTCTGATTGATTGATTCTTTCACTCCCTTTTTATTAAAGTCCAGCTTATCCTTCCCCTTTTATGACGTCTTCTGCTTGTACATCATTTGTACTCTGATCTTCTCCCCCAACTTTTTATTGCCTTAGTTTTTCACTAGCTTGCTTAACTTTTGTGTATGTCCCTGGAAAATCAATGCCATGTAAGACAGTATTACTTTTAGTACTGCACTTTTATAGGGTTTATTAATAGTAATTTTGCAAGTCTCACTGTGCCTCCTTCCTTTCATTTTCATGTTAGTTAGGGAAGGCTGGTTCAGATGTTTTATTTTATTTATTAAACTTCATGCAGATAGTCCTCGACTTATGATCACAATTGAGCCCAAAATTTCTGTTGCAAGCAAGTTAGTTGTTAAATGGGCTTTGCCCCTTTTTCTGACCTTTCTTGCTTAGCTATTAAATGAAACACTGCAGCTGTTAAGTTAGTAACACAAGTTGTAAAGTGAATCTAGTTTTCCCAGACTTTGCTTGTCAGAAAGTTGCAAAAGGGGATCACATGACCTGGGTCACTGCAATGACGGTCATAAATACATGCCAGTTGCCAAGCGTCCAGATTTTGTGACCATGGGGATGCTGCAACAGTCATTAAGTGTGAAAAATGATCATAAGTCCCTTTATTCAGTGCCGTTACTTCAAACGGTCATTAAATGAAACGTTGTAAATTGAGAACCACATGCAATTCCACCCATCTTGCCTAGAAGTGACTCAAGATGGCTTATAATCAATACAAGCAACAATGTGAAACTTTAAAACATGTAATCAGTCAACAAAGTGATTTAAAAATAAACGAAGATGAGAAGGAAAGGAGCAACATGCACATGGGGAGGAGGTAGGGTCTTAGTCCAGGGGTCTCCAAACTTGGCAGATTTAAGATTTGTGGACTTCAATTCTCAGAATTCCTCTGCCAGCTAATTGAGGAATTCTGGGAGTTGGAGTCCACAAGTCTTAAAGTTGCCAAGTTTGGAGACCCCTGTATTGGTCTATTAACCCTCTCCAGAATGGCACACCACATTGGGGCCGTAGGCCAGTTGGCAGAGCCAGGTCTTCAGGCCCTTTGGAGAAGGCCGAGAGGGAGGAGGGCACACTTGTCCTGGCTTGAAAATCCCCCTTTTATCTCTCAAGGCCTATCCCTCTGTTCTCTACATTTCCAAAGGTTCTGGAATCTAGAATATTTGTTGGTCATCTTCTTTCTATTTACAAAGCACCACAGAAGTCTATCTTTAATGTAACAATTGCTTTTTCTCTCACTTTTGGGCTTGGGGAGGAGACGCTAATGTTTTCACCCACTTACTGATCCCATTCAACTGTATCTTCCCTATGCACTGTTTTTTAATGTCATACTATTTTTTGTCATCCTCTGCTTTCCATATTCCACACTTTTACAGCATTACTCCATTTTTAACACAACAGATGCAGTCTAAATTAAACAAGCCAAGAAACAAAATATTTCATGTATTCTATAAGTATGTGTGGGAGAGAAGGGAAGGGCGTTTAGGTTTAAATGTTTCTAAGCTGCCTTTAAGGGCAAAAATCCCCTCAAAGGATCTGTCATTCTATATAAAAATGCTGTTTTAGAAACAGGAAATAATTAAGTGGGAATGATATGACATTTGTCATACTGTTAATAAATGGTGACCTACATCACACTTGAAAATGACCCTATATATTTTTTAAAAAGCTCGATGGCTTCTACAATAAATATCCAGAGCCCAGACAGGTGAGAACTGCATATTCATGAAAGCCATTGTCTAAAGACACAGAGCTGTGCTTTCTAATATTTAAAAAAGAAGGAAGGGTGTTTCTCATGCATAGCTGCTCAAAAGAAAGATGCTAATCTGGAGAGGACTAACATTTCCTAGCTATACATTTAAATAACCTTTTTGACAGGATGAAGTGCCTGGCAGGAAGAAAGTGTTTGGGTCTCTGCCAAGGTCATGGATATAAGGAAGCCAAGTGACTCAGCACAAGAGCAAGAGCAAGCAGACAGGCAGGCAGAAAAGGGGAAAATGGTAGAGTGCACTTGTAAAAAGAATATAAAGAGCCAGAACGGGGTGGCTGGGTGTCTCAGATGTGTAGGATGTGCTACTGAAGAGGACCTCACCTGGCTATCCTCCCACTTTGACAGAGATGGTAGTTTCAAGACTGGATGGATGGATGGGAAGAGAGAGATGGAATGGAATGGAATGGAATGGAATGGAGTAGAACCTATCAAGATTCTAGCCCTAGGACAAGGAAAAAAATCCTGGAGCATTTGTGAAAATGTGGAAGAATGGAATGGAATGGAATGGGAATGGGAATAGGAATAGGACTCTTTATTGGCCAAGTGTGATTGGACACCCAAGGAATTAGTCTTTGGTACACAAGCTTTCAGTACATAAAAGAGATAAATGGTAAATCATGATCATAGTCATCATAAATACATTCATCATGAATCATAAGATACAACACTTAGTGAAAGTCATAGGATACTAAATAATCAACATAAATCATACTAGGAAACTAAATAAAACAATATAAATCGTAAAGATACAAGCAACAAAGTTATAGTCATATGTAGAAAAGGAAATTGGTAATAGGAAGGATGAGAAGAAAAATAGTAATACAATCTTAGTAAATAGTTTGACAGTGTTGTGGGAATTAGTTGTTTAGCAGAGTGATTGCTTGGGTGAAAAATTGTCCTTGTGTCTAATTGTTCTGGTGTGCAATCCCTATAACGTCGCTTTGAGGGTAGAAGTTGAAACAATTTATGGGCTATAGCCCATCTATGGGCCAACACAGATGGGCTATGTTAGGTAAGGAGATTCAGATATTGGACAGTGGAATTTAAAAGCATATCTTATTAGATCCCACTATTTTTAAAAAAATTAATTAACTTAGTGTGCGGAATAAAATCCCTCATTTGTTTAAGTACTGACAAAGTTAGCTAATCAGCAAGCAGTCAGTTATGCAAGTAAATAATTTTTGCAATATGATGCCTGCATCTGGAATAACAGGCTGTGGCTCACTGGATTGAGAAACAGATATGTTACTGAGAATAATTTCTGCTTCCTAACTGACCTATTATTAAAATATAGAATTAAAAGTGGCATATTCAGTGCATATAACTATCCCATTTCAATTTCTTTGATACACTAAATCACGTTCCTCTAGGCAAAAAATTGGAGAGATACAAGGGTAGAGGATAGCAGATTTACAGATTTCTGATAACTGTAGTAAATCAATATATTCAGTTGCAATTAGGTTTGCCATTAATACTCACGGAGGACAAGTGATTGGCTTCATCCAACTGGTATGAATGTGTGGGCTGCTTTTTCCTTATTCTTATTTACAAGATTATTACACAACACATTTCTACACAGAAATATGTAAATAAATAAAAATAAGTGAAACCTCACTGTGTTGCTGAAAAAGCATAGAATTTCCTTTAACTGTTGTACTTTGTAAGTGGTGCTTTCCTTCTGCCAATATAAAATTTTCCAAGCTGAGAACTTAAAAGTGTACCTTGGGGACAGTGCAGACAGAAATAACAATCTGCAATACCCCTCTGCATCCAATCATTGGGGACCAAATACCCATGATACTTTCTCAATTAATTAATTAATTTGTTTGCCACCCATCTCGCCATGATTTTGATTTTGGCTTTGATTATGATAAGAGATCAGACTCTTGGGTCAAACTTTCTTAAGTCTGGAATACTAAATTCCTAAGAGACCAATAAATTTATTAGCCCAAAATCCTTCTACAGGTAATCCTTGATTTATGACAATTACATCCAAACTTTCTGTTGTTAAGCGAGACATTTGACCTTTTTATGACCATTTTATGACCTTTCTTACCACAGTTAAGTGAACCACTGCAGTTTTTAAAATAGTAACATGGTTCTTAAGTGAATTTGGCTTCCCCATTGACTTTCTATGCCAGAAAATTACAAAAGGGGATCACATGACCCAGGGACGTGCAACCGTCATAAATTCAGGCCAGTTGCCAAGCTTCTAAATTTTGATTATGTGACCAAGGGGATGCTGCAATGGTCTAAGTGTGGAAACGGTCATAAAGTCACTTTTTTCAGTGCTGTTGTAACTGTGAGCAATCATTAAACAAGCAGTTGTAAGTCGAGGACTACCTGTATTTACAACAAATGTTGTACAATGGCTTGAATGCTAGGGGGGCTCTACAGTAAGGAAACTGCATAGGTGAACATACATGCACACATATGTGATGTTGGGGATAGGAGAGAGAAGCAGCTTTTTGCTTGACCCAAAACAATTTGGGGAGGAAACTAGCTTCAGGAAAGAAAAATCCAGAGGCACAAAAATTCTGGTTTGGTTTTCTTTACTTTGCATTTCAAATCAGGTCCTTCAATCTCTCCGGCAGACTTTGTTAGCTGTGAGTTATTTGATATAGGCTTATTGATCTTTCCTGAAAGATCAACAGTCTTATCATGTAGAAGCATGCACAAATTAAGGCTAAAAAAATAATAAAAATTAAAGCTTGAATCTCTGACCCCTGACATAGTCAGGAGTGCAACTGGTGGTTAGTTTACCTGCCAAGAGATGACACTAGGTAGGATGGGAAAGAATAGCAGGGATTCCACCAATTTTTGTCACAACTATGATAAAAAAATTGGGGGGGGGAGCAAAACTGCTTGGTCTCAATGCTAAGGCATGACAAAGGGAAGCTTTGGGGTACAATTTATGTCAATATACCCTGTTTCCCTGAAAATAAGGCATCCCCTGATAATAAGCTTTTGAGGGCATGCGCTAAAATAAGTCTCCTCCTGAAAATAAGTCCTCCACGAAAATATTTAAACGCAGAGCTGGAAATCAAGAAAGACGTCAGGAGGAGCCCCATCTTGCTCTATGCGCCCCAAAATAACAAGACCTCCCTGAAAATAAGGCCAAGAACTTATTTCGGGGTTCAAAAAAAATATAAGACAGGGTCTTATTTTCAAGGAAACACGGTACTTTTGTGCCAAATAAAAGCTGGGATATTATCCTGTTGATATTAAACTGAATTCTTTCACTGTTTCTGAATTTTGGTAAATGGTGTAATATAAACAAAGATTTCAAAAGAGGGATACCAATTTAACAAAAGTTGTGCAGATGCCAATAGACTGAGATATGGATGATCTGAAGTAGATTGGCAAGGGTTTGTAATTTCCATTTCTCAAAAATGGAGAAAAAAACCTTCTCTACTGACTAGAATCAGAATAAGCAAGCTTTTCAGAAGAAGGCTGCAAGTTGGCCTACTAAATGCATGCACACACCCACAAACAGATCTCTCACACAAGTAGACAACTAATCTCATTTTATACACATAGATCTAATTCCACCCCCCCATTCAAGTGCCCATTCATTTTTAAACACCTGGACACAGTTACATGACTTCCCTTGAACATATTTAAGAATATCCCTCATTCCCACAAATACACATTCACACTTTCCTACGTTAGGTCAATTCATGCAATAAATAATTTTGCTCGGTTTTAGTTTTGTTGTGCACTGTCAATCCAGCCACTGTGCTCCGTCTAATAAACATGACTTAAATGCATGATTGTGCACCATGTGGAAACTAAGTGGCATTGCATGACATGTAAGGGTCATAAACAATATTTACAAAACATGGAATACTTTAGTATGTAATAGCAACCTAGCCACTAGCAAGTAGGACATCTCATACTATTTTGGTATGAAAAAATGGAAGAATAGTGTACACTATTTTGAGTTTCTGATCTAAATGATTTTTTTTTAAAGTATGAATTACAGTTTCTGGTACTTACACTTATTTACACTGCAGTTAGGAGTTTGGAATGAAGTCTGGTGAGATTAAGCCAGAGAAAGGAGGCGTTGCATGCAAAACGTGTGAATTATAAACTCTCAATACCCTCCCGCCTGAGTCTACACCGCAACTTAGAGGAAAGTATCCCTTCTTAGCAAAAGAGGAGAGGTGCGTAGGAATAGATAAGAAGAAGAATAAAACGCCAACCTTGAAAAACCAAGCTTGGGGGAAAAGCTCGATTTGCCTGGTTCAAAAAAATGCCAGGTTTGAACTTGCAGTTTAGTGACGTGACAAAAAACAAAGTTCTAAAGTCATAAAGTGGGCTGTACCACTTCAAAATAGGGCGAATCTGTAACGTCATTTACTTCTTCTCCGCGATATGAAAAGCCCCATTTGGGAAATCAGCACGAAAAGAAGTAAAGGGCTTGGATTCAAACCCTTCTGTCCCCTCCGGCTCTGCTGCTTTTCCTACTTGGAGATTTTAAAAAAAGTTATTTAGAGAAGCAATCGAGAAAGCGGACCCTCATCTACCTTCTGAAATGGAACAGTCCATTTTGCTTACCGGAGGGCTTTTGATCTATCATGTGCACGTAACTGTGTAAACAAGCAGGAGGAGAAGTTAGTAAAGGCTACTGAAACTCTACAAAACGCGTGTCTGAGCCGCAATTACAGAAGCCAGATTAAAGACCTGAGTTATTAATATTTTGAATTAAAGTTGCGATGGATTTTGAAAATTACTGTTTTATTAGCTTTGATTAGTGGGAAACCAATGGAATATTATGAAAAGAGACCATGGAGAGACTCAAGTCAGTTCCCATTAAAATTCCATTGGCCCAATTTCCGCCTCTACTTAAAACTGCCTCACAGGGTCGCTGTGAACTTAAATTGCAAGTTTAATTTAAGTTCAATTTAACTCAACTTCTGTCCTGCAAGAAAAGATGGGTTATAGATACAGATTTCTTGAACTCCTACAAGAGGAGTTTTGTAGGTTATAGTAACTGCAGAAACCTCATAAACTGCTTACAGTTGGGTGCCCAAAGAACAGCTATCTTGCATGAAACTAAACTACATTTTCATTTTTTTCATTTTGAAATAGTATAGGTAGTCCTCACTTTATGACCACAACTGAGGCCAACATTTCTGTTGCAAGGCAAAATAATTGTTACGGGAAGTTTGCCCTGTTTTATGACCTTTCTTGACACAATTGTTATGTGAATTGCTGCAGTTGTTAAATCAGTAACACAGTTATTAAAGAAAATTTAGCTTCCCCATTGACTTTGCTTGTCAGAAGGTCGCAAAAGTTGATCCCATAACCTTGGGACACGGGAACGGTCATAGATATGAACCAGTTACCAAACATCTGAATTTTGATCACATGATCGTGGGCAGGGTTGGGTTCTACTTACCTTTACTACCAGTTCACAACGGGGCCGCACACGTGCTCTTCTGTGTAAGCGCAGAAACGTTTTGATGACGTCAAGGTCAGTGGGCGGAGCCTCCTGCCAGTTTTACTACCGGTTCTATAGAACCGGTGCGAGACGGGGGCAACCCACAACTGATCGTGGGGATGCTGCAAAGGTCATAACTGTGAAAAATGGTCACAAGTCACATTTTTCAGTGCTGTTGTAACTTTGAACAGTCACTAAATGAACTGTTGTAAGTCAAGGGCTATCTGTACAGGTAGTCTTCACCTTATGACCACAACTGAGCTCAAAATTTCCAAACCGTCTAAGCAAGACAGTTGTTATAGGAGCTTTGCCCCATTTTATGACCTTTCTTGCCACAATTGTTTTGTGAATCGCTGCAGTTGTTAAATTAGTAACAGTTCTTAAAGAGAATCTAGCTTCCCCATTGACGTCCAAAGGTCACAAAAGGTAATCACATGACCCTGGGACACTGCCATCGTCACAAATATAGGCCAGTTGCCAAGTGTCCGAATTTAAATCATGTGACCATGGGGATACTGCAACAGTCATAAGTGTTAATAACTGACATGATCACATTTTTCAGTGCCATTGTAACTTGGAACGGTCACTAAACCAATGGTTTTAAGCCCAGGACCTCCTGCATTGTTCTTGATAGGCTGTATAAGCATTTCACCCATACTTTGTCCACATTCTGAATGCTTACGAGCTGTTTTGGACCAGAACATTCAGAATTGGCAGCCCACCTGATCAGTAGAAGCCAGAAGAGTTTTAGTCCAACATACAGGCAAGAAAATCATTTAGACAGAAGCTAGTTGTATTATGGATCAGTTGCTTTGCATTTGTTGTCTTTCGTATTTCTGGACACTTGTCTGAAGTATCCAGATGGCCAGTTCTGAATTTTAACCCCATTTCAAAACACATTTAGCATATTAGAATTCCTGGTTTGTTGATAGTTCTGCCTTTTCTTTGTAACTGTGATCTTTTCTATAACACAGAAAGCACTCTTAAAAACATCACAACTGCCTCACTCATTCTGATGCTAAACAATTTTATCAAATATTAGTATTCACGTGCTATTCTTTTTCCTCTGGAAAATTCCACCCACCCCCATAACAGCGGCACAAATTAAATTGTTGGTAAATGCACATATGCTTTAACTGGTATTCCTAAAGGAGAGTAGAAGAAAGAAACAATGTTAGAATGAAACATATGGGACTAACCTAGATTAACAATTTTCTGCATTTGACTTCATACATACAGCTAACAGTGCTTTGATATCTTCCCTATTTGAACTATACTTGAATAATCTTTTAAAGGGCCCTTTATCAGTATTCCCTGAGGCTGTGCTAGCATATATTTAAGCCAATTGCAATTGTTTCTCTTGCAGAGAGAACAAAACTATTGGCTGCTGGTGAGTAGCTTCAAGAAAGGTTATAGGTCTCCACAGGGAGTGCCTGTGATCTTTATAAAGTGTATTTCCCTCCAGCAAGCCTAAATACTCAAGATAATTTTAAAAATGTCACTCAACCTATTACTGAGCATACTCTTACTACTCTCCTCATTTTACATACATTATGGTACAATCTATTTTTAAGTACATTAAAATCTTCTCTAAATAAAAAAAAATAGCTGTCTGGAATAGAAAGATATTTTATATCGTCTAGATCAGGGCTGTCAAACTCCCGGTCCATGGGCTGGATGCGTCATGCGCTGGCCACATCCGGATTAGTGAAGAGGGGAAAAGTCCTGATACATCAGATGATGCCGCTGTGAAGACCTGAGTGTGACACCCCTGATCTAGATTAGTTCTACACAATTATCTATCTACACCAGACACACAGACACACACAGACACAAATATATTCCGGTTTATGACCCTGTAATCCCTTAATTTGAGGTAGAGTTGGAGTGACTGGATGGAGCTGAGTGTTTACTGGCCGGATGCCCTTCCTGACGCCTATGCAGAATTCGTAGAAGATATTTTTTTTCTTTGTGTTTTAGGAGAGAAACATCTGCTGCTACCTAGGATTGAACTCTCAACCTAATGGGAGGTGAGTGTCTTCAACACTAGGCCCCCATGCCATATGTATTTGTAGGTATAGATATATATGTAGGGGTGTGTGTGTGTTTGTGTGTGTGTGTGTATGTGTGTGGATAGATAGAGGAGAGGGGGAGAGAGAGAGAGAGAGAGAGAGAGAGAGGGAGAGAGAGATTGTAGATTAGCTATAGACACAATAACAAAATAGAGGAGGGAAAGGCTGGGTGGATTCCACTGATTAAAGGCCCTTGCATCTTTTTTTAACTGACTAATTCTAAATATTTGCTGAATCTCTAATGCTTGACCAATACATTAATTAATGTAGTAAAACAGATATTTCCCCCTTTCCTTCCTTTATAACTGATGGCATTTAGGGAATGTGGATAGTCAAATCACCTGACACCAAACTGGGACACCTGTATATTATGTAGAAGAAAGAGAGGAATGAAGTAAACTCCCAGATCCATGTATAAAAGTTCCCTATGGCTCTGCCTGTGCAATTTGATTCAGAAATAAGTCCTACTGAGTCAGTGGAACCTATTACCAAATAATTGTGGTAAGATTGCAACCTAAAAGCAAGTTGCCATTCTTTTTGGGTCACCTCAGTAGACCAGTAATGAGTTTGTTCTGGTTAACAACAGTTTGAGAATTATTACAGCTTTCCACTGTGGCATTCTGGCAAAAATGGAGCAAATTGATGGATTGCTAGTCATGCTGTGAGCAGTTTATTGTAGTTAAGGTCAATTTTTGAGACCTCTCTGCCCATTTTTCTCCATTATGCTTGAGGGGAAAGAACCCTTTTTATTTTTCCCGTAGTTTGCTTAAACTTTTCAATTCATTCGCAGCAGGAAGAAGAGAGTGGCGGCTTGTTTAAATGTTTCACCGACAGCATCATTTGGAAAGTACTGGATGCTCAACACAGATAGCAACGTAAGAAAGCTGTGTAAGATCTTTGTAAAAGTAACAAGAACAGTGACAAAGTCTTCCAAGGAAGAAATGGCAACTGAAGAAGATTCTGCTAAAAATGAAACCAACAACTGTGGTGGAATAAAGCGCCAGTGATCATCCCTTTCTAATTCCTCTCTGGAGAAGGAGAGGATTTGAGTCACCCACAAGTACTCCATGCAGTTGCTGTTTATGAAAAGACACAAGACAGTGGACTCCATCAAATTTAGAGCTCTGGAGGACAAGGGAAAGCCATCTTCTATCAAATCATGGTTGTTGCCTTTCAAAAGGACACTGGTTCACATAGTTCCTTTTCTGCAGGATCCAATTTGGGTCAGTCACCGGGACCAGAGGTTTTGTCTTCCGAGCTTTCGGACTAGTGCTGGAGCCCATCTTCAGGGAACGTCTCTCTAGCAGAGTGTGTGCTGTTCTCTGTGTGGTATTTATAGTGCCTGTTGAATGTAGGGTTTTAGATGTTGATTGGGGTGTGTGGGTGGCTGGCTTTTCAGCCATTGATGAGCTATTGACACACCCCAATCAACATCTAAACGCCACATACAACAGGCAGTATAAAAAAAATACCACACACACACACTCTGCTAGAGAGAAGTTCTCTGAAGAATTGGCTCCAGCATGAGTCCGAAAGCTCAGCAGACTAAGCCTTTGGTCCTGGTGACTGATCCAGATTGGACCTTGCAGTGTTAGCCGGGGACACGTATATTCTCCTTCATTCGTGAGTTCCTTTTCTAAACACCTTTGGATATTTCTTAATAATTGCTTTCCAGCTATTAGAAAACTTTGGATCCATCAGTATGGCAGCACAGGGTGAGTTTCCTTCAATCTTTAGTGAAAGCAGTTTTAACTACATTTAAGGACCTAAACCAAAATTATTGTGGAATAAACAGCAAAGAGATGATTAGAATTTTGATTTTGGTATGTAGTAAATGGACTAAGGCTCCAGAGGATTTGAAAAAAAAATTGGGAATTATAAGAAACTGTCCCATGGGGAAATACTTTTGTTTTGAATTCTCTTTTTAAAAAAATCAAAAGATGAGACAGTCAAGGTTCAGGACTAGAGGGAAACAGAAGGAACTAAAGATTACAATTAAAGGAAAAGAACCCTTAAATTTGACATACTAATACAGAACAGAGGAAAAAATGTATCAAAGACTGTGACTTACGGTAGAGATTTAAAATATGGTATTTAAGAGCAGCCTGATATTGGTGACGTCGTGGATGCATCTATATTTTTATTTTTGCAACATTAGAAAGTGATTTTAACATTGCCCATTTCTAGAGGGTGATAGTTTTTATAAAATTCTTAAATCTCACCCTCAACTTGGAAGCTCCTGGTAATTTTACATCCAAATATTAATTAGGTCTCCCCTACTTAATTTTTTTTTTAAAGATCAGCCAAGGTTATTGGTGCTTCTGCAGTAGAGTGTGATGGATAAATAAGACTTTCTTGATCTAGCAAGAAGGTTTTTGTTTGGGTTGATGAGTCAGGGTCTTAACTTCAAAGAAGAAAATCCAGCCTTCTTGCCAGTCTCTTTGATGGACAGTTACGATATTAGGAAATCTCAATATTAGAAGGCCTGAAAAGAGAACAGGATGGCTTGGAGGAAGCTAGTGGGTAAATTTCATTCTATCACAGCAGCTAATAATCTTTTTCTATCTAGAGCATGGTGTTCCACCTCTCTTGAATTTAAATGAAGAGAGTATTAGGCAGAGGTTTTTCCTACATACATTTTGAAAAATCAATTGTAAAGGCTAATTGTGGAGTTCGTTTATAGTTTACCATCGTTTTATTCTGCTTCTTATTCCCACATACATTATAATACATTATATATAAATATATAATGAGATTGTGGAAGATTTTAGAAGCAGTGGTTTGACTTTGTTGGCATCTTTCTTGAAATTTTTCAAGTAGAACACAAGCAAAACATCACCTTGAGTTCTTGGGACAAACTTGCCATGGCCAACTTTCCATGGAACAACTCGCTATGGCCAACTCTCTGCGGGACAACTTGCCACAGGCAAGACTTACACTAATATTGAAGAAATGGTGGATTGAAAATAATTTAAAAAAGGATGCCAAAGGAGGGACAAAATAAAATGGGAATGACAAAAATTAAAATTATTTTTAAAATTATTTTAAATAGTTGAATGGTGAGGCTACAGTGAGTTGGCCTTGGCATGTTGGCCACGGAAAGTTGTCCTATTCCACTCTATAACTACCCCATGATCCTTGGAAAAGACACTGCAACTTTAGACTTGCAGGCAAGTACTACATTCACACTGCTGCATGTTCAAAACACTTTTTTCTAAATTGTTTCCAAAATTCTGTACAGCTCTAATAATCAAGTGAAAAGTCAGGCTAGGAAAGTTAATGAACAAGAATTAATTGACCCAAGATTCCATTTTGAATTTTGATTTATTCATTACCAGGGCACTTAACATGACCATTAACTCAATCTCAATGTGAAAAAGAAATATGATATATTATGAGATCACAATAAGATTCCTGTTTCAGTCCATAACTTAATCAGTCTTTGTTCATCATGAAATGTACTAGGTGAGTGTTAGACACAGCCAGAATATTGCATTCTTTGACAAAGTGACAAAATTAGTGGACCAGAGGAATGCTGTCAAATATAATTTACTTGGACTTCAGTAAAGCTTTTGATAAAATAGACCATAACCTACTACTAGATAAAGTAGAAAAATGTGGGTTAGACAGCATCACCACCAGATGGATTCGTAACTGGCTGACCAACCGCACTCAACGTGTAGTCCTCAATGGAACTGCATCTACATGGAGGGAAGCATGCAGTGGAGTACCCCAGTGCTCTGTTTTACAACTTCTTCATCAATAACTTGGACGAGGGGATAGATGGGGAACTCATCAAATTTGCAGATGACACCAAGCTGGCAGGAATAGCCAACACTTCAGAAGCTAGGCTCAAGATACAGAAGGATCTTGACAGACTTGAACATTGGGCGCTATCTAACAAAATGAAATTCAACAGTGAAAAAAGTAAGGTTCTACATTTAGGGAAGAAAAACAAACTGCACAGGTACTGTATATGTGGTACCTATAGTAGTAACGGTGAGAGGGATCTTGGAGTCCTAGTGGACAACCATTTAGATATGAGCCAGCAGTGTGCAGCAGCTGCCAAAAAAGCCAACACAGTTCTGGGCTGCATAAACAGAGGGATAGAATCAAGATCACGTGAAGTGTTAATACCACTTTATAATGCCTTGGTAAGGACACACTTGGAATATTGCATTCAGTTTTGGTTGCCACGATGTAAAAAAAGATGTTGAGACTCTAAAAAGAGTGCAGAGAAGAGCAACAAAGATGATTAGGGGATTGGAGACTAAAACATATGAAGAACGGTTGCAGGAACTGGGTATGTCTAGTTTAATGAAAAGAAGGACTAGGGGAGACATGATAGCAGTGTTTCAAGATCTCAGGGGTTGTCACAAAGAAGAGGGAGTCAAACTATTTTTCAAAGCACTTGAGGGTAGAACAAGAAGCAATGGATGGAAACTAATCAAGGAGATAAGCAACTTAGAACTAAGGAGAAATTTCCTGACAGGTAGAACAATTAATAAATGGAACAACTTGCCTGCAGAAGTTGTGAATGCTCCAACACTGGAAATTTTTAAGAAGATGTTGGATAACCATTTGTTTGAAGTGGTGTAGGGTTTCCTGCCTGGGCAGGGGGTTGGATAAGAAGACCTTCAAGGTCCCTTCCAACTCTGTTATTCTATTTCTATTTCTATATTGCAGTAACAGCAAACCTCTTCTAAAATAAATTTTATAAATTCTCATGACAGATAGCAGAATGGAGATAAAAAAATGAAACAGAAGAGCATCCAGTCATGCCTGACCATTTCAATGTATGTAGGTGTTATCCCACAAATGCAGTCTTCTCTTTGTAGGTGTAATCATTTCATTAATTGATGGCAATTTTCTTTTAAAAAGTAGGATGCTAATGATATCATAGCAATTGATCTATGGAAGAAGAGACTAAGAAAATCCATTGCATACTTTTATTTATTTATACTTCTATTTCATACTTTTTAACCACCTTTCAAGTTGAAAGGTCAGATGTAGCACCTTTTTATGGTTTCAGTGAAAATACCCACAAAGTCAGGTATTTAAAGGAAAGTGTGATACAGCTTTAGATATAACAACTCTTGGTGGCTCATGTAGAACTGCACAATTCAGGATTTCTCCATGGCACATGTAGGGATGGAAAGATGCAGTGTTAATTTTTGTTAAAATATAGACACTTTGTCAGAGATCCATCTTACTTCTGGCAGAGAGTGAATCTGTTAAGCCAAGTATTTATTATGAAGCCCATCAATATGATTTGTGGCACACACTATGTAGACATTAAGATATAATGTTCTTATGAAGAGAGATTTTGTTGTATTCTTGTCTGGAGTCATTCCTCTCAGCAGTGCAATGCACAAGGTCGCATGGGAAAATGAAATGTATAAACCATAATGATGATAATGATATTTGAGGAAACAGAGCCTAATCGCCTCAGAAGCGTATGCCACAACAAATGTGCAGTATAAAACTTCTGAGCAACAGTAAGAGAACAGCTGGATCTGAACCATTAAAACAAGCTGTCTCACTGCTCACACAAATTTGTTGACTGAGCTATAATTGACTGGGTTCACTCTGATACATTATTAATTAAGGCTGCAACCATGAATGCTGAGTTTTCACGTAACCTGGCCAAAGCTAAGGAAACCACCATTATAAGTTAGATAGATATTTGGAATCAGGCAAGTTCTTTGATGGAAAGTAGAAGAACGGTAGGGTTAAATACGTCAAATTAAGGTAAGTTTGTACAGAATTTCAATAGCTACTGCAAAATGTGCTCCTCTGCTATAAACCTAGCAGAGGTTATATAAAACTACTTTTCTCCATGTAGTTCCTGTCTGAGAGAACTAAGGAAAATTAAAATGAAACAGGCAATGAAACCTAATACACAGACATTTTACAGTTTTGGGGGTTTTTTTGAAAAATAGGGAGGCATTTGATATGTATATGGATCTGATCGGTCATTAACATTCTCATCATATGTTGAATGGGAAATAAGCTTATGTGTTAATGGGGGAAAGAGAGAAAATAACATAAGCCCCACACTGACATATAAACCAACATGTCCAACTTTAAAGTAAGAGAGAACTGCGCTGTTTTAAATATTCAGTAGACAATTGACTTTATAACCATCTTTGCTCTTTCTCAGCTATGCTCCAGACAGGTTCCTGGAATCTCTACCTTGAAGTCTGACCCAGGTGATTCACTCCAAAGGGACACCAGGAAGAAACAGTATGAAAGTAAGTGAATTGGGTAAGCAAAATGCAAATGATTTGGGCAAGTGTTTTTCATTAGTATATAGCAGTGGTGAAATCCAAATTTTTTTACTACCATTTCTGTGAGCGTGGCTTGGTGGGCGTGGTGTGGCTCGGTGGGCATGGCAGAGGAAGGATACTGCAAAATCCCCATTCCATCTCCATTCCTGGGGGAAGGATATTCCAAAATCTCCATTCCCACCCCACTCTGGGGCCAGCCAGAGGTGGTATTTGCCGGTTCTCTGAACTACTCAAAATTTCTGTTACCGGTTCTTCAAACTGCTCAAAATTTCCGCAACTGGTTCTCCAGAACCTGTCAAAACCTGCTGGATTTCACCCCTGGTATATAGGATTATCAAAAATATTCATTTTTTCTGCTTTCATTTATATGACATTAGATAGCTACTAGAAACATGAAATGGAAAAGGAAGTAAGCCAAGCTATGTTGCAAAACAAAAGCAAAAAACAGATGAAGAATAATATAGGAGGTTTTCCAATTTGGGGGTAGAATAAGAGATGAGTCAGGAGTGGGAGGTAAGTGAGATTTGGCTGAACTGTTGTTCCCAATCATTCAATCAAGTGAAAATTCAGACTCTGTGAATAAATTGATTTGCTGCATATCTCATGGAAAACTGAGTTGAGGCCTAAACTGTGGACTATAATATGAACCATCCTTTATAAAATGGATTCCATCAGCAGAATCGATATATCTTCCTCCTCAGTGGTGGGTTCCTCCCGGTTCCGTCCGGTTCCGCTGAGCCGGTAGCAGCGACGATATGGCGTCACCGAACTGGTTCTACCTCCTGCCCCCTGTTATTCTTACCTTTTATTTGGCCTCACCCCCAATCTATTGCTGCCTCCTGAGTCCCAGCTGATCGGCTAGAAGGAAAAAGCTGTTTAAACTCTTGCCAGGGGGCTTCAAAGAGCCACCCTACAGTTGATCAGTGTTAAAAGGCAGTGTGGTGGTAGACTGGTGCCTCCAAAAAGAAATGAGTAGACCGGTGCCTGCAAAAATAAATGGGTAGACCAGTGCCTCCAAAAACAAATGAGTAGACCGGTACAGCTCTGCAAGCAGTTAAAAGCGTGGTAGACCAATACCTTTGCTAAATTTTAAAGAATTGTCACATGACCATCAAGCCAAGCCCACAAAATAAGCCACACCCACAGAACCGGTAGTAAAACAATTTAGAACCCACCCCTGTTCCTCCTCCCTTTCTTTATGGTGCAGCCTCACTACATTTGCAAGACGATCAGCATCTATAACACTGGAAGTTACTCCATGGTAGGACATTACACTATCTTCCCCTCTCCTATTTTTATTCCTTCTCTTGAATTATATGCAAGAAGTTAAAACTGCATCATCTTCAGATTTCTCACTAAGCTGCTGTCAATGTTGGTTTTGGTTTTTAAAATGCAGTTTCTTAGCTTACCTTAATTGATAATGGGATTTTTTAAAATAAAATTAATAGATGAAATGGAAGAGAAATAAATTTTAAACCAATAAATGTTACTCAATGTTCTCATTTTTAGGAATTTGATCTTAAATACAAATAATCTTTGCTTGCCAACCATATGTTCACTGACTATTTGAAATTATGAAAGTGCTGAAAAAGAGACTTCTGGACAGTCCTTTAAGTTCTAGCCATCACAGCAGCCCCCCCCTAATCACATGATCTGGATGCTTGGCAACCAACTTGCAATTTTATGATTGCCAAGTCCCATGGTCACATGATCACCATTTATCACTTTCCTTGCTGACTATCCATTGACAAGCAAAGTCAATGGGGAAACCATCAGGGAATGTCAGGTGAAAAGAATTGTGACCACACATTAAGTTCCAGTTAAGATGATTTATTGCTTTGGCCTATACAGAAGAATCTAGTCAACTGTCAGCCCTAAATTGGCGCTAGTTACAAGTCAGCAAAATTCAAGGTGGGCTGAACTTGTATCACTTGTGGGAACATAATGACTTGAGGCTGATTCCTCTCTTGACTCTACCCACAAACTCTGCATGCTCTTCTCCTACACATATCACTTCAGTAAATCTCTCATGCCCTCCCCCACTCAGCAGTAGCAATCCTGACCATGCTGTTATCCTGCCTTGTGAACCGTCGCACAAGCTCCCCACCCACCAGCAGCCATTTCTGGCCCCATAGTGTACCAACACAACCAAACCTTACCTGACTGCCTGCTTGCAATCCACATGACACTCAGTTAATTAACCATGAACCTTGCTGAACAAGGGGTTTGCCAGAATCGCCACCACTAAACGACATGACAGTATTACTTAATGGAAATTCTGGTCCCAACTGCCATAGTTTAGCAAGGATTAACTATTGTGATAACCCACATGGAAATATACTTTTGAGGTGTTATTATATTTTATTTTATTTATTACAAGATGCATTTCTAATGAAGCATTCCAATAAATCTGTCATGTCCCAAAAGTAAGAAATCACTGGTGGATATGTTATCTATTTCCTTTTTTTAACGTTGGGGAAAATATTTATTTCTGAGTTTGAACAAGAGACTGTTCAACGTGATTAAGCCTGAGATTCTTTGCACAGCCATTTAGAATGTGCTGTATTGTTGCTTCCTTATTCCTCCACTAAAAGAAACTATGGGAGAATATTTCAAAAATGTATTACACTGAAACCCTTGAAGCTATCCAGCTGAATCTTGTCACCTTAATATTGCTTAATAGATCTACCATCTCTGCTATTTCCATTCCATTTTGCCAAAAGAAGAGGCAGCTGAGGGCATTTTTATGCTGTACCTATCTTGAACTTTTTACTGAATCAGATCCTGAAGATAATCTTCTTCCCTTTGATCTCAAATTTGAATGTAATCTTCTTACTTTTGAATCTCAGATTTGACACAGTTAGTGTTGTCCCCAAAACTGGGCTCTGGCTTGGTGTCGAAGCCGATGACACCGAACACAAGGTGTGATACAAAATTATACTTTTATTTTGGTACCAAGATATCGGGACCTTGGAAAGGTACCACGGTCCTGATTACAATTTTACAGCAATTCTTATAGTCAAAGGGTGGTCCCATACAACCCTTTGCCCTTCCCCTAATAATGCATGCATAACAGATAATATTGATTGGTTATTTGGATTACAGCACATTTATGCTTGCTATGATAAATAGCTAAATGTCACATCACCTGTTTTTCACCCCAGGTCACAGATATCTTGCAAAGTGTCCTAGTTTCATGTGCCAGCTATGTGGTTTTGGGGATTTTTCTTATAAGCGAGCTATTCTTGTTTCTAATATCCTAGCTAGTGGTTTTCTAACAGGTAAAGTGCTAGCTACGACTGTACAGCCACCACCACCCCCTGCAGAGAAGAATAAAAGCAGTTTTAATTCTTTGTCTAAGGCAGCACCCCCACTTCTGCAGAGAGAGAGGGAGAGAGAGAGAGGGAGGAAGGAGCAAAGCTGTTTAATTGTCTGTTTTTAAGGCAAAAAATGTTTTTATTAGAATTCATATTCCTCACTCTCATGTCTATTACATCCACACCTGGGTCCTGTCCTGTCGCCACATATAACCCTTCCTCTGATCCCCAGGGCCTCATCTGTACATACATTCCATCATCTGATCCTTCATTAGCATGTATGTTTGTGGGACTTTATGGTGAATCGTATTAAAACATGAGGCATTTAAAACATGAAGCATTTTAAAAAGGGGGGAAATACCATAAATAGTAATGGTCAGCAATCTTGTAGGAATAATGTCTATTCTGTTCTAAAAACCCATGTTCTGATCTTGGCCATATTGTCCATACTGCCTTTTTAGATAGTGCAATAGAGAACAGGATCCTGGGAAAATTTTCCCTTTCTCTTTGTGAATAGCAAGCTTGTCGTGCAACCATTTTATGTGGCTTCTCATAGAATGCTCTTAAAAATTCTGAATGTGCCACCAGCTCAAGCAGATTTATTTAAATCAGTATGGATACCTTCTTAATAAATATTGCATAAACTCCATTGCTCATTTCTTAGAAATAACAGCTGCGGCGGCATTAGCCTTTCCCTGACACTCTGGTTTTCTTGCACAGGCATCATTTGTCACAGGAAAAGTTGATGTCACATCTTCCCACCTGCAGCCCCAAATGGTTAGGCCTAGAAGCCACTTTTTTTTCCTCCTTCTGTTGCTATTTTATACAATAGAACAACCAAATCTACCCGCAACAGGGATCAGAAGTGGCAGCTGGTTTGTGAAATCCAGGCAAGAGTCAAGAAAAGAAAAAACAAGGGGTTCCTTTGCTATGGTAAATCTTTTGTCCGGCAACTAATTTGCAGCAATTTGGAACTTGCGTGCAGTAAGAACAACCCATCTGAAACAATAAAAGAGGAACGAATAAGCAAAGGGTACCTTTTTTTATTTTACTGACAAAAGGCCAAGTGAATTATACAATTGACCTGGAAAAGTACTGTGTGGTAGGCAACACTTTCACTAAACCAGAGGGGGGGAAAGTAGCCCGTAGACGTATTTAGACTGGGCTGGTCAGAAACTACTGCTTGCTATGGCATTCATCCTTTAGGTGTCTCCAAACTTGACCACTTTAAGACTTGTGGACTTCAATTTCCAGAATTCTTCAGTCAGCTGCTGGCTGAGGAATTCTGAGAGTTGAAGTCCACAAGTCTTAAAGTGGCCAAGTTTGGCTGTTTTGTTGAAAGAAACCAAATAAGTAGCCTTTAAGGAGGGTTGCAGTGGAAGGTATTGTAGATACCCCTCTCCTAGGAGAATGAAATATTTTGAGAAATATTAAAAAAGGCAGGATAAAATATTTCCCCTAAAAGATAAACAAAAATGTTAAGGGAGTCAGGAACTCAGAGCCCCATCTCCCTGCCCCAAGGAGATACTAAACTGAGGCCAGTTTTTAGAAATGCAGATTTGGTAATCCATTACTCCCTGCAGCAAGGTTTGAACAAAGGTAGGGTTAGCCCTCAGCCACAATAGGAATTGCCCAACAAGCCCCTTCATTGTATCAGCCAAACTTCAACCAAGCTTAGCTCAGACAAACTCCTAGGATTTGTACATGGAACCATGGGAGTCTGACAACAGCCAATATAATACATGTTCTTGCACGGAAACAGGAAGTTCAAGTTCAAAGCCCAAGAGACGGTATAAAAACCCCTCACTCTCAACTCCATCTAGTCAGCTACCCATGTGCTTAGTGGTTCTGCTTCATCAATAAATGGACTCTCTTTCCAATCAGCCTCCAGCCTCCATTTTGTCTCCAGTGCCTTTCTCCTGGAACTGAACCAGATGGATATTTCTTCCAATAGTATAAAAATCATGAAAGAAAGAGCTAAAACTTCAGGGCAGCGTTGGTAAATTCTAGAGCCTGGGGAGGAAAAATATCTCCTTGAAATCAAAGATATGCAATTTAAAGAATTGGGCTTGTGGGGTTGGCATATTTCCCTTGTTGCTATAGAGCAAACATCCAGACAGCCGAGGAAAGTAAGATGGGGTGAATGTCAAGGTAATTTACTGAAATCACAACTGTGGACATTACTTTGCTAAGAGAAAAGTGGGACCGAGTCTTTATTACCTTCACCTGCCTTAGGCATCCATAGCTGAATATTTAGAGATTTAATTCAGAAATGTGCACAGGGATGGGGCGGAGCCAGCAACATCGACATGATTCTATTCCACCAGGGCCTTAGGTCTGTATTCTAAAGCAGTGGTTCTTAAAACCTGTTTTGCAGAAGTCCAATGCCCCATCAACAATCTACAGGTTTACTGCCAGCCTCTCATAACTGCTTCAGCTGTACAGGTAGTCCTCAACTTACAACAGTTCATTTAGTGATCATTCAAAGTTACAATGGCACTGGAAAAAAAAGTCACTTATGACTGCTTTGCCACTTACAACCATTGCATCATCTCCATGGTCACATGATCAAAATTCAGCCGCTTGGCGATTGACTCATATTTATGACTGTGGCGGCGTCCCAGGGTTTCATGATCACCTTTGGTGGACCTTCTGATGAGTAAATTTAATGGGAGCCTGAGTGGCGTAGGAGGCTAATGCCTCCTACTAAGACAGCATTTAACATCCAGCTGCCTGCAATTACTGTAAGTTCGAATCTCACCAGGCTCAAGGTTGACTCAGCCTTCCATCCTTTCTAAGGTGGGTAAAATGAGGACCCGGTTTGTGGGGGTAATAAGCTGACTTTGTATAAAATATACCAAGTATGAAGGCTATTGCTTAAAGCATTGTAAGCCGCCCTGAAGCTCCAGAGAAGGGCGGCATATAAATAAGAATTTAAAAAAAAATGGGGATGCCAGATTCACTTTCACATTACAGTAACAGTAATGTTACTAACAACTGCAGTGATTCACTTAAACAACTGTGGCAAGAAAAGTCGTAAAATGTGCCAAAACTCACTTAACAACTGTCTCATTAAGCAATCGGAATTTTTGGCTCAATTGTGGTCATACGTCGAGGACTACCTGTGTTGCTGAAGTACTACTATGCTCCTGGAACTGTGCGAGCTTTTTCTGGTATGCAATATATCACCATGACTGCTGCTGAACCTTCCCTTTTTGATTTCACAAGTGAAAGAGATCTTTGTTTGCAATGGAAACATCCAGTGGTGGGATGCTACTGGTTTAACAACCGGTTCGGTGAGTGTGCGCTTCATGCTGAAAATGGAGCATTTAGAAGCTCAGCTGCTTACCTTCCAAGTCAGCAACGGTAAGTAGAACAGTGATGTGGGGGGGGGGGGAGGAATCAGCTGTGCCACACAATTGAGATGAGCTAGAAAGCAGGAAATAAAGGATAGGATAGGGCGGGGCCAGCAGATTGTTGGCGCTACCGGTTCACGCGAACCGGTCCGAACCGGCTGAATTCCACCTCTGGAAACATCCATGCATTCATAGAATCCTCATTCAAGACTCTACAAAGCAATAGGGCCACTGGCTCTGGATATGCTGTTGACTTTAAATTTTGCAGAGGATTATATTGATTATATGGCCAAAAGACAATATAATCTGTTCTATGATTTGTCTTGTGTTTTATGTAGAGAAGAGCAACTAAGATGATTAGGGGCCTGGAGACTAAAACATATAAATAACAGTTGCAGGAATTGGGTGTATCTAGCCTAGTGAAAGAAGGACTAAGGATGATATGATAGCAGTGTTCCAATATCTACGGAGCTGCCACAACCTATTGTGGAGTGGGGTCAACCTATTTTCCAAAGCATCTGAAGGCAAGACAAGAAACAATGGATAGAAGCTAATCAAGGGGAAAAGCAACCTAGAACTAAGGAGAAATTTCCTGACAGTGAGAACAATTAATCAATGGAATGACTTGCTTCCAGAAGTTTATTTATTTATTTATTTATTTATTTATTTATTTATTTATTTATTT
>WNWU01000006.1:14904333-14915148 GCA_012654045.1 Ptyas mucosa | reverse complement strand
TCTTTCTTTCTTTCTTTCTTTCTTTCTTTCTTTCTTTCTTTCTTTCTCTTTCTTTCTTTCTTTCTTTCTTTCTTTCTTTCTTTTTCTTTCCTCCCTTCCTTCCTTCCTTCCTTCTCCCTTCCTTCCTTTCTTTCCATTGTTTTATTTCCTTTGCATTTTTGACTTTCCCTTTTTCTCTCTTTTTAGTTTGTGTTGGTTTTTATTTTGCAATGATAATGTTTAATAAATATATATATTTTCCTGTCATAGAGTGCTTATTATAGTATTGGTAAAAATGCTGTATGGTTTCCAAGTTATGAGATGAATGTAATACTATAAGGAAGCTCTAATGGTGTGGAAGGGAAATTGCATTTTTTCTGTCAGCAAAAACCAACGCTAAGCTATTATCACCATGTAAATTGATCATGTATATCATCTAGTGGGTATTTCTTGGGAATGTTAATAGCTATAAATAAACCAACTGTTATCCCTGTATATGCATCTCATCCTTATTGATCACCATCCATTATACTATCCATTCCATACACACACACACACATGCCTAGAAAACCATGGCAGAATAAATGTGCTCAAAGTGACGATACCTAACATCCCTTTTGCTTCACACTTTATAGTTCCCAAACCTAATAAAGGCAGGAAGGGGCATGATGGCTCAGTGGCTGAGCTTGTCGATTGAAAGGTTGGCAGTTCAGGTTTGAATCCCTAGTGCTGTGCAACAGGGTGAGCTCCCGTTACTTGTCCCAGCTTCTGCCAACCTAGCAGTTCGAAAGCACATAAAAACAGTGCTCCGTGAGCCTTTGGCGCTTAGTCATGCCAGCCCCATGATCACGAAGACATTTTCAGACAGTGCTGGCTCTTCAGCTTTGAAACAGAGATGAGCACTGCCCCCTAGAGTTAGGAACGTCTAGCACATATGTGCGAGGGGAATCTTTACCTTTAATAAAGGCAATGTCTTGGCTTGGGGAAATAGACATGTGATGAGCAGCTGATGGAATAACCAACTATTACCAATGAAATAGCAACTCAGGCCCTTTACTCCAGTCAGGCACAGAAAATTCATTCAAATTATGAATGAGGGTCCAGGACCTGGAGAACAAAGATGATTGTCACAACACCAGAGTGGTGGTGGGAGAACAGTGGAAGTGCTCTTTGTTCTGACTGATTGCAATACCATTTTCCCCCAAATCCTTTCCAAATTTTGTTAAAGTTCGTGAAGAAATCAATTCAGCGTGATCTTTTCAGCCAGAGTTCCCAATTTGTACACCCTCATCCCACCTGCAGATGAGACTTTAACTTTGCTCCGAAAAGTGTACTATGGTGCTCAGAATGATAAGCTGCAATAACTAAGTTAAAAAAAACATGTGTTAAAGAATGAGACACATACCCAATAAAGTATATACTGTATGAGAGGAAATGGATATAAAATACAAAGATGTTCATATACAGTAGGTATCTTAAATCTAAATGTCTTATTCAGTCCTCCCTTTTTTCCTTGCTGTATTTGAGATATATTGTATTTTAGTATCTGCAAAACACATCCCAAATGGTTAGATTCCTGTTTTGTTTTTGTTGTTGTTGTTAGTTATGAATTTGTGTCTGACCCATCCTGTCCTCTACCATCTTCATTTAAGCTCATGCCAACTGCTTCAGTAACTCCATCCAGCCATCTCATTCTTCTTTGCCCTCAATCATTCCCAGCATTAGGCTCTTCTCCAGTGAGTCCTTCCTTCTCATTAGGTGGCCAAAGTATTTGAGTTTCATCTTCAAGATCTGGCCTTCTAAAGAGCAGTCAGGGTTGATCTCCTCTAGGACTGACCGGTTTGATCATCTTGCAGTCCAAGGGACTCGCAGTAGATTCCTATTCTACTGGTTGCTTAAGGAGTGCTGAATCTCAAAAGGGCAGGCCAGGAATCAAGAAATGAATCTGGTATCTAGTTTGTAAATTACTATATTAAAGTCAGCCTGTGTATTTAGTCTTTTTCTCTCTATCTGCCTCTCTCACACACTCTGTTCCTGGTGTTTATATAGTTGGGTCTGGGAGATGACAATTCTTGAGTTTTCAGACTCAGGAGAAATTATTCAGAGAATTGAAGAAATCAAGTTTGGGATTCAAGTTCAGGGATCAAGTTTTCTTCCTGTGATTCTGATTTGGTGAGCTCCTCCTTCAGTGCTGTGTTTGGGTTATTATTTAAAGCTATGCTTACATCTATCAAAATATAAACCTGACAAATGTTCCCAACCTAACTTTTTCCACCTAATAAATCATGTTATCCATGAGTTTGCCCTTAGGCAAAGATAGGCAAGATTGTTCTTAGCAAATTCTATTGTTACATGAGGTTTTCAATACCGAACAGGCCCAGTTTATGAAATATGGCTGTCAGGAAAAAGAATGTATGAATGAATGAGCAAATTTTTCAGAAGAGATTTCAGAATCTTTTCATGTATAAAAATTTGATAGAGCAGCTGGAGTAGGATCCTGAGTTATGTCAAGATATGGATGGAAGCTCTAAAAACATCTCTATTTCTCCTTGAGAACTGTAGGGATAGCTCCCTAAATATTCTAACCCTGTTCAAAATATATTTGTTTTGTTTTAATGGTGAATTGAAATTAAGAAGTAGGCCAAGGGCAAAGTACCAAACAGGGTGAAAAGGCAAGGCTACTCATGTCAATAGAGGGTAATGAAGGTAATAGAGTAGAACAGCAGAGTTGGAGAAGTAGGGGAAAAGCATAGGAATGAACTGAAGGTTTTAAAGAGTCAAAGACCTAATAGCACACAATAATTAAAGCAAAATTAGAGTGTTTAAGTGGGATGAGAAAAGAAAAGCGTTCATTTGACTTACTAAATGGCAACCTTTTAAACTAATTGGACATTTTTAGTATCATTAATTTCCAGTAAACAGAGTCAGGGGCCTGGCATACATTGTGTAAAAGAGAACACTCAGAATCTATGCAAACTCAACAGACCATTTCACGGTTGAAAACCCAACCAGGCTTTGCATCCTTTTTCTAATAGCCATGGAGTACATTTAGGATTGCACATTAATGAAACAGCAATAACAAATCAATATCGGGGAAAATAAAACTTATAGAGGCATATTTTTTTTGAAGAAGGGAAACAGATGTGTGTGTGTATATCTGTGTGTGTGTGTGTGTGTGTGTGTGTGTGTGTGTGTTCTATCATCTGTTCATAATATTTGATCATCCTTGTCACAGTTTTGGTTGTCTTGGTTTTACGATGGCAGACATTATTACTTGAATGTTAATTTATCTTGCCCTTTGTAAACTCCAACCGGTAATGCAAAGCCTGACTTTTCAGATTGGTGAATGGTCCATGTTGATTCTATGCTACATTAGCACAGCACAGACTTGCAATTTCATCCCTCAGTGCCAACCCCATCTAATTTTATCCTTTAATTTCATTGTCTATAGCCTTGAGGGACTATAATTTGTACTCTGTTCTCCTGGCTGCTGTGTGCTATTATCTTTGGCACGAATATATACACACAGTCACAAAATAGCAGTTGCTTACAAAGGACACACATGTGCTAGATTGCAAACCATTCTAGAATCAGATTTTCTGTCTATATGAACACCGCATTCTGGTTCTTTACCAACAAGAAGGAGGGAGTCATCAACCAAAGGATATTTTCTAAGATGCTGTCTGTTTCCTTTGAATCGATGGTTAATAAATTGTTAAAATTCTTGCCTGGGTAAATTTCATAGATACGTTATTATATATAATAGTCTTTGGTCCTTTCACCCTTCCATTTGTATATAAGCATTTGTATGTATGGTTAATCTAATCCAGGAATGTTTGCAAAGTAGCAATGTCAAGGATTTATTGCCTTTTTAAAAAGAATTTTTAGAGTTGTTTTTTTGCTTTTCAATTTTCTCTGTAGTATACTGTTTTCCTCTAAGTTCCCTGAGAAATCTTTTTTTAAAGATTTAGATATTTTTTTGGACTGTATATTTCACTGCAGCTTTTAGTTGCATTTCTTTTCCCAGAGAAGATATTTTTAAAGTATGTATTAGGAATTTTTTTCTTTTTCATAAGTAACAGGTTTTGGGGTTGTTGGGGTTTTTTTGGTTTGTGTGTAGCTTTTGGAAGTGCACAATCTTTTGTGGATGCATCTCTTCCAACAAATCCCACCCTTATTAGCTAAGGGTGGGTGCTACTAGGCTCTATTAAGTGCTGATATTTGTGCCATATGAGTTTGCTTTGGCAGTTTTAAAAATCCAAGCCCTAATATGGCATGTGTCATCAGTGTCGAAACTAATTAAAACAAGCTCACATGAATCCAAGATTTTCTGATGGGTGTTTTTTTTTAAAATAAAGCTAGGAAGCCAAAACCAATAAATTATAGATAGTATTGTGTTTCAAGAGCAAATCCTATATATTGAAACAATACTTAATTATTGATTCAAACCATTGATATACTTACACTGTGAGCAAACTCTGAACTAAACAAGCATTCACTCATGATCCAGTTTATTCTTGTAATGTAGCAAACCAATTATCCCCATCCACTTCTTGTATGCACTAGGGAAGTACTTTACATTAAACTCTAGTTATGCCATCAGATCATTAGACAACATGTTGGAAAACAGCAGATGAAATCTCTCTCCTCAGCTTCTCACTCCTTAAGAAACAAACTACTGAAATCTACAGGAACCATTTGGTGTTTGCACTGCAAAATATGAAAAAGGATGCATTTGACCAGGTTCAATAGGAAAGGTCAAATAAGAAACTTTATCCATTTAACAACTTTTGAAAGGTGAAGAAGTGTTCAATTGGTGAATTTAAATTTGTAAAATACTACACTGGAAAGTTGTCTTTTCAGCAATAATGTAGTCACTTCTACTGCTAGATTTTCTATTTCTGCATGCCATATATCTAAGACAACCCCGTGATGGATCAGCAGAGTGGCTTCATTACTGAAGTAGCTCATAAGTTAGAAATCTGGTCCCTAATGTAGTATACTTGAGATATCACATGACAAATAACGATACAGCAATGTGACTAATTCTGAAGGAAAGAACAATCCATCAAATTAGTAAAAGTACAAAACTAAGACATCAAAATGGCATGAATTGCAAAAAAATAATAATAAAAACCTGTTTTTACTTTAATTAATCTACAGAATAAACTTGCAAACAAAATGTGGGATATGTTGCTCTGTGTGTGTGTGTGTGTGTGTGTGTACGCACACACATATATGTAGAGACAGACAGACATGTATGTGTGTGTATATGTATGTACACATATACATACATACATACATGTCTGTCTAGATGTCTGTCTAGATGTCTGTCTATCTGTCTGTCTGTCTATCTATCTATCCATCTATCTATTTAAACAGAATTTCCAGTTCATCATCTTTTTTGACATTGGCAAAGGGATTTCTTCCACTGCTGAGATGAAGTGGTCTCCACCCATCCTAGAATCAGCATGAAATTATGGAGGCATGAAATTTCTCCTGCCACTATTGGCTCTATTTCAAGTTCAGGCAATCATTTGATTTCCTTCCAAACTAATGTAAAGACAATGCCCAAATGATTTTTCCATAGCCTGAGGAACAGGCTTGTTAAACAGGGTTGGGAAAAAGGACTAAAAAACTACATTAACCGCCATGCATTTTTCCTGGCTGCCTCCTTTTGAGCTGCCCCAACTTATGCTACCTTCTTACACATATTCTCTGATCTCCACACATCTTCTCTCACCCACACAGCACCACTTGCATACCTCCCACACCACCCCCTATGGACCTTCCTCAACTCACACACCTTTTGGGTACCCCATGCAGTCTTCCCAACCTACACCATAGCTCTACACATTCCCTGACCTGTATGACATGTCTTGTGTATCTCCACATAACTTCCCCAGCCCACACCCTTCCTGAATGCCTTCCCCAATCCATGTGGTACTTCTTGGGCACCTCCACACACCTTTCCTGATCCATGCTGCCTATTGCCATCACAATAACTTTCACACAATTCCAAGCACCAGGCACCCTTCCCAATCTATGCCACCCACCTCTGTGACCTTTCTGACCCAGGCAGCACCTCTGGTATGCACCCACACACCCTTTTCAACTCCCACAGCACCTGTTGCATACACCAACATACCATTCCTGAACCGCACTTCAATCTTTCCCCTTGCTGCCTTTCCACCCAGCAGCAGCTACTTAATTGCCTGCTGGCCTTTGACTTACGACTTCATAGTGGCTTCCCCAGTGACTCTCACTGACAGTGAGCTTCTGACAAGCAAAGTAAGTGGAGAAGCTAGCATAAATTTGAGGGAGGGAGGGAGGGAGGGAGGAAGGAAGGGAGGAAGGAAGGAAAGAAAGAAAATGTTTCCTATTACTTCCCTCAAGGAAATTCAGTGGAGAAACTGGCAGAAAGTCAGAAGTTATTCCCATTCTCACTGTGTTTCCCTGCTTAGGTAAGGAAATACGTTTGAAACAATCCAACAGGGCAAGTGTCATCTAGTTTTTACTTTAAAATAAAAATGTTAATGCTTTTATCACTCAGATTGCTGCATCAAGTAGGGTTCATAGTTCAAACTTTGATGCCAAAAGAAAAAAAGGCTATCCAGGTGAGAAGTGTTGATTCCTATGAAAAAAGAAAGAAAAAAAATGTTCAACTCGTCCTGTCACAACCCTGCATCCTTGACCTCTTTCCTTTAGCTCAAAGATTGACTTTGTGATCCAACTATCGCTCCTGAAAGAACTAGACTTAAGGGATCCAAAGGATCCTATCCTTGCAGGGTCATCTCCCCTTTTCTTCCTTCTATAGGGAGGAATGATAAAAAAATAAGAGTCGTGCTATTTTATTGGGTGCGTGAGCTTCTACACAAGGGACTGAAAAATTAGAAAGTTGGGGCGGGACTTGTGTAATGATTTCTCTAAGCAGTAGTTAATTCCTTATATTTCTGGTTTTTTTTTTTTTTTAAAGAAAATTCTACTTCAGAGTCAGGCATCAAGCACTTGTGTGCATACTTTGAGAGTGAAGTCACGTCACAGCAAGTAAGGTGAAACTTTGGTGCACCCCCTCCTCCTCCCCCTCAATGCAGGTGATGTTACTGACTCTTTTATGTGTACTTTAATGTGACTTAGAGAAACCAAGGAAAATTACAAAGGATAACATCGAAAAAAGAAACAATCTGACCCTGTCGGCACAAAGAAATGGAACCACACGTTAAATTCCACTTAAGTTGATTAGGCCCAAACCTGTAGACAAGAATCTACAGTCAGCACCAAATTGGCACTAGATAAGAGTTAATAGAATTCAAGGGAGGCTGGACTTGGATTGCTTTTGGCAACGTAATGACTCCGAACTGATTCCTCCCTTGACTCCACACCCAGGCTCTGCCTCATCATCTTCTACAGTAGGGCTGTCAAACTCCTAGCCTGCAGGCCAGATGCATCATGTGCTGGCCATGCCCATGCCCAGTTTAGCGAAGGGGAAAAAGTCCCGATATGTCATGTGATACCACTGTGACAAGGTGAGTTTAAAACCTCTGTTCTACAGGTTCATTGCCATCTTAAAGGACTGGAAAAATATATTACAACTGTACAGATTTCAGCAGGGTAAGTTTTACCTTCTTGGCTGGCCCCAGTCAGAGGCCTACTTGTTTAGCCTAAGGCCATTTAGCCAACCTCCAGATAAATGGAGTATTTTTCCCATTGTTGCTAGAGAATTTAGTGATGATCTTTCACCAGCCTCTCCTCCTCTTTTTGTAATGTCTAGTATATTCAATTTCTTATTTCAAAGGAATTTTGAAATATATCTTATGTTGCCCCAAACGTTCGGATCCTAAAGGTTTGCTTATGAAAATTTGCTGCCGTATTTTATATGCCACAGAAACATTTCTGGGAAATTATTTTCATCTGTTTTAAGATATATTATTTATCTCCATCCCTGGCATGCAGCACAAACGGCATCTTTTATGTACTTGTGTCTGATGTTGCAACACAAATTCGGAAGGATGGAGCTTTCATCATAACATCACAGCACACATCTCATCATTTCCATTTTTATCTTATTTATTAAATTTCTATGCTGCCCATCTTACTAATACGGTGACTCTTGGTGGCTTACAATATAATAAAAAGTTTAAAAGTGATTTTTTTAAAAAAAGGAATAAAAATTACAACAAAAAGATTAAAAGTTAAAAACCAGGGCTTCAGGCCGAATGGCAGAGCCAAGTTTTTAGGCTCTTATACATTTTAAAAATAAGACTTCATTGTTGAGTTGTGGGTGGTAGGTAAAGGACACAGGACACGTGCAGCAGGATAACAGGTTTATTCAGCTCCAGTAACCGCAATGTCAAACCGAGCCGCGGCAGCTTTTTTTAAACGGGAGCTGTCCGCAGCTTCAGCCACTGACGCGCACTTGATTTTCCTGCTCTGCTATGGCTCCTGATTGGTTCCCGTGCCAGTCTATCTGATATCTAACATTCATTGTCTATAATGTAAAAGGTAAGGTTTTCTCTGTCCAATCATGTCTGACTCTAGGGCACAGTCTTCATTTTTCATTTCAGCCAAAGGAAGCTGCATTCCATGCCCACGTGGCTATGACTAGCTACACATTTTTTTTTAAAGAATTGAATATTAATCATATTGTGGTTAGGAACAATCACCTATAGTTGCACATTTCAAATTATAAAAGAAAACATGTTTTGCACCATTGTGGTGCTGCTGTTATATTTCATGTACTAAATATTTTTAGCCTCCCATGGTTACTTGAAAGAACATAATCTGTACTTAATCTTCCATTGGCAGTTATTCTCGGAGAAGTGTGCCTCAGCTTCTAGTCTAATCACCAATCTCAACATGGATGTGGTTCTATGGTATTTCTAAAATCTTACCAGCTCACTTTGGATATGATGGGATATTGCGATGAGTATGTTTTATGAAGTGTATATTGGAGGTGGTGACCCTTTGAGAGGTGTATGCAATGAAATTTCATTTTAATGTATGTTGATTAGTGTACATTCAAAGTGACACTAACATTATTCTAAGTCTAGGTCATTGTATTATTCCCTACTTTTTTAAAAAAACAAAACACCTCTGTTATCAGTAGTAAACTGAATGTGAGGGGGAATTACTTTTAGCACATTTGATTCCTTTATCATTTCAGGTTAGATTTGAGGTGGGAACAAGGAGTTTTGCTTCTGGTAAATCCAAAATTCCCATTGTTCTGATGGAATAGCCTATGTTTTCTTCAGATGTTGATAGATTTAGGACACTGCTTTCCTCCAAGATATATGCACTCCTCCTCCTCTGGCAGAGCTTTGCTGGCAGGGCTACCAGAAAAGCATTTCCATGACCTTTTGAAACCTCTTTCAGCCAATCTCCATTAGAAATTAAGACTACTCTCAAAGGATCACTTTGCTGTTAATAATTCTGCAAAGACGAAGTCCAAAATTATTCAATGACTGATGCAATGCATCGCATTCAATTTGATGCAATGATTTAATACTTATTTTTAAACCCAATTTCCCTTGAGCTATTAATTATATAAATTATGTATACATCTAGATCTCCCTTCCAGCTTTCCTTCAGTGTAAAACTTACCTTTGCAGCAACAAACAACATTCTTGTGCTTTATTTATGCTAATGAGCTCTTTGGAGTAAGCGTTCCCCAGCAGGACCAAGAAAAGGAATGATTATATAAGAGTCTTTAATCCTCCCACACAAATTTCTTGGAGAAAGCTCATAGCTATTATGACACAAAGCCTGTCAAAAATCTGCAGTTTTGACTGAAAACATCCTGCAGAGTTCTATTCTTGCAGTTGAGGAAGAAGAAATCAGTGCACAGAGTTGGACATCATACAATTTGTGGCCATGACAATAATGGGGGCTAGTTTTGTTTTGTTTTTAAAAAATTAGACCATTGTGAAGTCTTTCTGCATTGGTGTCCTCCTTTTTATAGGTAAAGAATGAAATGTCTTTGAAAGTTTGAAGAAGGTACAAGATAGAATGGAACAGAACAGAACAGAACAGAACAGAACAGAATTCTTTATTGGCCAAGAGTAATTGGACACACAAGGAATTTGTCTTGGTGCATATGCTCTCAATGTACATAAAATAAAAGATACGTTCATCAAGAATCATAAGGTACAACACTTAATGATAGTCATAGAGTTTGATTAACTCAGATTTCTGCATGAGAATGAAAGAAGACTTTTGTATGAGATCCTTTCTTTGGGTGAACAATGTGTCCAGTATTAACCACATCTTTTATAAAGTATGTTTATAAGAGAATATGAAGTTTCACTCTGAGAATGTTTTCAGCTTCTCTAAAAAGGCACAATAATAGCTAGTCAAGGACAATGTGTACGCATGGGGACAAATGCAATCAAGAGATTTCACACATATTTGTGCAGCCTGAGAAACATCCTTAATGCGGAGGGACACAGTCAAGGGGAAGAGCATGAAAGATAAATCATCTGACTCCCAGCTACAGCCCACCTGTGGATAGTAGCAGATTGGCTCAGCTGAATACAACAGCGTCAGGAACGAGAGACGGCAAATGCGGTCCACCACAGTGAAGGCAACAGCAATCGGATTTTTATTTAAATCTGTCCCCAAATCACTGATGGGTTTTGCTTAGTCTTAGATGGATAATTCCATCATCTTTTCAAGAAACATGAAAAGGGAAAACCCAGTGGCTTTTCTAGAAAGGTTGTGTAAATCCCTAGCATCTACCTAGGTTAGTCACATCTAAGTAATTGCTGGCTGAAAAATACAAGCAACCGGTTACTACTTACTTACTTACTTACTTACTTACTTACTTACTTACTTACTTAC
>WNWU01000006.1:14882955-14896038 GCA_012654045.1 Ptyas mucosa | reverse complement strand
GGGGGGGGGGGGGGGGGGGGGGGGGGGGGGGGGGGGGGGGGAGGGAGAGAGAGATGTCAAAAGGGTTTTGTGGTTCCCAGTGTATTTTAACAATTGGTTCTCTGCTCTAATGACTTGCTGGGTAGGCATGGCTAGGGGAGGTCATGTGACTGGTGGGAGTGAGTGACATTGAGTTGACCAAGCCCACCCAGGTTTTGTGGCTCCTGGTGTTTTCTTTTCTGTGAGAAACAGGTCCAAATGGCTCTTTGAATGTTTAAGGTTGCAGACCCCTGGCCTAGGATGTGAACTCACATGAACTTCCAAAAATTGGTCACAGATTGTTTCTCCTAATACTGATACTAATACTGAAAAGGAAAATAATTACATTACTTGTGGGCAATCATATTCCTGATGTTTCATTTTGAAACAAATGAAATCAAAATTATTTTTTTTTATTTCCAAACTACACTTTTAGTGGGAAGCCTTTTGTACAGTATATATAAGTCCAAAACCATTGCCTGGCCTTAGTTGTTTTCTTGCAGATGTTTTATTACCAATCTAGATAACATCATCAGTGGATCAAGTACATTACCTCATTTGGTAATAAAATGTCTGCAAGAAAACAACCAAATTCAGAGAGCACCAAGGACCTCACAGTCTTGGAAAAATTCTGAAGTTTTTACATTGAGTTTTAAAACCCTGGGATGCTATACTTTGGGGACAAGCTCTTCCTGTCTGCATGAATACAGGTAATCCTCGACTTACAACATTTCATTTACTGGCCATTCAAAGGTACAAGAGCATTGAAAAAAGTGACTTATGATCATTTTTCAGTTACAGCATCCCCCATGATCATGTGATCAAAATTCAGATGCTTGGCAACTCGCTCACATTTATGACGGTTGCAGTGACCATAAGGTCATGTGATCCCCTTTTGCAACCTTCTGACAAGCAAAGTCCATGGGGAAGCCAGATTCAATTAACAAACGGGTTACTAATTTATCAGCTGCAGTGATTCACTTAACAACTGAGGCAAGAAAGGTCGTAAAATGGGGCAAAATTCATTTAACAAATGTTAATATTGTTCAATATCTGAACAACAGATATTGTGGGCTTAGTTGTGGTTGTAAGTTGAGGACTACCTGTAAAACGTTACAATGCCTGTGTCAGGGTTCCAAGTAACATCCCCAATGAAAGAAGACTCTGAGGCTAGAAATTCCTCAAACTTCCATTTTATTAGAGATATCATTTTGACACATCTGGGAAAACCGGAATCTGAGAGCTTCCAGGTTTTCCCCATCCATAGGAAAGTTCAAGTCCCTGCCCAGCACCCACATGTCTATCACATGGCCCAATCAATGCACTGTTCCAACTGTAGATGCCTCCCAGTCACACCACCCCAGGTGTGGGGCAAGATGTCCTTGACTCTCAGAGAAAGGAATGTTATTATGACTATATATCTCCCCTGTTCCATACAATCCCTCCTCCCAGTTTCCCATAGCACTAAATGTGGCAGGCCTGTAGATTCAATTCAAAAGATGGCTTCCAGGCCTGACAGACTGGGCTCAGTATCATACTAAGCCATATCTTACTGAAGGAATAGCAAATGATTGCTTCACCATTAAACTAGGGTAAGAAACCTTTTAAGTTGGAGAATGCATTTAACTTTTTTGGAGCTGGGGTGGAGTGAGAAATGAAGGAACAAAAGCTGCCATGGGAAGTGCTGATGTTTAAGGAACATAGCTGTCATTTCTTCTAGCTGTGCCACATAAAGGTGAGACTGACTCATCAGTATCTTATTTTTATGATTGAGAAATCCCAGCATTACAAAGCTTCAGTTAGATTAAAAGACGATGCATGGCTATGGGGGAAAAAAATCTTTGTCCCTTGAGTAGAAACTGAAAATGTTAACCAACAACCTTTTCTTTCCCATTTGTGAAATTCCATTTCTGTTCCAGTGTTATTTTATTTTTATAGAATCTCTTCTCACTGTCTTTTCTCTCAGTTTTGCCATCACTTTTGGTAGCATTGCTCTCAAAAAGATGCATGAGAGTTTATTACTTCATTAGAGGGTTCTGAAGATGTTCAAAGGTTTAAATTATATTCAAGAATTATTCTCCTTATAAGTAGCAGTGTTGCGTTTAATGTTATTCAAACCAAGCAATGATTTTACACTTCATTAATCACTATTTATGGCATAAAATAATCAATGGCATAAAAATATGTTGTCTACTTTAAGAGAGTAGTTTTGTAAAGCCATTATTCTTATAACTGTGTTTTATTAAATGCCAAATAGCAGCAAATCATCTGTTTTATTGTTATTTTTAAATATTAAGCCACGCGGCTTAATTGATGATTGTACTTAATTTTTAAAACATTTTGTCCCACAGAAATTTGTCAACTGTCAGTGCTCCTAATGTACACATGGTCTAGAGACACAGTGTTCAGCATAAGAACATAGAATTAAGGTTTAATTTTGCAGTTTTGGATAGACTTATAGAAGATCACCAGATTGAGTCTGAGGGTGGGATTAAACACATCATCAGTTTGGAATCATTACACCCTCACCAGAGACCTAAGTATCTGGTTTTTTGAATTGAAGAAGTTTCTTGGATGAGAAGCAAACCATTTTCAGACACATTACCAAGAAAGTCCAGTTGCCTTTTGGAAAAAGCACTGTTGGGACATTGAATTCAGTGTTTGTAAACTGCCTAGAGTTGCCTTTGGCAAGATGGGTGGTATACAAGATTGATAAACAAACAAACAAACGGGGCTGGAAGAAATGTGTGAAAAACCAATTCTTCATAATCATATAGCTTCTAGTGTATTTTCAGGTCTATAAGTAGTGTGTATACCTTCGTGTGTATGTACATGTGTTTTGTATAAAGAGAGAGATTTGCTGAATATTTTTGTTGAGGAGGCAGAATTCTTCAGTAGTGGAATCAGGCAGAGGGTATTCTCCAGTGGCATAAAAATATCAAGATGAGAACTCAATCAATCAGAATAGAGCTGGAAGGTACCTTGGAGGTCTTCTAGTCCAGTCCCCTGCTCAAGCAGGAGACCATATACCATTTCAGATAGGTGGCTGTCCAGTCTCTTCTTAAAAACCTCCAGTGATGCAGCGCTCACAATTTCTGAAGACAAATTGTTCCACTGGTTAATTGTCCTCACTATTAAGAAGTTTCTCCTTAATTCCAGGTTGCTTCTCTCCTTGATTCCATCCATTGTTTCTTGTCCTGCCTGTGCCAGCATGATGAAAAATGTTCAGGGTTTGAGATACAGAGGCATGACTACCATATTGATGGAACTCTGGCTGTGTTGATACACTAGTAATGAGATCTGTAGGAACCTTGATCCAAGTTGGTTTAATAGAATTTGAAATTTTGGTTTATGTTTTCATTTCTTTGTACAGGGTAGGGCTACTTTGGCTATCAACAATTATTTAATAAAGTATTAAATGGATATTGTCTTTTTTATCCCTGAAGGTCAGATTTCAAAGAAAAAAAATGGAGGGAGAATTTCTTCAACAATCCTCTTGTGTAATGTTCTCTTTTCGGGGCCAATTTTAAATAAAACTAATGTCTATTAATAGTTCATACTAGTGGGGGAAAGAATTTATGGCTAGGAAAAGCGAGCTGGAAGAATTAAGTAGAGAAAATACATTATCATTTTCAACTGTATTAAATCATGTTGGGTTAAATCCACAGCTGTGCTCAAAAATCTCCTTAATATATCAGCAGAATATTTCTTATGTTCATTCCACTAAAACAGGAATATATAGTACCTGATAGCTTCAAGGTAGCTTGTTCTCTCCCATCCCCACCCCCCAAACAAGAAGTTTGTTTCTTCCTGCTCTTGTTTGAATTAACTCAATGGTGTTTCTGGGGTAATTATTTCACAAATTTAGGATAGATTTCTTTTATGTATAACTTGATCCTGTTCCCTGCCTCACCATTTCAATAATACCTAAATGGTGGTACCAACCCCTGACCGTGGAACTATGTACATACAAATTATATGATCTCTTCTCATAAGTGATTAAAAAGAATAGCAAATGAACCAGTCACTTTCTTCCAATTAATTATTTTCAATAAACCAACTTTCACCACATTTAAATCATATGCTATGTTTTTCACCTGTCTAATTTCTGTCTTCTTACAACAGAGGGTGATATGCTGGTGAAACATTTTGGCAGTTCTAAGCCACTATTTTTAAGGGGTTAGTCCTTAATTTGATTTGATTGGAATGGAGGAAGCATTTGATGAAAATATGCTTAAAGCTGCATATACTGACACTGTCATTTTGTGCTTTACAGGATTCTAGTTATCCTTTTACTAACTATCCTTCCTTTTACTAACAATCTGCTTTCTTGGAGCAGAAACGTTTCACAAGGCAGAAAATGCCACTTCTTTGTAAGTCAATGTAGCTTATAAAATGTCCTAATAATGATTAGAAATTCTTTGGAAGCACAGTGTCATAGAAAGGCATAGTATATCTTTCTAACCGATGCCCTCCAGAATTGTTGGATTGACAATAATCTTTAAATTAAACTCTAAAAGCTGTTCCTCAGGCCAAAAGATATTCATTATACTTTTCTTTGCTTTCCTCAGACTGGGTCATTATTTTATTTCCAGGGAGATAACAGAATTCTACTGAATATAGTAATTTGGGAAACGGTTCAACAACTTTTATCATTTCTATAACTGTTCGTACTGATTTATATTTCTTGTCACTAGTTACAGTAAAGGGCATTGACTTAAACACAGATATTTTAATGTGTGAGCAGAGAATGAATGTGTTTTTTTTTTTAAAGAGATGAAGTGAGACTGTGAAGTGAGAATTCTCAAGAATAAGGCTGAGTCTATAGATATTGATATAAAGCAGAGATTAACCAGGATGATGAAGGATTGAGAGTTGAATTAAAGACACTCAGGTTCAAGTTTACTTCCACTCTGGCATCTCATTTGGGGACTTCGGGCTAACTGTTATCTGGTAGACCAATCTACCACACAGAGCTGATATTGTGAAAGGAGGTTCTCTATTAAAGCATCTTGAACTCTTGGACATCATGCATTAGATTAGTGATCAATGTAACCAACAATAATCACAAGGGCATTTATAAAAGCTGAAGGGTAAAGAGAATGCTAGGAGAGATAACTGGAATAGCAACAAAACCCTATCTCAGAATGCTGTGAGAAAGAGTGGCAGAGTTTTCATAGTAAAAGGATTATAAAAGTAGGGTGATCAAGTTTCAGGAGTACCAAAACAAAACCAGATTTTAACTGAAAATCTGGATTCCAGTTTGTATTTAAGCAAAAGGAGTCAGTGAGGAATAGGTGGGGCATGTGTGAATACAGCATGGACATTACGCAGAGTATGAGAAAGTTCTAGAAGATTGCAAGGTAGTAGTCAATAAACAGGGTACATAAACAGGTTAGAGGGGAGGGAGAGAGGGATGGAGGGGGGGAACAAGGGAGAAGGGAAAAGGAGGAGGAGGGGGGATAAAGGGAGAGAGAGGGAGAGAAGGATAGAAAGAGGGTACCCCATCTTCATTTGTGGAACAATTTGTGCCCAGACACATCTTTTCTACCCTATCACCCATTCAGTTTGTGCTGACCACTCAAAAAAGTAGTGCTGTTAACTATGAAAGATTGGATAAATGACTGAACAAATAAACCACTTTGTCTCTAAGCCAGGGAAGCAGATGTACTAGTCATAATGTCCTCTGACAAACAGTTGGGTTGCCCCAGGCAACTGTGAGCCAGGAGACAGTGATTTCTAAAGAAGTGCACCACTTACTTCATATTTGTAAGATTCCCACATTATTAAAAAAAATTGAGTGGTTAATGGTTTTATTCAACTGGAAGTGTAATTGTACATATCAAAACACTTCTAAAAACTCACTAAAAATAGGACTATCTGAATAGCCTCCCTTCCTGTTTTCTCTCCTTAGTTGTCCTGCTTGCTTTTCCTTTCCCACTGCCCCATTCCTCCTGGCTTGCAGTATGGCAGAAGGTCCCAGGGCCGGCTTGTAGTACCCAGACGATAAGTCTCTTTTTTCCCTTTCCCTCTCCTCCTGTCAAGCATGGGAACATCAGGAAATCTGTTAAGTTCAAATGAACATAAACGTTTATTGCAAGCATATGCTGTTTAAAAGAATCTGAACTACTATTGGTCAAAGCAAATTGGTGGTAAATAAAAGTCAATGGAATGCAATGGAATTGGCTGGATTTCGATCTCGGGTGAGTACAAAGTGGTTCAAGACTTTGATGATGTGCTTGACCCTTCCTTTGGACTCAGCTTGATCATCTCCTACACCAGTGATGGCTAACCTTTTTGCCGTCGCGTGCCGAAAGCGGGGGGAGCGGCGGGGGGTTGTGGGTGCATGTGCCCACATCCATAATTCAATGCGCCCTGCCCTCCCGCCCATGCGCATGTGACCCCCCCCCACTTCCCCCTGGTTTTGGCACACGATGGCATGGTGTGCCAGGTAGGCCCGTTTCCCCCTCTCCCCAGGCTCCAGAAGCTTTCTAGGAGCCTGGGGAGGGCAAAAACAGCCTTCCCCATTCTCCCAGAGACCTTCCAGAGGCAGGAAACAGCCAGTTTCCCAACTTCCAGTGGGACTGGAAGGCCTGAAAATCAGTTGGCCAGTGCACACATGTGCACTGGAGCTGAGCTAGGGCAACACTCGCGTGCCCACCAATATGGCTCCGCGTGCCACCTGTGGCACCCGTGCCATAGGTTCGCCATCACGGTCCTACACCTTCCCTCTCCTCCTTCATTGTCTCCTTCCTTTGCTTACTCCTTTCATTAGGATGCTGTCTTTGACAGCGAATAGGAGACTGAGTTTCCTACCGGTATGCAGGTCTGCATTGCATCTGTGCAACCACACATGTGCACAATTTTGTTGGAGAGCAACTGTCCCAATTGGGAGGAGGACTCAAGCGGGGAATTAGCTTAGACTCACTATGTAAGCACGAGAGGGCAAGGTCTGATTCGCCCCCACCCTGCAATGCCTTTGAGCCTTATCTAGTGTTTTTTCCAAGCAAAAACAGCCAGTGTGGGGAGATTCTTGTATTATTGGCAGTGAACAAGAAAGTAGGTCATTTGATCTCTACACATGTGGGTCTGGTTGTTCGTTTTTGACAAATTTAGAGGGAACAATGCAAATAAATAGGAAACTAATCTTTTGGATTATTTAACATTATGAAAAATTTGGTTCACTGGTTGTGTTCTCACATGGTTAGCAATAAGCATAGGAGAGCCGTTTTGTTCTAGTGATTAAGATGCTGGCCCAGAAACTAGAAGACCATGAGTTCTAGTCTGGTCATAGGCATGAAAACCAGCTGAGTGACTTTGGGCCAGTCAGTTTCTCTCAGCCCAACTCACCTGATAGAGTTGTTGTTATGGGGAAAAGGGGAAGAGGGAGGAGTATTATGTATGTTTCTGTATGTTATTTTACATATAAAAATAATAAAAATGGGATTTAAAAAATCTAAAAAGAAAGGTTTCATGAAAGTTAAATAAGTATAGAACAGCATTTTTGGGCAAGAATTACCCAATATCTCTTTCTATTGATGTTGTTGTGCAGACTTCATCATACTGATTTGTTTGGAGAATAAAACAGAATAAGTTATAATTGCATGTAATAGAATGACCTGTTAGTGTAGGCTGAAAGCTTATGCCACAATATTAATTGAGCTCTTACTATGAATAAAGAAATGTTTATGTTGAACTTGCCATGATTCTGAGAAGTAAAAGAGATTTGAAATGCAATTAAACCCAGACCTATTTTCTCACCCGCTTTTAGATTGTAGTCATATGATATGATATGCAATCATAGCTGCACTAAGTGCTTTTTAAATAGAAAAATTGGATAAAAATAATTTAAACTATATATATATATATGTTCTCATCTGTGCTATTCTTTGCCTCTTTATATTTTGCCTCTGAAGAAATTCTAGAGTCCCCAAATCTCAAATCATAGTTTCAACTTCAGCCAATCAAACTTTACTTCATTGATTTGCCCTCTCCTTCTTGGACAATGGAAGTTTCTAATGTTTGGTATTTATTGGTCACTATTATTTCTTAGTTTTTGCTGTAAATACTTTTTTTAAACTCCACAAATGGTTCTTTAATCCTTCAGAAAATTTATTTTCCTCCAGCAGTTTACTAAGTGCCTTGTCCCCAATTGCCAAGATTTCTCTCTTCTCCATTGATTGCCTTCTTCTGCCTTCCATCACCAGCTTCCTGCACACAAAAGAGATGATATCAAAACCAAAAGACCAACCATTTGTCTGAAGATAATTTTTACTCTCTCCCTTGAATAAATCTCATTAAATTGTGCACCCTTAGATAACTGCACAGGGATGCAATCTCTACAAAGATCTGATTAAGTACATTATAAATTGAGGATTCCAAGTTCATGGTGGGCATTCATAATATTCATAGTATTTTGTGTGAACTTTTTTTTTACTCCTAAATGCATTTTTGGAACATCTTGGGCACAGGCTCTTCAAAAATAGATGTGTTAAAATGTTTGCAGTATTACAATCTCTATAAATTAAGCCATGATTTTACAGGAACTAGAATCTGGTTAAAAAAACCTCCCAAACTAAATATAATTTACAATGGTTAAGTACATAAATAACTCTATGTTTTATTGTAGACAGTTAATTGGACTAGAGGAATTTGTAAGCTGCTTGATTCAAAGGAAAATGTCTGTAATGCCTGATGGGGCTCTACCAGTTAATTTAAATAATGAGTCACCAGGCGACCATCAAATCCAGGTCAGACATATAGCAGATTGAAAATAATGAATATAAATCCAATGAAGCTATCAAAACAATGACAGCCCTGAGTGACAGTTCCAACATAATCAGTTTGTAAATGCAGTAAATATACAGAGAGCCAACTTGCATATGGACACAAAGCATGATTTTCAGGGTGATGTTATATAAAATCATAAGCTTTTTTTACAAAGTGCAATCAAGCAAATCTATCATATAATATTTGTACATGCTGGCAAGCAAAATATTGTTTTAATAAAACTGAAATAGAATTTTAGTTTATGTTTAATGAAAAAAAAGAAGATGACATCGTTTTGGTTGGCTCTGCGGAGTGAGATAGAGTTTTGTGGTGTTGCCTTCCAGTGACATGTCTAGTGTTATGCGCTCCAGTACTTGCTGGTTCCCCACAGTACATACTGTAGTTGCATGGAAGTATGAGGTTGCATTAGCTCTACAGAGAGTGGAGTTCAACCTCGTGGCTGGCCACATTAATGCTAAGACCACATTACAAAGTAATTCTTGTATTCTAAAAGATCTCTGATAGCTGAGAGTTTATTGAGATGTTAGCTACTATTCTAGTCCTTTCTGTCAGTGTCACAGTGTCTATCACAGTGACCATCGCACCACTAGGCATTCTCAATGCTGGAAATAAAGCTAGAATAATGTACATTCCCTGCAATAATCACAAAACGCAAGAGTCACCTTCTGGCAGGATGGGGGAAAAATAAATTTAATAAATAAGTATGTTGGAAGAAATATCCAGTTCCAGTTCCAATCCGGGAGAGAGGCAATGGAAACACAATGGAGGCTGGAGGCTGTTTGGAAAGAAGGCCCATTTACTGGGGAAGAGAACCAGCAGTTTGTGGTTCTGGGGCAGCTGACAAAACGGAGTTGAGAGTGGGTGGGTTTTTATACCTTCTGGATTCCTATGGGGTCATGGTTGGCTCTATAGGCAAAAGGGAAAATGCAAATCCTAGGTGTTTGTCTGAGCTAATTTTGTCAACTTTTTGTTTGCTGCTTATCTGAGTTCTAGTCTTGACCCAGTCTTTCTGAATGGATTACCAAATCTGCATTTCTAAAAGCTGGCCTCTTCAGTTTCCCACTTGGGGCAGGAAAACTGGGCCTGGTTTCTGCCTCCCTTAAGATTTTTTTCATTTCTCCTTTTGAGGAAATATTTTATCCTGCCTTTTTTAATATTTCCCAAAATATTTCATACTTCGGTGGTGGTGGTGGGGCTTCCCACAAATAACTGTACATAGACAAACAATCCCAGAAGCATCAGGAAAGCCATCAAATTGCAAAGTGCTTTGCAACCCCATGAAGTGCCTTGCAAAGGTTGTGAAGTGTGTTAGAACCACCCGATTAGATCAGCTACATCAAAATGAGCGCCGCTTCCATTTGTGGATTTGATTGGGTGAGGTAGGCTGGCAAATCTTTCTTAAATCAGGACCCCCTTCAAAATTTTTGATGCTTCTGGAGCCCATGACATGGAAAAGATAAACCGAGAAAGGGAAAAGGTCAAACAAAACAGGGGGGGGGATGGATTCCTTTAAAGATAGTGTTGCAATGGGTTAGACTTCCCCAGAGCAGAAATTCAGCATTAGCCGGTATGTTTTTAAGGTTTCAGGGCGAGATTTTAAAAAATAAATATATAAATAAATAACACCCCAGTAGTCTTGCAGTTGAGCAGTTCATTGCTACATCTTGTATAGTACCAGTAGTCGTAACAGCATTTCTTCTAGGTATTTTTTTTTGCCCTGGGAGCCAAGAAATAATGATGAGAGTCTGTTCGTGGATTTACAAGTGATAAAGGTAATGTCAAACTGATTTGAAATATATGATTCATCATTGTTATAGAATGGGAAATGGCAAGGAGAGGCTTTAGAGCTTTTTTTTGCAAAATGTTCTCTCTTTCTCTATTACACCCAATTGGAAATAAAAACCCTCAGCTTCAAAGGCACTTATAAATGAGCTGCAGACAAGCTGCATGCCTCTTTTCTCTGGCTAATAGACTTTCCCCCTCCCCCCCCCCTTTTCTCTGCTTTGCTTTCAGTTTGGCCTGCGGGACCAGCTGCGCTCACCTGCATTTGCCTGTTTCCAAAGGAGGGTCTCATTTAAAGAGAAAAGGCCAGGCTGTCAGCTGTTTTTTTGGGAGGCAGAGCTTTATCATGCCATGTTGATTTGCACCTTCTGACAACCTGGCCCGAGGTGCTCTACTCTGGGCCCAAAAGTAGGCCAGGCACACCTGTGTATCCCAAGAGAGAAGATGACTAATTTGTATAGACAAAATCTGCAACAGCAGCAAGGTGTTATCTGTTACCTGTCATCTCACAAGCCAGCAGCCCTATCATGCTTCAGGCATTCTCCTCATTACAGTTGCTTCATTTGGCTGGGCTTAAACTGAGTTCAGTTTATATATCTCAACCCTGAATAAAGAAAAGTACCTCATGGCGACTCAGAGTGGCCCAAAGTGTGAGAGATCACATGGCTGAAGTTGTGAAGGGAAGTGGAAAGGACTTCATTCCTTTGTCTCAGAAGACATCACTTGCTTGGCAGAGTTTGTCCCATCAGATTCTAGGAAAATAACATTTTTTTCTCATTTATTGTTGCATTCAGAGCTTGAATGTATCAGAGCTGATATTTTGCAAGGAGTTCTTTGCCCTTCAGAAGATCCTCATGTGGAAACATCTTCTCAAAATGCCTGAGGAAAGTTGGAGGCAGCGGATGAACAAGTGACTACTTCCTGAAGACTCTGCTCATCTTTTCTTTCTCAGCCAGTGTCAGCCCTGTAGGTTAGAGAAGACTAAGAACCAATGTCATTTAGATCTAAAACTACTTTGACTGTAAGAATTATAAGAACAGAATTTTGCAAGTCTGAAAGTCCTTTCCTCTTTTCCACTTTACCTTCATCTGAATTAGGGGGAGCTTGTCTCAAATTTGTTTGTTTTTTTAAATTAAGTTTTGCTTCTCTGATTGTTGCCTTGGTAACAGATCTTCCCACATCCTTTAAGGCCACTGGACCAGATTTAGTCTCCTTTGTTGAGTCTTAGTGCAAAAAACAACATCCAGCCTGAATTTGCATGACAAAGAAAGAACTAAGAGCTTCATTCAACAGGTTGATTGGAAGTTGTATTATTTTTCCAGAATCACTTCAGATATCTGTACAATTAGCACAGCCCACCCCCCCAAGGCTGTGTGTTCTCCCCACTTCTTTCTATATACCAATGACTGCATCTCTAACAATCCATCTGTTAAACTACTGAAGTTCACAGATGACACAATCAGTCTTATTCGAGACAATGATGAATCCACATACAGATGGGAGGTTGAACAACTAGCCTCGTAGTGCGACTGGAACAATCTGGAACTGAACACACTCAAAACTGTAGATTGGTGGTAGATTTTAGGAGAAACCCTTCCATACTTCCACCTCTTACAATACTAGACAACACAGTATCAACAGTAGTGACCTTCAAATTTCTAGGTTCCACCATATCACAAGATCTAAAATGGACACCTAACATCAAAAATGTCATCAAAAAAGCACAACAAAGAATGTTCTTTCTGTGCCAACTCAGAAAGCTCAAACTGCCCAAGGAGCTGCTGATACAGTTCTACAGAGGAATTATTGAGTCGATCATCTGCACTTCTATGACTGTCTGGTTTGGTTCTGCAACCCAACAAGACAGACACAAATTTCAGAGGATAATTAGAACTGCAGAAAAAAACAGTTGCTGCCAACCTGCCTTCCATTGAGGACCTGTATACTGCACTAGTCAAAAAGAGGGCTGTGAAAATATTTACAGACCCCTCACATCCTGGACATAAACTGTTTCAACTCCTACCCTCAAAACGATGCTATGGAGCACTGCACACCAGAACAACTAGACACAAGAACAGTTTCTTCCTGAACACCATCACTCTGCTAAACAAATAATTCCCTCAACGCTGTCAAACTATTTACTAAGTCTGCACTACTATTAATCTTCTCATCGTTCCCATCACCCATCTCTTCCCACTTATGACTGTATAACTGTAGCTTTGTTGCTTGTATCCTTACGATTTATAATGACTGTTTCCTAATATGATTTGATTGCTTATTTGTACCCTATGACTATCATTAAATGTTGTACCTTATGATTCTTGATGAACATAACTTTTCTTTTATGTACACTGAGAGCATATGCACCAAGACAAATTCCTTGTGTGTTCAATCACACTTGGCCAATAAAAAATTCTATTCTATTCTATTCTATTCTATTCTATTCTATTCTATTCTATTCTATTCTATTCTATTCTATTCTATTCTATTCTA
>WNWU01000006.1:14858501-14875802 GCA_012654045.1 Ptyas mucosa | reverse complement strand
TGCAAAATCTCCATTCCCACCCCACTCCAGGGGAAGGATATTGCAAAATCTCCATTCCCACCCCACTCCAGGGGAAGGATACTGCAAAATCTCCATTCCCACCCCACTCCAGGAGAAGGATACTGCAAAATCTCCATTTCCACCCCACTCTGGGGCCAGCCAGAGGTGGTATTTGTCAGTTCTCCGAACTACTCAAAATTTCAGCTACCGGTTCTCCAGAACCTGTCAGAACCTGCTGGATTATTTATTTATTTATTTATTTATTTATTTATTTATTTATTATTAAAACTTATATGCCGCCCTTCTCCCGAAGGACTTGGGGCAGCTTACATAAATAAAAACAATAACAATAAAATCTAAAACCAATCCACAATTAAAATCCCCAAATTTAAAACCTCGTAGAATGATCAGGGAGTTTGCTGGAACAGCCATGTCTTTAGGCCAGCTCGGAAAGTGCGGAGATTGGGAGCCATCCAGAGCTCGGTGGGTAACCCATTCCAAAGGGTCGGTGTGGCCACAGAGAACGCCCTCATCCTGGGAGTCGCCAGCCAACACTGGCCGATGGCACCCGGAGGAGGGCAGCTCTATGTGAACGCACAGAGCGGTGGGAGGCCAGTAGGAGGTGGTCCTGCAAGTACCCTGGGCCCATGCCATGTAGGGCTTTATAGGTCAATATCAGCACCTTGAAGCAGATCCAGAAGGCCACCGGCAGCCAGTGCATCTCGCGCAGGAGAGGTTCTCTCACCCCTGTGATGCACCCTTTCCTCAAGAAACCATTTCTGGAGTCAACTGTCATGAGCAATTATAATCCAATTTCCCAATCTTCTTAGTACAGATGGTCAGAGTTCAACTTCCAGAGAGCCTGACGGAATCTGAACCCATTATGATCCGGTTTCAAGCTGGGATTTAGTAGAGAGATAGCTTTGATCTTGCATGTTGATTTACCTGTTCAGAGCTAGGATAGGGTGATGTATCTATCTCAGTGCTCTTTCATCTCTCAATGGCTTTCATTAATGTTGACTACAACATCTTTTTGGACCGACAACTGCTTTGTGGTGATTCTGTTCCCATTTTTGTAGCCGATTTCAATTGATATGAACAGGTGGGGAGAAATCATTGCCTGAAACTCTTACTCATAAGGTGTTACAGGGTTGGATGCTCTGTCTCCTTTCTTTTAACCTCTACAGGAAACCAATGAATGAGAGCATCTCCAAAATTAGCAGTAGAAATAGCACTTAGACTTATATACTGCTTCATAGTGCTTTTACAGCCCGCTCTAAGGGGTTTACAGAGTCAGCCTATTGCCCCCAACAATCTGGGTCCTCATTTTACTGACCTCGGAAGGATAGAAGGCTGAGTCAATCTTGAGCCTGGTGAGATTTGAACTGCTGAACTGCAACTAGCAATCAGCTGAAGTAGCCTGCAGTACTGCACTCTAACCACTGCGCCACCTCGGCTCTCAAATTGTCACTAAATGAGGACTACCCCTACTTTTCAGAAAAGTGAAATCTTCTGAGATTCTTTCTCCATTGCTGTTCCTTGTGTGGGCTAAGAATGACTGTCAGAACATTACCTGGGCTGCAACTCCAACGTCTCCTATCTCCCAAGGTTATTCTCAAAATCCATTATATCTGTGCAGAACAAAAAGGCAAAATGGCAAAAGTGTTCCAGATCCTGTCAATTAGACAATACCATTTTGGAGGAGTGAGATAACACACCTTCACCTGGCAACTCAAGTGATATATCCCCCCAAAAACTCAGGTGTCTCCCATCCTTGTGACATTTAAAATAACATGGTTATTCTCCCAGGCTTGGGATAGAGTGGTTGGAGGGGTTGGGTGGCTCCTTTCATTACGTTTGCTATGTAGATCAGATGATGAGGTGAGTTGTTCTTCTGATGGGCCAAAGTCCTTTTTAAATTTGTATCTGTATCTGTTATTCTTTTTTATTTGTAAGCCACCATGAATCATTAAGGAGTCACATGGCTTCTAAATATGGATAAATAAATTTATTTATTGATTCGATTTATAGGCCGCCCTTCTCCGGAGACTCAGGGCGGCTTACAATGTGTTAAGCAATAGCCTTCATACTTTTGTATATACCTGCTTAGTAGGGCTTTCAGCCCACCCTAAGCTGTGTTCTTTTTTATACAAATTCAACTTATTGCCCCCACAATCCGGGTCCTCATTTTACCTACTTCGGAAGGATGGAAGCTGAGTGAACCTTGAGCCTGGTGAGATTTGAACTCACAGTAATTGCACGCAGCTGGCAGCTAAGTGCTACTTAACAGCACTTTAGTCTGCTGTGCCACCAAGGCTCCTTGAATAATGCTGTATAAATTGGTTCAGTTTATACCAATCTATGCCAATCTCTAGGTAGCAGTGTGTTTCGGACCAGTAGGCTTAATCACTGCAGGAATAATATAAGGATGCAAACCATCAGTAAAACATGTGAGTTTTCTATATATGGATAAGCCTATACACATCACACAGTTTTTCATAAACCCCCAATAGTTTTCATGGAGTGAAGGAATACAAGTAGTCCTCTACTTAGGACCACAATTGGGCCCAAACTTTATGTTGTTAAGTGACTTTTGCCCCATTTTACAAATGTTCTTGTAACAGTTGTTAAGTGATCCATTGCAGTTGTTAAGTCAGTAACAAGGTTGTGAAGTGAAACTGGCTTCCCCGTTGATTTTGCTTGTCAGAAGGCCGCAAAAGGGGATCACATGACCCTGAGACACTGCAACCATCATAAATTTGAAGCAGTTCCCAAGCATCTGAATTTTGATCACGTGACCATTTGGAATGCTGCAACGGTTGTAAGTGTGAAAAACAGTCATAGGTCACTTTTTTCAGTGCTGTTGTAACTTTGAATGATCACTAAACGAACTGTTGTAAATCAAGGACTATCTGTATACTCGTTTGTCTCCTTGTCTCTTCCAAATCTGCACCAAAATGTGGAGCACTTCATGGTTCATTGCATCTCCTTAGTTATTTCTTCTCATTTCAGCAAATCATGTTTCCATGATTCATTCTTACAGCAAATGGATAAGACAAATCTAATCAGCCTGCAGGTGCAGAAAGTCATCTGAACAGAATTTCATGTCATTGCCAGATACTGCCCCACTTCTAGTCATATAGCATAATTACTTTACAATTTGAGCTCATACTCCTGTCAGCTTTAAAAAGCATTAATCTGAGCATCAGGAGCAGATCATCCAATTCCACCTATAGGGAGAACTTTAAATGTGAAGCTAATGATGTAACCTAGCCTGGATATTAACTATCATTGAAGCTGCAGCATGATATCACAGAGTTTGATGTGGAATGATAAAAAGTTTAATGATGAAAAAAATCCCTGTATGTCATTTCCCTCGTTTGTAAAATCAAGGCCACTACAGAAGATTTTCCTTGCCAGAATGGAAGGAATGGGCAGCACAAAAAAAATGATACTTTAGACTAAATATGCAAACTGAAGACGTATGACTTCACTATTAAGTTTGACTAGCCCACTGGCACTTTCAGATATGTTAGAACCACAATCACAGATTTTGGATGATAAAATCTGTAGCTAAGAACTTGCACAGATTAGCATGTACATCTTCTTGCTGTAAAACTGGGCTTTGGCTGGGCTGGCAAATTAAATATGCCCAAACTGACATACTGTCCTTACTTTTAGCAGAAAATGCTCCATATGTGATTAAGGCTGGTAGCCTAGTTTATATCTTCTCTATTTAATAAAATTTTCTGAATAACTTGATTGATCAAAACTGTGATGACTGATGGAAGTCAATAATTTGGACCATCTAGAAATAATTGTGGGATAGGAAAGAGAGTGACTTGAAATGGGAGGGAGGGAAGGAAGGAAGGAATTTGTGTAACTAAAAGAAGGATTTTTTTAAAAAGTCCTGATAGAGTGGAGTTGTTGAATACATGCAGGAAAGTGAACATACTGTACATGTATAATTATATATATTCAGAAAGTGTGAATTGGAGTCATCTAGATTGAATGCAATTTAGAAATCAATAGATTAGCAATAGTTGAATACTATTCACTAGACTATTGAATGATGATGGGTCTACTAGAGTTTCAGGGGAAATTTTCTGTGACACTGTGGATGAATGCAATCCCAGTGGAAAAATTAATCTGTCAAGTGTCTTAAATGGATGAATGTCTGTTAGCATTTGTTGAGAGCTGGACTAAGCCCCTACTCTGCGTGCAATGCAATAATATTATTGAAGAGATGGGTTTTTAAAGGGATATTTGATGTTTAATTACTTAGTATTCTTTCCACTTTCTGTTCATTTTCAGAATCATATTCTCTAATAAGACCTCCCACTGACATCAGATATTCGCAGAGTCATGGGCCCTGACTAGCTTCCAAGCTGCAAGGTGTCAGATAACATGGAATGAAAAATTGCAAACTAAGCGCAGCGTTCCCAGTATTGGCAGAGTAAATGTGGAGGGGGCAAGATATTAGCCAGCACGGCTTACGACAAAGGAGAAAGAGAATTATAATTTAAGCATTCTGAACTGCACCAGGTAGAGTTTTTAGTTCTCTTGCACTGAAAAATTCTCCCTTTGTGAGGAAGAAGACTTTGCTTGTTAGAAGGTCACAAAAGAGATGAAATTACCTTGGGACACAGCAAAGGTCATAAATATGAACCAGTTGCCAAGCATCTGAATTTTGATCACATGATCATGGGGATGCCGCATAGGCCATAACTGTGAAAAATGGTCAAAGGTCATTTTTTTCTGTGCCAAATAAGGAAGAATTTAAACAGACAAGAAATTCTGTCACTTCAGTCATTCAAAATATGACAAAGTTTGATTTTATGTTTTTTTTTTTGTTAGTGAGACTGACATATATATTTAGGTAGAATTTATGCACATAGGCATTTTAGTCAACTTTATTTCTCAAGTTAAGAGGGAAAGAAAGTCAATTGATCTGCTTTTTAACAAAAAACCACCCAGTCTGCATTTTTTTTTAAAAAAATTGATTTATATGCCACCCTTCTCCAGAGACTCAGGGTGGCTTACAATGAGTTAAGCAATAGCCTTCATACTTTTGTATATTTATACAAAGTCAGCTTATTGCCCCCACAATCTGGATCCTCATTTTACCTACCTTAAAAAGGATGGAAGGCTGAGTCAACCTCAAGCCTGGTGAGATTTGAACTTGCAGTAATTGCAGGCAGCTGAATGTTAATTACAGTGCTTTAGTCTGCCATGCCACCAGGCTCTTAGATTAATTTCTTGGATTACTTAAAGGACGAGAAGAAAGTTTTCCTTTGAATGGCATCTTTCTCTGAATTTTGTATGGCAGTTATATGTCTCTATTGTATGCTACAAAATTTATATTAAGGAAAGTTGCAGACAAACATATACAAATTGGGATAAAATTATTAATAAGAGTAACAAAAACAGCATTTAAGAAGAACATCCAGGTTTCCAAAAATAAAGCAAACAAACCAGGAAGTAAAAAAAAAAGCAGCATCCTCATTATTGTTATTTCTAAAATGTAAAGAAGTGTCCCATGCGGTGATCAGAAGTTAAGCTTTATTTAAGATAACAGAATAACGGAGTTGGAGATCTTCTAGTCCAATGCCCTGCTCAGTTATGAAACCTTATATCATTTCAGACAAAATAGAGAATGAATCAGTTTGTGATTGAGTCAGCATTCAGACTGATAAATAGATAAATAAGTAGAATGTTGCCTCTTATCAAGATATATTAATTGATGGTACCCCTATACTTTTGCTTTTAATTATTTTGTGTGGTTGGTAAGTTAGAAAATATGATTTGCTTGAGTTTTTAACAGCACAACTACAGAACAGAAACAGAAATAAACCTCCCATGGCACCTCCAATGCTAGCAGAGGCAAAACTGTTGGCCCCTTTTGGGGGTAGAGGGAAGTGTTTGAGTATTTCATCTCTTAAACTCCCTTAGTTTTAAAATATTCACCAACAAATAAAAATTAGCTAAATCCTGGAGTAGATGCACTTGAATAGCTCTCAAGGAGAACTCCACAAAAAAGCGCATTAGAGCAATTAAGACTACATACTATACACAGGCATATGCATTGCTAAATGTTCCTTGCCTTGCATCCTTTGTCACTGCATTTTTCTACTTACTAAAATCAGGATGTGCAAATTGGAGAAAAGGATGAGTTAGAGTCAGTTTAATAAGACAAGAAGCATAAGAGCATTGCGCCTCAAAGCAATGAAGTGTATATGAACTTGGCATCTCTACCTATAAAATGTCATGAGCTCTACTGTAATAGTCTTCATTATAGTTTCTCCCTGGGAAAAAACCTCACTTGACACATTCATGCCAATCAATGAATGTGTCTGTTTATCTCTACGTTGGCTGAGAAAATTCTAAATTCAGAATTTAGATTTTCCATAACAAGATTTTATATAATTAAAAATGGACTGCTTACATTTATTCCACTACTTTTTACATTAACATTTCCTAATATTTTGTATTTAGTTAGGATATATAATTCATTCTATACCTATCATCCATCCATCCATCCATCCATCCATCCATCCATCCATCCATCCATCTATCCACCTACCTATCTACCTACCTTTCTTCTGAAAAGAAGTGACAGTAGACAAAGTAAGGCATCTCTTATTTTATTCTTACAATTTCTTTACACTTTAGGTTGGAATGAGAAGAGTGATTCACCAAAAGGTATCCTCTGTGCTAACTAGCTGAGTTGAATTTGGGTTTTCCAAGACTTAACACTAACATTCTAGCCATAGTGACCAACTTATAAAGTCACATTGTTGTCTTTGTAAGTTACGGTAGCTGGAGTACCTGGTACAATTTTTTAAAATCTGAAATCAAAACTTTGTTCCAAGTGTTTCCAATTTATTAGCCAAAGCAAACTAACTCTGAATATAAAATAAATCCTTTAAACAAGGCTCATGGAGAAGTCAAAAAGAAGTCACGACAATCATTCATTAACTGTTAGTAGATGTCTCTATGTCTTGAGATGCATCCTGAAATGATGACTTTCTATATAAGTGTCAAATAAGGACGAGACTAATTCTGCTTAGTTAAATTATACTGTATTGCACTCTCATAGAAAATTGAAGAATGTCTTAATTTGTTATCAATTAAAACATTAATCAGTGGTTAATTGTAATTACTTAGCCTGTAGAAAATGTCTGAATAGAATTAGATTGTAACTACAAGTCAAATAAACTTTGCTTTTTTCAATTGATTTAAACACTTTTGAGACAGATGTTCAATATGTTTTGCTTAGCAATTTTTCCCCTTGTAACGTGTGATCAATCTGTTGAATAACAATTGAAGTAAGGCTTTACCATTTTTTTTCATTTTACATACAAGTTACTTTTCAATTAACAACTTGCCAAATAATAGAGGACGGCAGTTTCCAATATTTCTACTGATATGCTCAGCAAATGTCTTAGATTAAAATTATATTTTGTCCAAATTACATACTTTAGTGTGCCTTTCCATAATGAGAATGTAAGAAAAATTCCTGAATGTTTATTGTAATCGAGCAACTCAAATACATAATTTTATGTTTTTGTTGGAACATACTATTAAAGTGAATTTCGGGGGAAAAGTTTTAAAAAATGGCTGATTGGTAGCACAATCTATTTTAAATCATATTTATGTAGAGATTATGTAATTCAAAGCATTGTAAACAATGGATGAAAATGTACAGAAAGACAATATGCAAAACCAGAAATTCAGTATGTATTTGGACAGTATCTGAGAATATGTTAAATTGTAAAAATAAATATGTAAAATATGTACAAATAAATGTCTTCACATGGAAGGCTGAAAGAGCAAAGCTAGATTTCTCCTTTTACTCAGTAGCTTTTTAAATTCTGAACTTCTTTTTAAGGCAGCCAATAATGTCTTGCATAGAATAGTCTACTTTTGTAGCCTATTTCTGTAGGATACTAATGAACATTTTCTATTCATCATGGCTTTGAATCTGGGGAAAATGGACATGGATTAGGGCTGAAGGAAGCATGACTAAGCAAACTGTGTAAAAGAAACTCTGGCTTTGGTTTACAATTTAATGGCTCCGAAGAAATGATCTAAATAAGAGTTGTTGAAACAACATGTACAAGTGAACCTTGTAAATAGGTCAGCAAAGAAGAACTAGACCTGTAAGTTTCTAAGAGTAGCATTTGGATGTCCTTGCAAATCTTATTAGACCATGTTAGTCAAGCAGAAGGGAAGAAAAATTCTAAAAGGATCTAGATGGGATCTGACCAATCAGCGAGCATGGTTTTGGATAGTAGGTTAGGTAATACAGTTGACCAACCAATCAGCTCCTGGATAGGAAGTGTAGCCTAGAGCCTCCAGAGGTATAAAACCTGTGGCACAGTGAATATCTAAAGGAATTTGACCACCAACGCTGCTGAACTCAAGATCACCTTTTTACCACAATCTTTTCTTTGGGATCTAGTTAGTCTGGCCAACTAGTACAATCTCCACCATTGGATGCAGATTATTATTTTTTTAAATATAAGACTGATTTCTGATTTTGATTTTTACCATGCATTTTGTAATGCTTCCTTTGTTTCCTATTTGAAGGCGGACATTGAAGCTTACCTTATATCAACCTTCTCTCTCTCTTCAGGGAGTCAAGGTAAGTTAGTAAAAGGCACTGAGGAGGAGTGGCTGTAAAGAGAGGATAAGATAGACGAACTGATGTTTTCTTTCAAACTTTTGCTAGCCAAGAGGCAAGATAAATAAACAATCAGGGCTTAATTAAAAGTATTACCCTGTTTCCCTGAAAATAAGACATCCCCTGATAATAAGCCCAATCAGGCTTTTGAGCACATGCCCTAAAATAACCCCTCCCTGAAAATAAGCCCTCCCTGAAAATATTTAAACGCATGCACAGCCGGTCCTCGCCATTTCCTCTGGTTTCCTCCACATGCCCCAAAATAATAAGACATCCCCGAAAATAAGGCCAAACGTTTATTTTAGGGTTCAAAAAATATAAAACAGGGTCTTATTTTCAGGGAAACATGGTAGTAATTGTAATATAGTGTTATACACATCACAAAATAGCCACATGCACACCTGTACATTGTCAAACCATGTTACGTTACAAACATAATGTAATTTGTACATATCAGACTCAGTGGTGTGGTCCAAGAAGGGTTATGCTACGTGCTGCTCTACATGTTTGACACTATACTTTCCCTTGTGGAACTCTCATTATGGAGCTCAGTCTCTCCATTATATGTGCTGTTGCAGGTTTGGAGAGTACAAAAACTTGTGGGATCAAATTCTGGAGTTTAAAGGTTTCCCCTGTCAAGTGATGACCATCTCAAGGGGGCAGTGCTCATCTCCAATTCTCAGTTGAGGGAGCCTGCGCTGTCGAAGAGATGCTTCCATCATCATGTGGCCAGTATGAAATTAATGGAACGCAGTAACCTTTCCTGTCAAAGTGATACCTATTTATTAGACAACATCTGTATTAAAACTATAGCCATTGAAGGTAAGCATCTTTGAGGCAAGCCTTGGATGATTCATGACCTCTGGTCTAAAAATGATAAAGGCTCTATGCCACATTAGGAAATTATGAAATGATATACTGTAGAAAATAGAAATTATTGGACATTCTCAGTCCAGCAAGATCTTAGCAGAAACTTATCTTGTTTCTTAGAAACTATGATTGTACTAGAAAAAACAAAGCTAATATTAGAGCATCTGCTAAAGCCACTTTTTAAAATTATTCTATGAAACCACACACCATTCAGATAAATAATGTTGTATCTTTAGTAGTGCATAGTGCATTTTGTCACAAAAATGTGAAAAGTAAACATATGGAGAATGTTATGAATTTGAAACATTTGAAGCTCAAATTCCTCTATTTCCAATTCAAGACCAGCTGTTGCATGTTCAACACAGAGTAGCCCTGCCTACTCCAGATTTATCTCTAGCTGGTCAAAGCTCAATTTGAAACCAAAAGTATACTTTTGAATACAAAAGAGTCTATTCTGGGATTGAAGCAGTTGCAGAACAGTCTAAGTAGTCCATCTTGAGCGTGCAAACTAGGAGAGTAACCCAGTGGTGAAATCCAAATTATTTTACTACCGGTTCTGTTGGCGTGGCTTGGTGGGCATGATGTGGCTTGGTGGGTGTGGCTTGGTGGGCGTGGCTTGGTGGGCATGGCAGGGGAAGGATATTGCACAATTTCCATTCCCATCCCACTCTGGGGCCAGCCAGAGGTGGTATTTGTTGGTTCTCCAAACTACTCAAAATTTCCACTTCCGGTTCGCCGAACTGCTCAAAATTTCCACTACCTGTTCTCCAGAACCTGTCAGAACCTGCTGGATTTCACCCCAGGAGTAACCCTCTTGACTTTTTAAAATAAAATGATCCAGAATGGCCTTTTCTTAAAGAAAGAACAGAGCAGCACAATACTTTCCATTCTCATTTTTTAAATAAAAAAATCAGTATGTGGAAAGCAACTTTCCTACACATCTCTCTCTACAAGCCATTTTAATATACAAGTTGGAGTTTATTGGCAGAAATGAAACCTGAAGCAATTCATCATTATATATTTGTCTTCATCTTGAAAGTCCTTTCCCTCCACCACCATTTGTTCATTACATTTAACTCGCTTAAAAGGACTGACTTCGGCAGGATCTATTATTTATTAGTGTTCTTTTGTATGCTAATGTTTGCCTGTAGCTTCTAGTGGAATCATTCATGGACAAACCAAGGAGGAGAAGTCCTCCATTTTTCAAGAGATGATTCTCAAAACATATTTAGAAACAGGGATGAAGAAACTTCCTGAATTCACAGGGATATGTATTAAACTGTTCCAAGGAAAGTCTCTTTATTATACCTGAATTTGGGCTATCTATTATCTGCATTTTAGGGTTTTGGCTTTTACCCCAAATTATATTCATTCTAAAACAAAATGTCTGCTATATATTGGAATGGAGAAGATGGATTGATTATATTCAGAAAAAGTATCACACAAGAAAATATCAATTAGCGTATGAGTGAATTTTAATTTATTGATGTATTATGTTTTTGATAGTGGAGTTAAAGTTCTAGGGGGAGATATGTTTACTAGTTTAAGGATAATTATGCTTGTCTATAGATGTTAAATCTATACCCTGTATTCTGCTCTGGGATGTCGGGGATTGGGAGGGGAGAGGAAGGGGGGGATTTGTTTGTTTGTTAAAACTTTCTATAAAACTTTTCAATAAAAATAAAATAAAATAAAATAAAATATCTGCTGTTTCTCTTGTCTGCCTTTGCCACGCTAAGGAGGCTTGCTCTGGAGTGAGGCTGGTAGAGTCCAGTCAGGTTACCTTTCAGTAACTTTAGACTTTAGCTTATAGGCTCCTGCCTGTGAAGGAGTTACATTTGGTGGGACCAGGAGAAGTGACTTTCCTGCCATGGCGCACACCCGATGGAACATCAGCTACAGTATCTCAGGTGGGACTGGCTCCATTTTTTATTTCTTTCAGAAGGTCCCTTAAAGCTTGGTTGTGCAATCAGGCTTTGGAATGGAAGGAAGTAGTGAATCAATTGAATGACTGTATTGCTACCCTGACACTAGGAAGTCACACTGGTGTTTTTAATTGTAGAATATTTTTAAACTGTTTTTATGATGTGTCTATGGAGATGCTTCTTTTTCATTTTATGATGTGTTTTCATCATAAATCATAAAGGTTTACACCACCTAAAGTCACATTCTCACAACACAACAGGTTGAGGGGCTGTATAATTGTGATGGATGGATGGATGGATGCAGTGGTGGGATTCAATTTTTTTAACAACCGGTTCTGTGGGCGTGGCTTACTTGGGGGTGTGTGGCTTGGTGGTCATGTGACTGGGTAGGCGTGGCTAGCTGATCATGTGACCAGGTGGGCGTGCCTATGCGCATAGGGACTACTCAGAGGGCTGAAAAAAGTCATTTCTGACTGATCCTTGCACTTTTGACCGGTCCTTGCACTTATGACCATTCTCACATTTATGCCCGTTGTGGCGTTGTTAACAACTATGTCAGTCATTTCACCACTACTTCTCTTCACCACAGTGACAAGATAGGGCACAAAATGTAAAATGTGAGGACAGTTGTAGCGAGCCAGCCATTTAACAAACAGTTTGGCCAAACAGCCTAGAACTAGCAGAATCTCACCACTGGATGGATGGATGGATAGCTAGATGGATAGATAGATAGATAGATAGATAGATAGATAGATAGATAGATAGATAGATAGAAGGATAGATGGAAGGAAGGAAGGAAGGAAGGAAGGATGGATGGATGGATGGATGGATGGATGGATGGATGGATGGATGGATGGATAGAGATGGATAGAGATGGATGAATGATAGGGTTTTGCTGCATGTTATAGGTAGCCTTAGTATAAAGCAAGTCTTAATAAGTGCGGGGAGGTATAAAATGTCTTTAAAAATTATTACTTTTAAATCCTTTGCAGGACATAATGCATCTATCAGAGGCAGTGTCTCTTCATTTGCATTCCATCATGATACCCACATTTAATTCATGTGCAGTGTATTATTTATGAATGGTGTGCCATTCTTCAATCTGATGATGATTTCACAACCAGGAACCAGAAGATAAAATATGTTCCCTTACAAAAGGAGAAGAAAATTAAATGCATCAAAGGGTAAATGCTTTCTACCTAGGACAAATGAGGTTACTATGCTAGCAGAAAGTTGTAGAAGTGATTATGTCTCATGGAGCCAATGAAATAGAAGTTCAATAATGCTGGAATGAGACATAGCTTTCTGTCATCCAACATGGAGAGATAACCTTTTTTCTGGGGTACTTGATGGTCATTGATGACAGGCAATTGATCCCACCCCATTGGAACGTATGATAAACTGCATCTCCTCCCTTGCCACTACACCAAGGGGGGAGGGGCAATTGATTTTCCCACGGAGCCACATGAGAAACTGAGACAGTTGTGGAGGGCCAAACCTTCTGGCTGTGCTCCACCTGCTTGCCCACAGGGCTGTGCTTTGACCGAGGTGGCAGTGGGTGGCCAAGCCTGGGTGCCCTTATGTGATTACTGTCACTGCCACCCCCTCTGGGCAGTCCAGGTGAGTGCTGTACAGATGCAAAAAAATGCTTTTCATCCTCGCCAGTGGTGAAATCCAGCTGGATCTATCCGGCTCACACGAACCAGTAGTACTGGTGGCAGGAGGCTCTGCCCACCCACCAGGATGTCATTGCATCCCATTTTTGACCCTCTGTGCATGCACAGAAAAGGCATGCACATTCCCATTCTCGAACCGGTAGCGAAGGTAAGTGGATTTCACAGCTGATCCTCACCCTCTCATGGACGCCAGCCAACTGAAGGAGTGCATGATGAATATACAGAGTCGATCTGATTTGGCTTCTTCTTCTTCCACCCCTGAAACACACTTATTTACATTTGATTTCTAATTTCTGATTGACCTCACATGGACTGGACAGGGACAACCAAAGCGCTGGATGTGACTTGGGAGCCATAAAATGCCCAGGCCTACTCTATAGCTACAATGCAAGCTGAAAGCCACAATCTAATAGTTCAGATTTGATCAAGGAGACATTCCTGTAAAGTAATGCAAGAAAAAATAAATAAATATAAAAGAAGACTAATCTTTCTCCTCTTGCCAATCTTGACTACCACATTTTTTCTCCAATTGATTGACTCATAAACTAATGGAAGCAAATGGATAGGAACCACACTGAGGAAGGGAAAAAAATAATCACCATTTTTATCTGGCTATCAATATTCTCACTTTCCCTTCCATTAAGTCAGCAAGTGCAGGATTGGGATGTTCCAAATGCAAGCATGACAGCTAATTTTCTTCTAAAAATTTCTTCATTTGGGAAAAAACCAGCTTCTGCAAAAGCTGCTTCTGCAAAGTTCTTGGGGGAAAAATAGATTTCTCAGTAAAATTGTCCTACAGAATAGTACAATTGCTATGAACTTTAAGCATTGTGCTGCATCGGACTTTAATTGCTTGCTTTTAAATCATCCTTCTCAAAACCGAGAGTTTCTCTGAATGTCTTTGAGTGCCTTTTTAAAATGTAAGTGATCGAAAAAAATCAGTGTCCTCATTAATTTAAACTAGAAGAAAAGAAGTGGGTGAAAATGTTGCTCATTGTTTTAATGCATATAATTGATTCAGAGTACTTAACTTTTAAAATGCATGCTCATCTTGACCTCATTATTGTTATGATTGACCCACCTTATATAACACAAAAAACGGGAAGATCTCTTAGCCCAAAATTATACCATTCTGGTGTAAAAAAAGTGGACTTTACCATGATGTAGCATTTGTGCTAGCCATTTTTGAATCCAAGGTCTGAAATGGAATATGGAACCCCATCCCCATAAAACCCCTGGTTCCCCAGAAGATCACACCCCACATAGTGAAGTACTGCTTTTGAATTTGGTGGATGTATGATAATGTGGATAATGTGAGTTTTATGCAGCCTGCTGTTGCCAGTCTCCACCTACTACATAAATAACTGTGGGACATAAAATTAATGTTGAGAATCAATCCTAGAAGTATAGATTAAATGCAACATTCCTGAGCAAATAGAGAACGCAATGCCTCGAGGCAAAAAATTGCTGTAGGAATGGGGTTCAGACAAGATGGAGTTCCAGCAATGAGTTATTAGTTGTAAATTGCATGTATAAATATTCTTTATGGAATTCAGATCATATGGAGTTCCAAACCCCTACCTCTCAGATTTGCCCAGTTCCAGGGGTGAAATGCTCCCAGTTCAGACCGGATCACCCAATCCGGTAGCAATGGAGGCAGGTGGTTCAGAGAACCAGTAGCAAAAATCCCTGCCCCACCCCCATTGCCCAGCTGAACATCAGAGGCTTTTTTTTAATTTTTAAAAGCATTTTTTCTACAATCTCTTTGGCCGAAAAAATGCTTTTAAAACTAAAAAAAAAAGCCTCTGATGATTGCACGGCTCAGCTGGGATCATCAGAGACTTTTAAAAGCATTTTTTCTACAACCTCTTCCACCAAAGAGGTTATAGAAAAAATGTTTTTAAAAGGAAAAAAAGCCTCTGCCGATCAGGCAAGTCAATTGGGATCGTCAGAGGCTTTAAAAGCATTTTTTCAGCCGAAGAGGTTGTAGAAAAAATGGTTTTAAAAATAAATAAATAAAAAAAAGTTGGCCACGCCCACTCAGTCATATTACCCACCACCACCAAGCCACACCCACAGAACTGGTAGTAACAGATTTTACATTTCACCACTGCCCAGTTCCTCCATTCCCCACCCCCATTAACAGATTAACAGAGTTGGAAGGGACCTTACAGGTCATCTAGTCCAACCCCCCACTCAAGCAGGAGACCCTATACCATTTCTGAAAAATGGCAGTTCCATCTTTTCTTGAAAGTCTCAAGTGATGAAGCTCCCACAACTTCCAAAGGCAAGCTGTACCATTGGTTGATTGTTCTCACTATCAGAAAGTTCCTCCTCATTTCTAGATTGAATCTCTCCTTGGTCAGTTTCCATCCATTATTCCTTGTCTGGCCTTCAGATGCTTTGGAAAACAGCTTGACCCCTTCCTCTCTGTGGCAGCCCCTCAAATATTGGAACACTGCTATCATGTCTCCCCTGGTCCTTCTCTTCACTAGACTAGCTATGCCCAGTTCATGTAACCATTCTTCATATGTTTTAGTCTCTAGTCCTCTAATCATTGTAGAATGACCAATGTGTTTGGATAACATGCAGAAAACACAGCAAGTGGAAATATCCTAAAGTGAAGTTACTCTCAAATAATGCTGAATCTTGATGTGTAGATGTTCTCCTATAGCTGATTATAGTTGGAGAAGGGGCATCAACAGTAGAGCCCAAGCATTCAAGGTTGTAGATTTGGGCCAAGAATTACAACTCCACAGCTTCTTTCAACATAAAGGCTTCAAATTCACACATCTCACTTTTTGGATTAGATGCCCTTTCTTTATTAAAGAAGCATAGGAGTAGAAAAAGTGCCATATAACATTTCGGTTAGCTTCCAGAACTGCCAACCCATCATGTAAATGAGTTATGAGAAGCCACATTTTAAATTCTGCCTTTGAAGTGGCTTGCTCCTTTTGTTCATAACTGTTCAAATTTCAGACAACATGCTCAATACGGATTATTGAGGTATTCATTCCATTCCTGTTTTTCAAAGTATACCTACATTATATTTTCATCTCCTGAATTGTTAGAAGAAGCAGAAAGCACACTTTAAAGACTATTATAAATAGTTCATAGCTCAAAAAACAGAAAGCATTTTAACGTATAAGAAGCAGTGTACATAAAACAGGTTGCATAAGAGGAAAATGGCTTTAAAAGTAGCACATGAAGGGAAAAAAACCTGCATATTGGTGGGGGGATCGCACAAAATGCGTCCTTTTTTTTCCTGATGGATATAGCAAGTGCTGTAAATGAGAAACGAAGCAAATGGATAGAAAAATCTATTTCCTTACTTATGCGATAGCTCTACAACTCCCTTCCTCCTTCAATATATTAACCTTTCTTGGCCACAGAAGGATGAGTGGCTTGACCTAAGTTAGAAAGTTAGCCAGACATCCAGGTTTAGAGGGGAAATAGGGAAAAGGGTTTGGGGAAGTTATATTAGGAAAGTTGTTTGATAAATTGGCTGACAATTGAGGAAACAGAGTGCTGAATCCCAGTTGTAATTAACACATGGTAAAGAAGACAGCGTTTAAAAGCATCTAAGTAACTCAGAGATGGAAAAGGATAACCTTAAAAGCAGCTAATTAACCCATATATAGGGAAAAGCAAGGAGCTTTGAAGCATAGCCCTCACTGAAAGAAGAACTAAGCAATTAGCAGACTGTAAATGTAGTGAGTTGCTTTGCAAGTTGCTGCCATCCTCACCCCTCACCAAAATGTGTTCAGAAACTTATTTGACTGAGTTCCAGTATTTAAAGTATTTAACTTCTGTAAAGATAAGCTTTAAAAGGCTCAGTTGAGTTGCAGAGTGCACTCTTTGAAGCCTTTTGGCCTCCTTCAGGGGCAGCCAAGGGGGGGGGGGGGTGTCAAAAAGTCAAGATGGTGGCTATGAACGTGTGACATCCCTTTTTCTATATCCATCTTATGCGTGACATGTACAAAAAAGTGACAGAAACTCAATTTTACAGTAATGTCACATCCACCTTGGGTTTTTTTTAATCATCCCCCTCATAGTTGTCCCATCCTACTTAGATCTGATATTTTATTTGCATATATTTCTTCTTCTTCTTCTTCTTCTTCTTCTTCTTCTTCTTCTTCTTCTT
>WNWU01000006.1:14815273-14858491 GCA_012654045.1 Ptyas mucosa | reverse complement strand
CTTCTTCTTCTTCTTCTTCTTCTTCTTCTTCTTCTTCTTCTTCTTCTCCTCCTCCTCCTCCTCCTCCTCCTCCTCCTCTTCCTCCTCCTCCATCTCCTCCTTCTCTTCCTCTTCCTCCTCCTCCATCTCCATCTCCATCTCTTCTTCCCTCACCTTTCCCCCTCCCCCAATCTACTGACCACTAATAGCCTGAAATATAAGCCCCTCCTAAAAATTTTTTAAACATTTGTTTTATATGCCGCCCTTCTCCGGAGACTCAGGGCGGCTTACAATGTGTTAAGCAATAGCCTTCATGCTTTTGTATATTTATACAAAGTCAGCTTATTGCCCCCACAATCTGGGTCCTCACTTTACCTACCTTAGAAAGGATGGAAGGCTGAGTTAACCTCGAGCCTGGTGAGATTTGAACTTGCAGTAATTGCAGGCAACTGAATGTTAATTACAGTGCTTTAGTCTGCCACACCACCAGGCTCCTATTTCTGATGTTCCTATTCCCCATTTATATTTGGGAATTAAGAATTACTTGATCTTGTTTCCAATATGAAGTTGCAGTTTAGAAATGAATTGCCCATTGTTCCATTCTTTTTTTCTTTTCCAAAGTTTTGATACATCCATGTGGCACTGTAGATGCTTGTCTCATTTCCACGCTCCTGATTTCACTCTTGGAGTTGTGTTCCATGCTGACCCCTATCCCACAGTGTCCCCATGTCATGAACAGGTTGCCTTCCTTCAAAATTCATAATTCTGTGCCATCAAACAACTAGGCTTCCAGTGTGGAAGATAAGATGATTTGAACGGGGGACGACTTCCGGCTCCAGATGGCAGCAGACGTTGTTTGGGTTCTTTGCCCCAGCGTCTGAATCCGCCCCCTGCTTGGAGGCCCCTCGGGGCCGGGTGCCCTGGTTTGGGGGTACCCGCCGTTAAGGGCGGCTCGCCAGGGGTCCCCTGCCTCAATTCCAGGGGCTGGGCGGCCAATGCTGGCGCGCCCGAGGCTCCAGCGAGTGTGGGCAGCACGCAGCGGCCATTCCAAGGCCGTTACGTGCCTATGTGCCTGTAGGACCCGGTGTATATCGAAATTAAGGCAGCAGGTAAAGAGGCGATCGGAAGAGGAAGAGATGCAGGCCGGAGAATAATTAGAAAAGGAGAGACTTTGATTGGCGAAGCAACGAGGCGTCCTGTGGGTGAGAGGGGGGGGGCTGAAGTTTCTCCCCCCCCTTGCAGCTGGGAAGGGCGCCGTAGTTGAGAAGAAAGAGCGAGAAAAAATAAGGAGACCTCTTACTTTACTGATTTTTTGTGGAGAATGGTGGAGGCAGAATTTGGGAAGGGAGGCTGGAGCCCTCTGTCCTTCTGGAGAAACATGGCTGGAGCTTGATTTCCTGCTTCTTTGTATATAATTGATGACATCACCCACCGCTGGTTTCCTGTTTGACCTACTCTACAAGCCGGACTCGTTGCTCCTGTGAGCGCCCTCTGGTGGATCGTGAGGAAATAGAGCTGATTTTTAAGAGAACCTTCTCCTTCTGGATGCTTGTACCTACCTGAGGACCTCTCATTCTTTATTACTGTAAGATGGCTAAAGGACAAAGACCAGCCGCAGCTGACATTGAAAACATTTTGCAGAAATTGGCAAAATTGGATGAGAAACTTGATAAACTTGATATCTTGCAAAAAGGGCAATTGGAAATAAAATCTGAAATGGTAGTTATGAAAAAAGATTTAAGTGCTGTTCAACAGGTGGTTGAGGACAACAAGAAAAAGGTGGGAGGTTTGGAGAGGGAGGTGCGGGCAATCCAGAAGAGGGAAGAAATGAGAGGAAATGTAATTTTAACTTCGCAGCTGGATAGAATGTCTTATTTTCTCAGGTTTCAAAATGTGGAAGAAGTGGACCAGGAAGATCTGCGAGAAGTGATGGTTAAATTGTTGGGCGAATTTATTGAAAGAGGTTTGGATTTTATGAGATGGGACATGGATCTAGTTTATAGAGTAAATTCACAATATGCAATTTTACATAGTGTCCCAAGAGAGGTCCACATTAAATTTGTGAGAAGGGAAACGAGAGATGAAATACTGAGAACTCAAAGATCGGGGGCGCTGATATACAGGGGCAAGGAGGTCACCATTTTGAAGCAGATCCCTAGACAGGTACGAGAATCAAGAAGAAATTATTATTTTTTATCAAGTAAATTGTACCTTAAGGGAATAGGCTTCAGGTGGTTGATGCCGGAAGGTTTGATGATTTTCTGGGAGGGCAGTAGGAAGAAAATTAATAGTGTGATGGAGGCTCAGGCCTATCTGGAGCAACATAAGACCCTCCTAGAGGGTGAAGATACAGGAACCGAGGAAGGGGAGGTACTAGATGATCAAGGAGCAGGGGCGGGCGAGGCCGTGGTGGTCCAGGAGGAAGGGGGTGCTAAGGCCAGAACCTTGAGATCTAGAACCAAGAAATGATGAAGTGAGAGGAACATATTATTTTGTGCCTTTTATGATATCTCTTATTTTTGTAAACTTTAATATTACTCTGGATATTGAATTGATATTTTTATATAAATCCGGTTGCTAAATTTGTAATTTTAATAAGGGAAGATCTGCTGTATGTGAAAAAAAGTAATTATATATTATCTTTGTAAAAGGATAATGAAAATTCTACATATTGTAAGCGATAATATTGTTTATTTTTAACCAATAAAAACTTTTATAACATAAAAAAAAAAGATGATTTGAACCACTTCAAGTACATTTTTTCCTTTGTCCCACTATTATCACATAAAGTATGATTGCTTAAGGCAGAACTCATTTTAGTATGGCTGTGTTACCATGACAAAGTGACTTAATACATTTTTCAAATTCAGGGTGGGTAGAACACACAGACAAAGTAAACAAGCCAGCTGTGCAATCGTGGCATGAAACAGCAAAGCTGTACTCAACTTAATGCTCTGAATTCTTGGAGACTTTTCTTATCAAGTCAGAGAGGGTGAAAGGAAGTTCTTAAATTACTAGCGGCTGTGAATACTTTGCAAAGGAGGCATTAGTACAACTAGGTATATATTTGCAATTAGGTTGATTTTGCAGTCGTGCCTGTTTCCCTCTCTACATAAGAACATGCTCTCAGAGGAAAAATTACCAATTTAACATTATGGCTTTTGTGAGTAGGAATGCCACGAGCAAAACAGGAACAATCAATGGCAGCATATTTAACTTGTTCAATGACTTCCATAATTGCAAAGCTGTTACAGGCACTTTATCCTATGCATAAACTAAGTTTTCTCTTCTTTCCATTCTCTCCCTTTCTCTCTAATCTTACCTACAGTATATTACATAGGAACTGGATTTATTGCCGGTTCCTGTATAATGTACTGTAGGTACATTTTTTTAAAAAAAATGAAATACCATATTTTTCAGAGTATAAGAAACACCTTAGTTTTTGGAGAGGAAAATAGGGGGAAAAAATTCTGCCTCTGCCTACCAGGTATTCATCTGACTAGCGCCCTTAGCCTTCAGCACATTAGTTCACTGGTTGTGAGCATGTGCCCTCATTGGGGCTGATAAGCAGCTTCAAAAGCACAGCTGATCATCGGAGGGAGCTCCAGTGAGTCAAGCAGACGAAGCGCAGAAGCAGCTGTTCTGGGTTGCCATTTTGGGGCTGTGTGCCTCGTGTTTTCAGCCTCCAAACCAGTGGTGGGTTGCCCCTGGTTCAGACCGGTTCGCAAGGTACTCAAACTGGCAGGAGGCTCTGCCCAGACACTGACCCGCATATGCAGAAGAGCGCGTGGGCGTGATGCGAACTGGTAGTAAAGGTAAGTAGAACCCACCCCTGCTCCAAACGCTCTGTTTGAAAGTCGTTCACGGCTGCGGGGATCACCAAAGCACATTGCCACCGATCGCTGCCTGAAAATGCGATGTGCAGAGGCCAAAAATGGGGTGTGCGGAGGCCTAAAATGTGATGCGCAGAGGCTGAAAACGTGATGTGCTCTTGATATGTAGAATTGGTTTATAGAGAGTGATGTGAAAGGACATTAAAATGGCTCACCCATCTAGGATTAATTGCATGCTTGCAAATGGGCCTCTTGCTGTCTCGTCCCAAGATATGACAAGGGCAATTGGATATTGGTGGAATGACTGAGGCTCAACCTCAGGATGTCTGTGCTCAACCTGGACCAGTACATATTTGTGAGAGGCATATATAAAAAAAACCCCCACAATTCTGATTAACCTTTTCTCTCATTCTATTTCACATGTTGAAGTTGGCTCGAGGGTAACATTTTTCTGTAATTAAGCTGTACATTGATCACACAAAGTACATTGACGTGACAAGTGATCACAATAGTTATAGTTTTGTGAGAATTATATTAACAATGTGTTGCGTAGCCTTATAGGGGGAGCATGCTGGTTTCTAAAGTGTGGCTGTATTTCCAGATTAGTTGTATTTTATGGAAACGGTCTTGGGATTTGCACTAGAAATGAGAGAACAAAAATACATTGTATAATAGCTTTCAATGTTTCAGAGGCTTGAAATATAATCCTTAGGCTCTGACAACATTTAAGATGTATCATTTAATTGGGGGAAGGTACTTATATATACTTTATATATATAACAGTATATATATATACTGTTGTAAACTGCCTGGAGTCACTGTGAGTTGGGGAGTGATATAAATGTGTTCAGTTAATTTTCCTCATTTGGCAGACGATAGAATATAATGGGGAGGAAGAAATATTTGCCTACAGTCACCAGAAGGTCACCATTTGGTTCAGAACTAGATAGGAAATAATCTCCTACATTTTGGTTGTATTTGTGATATGCTTAACTGGAACGTGGGACTATTAGTGCCACTATAGGGCATTGCATGCCAAAACAACAAGAAACAAAGACAGTTTTTTCCCCATCATATTATCACTCTGCTGAACACCTAATTACCACAGTACTCTTATGTTTAAGGATATTTACCCATGTAGTATGGCTGTATTATTATTATCTTTCTCATCTTTTCTATGTATGTATGTATGTATGTATGTATGTATGTATGTATGTATGTATATATGGATAAATAAATTTATTTATTGATTTGATTTATATGCTGCCCTTTTCCAGAGACTCAGGGCGGCTTACAATGCGTTATGCAATAGCCTTCATACTTTTGTATATACCTGCTTAGTAGGGCTTTGCCCCCCCCCCCCAAAAGCGGTGTTCTTTTTTATACAAAGTCAGCTTATTGCCCCCACAATCCGGGTCCTCATTTTACCTACCTCAAAAGGATGGAAGGCTGAGTCAACCTTGAGCCTGGTGAGATTTGAACTTGCAGTAATTGCAGGCAGCTGGTGCTACTTAATAGCACTTTAGTCTGCTGCGCCAACAAGGCTCTATTTTTTTTTTTTTAAATTTGATTTATATGCCGCCCTTCTCCGGAGACTCAGGGCGGCTTACAATGCGCTAAGCAATAGCCTTCATACTTTTGTATATTTATACAAAGTCAGCTTATTGCCCCCACAATCCGGGTCCTCATTTTACCTACCTCGAAAGGATGGAAGGCTGAGTCAACCTTGAGCCTTGGTGAGATTCGAACCTGCAATAATTGTAGGCAGCTGATGTTAATAACAGGGCTTTAGACCACTGTACTATTAGTGTCTCCTATGGGTATCTTCTCTTATGATTATATTACTTTGCTTGTATACTGGGAACTTCTGCACTGGAGAGAAATTCCTTATATGATCAAACAACTAGGCCAATAAAGTATTGTATCGCATCGCATCGCATCGCATCGCATCGCATCGCTTCGCATCGCATCGCATCCTATCCTATCCTATCCTAACCTATCCTATCCTATCCTATCCTATCCTATCTTATCCTATCCTATCCTATCCTATCCTATCCTATCCTATCCTATCCTATCCTATCCTATCCTATCCTATCCTATCCTAGTGTCATAGTACAAACTAAGCCAGTCAGGGGTTAGTTAACACTTAATTAAATTTCCTAGAATCATTTGGGGCTAATGACTGTTTCCTTTTGCCATCAGCCACCTTAAATGAGCAAGAACCAAGAGTTGAACCCAAGAGTTAACATTCCCTTGAATTGTGATAACATTCCCTTGAATTGAATTGTGATCTGGTCTGAAATGCTCATGTCATGCAGAAACCAGTTTGTGGTCAGCCTTAAAACCTGAAGTAGATTCAGTCCTGCAGAATATTTGAATGGGAGGTCACTATGGCACATAGGGTGGGAGGCTTGACTGGTAAGTCAAGAAGTTAGCTCAGAAGGCAGCTGGGGCAAATATTCTACCAAGTTATATGGTTTGTCCATGTAACCTTTCTGAGCTAAGCTCCACTAGAGTTAATCAGCACTTTTGTCTTCCTATGGTTCTGTTGCATTTAAACATGTTCTTTTTTTTTGTTGCAAGTAATTACCACAAAAGGATGTGTGGACCATATCTCTACATTTGTATTTTATGCCTATACATAAATCCCTTAAGTACCTATATGGATTGTTGAGCTATCTAATAGAAATGGTAATATTTAACAGCATATTCATTTTTTATTTGCTTTGAATGTACTTTTCAGAAATATCTTTTCTGCCCATCAGTATGCTTTAGCGCATCTTTTTATATGTTCATTATTACTGCTCCATTAATAAAACTATTTGCACTCTTTGCATGAAGGAAAGTACAAATTATCTTCCCATGGCCTCTTTACAAGGAGCGTTAATAAATATGGGAGAAAAGATGTTGATTATTAGTACATTTAGCATGCACTTTCCCATTTCTTGTCTTGGCCTATAATCTTCTCTTGATTAACAATGTCTGAGCATTCACATGCTTTAGAGTGTATTATACACCCTTCGGTCTCACTCAGCTTAGGTAAAGGTGAAGGTTTCCCTTGCACATATGTGCTAGTCATTCCTGACTCTAGGGGGTGGTGCTCATCTCCGTTTCAAAGCTGAAGAGCCAGCACTGTCCAAAGACATCTCCGTGGTCTTGTGGCCGGCATGACTAAATGCCAAAGGCGCATGGAACACTGTTACCTTCCCACCAAAGGTGGCCCCTATTTTTCTGCTTGCATTTTTTACATGCTTTCGAACTGCTAGGTTGGCAGAAGCTGGGACAAGTAACTGGAGCTCACCCCGTTAGGCAGCACTAGGGATTCGAACCTCTGAACTGCCGGTCTTTCAATCGACAAGCTCAGCGTCTTAGCCACTGAGCACCATGTCCCATTCATCTTACTTTATTCAATATTAAATCAAGACTTGATCCTAGCTTTGGGATCAAGCCAGTAAGCCTCTTCTTGTTCGGTGAGACTTCTCCTTCATTTCATAAAACAAACAAACACACGCACACAAACATACACACACACATGCACACAATCACAGACCCTGGATAAATTTTCATGGGTTGTTAGGTGTTTCTCAGCATGGTTCTCACTTCCTTGGCCCCAGTGGCCAACCTCACGCCGAATTTGGTATTGAAAGCTGTGAAATGTGATTTTAATCACGATTAAGAAAATTCAATTAGTTTGGTGGATGTACTTTAAATATATCAAAGTTTGGGTTCAACCTTAGCTGTTTTTTTTTCTTTACAAGAATAATAACTATATAAATAGCAGAGTCCTTGCAAATAATATTTATCATTTTAAATGACCAGAATAAAGATGGGTGACATAAATAAATAAATAAAAACAAAACAGACAAATTAGGGGGCATGTATATATTTGGGAATAAAAGTTCAGATAAAGGGAATCTGTATAAATATCATATAAAATACAATATATTTTATTTTACGTTAAAAATTAACATAAAAAACAGGAAACAGATAAGAAAATGGAAACATTTTTTTAAAGGTGTGGATATAACACGTGGAGATAGTTTGGTTATGCCGATAAGCCTTGTATGTATTTTGAACTGCAGTTATTATAATTTTTATTTTTTGGTTACTTTCGGAAAATAATTCCTCTTTTAGAAAACAAATGGCTTTCATTGTTCTGAGGAAAAGGGCCACAATTGTAGCTAATGCCTCAATCAGTAAGCAAAGTAATGCCTAAGTGAACTCGTGACTGTACTTATGCTCTTTCTTCAGCTTTCCTTTGCCTGACAGACCTGTGAAAATTATAGATGTTTAAATTGGTCTTAAAGTTGTTTTTTTCATCATTATCGTAACTTCAATCAGTTGCCTAACCACTTGCATATCCACATATCCACACATAATATACCAGTCTAGAATTTACACCAAGAAAAAGAAAAGAAAATTAATTTGTATTAAAAAAAAATTTTTTTTTAACATGGATGATAGTGAAGTGTAACTACCGTACTTTTCGGAGTATAAGATGCACTCCCCCCCCCTCCCCAAAAGAGGGTGAAAATTTGAGTGCATCTTATACACCGGGATCGGGACTCCCTACATACAGTCACTCATGCCCTTGTCACTTCCCGCCTGGACTACTGTAACGCTCTCTATATGGGGCTCCCCTTGAGGAGCACCCGGAGGCTCCAACTGGTGCAGAGTGCGGCACAAGTGGTTATGGGAGCGACCTGGCGCTCCCGTGTGACACCTCTCCTGCGCGAGCTGCACTGGCTCCCGGTGGTCTTCCAGGTGCGCTTCAAGGTTTTGGTTACCACCTTTAGAGCGCTTCATGGCTTAGGACCTGGTTATTTACGGGACCGCCTACTACCACAAACAGCCTCCCACTGACCGATATGCTCTCATAGAGAGGGGCTCCTCCGAGTGCCGTCGGCCAAACAGTGTCGGCTGGCGGCCCCCAGGGGGAGGGCCTTCTCTGTGGGGGCACCCACTATCTGGAACGAGCTCCCCCCAGAGATATGGAGGATCCCGGATCTGCGCACTTTTCGCCGTGTGCTTAAGACTCTCCTATTTCAGCAAGCCGGCCTGGCCTAACCTTCTCCTCTTTTCTTTTCTTTTAAATTCTTTTAAATTGAAATTTTTAAATCATTTTAAATTATTGGGTTTTTAATTGTCTGGGGCTAAATTATTTAATTTGGTTTTATTTATGTTTTAACTTTTGTATCTATGTATTTTATTCTGTGCCTGTTTACCGCCCTGAGTCCTTTGGGAGTAGGGCGGTATATAAATCTAAATAAATGAAAAAAAATACACCAAACATAGCCCCACCCACCCACCGGTCCCTACCCTTCAACTGTTTCTGGCCACCATGCATCGTGTTTTCGGCCTCCACATGCTGTTTTACACCTGTTCCAGGCTGCAAGGATTGCCACAGCACATCGCCGCTTCTGTATCTCACATTTTTGGCCTCTATGCGTTGCATTTTCAGCTTCCAAAGGCACCATTTTAGACTTGTTCCAGGCTGCGGGGATCGCCAGAGCACATTGCCATTGATTGCCACCTCCACGTGTTGCATTTTCAGCCTCTGTGCATCGCGTTTTTGGCCTCTGCGCACCCTGTTTTTTGCCTCCGCACGTCACGTTTTGGGTGGTTCCAGGCAGTGGGGATTGGCCACCTGGAACCTCCCAAAAATGCAGAGACCAAAAATGAGGTGTGTGGAGGCCGAAAACATGACACGCGGAGGCCAAAAACACTCTTTGCAGAGGCCAAATGTGCTGTGATGATCCCTGCAGCCTGGAATGGGTCTAAAACAGAGTGTTCAAAGGCCAAAAATGTGAGGCACAGAGGCAGCAATGGTCTGTGACAATCCCTGCAGCCTAGAACAGCTGATTGGGAGTATTCTGGGAGGCTGATCCACCCGCTAGCTCATGCTGAATCAGGCTGCGATAATGTGTTGAAGCTGACCAGGCTGTTTGCTGTTTGCTGCAAGGATGCTAGCTAGATGAATACCGATGGATGCTGGTAGGCAGAGGCAGAATTTTTTTTCTTGTTTTCCTCCCCCAAAACTAATGTGTGTCTTATACTCCGGAACATCTTATACTCCAAAAAATATGGTATGTTTTTGGATACCAATAAAACATCCCATCTTAATAAGCTTTCAAAAATCTGAAGAATTGTGTAACCTGTCTGACGTACACTAATCTTATTTATTTATTGGTTCGATTTATATGCCGCCCTTCTCTGGAGACTCAGGGTGGCTTACAATGCGTTAAGCAATAGCCTTCATACTTTTGCATATACCTGCTTAGTAGGGCTTTCAGCCTCCCCTAAGCGGTGTTCTTTTTATACAAAATCAGCTTATTGCCCCCACAGTCCAGGTCCTTATTTTATCTACTTCGGAAGGATGGAAGGCTGAGTCAACCTTGAGCCTGGTGAGATTTGAACTCACAGTAATTGCAGGCAGCTGGCAGCTAAGTGCTACTTAACAGTACTTTAGTCCACTGCACCACCAAGGCTCTACTAAGTGGTGGAGTGGAGAGCTCTGCAGCAGACTAATCCATTTGTCAATGAGCAAAACACCATAAGAAAAAAAACTTTATGTGATCACATGAACAATCCCAGCTAGAGTGGTTTTTTAAAAATACTTGTCATTTCTAAATCAATGCAGAAGTGCTTACTTGAAATGCAAAGAGGAGAAACAGAAAAAAGAAATGGATTTATACAAATGAAAGCTGATGAAAAATATAGATGTAAGCGAACAGCACAAAATGCAGGATAAAAAAAAGGTAAAACAATGGAGAATTCTAAATGTAATGTTGAGTTCAAGAACTCAAGGAGAAAATAAGACATTTCTAGCCTTTCCATAAAATGGGAAAAAGTTTATGATTAAAAGGAAATGGTAAACCAAGGGGAAAAGTCTTGAAAAGTCTTCAATTTTATATAACCTACTGGTGACAGGGATAAGGCTGTAATAAATATTTACAAAGGTGCGGGTTATAAATTAATCTGAGGCAACATGCTTTCACTGCATATTCATGACCTATAAATTCATAATCATTCATTCAATTTGCCAGGATTGTTTTCTAAAAATGTTGATATGGTAGAACACACGAACAATTAAAATGAAGCTGGAATGACCATTAACGCTTTTATTCACAGCGGTTATGATAGTCTGGACACTTTTTGCAATCTCTTCTTTCTGAAAAGTGGATAGAATAGATATGTGGATTTTTTAATAAGATTCTAGGTCACTCTCTTTTTTTGTCATTTTTTTTCAGTGGGCATGATCTGGGATTTTATCCGGGTGGCATGTTCTTAGAGACACAGATTGAAACTGTTTTGATAGTGACATCATTTCCTTCTGAGACATTCCTTACTTCCTCTATTCTTCCTATTAGACCCCCGCCCCACCCACACAGATAGGGAAGACACCAGAATATAAACTGACAGCTATTTGCTCCTTACTACCCTGTTTCCCCCAAAATAAGACATCCCCTGATAATAAGCCCAATCGGGCTTTTAAGCGCATGCACTAAAATAAGCCTCCCCCCAAAAAAAGAAGCCCTCCCCAAAAATATTTAAATTCAGAGGTGGAAATCAGGTAAGACAGCAAGAGGAGCCCCATCTTGTTCCTCACGCCCCAAAATAATAAGACCTCCCCAAAAATAAAGCCAAGCGCTTATTTTGGAATTCAAAAAAATATAAGACAGGGTTTTATTTTTGGGAAAACAAGGTAGCACTCATGATATTACCTAGTTAGGGTAATGAAACGTCTGCAAGAAAACAAGGGAGCTCAAGAGAGCACCCAGCAGTGGTGAAATCCAATTTTTTTTACTACCGGTTCTGTGGGCGTGGCTTGGTGGGCATGACTTGGTGGGCATGGCAGGGGAAGGATCAGTGGTGGGATTCAAATAATTTAACAACCGGTTCTCTGCCCTAATGATTTCTTCCAACAACCAATTCACCAAAGTGCTCAGAAAGTTAACAACTGGTTCTCCCGAAGTGGTGCGAACTGGCTGAATCCCACCACTGGGAAGGATATGCAAAATCTCCATTCCCACCCCACTCCAGGGGAAGGATACTGCAAAATTCCCATTCCCTCCCCATTCCTGAGAGAAGGATATTGCAAAATCTCCATTCCCTCCCCACTCCTGGGGCCAGCCAGAGGTGGTATTTGCCGGTTCTCCAAACTACTCAAAATTTCTGCTACAGCAATTTCTTCTCCAGAACCTGTCATAACCTGTTGGATTTCACCCCTGGCACCCAGGAATCCTCAGTAGACCACATTATATTATATTGGTTAAGGTGTTGGGCTGGATCCAATTTCAAAACCACTTTCAGCCATCAAAAGTTACTGGATGATTTTGGGACAGTCACTTTCCTTCAGCCTGTTGTTATGATGACAAAAAAAAATTCAAAGAAAAAAAAGAAGGATGGAATGGATATACTTCCTTCTGCTCCTGGAGGAAAGATGAGCTATAAGTTTTATACAAATAAATAAATGACAATGAGGATGCCATGCAACCTCTATGGTAATAATGACATACTTTATTTGATGGAGATGTTTTTCACAGCAAACTAATGATCCTTTGTAATTCCATAAAGCCCATCATTTGCATAAGATTCAAGAGGAGGTATACTAAATGGCAACTCCTGATTTTTTTTCCCTCTCCCTTTTGGCTTGTGGTTCAAATATATACCTGGCTCTATGCCCAAAGCTAAATAATTTTGGAAACTTTCTCCTCTCTAGAGTAATTCTGGACACATGGGAGAGCTGAATTGGAATGATTAGTGTTCATAAAAAGCAAAGCGTCTTGGATTTTGCCAATTCCTAACAATTGGCTTGAATGTTAATTTAATCCAGGGATGTATGAATTATCCTCATATACAATCCCTATTCTTTGTTGGGAGAAAGAATAGGCTGGGGAAAATGTCACCTTACGAATTTCTCTAGAGGCCTTTTCAAAATGATTATTTATTTTTTGACATGCATTTATTTATTTTTTTTGGCTTATGTAGCTTTCCTGACTCTGCATGATATATCAAACTATTCAAACCTCTCTACATCTCCCTAGAGATTTTCGGAGAATGCTACCACAATTACTCTTCAACATGGTTGGCTGCGCGCCTGTATCAAATATAGCAGGACTTTCATAGCTTTGGTTGTTCTATTTAGATTTATTTATTTATAGCTTTCATCAGGCACAACTTGTGTTTTTAACAATGTCCTTGGAATCACTTGGAGGGGGGGGGGAATCATGCTTTCTCAATGGTGGCCATATGTATCAAGGTCTTTCTGGTATCCAAGAATTTTCACAACTCTATCAATCATCTGAGTAGTAATTCTCTTGAAGGATCGTGTATTAAGATGACAGATAGCAGACCAGGATAGCCTAGGCTGTAGGACAACTCGTGTCATCTTGGGTACTACTTCAATTGTCTTCTAAATGTCACCAAGATGTAATTTTTAATGATATAAAGGTAATCCTTGATTTATGACAGAAATTGAGCCTGCCCATATGTTGGAAATTGAGGACTATGTTAAATGAAGCACCTAACTAATGACCTCCCTGTCCCTGCTTTCCACAATGCAGTCATTACATGAATGTGTGGGTCATTAGGTAGAGCATAGGGTGACTTACAGGTGGGAGAAACTGAGGGAGGCCTAGTGCAGATACAGGCACTCCCAGGAGGCCTTCCCCACCATGTAAGATATCCCATGCTATGCCTCCTGCCCCTTGGTTTCCCCAAAGCCCTATGGACCTCCTCCAAACCCCACCCCATCAACATTCGATTACTTATCTTTTAATGAGCTCAGGAAGGCTGCTTCCTCACTGGCCTATGAGGAACAATCAAAAAGAAATCCAGTCATTTTTGCTTCCATTGCAATCCTTTCCTCTCCAGCCACCATAAACTACTACAATTTCTTCTTAGCTCTGCCAGTGCCAATTTTACATTAGTGGTGCTAAGAAGAAATTGCACCTATTTTGGTTCCTTGCAAATCTCTCCTCCCCAGCCAGCATAAATCGGTAATGATTTACCCTGGCTGGGGAGGAAAGGATTGCCAAAAGAAATGGGATTTTTTCTTTCCTGTATCAGCATAAGATTAGCGTAAAGCTAGCACTGGTGGCACTAAGAAGAAACTATGCCTATTTTGATTCTTGCAAGCTTTTCCTTGATTGCTAATATTTAAATGTTAATCTTTAGTTAGAAATAAGTGAACAGAACAGAACAGCACAGCACAACACAGAACAGAAGAGAAAAACAGAGTTGGAAGGATGGTATTCTTCTCAAGTCTGTTTCACAATGTCTAGAAGCGTGTTTTGTCTTGCTTCATGATATTTAGAAGCAATATTATTTAGAGCTTTCCTCATATGCCTGAACCCATATTCCAAATTTATGAAAAAATGTGGAGCAAGGAAACATCTCCAGGAGTTAAAATTGAACTTATTTAGGATCAGCTGACATTCTGGATTTTTGCTGCATATATGAATTTGAGGAAAGATGTTTGTTTGCTTGCTTGTTTTAAATGTTTCGTTTCACTGACTTTCAAACATTAAACATACAGACTGAGAGAGAGAAAATCAGGAATTACCAAACACCACATAACATATAGTTGTTGTGCAGATTGTAGCTGATTCCGATAACGAGGAGGCTGGTGTGGTGCTGCATCAGCAGCCTGTGCAGCTGGCACTCAAGTTGGACAGTGAGGAGGCTATAGAAGATGTGGTGCCAGAGGCAGGGATTCAGCCAGGGCCTTCAGAACCTCCAGAAGCTCCTTTAAGTGAAGAGGACGAAGAGGAGGAGCCTCTTCTCAATGCACAGGCACGCAGAGCTGCCAAAAGGCAGGAGTGGCTCCTCAGGAGGAGGTCTCCTCGAGAGTAACGCTTGGGGCTAATTGGCCACTCCCTTAGCCTATTTAAGAAGGATTGCCGCTTGCAACAAGCTGTAGAAAACAACTTTAGTTCACTCTCCTTCATGTCTGCAAAATTGCTTCTGGGCTTTCTGCCAACTCTAGTAAGACTGTGATTACCTTATCTTAGAATTCTGGTAGGCTGTTAAGACAGTTCATTAACAGCCTTTGAATGATAAAGACTAAGTTATTTGAGTGAAATAAGCTTTGTATAGAGTTTGTGTGTGCTGCATTCTTTGGGGTCCGTAGCTGGGGCAGAACAATAGTTCTTTTCAGAAATCACTATAGAGATTGAAAATCTCTATAATCAGGGTTCTCTACTAGACCAGTGATGGCTAACCTTTTTCAGACCGAGTGCCCAAAGTGCGCATGTGAACCCTCAAAATGCAATGCATGTATGGCCTCTGCACATGCACCCCCCCATGCACCCTTCCACATGCATATGTGGGCCCCCACATGTGCCCCAGGCCCTGCACATGTGCGCACCCCCTACATGCCCCCCAACCCCCCATGCAAGAGTGGTATAGGTCTGAAGACCAGCTGGCCGGTGCGAGACATGCACACATGCACGGTGGAGCTGAGCTGGGGTGCGTGCCCACAGAGAGGGCACTGTGTGCCACCTCTGGCACGTGTGCTATAGGTTCATCATCACAGTACTAGACCCATTTTCCTGAGTCAAACTTTGCTGTTTTTATTATTAATAAGCTTCTGGTGGATATGAAAACTCAAATCCCATTTATTTCCTTGCTCTCACAATCAACCTCCTGCAAAAAAACACCAAAAAAAAAAAAAGATTTCTTTTACACTGCGGAAGAATAACAGAAAGCACAAAGACTTGTCTAATTTGTTTGCTTTAAATAAAGGGCAAATTTTAATTTTTCCTCTGCTGAACATGGCTGAATATGGTCATGGAAACTTTGTTTTCATTTCAACTGTGGAGAGAACATGATCTGGCTAGAGATAAGATAGCAGCACTTGAACTGAGATCTTCCAATAACTTGATCTGCAGCAGCTTGTATGCAAATGTTATCAGTGAGTTATTGTTACGAGCATAAAGCTCCTTCAATTTCATAAGCAAACTTCACTGGTACGCAATAATAAAGCCAGTTTCTGTTAACACCTGCAGTACAAGTTAGATAAGACAAAGAAATTGATTTTTAAAAATGCATTACATATTCAGGGGCAATATGTATATATACAGTATATATACTGTATATACTCGAGTATAAGCCTAGTTTTTCAGCACATTTTTAATGCTGAAAAAAGCTTCTTTCAGCTTATATTCGAGTGAGGAAAAAATGCCTTTTTTCCTGCAACCCGTTTTGGCTTCCAGGGGCTGCAGGGAGGCTTGCTAAGGCCAAAAAGAAAGAGAAAGAAGAAAGAAAGAGACAAAGAAAGAAAGAAAGAGAAAAAAAAGAAAGGGAGAGAGAGAGAGAATGTTGGTATCTCTTAACAGAGGCTTGAACTTGCCTGAAATTAGATCAAGCCCTACATCACTTAACCCAATGTATCAGATTAAATTGTTATTGAATTATTTTTGATATATATACTAGATTCTCTTGTGTAATTTAGTTATAGTGTAGTTTACACTATGCACTTACAGAGCTAGTTTACTGTTTTTCTTTGAAATAAATATTCAAAAACATTTAACCTACTGATGCCTCAATTAATGTAATTTTATTGGTATCTATTTTTATTTTGAAATTTACCAGTAGCTGTTGCATTTCCCACCCTAGGCTTATACTCGAGTCAAAAAGTTTTCCCAGTTTTTTGTGGTAAAATTAGGTTCCTCGGCTTATATTTGGGTCGGCTTATACTCGAGTATATATTTCTCATCATCTACTACTACTAAAGGCCATTTTCATAAGCTTTGACTAAGTGAAATGCTGCATCATAGGGCAACAATTTGTAGCTGCTTCACTACTACTGACCGTTTCTGGCCTGCTACTGCAGTTGTGTGATATTCATTTTCAATGTTTAATGACTAGTTTCCCAACCAGCCTCGCAGTTCCCTCCCCCATACAGCAGCAGCCACTTACCTGACTGATGGAAAGGGGAAGGAGGGAGGGAAGGAAGAGGGAGAGAAGGAAGGAAAGAAGGAAAGGAAAAAAGGAGAAAGGAAAAGGAGAATGAAAAAGAAGAATGAAGGAGGAAAGAGAGGATGAAAGGGAGGGATCAAGAGGGAGGGAGGGATATAGAGTGGGAGGAAGATTTCTTATGTTCCCTGTAGTGGTGAAATTCAAATTTTTTTACTACCGGTTCTGTGGGCATGGTTTGGTGGGTGTGGCGTGGCATGGCATGGCAATCTCCATTCCTACCCCATTCAAGGAGAAGGATACTGCAAAATCTCCATTCCCACCCCACTCTGAGGCCAACCAGAGGTGGTATTTGCCAGTTGTCTGAATTACTCAAAATTTCTGCCACCAGTTCTCCAAACTACTCAAAATTTCCACTACCGGTTCTCCAGAACCTGTCAGAACTTGCTGGATTTCACTCCTGGTTCCCTGCCACTTTCCAAAAGAAAATTTAATGGGGAAGCCGGCAGGAAGTCTGAAGTCACTCCCCTTCCCATTGCTTTTTGACCATACAAGATTATTCTATTTTTCTCTTTAGGTAAGGAAGTAACTTTGATATTATCCAATCAGGCATGGGTTGTCTTGTAGCACTTAAAGGTCTAATTCATGCTCACTACCATTTCTTCTGGCTGGTTTTAAGCAAATATCTCCCTTTAAAACTTCCTATGCTTTCTCATAGGAATCGTTCAAAAACTAGAATAATTTGAAATGTTGTTTGTATTTGTAGCGGGATTAATAGCTATATGTTTGCCTGCCTATTTTATATTTATTCACTATGCTGAACAGGACAGTATGAGTTTCATAGATTTTGTCTGAATCTGTTTGCCAATGAGTTGATTTTATTCAAATCATGAAACCAAAGTGATTTATATTGTTGATTTAAAAAAAAATAAAGATGCATTAAACCAGCGGTCCCCAATCTTTCCAGTTTGGTGGCCCCACCTGGCACAGGGAGGTAAGACATGTGCACCCACCGCTCCATTTGTGCGAGTGGTAGGCATGTGCATCCTCCACTGGTGCGAATAGAGGTTTTCACATGAGCAGATGGTGCTTGCAATTGTGCACAAAACCTGACTTGCGGGAGTGCTAGGTGCTTGCGCTTGTGCATGAAGCTCCACTGGTATGAGCAGAGGGTGCTTGAATGGCGGGCACTTGTGGTGCTTCATACATACCAGGGGTGAAATCCAGCAGGTTCTGACAAGTTCTGGAGAACCGGGAGCGGAAATTTTGAGCAGTTCGGAGAACCATCAAATACCACCTCTGGCTGGTCCCAGAGTGGGATGGGAATGGAGATTTTGCAATATCCTTCCCCTGGAGTGGGATGGGAATGGAGATTTTGCAGTATCCTTCCCCTGCCATGCCCACCAAGCCACACCCACCAAGCCACATCACGCCCACCAAGCCACGCCCACAGAACCGGTAGTAAAAAAATTTGAATTCCAGCACTGGTACATACATGAGCACAAGCGCCTGTGCTGACCCACTTACTCACACACATACACATGTAACAAGTGCTTTAGTGAGTTTATTAATATTCCCTAGCAATTCCCTTCACCAAAATCCCAATGAAGTCCAGCCACAAGCAGACCAATGCTAGTCCACAGAGCAATGGTCAAAGAGTCCACCAGGCACTTGAAATTTTCTTAACCAAAATAAAGCCAATAGGCAAACTTAAATCCACAATACAAGAGATTCACGAGGCAAGAAAAGTCCAGAGTTTCCAAGGCACGATCCAAGTTAAGCCACAGTGTCCATCCAAAACGAGGCAGGAATCACAATGACCAGGAAACACATAGCTAGGAAACAAGCACATTGTTCCCAGCATCACCTCCATCGGTCTGCTGTGCTAAATAGCCAGCTTCTGGTGCAGCCCATCAAGAAGGGTTTCTCCTCATGAGTAATCTGGATGGCCGTCTCTGCTCTTGCCTTTTCTCTGCCCTATGTGTTTTTGGATCAGTACAGAAGGCAGTTCCTCTTCCTCATCACTTATCAGCTGCAGGTCCTTGTTTTCCTACCTGGAGCTTCAGGACTGTCTTGCTGCAGCTGTGTTTCAGCTAGAGATCAGCTCAGAGCCATCAATCAACTCAGCTCCTGTCATGCCAGGAACTGGTTCATCCTCTCCCCAGGTGACATCCAGAGAGCTATCTGGGGAAGCATCCGGGGGAGTCATCACAGTGCCCTCTGCTCATGCACGAGTGGAGCTTCACTCATGAGTGCAAATGCCCATTGCTCACACGCTTGCCCATCTCTCCAGTGTTCCAGTTTCAAAAAGACCATAGCCCAGGGGTTAGGAACTCCTGCACTAAACCATTGAAGCCATCCCAAAGCCCTGATTTCACAATTTGATTAGATAATCAGATAATTCAAAAAGAGGAATTTGACTTAATCATCTTTGAACTCAATGTTCTGAATGGATTTTTATGCAAACCCACAAATCTGTATTAGTTGATTTTTAATGCACTTTCCTGAAAACTAGGAGCTGATGCATACATACATTATGGGATAGTAGCAGAGGTGGGTTTCAGCAAGTTCTGGTCAGTTTTGGAGAACCGGTAGTAAAAATTCTGACTGGCCCTGCCCCCATCTATACTCTGCCTCCCAAGTCCCAGCTGATAGGGAGGAAATGGGGATTTTGCAGTAACCTTCCCCTGGATTGGGGAGGGAATGGAGATTTTACAGTATCCTTCCCCTGCCAGGCCTACCAAGCCACGCCCACCAAGCCACACCCACAGAACTGGTAATAAAAATTTTTGAAATCCACCACTGGATAGTAGAAATGCAATCTGTATTGTTTTCTAGGAGTAAGGTGATTACAAAACAAGAACAGGAACATTCCAAGTACTCTTATCCTGCTTTTAGGCATAGATAGATTTGGGACTGCCAAATGCTGGGACAGACTGTTGGCCTAAAGAGTGATTTGACCTGGTTCATTGGTCTCTTCTTAAAAGTGTTGAGCTTTTATGGTTGGAAAAAGCAAAACCAATCAAGAACTGCTCTGGTGATTTGAGGAATAGAAGGGTCGGTACCTAGATATCATTCAAAAGTTTTTCATTACAACTTCTTTGCCACTGGATATGATGACCAGGGCCAAATGAGAATTGAATTCCACAATTTCTGGAGGCTACGAAGTTACCCATGCTTGATCGGATTTACATTCTGATCGGCCCCAAGGTACCTTTCAAATATTCCATTTGCTTCCCTTCATCTGCTTCAAATTCCTTTTCCCTAGTAACAATGAAATTTGTTGCTCTGCTCAATCTTCTGTTACAAATGTGATTTTTACTCATACTTTCATTCAATTTGATTTTAGAGAATTTGTTTTAGAAAGTCTTTTAAGAGAGAAAACATTTTTTTTGGAGAAATTCCAATGAGTGCTTCTGTATTTTTAGTTCTGAGATGGCCAAGGAATTTGTATGAATATATAATAATTGTACAATAATCTTTCCAACATTTGGAGTCTCCTTGGCTCCCTGTGCTTTTATTCTTAAGATCACTCATCTCATGGAGCTTTTCAATAGTGATGCTATGGTTACCATTAAGAGGAGTTCTGCCTCAGGGAAATCATAGGATAATTTCTCCTGCCTATGGAAAAATTCAAAGAATGAAGTTAGCGCATTCTATAGGTTGGATCTTAGGTCCTTAATTTTCTACTGAAAACTTGTCTACTTGGATATTTAGCTATATTCACTCTCCCTCCTTTTAAATGATTTATAAATGGGAATTTAATGAACATTTAATTAGCAGAGACTGGTGGAAATTTTAGGTGGATGCAATTTAGAGTTTAATAAAATATATGCTGTATTCATAACTGTTTGGTTAATTATTCCATTATAAATTGCTGTAATCTGTATATTCACATTGAACTGTCTGTCCCAGATTAATATTCTGTTGTTTTTCTATTTACAGTTTATTTCACATTTTCCAGCCAAGAGTTATGACCATGTCATACAGTACAGTACAATTCCCCCTTATGTTTTTATTTGTGCTGAGTATGCATATTCCCATCATTTGTCAATGACCTTTTCTGTATTTTTTTTTAAAAATATTATTATTACTAGCTAGTTACAAAGAGCAAAACTCGACCTTCTTTTCAGAATAAGCCTCCAGCTTTTTACAAGTACATCTTTCCTGGATCTTCTTTTCTATTACATGTAAACCAGTGGTGGGATTCAAATATTTTTACTACTGGTTCTGTGGGCGTGGCATGGCATGGCATTGCTTGGTGGGCATGGCAGGGGAAGGATACTGTAAAATCTCCATTCCCTCCCCACTCCAGGGGAAGATTACTGCAAAATCCCCATTTCCTCCCGATCAGCTGGGACTTGGGAAGCAGAGAAAAGATGGGGGCAGGGCCAGTCAGAGGTGGTATTTACTGGTTCTACAAACTACTCAAAATTTCCACTACCGGTTCTCCAGAACTGGTCAGAACCTGCTGAATACCACCTCTGATGTAAACCTCTCCTCCTCAATCCCAATCTCCTCATTGCCACAAAAAGGCACCCATCATACCTGATTCTTTTGGAACTTGGAAATGGACAGTCCCATCTTCTGAAAGATTCAGCTTAATGTGAATTTCTAGGCTTAATCCTGTCTTCGATTTAGATGGTTTGGGGAAAGTGCCAGGTTGCGGGTGACCACAAATAATGGTGGATGACTCAGAACAAAGTTTCAACCCAGAAACATTGCCAAGTGGCCTTTTATCTTGTAGTGCTTATAATTTATTATTTTTACCCTGCATTTCAGATGGGCACCACCAGTCCGTTAACTGAAACAAAGCTTGCATTTTTAATTAGTGTAATTATTTGATGCATTTGGAATAAAGGAAAAAAGTAATGACCTTGAAAATCTTAACAGACATTTCCAATACTTAATGCCATTAAGTTTTATTTGAATGGCATGATTGCATTTGGAGGTTATAAAGTCAAATCTATTCATCCTCACAGAATGGGAATTACACTTAGCTTAAGTATAGTTGTACAAGTTTAAGATATCTGTTCAAGGAAGCTAAAATATCCTTGCAAGAAATATAAAGAACGGCAATGAGCTGTCTTGGATGAATTAACAGTACAAATAATATGGGCCATATTATTCTAAGCATGGCCTTTATTGGGGGGGGGGGACACTCAAAACTCCAATTCACATTTTAAAACCCACATTTGAGCAGGAGTTTACTATTAATTAAATCCTAATTATGTCAGAGGAAGAAAGACCTAAAAGTATAGATCAATCTTCCACAAGTTGGGAACCTAACTGATGTATTGGACTTTAGTTCCAATAGTTCACAGCCAGAATGCCTGGAATAGACTATGTAAAAAGCAAGTTGCCTGAATAACAAGATACAATTACCCAGCATCTCCTTTAGCAGATGGGACTGGACAGAGGTGAAATCCACTTATCTTCGCTACCCGTTCGGGAACGAGAATATACAGGAATGTGTGCACACTATGCACACACGCACCTCTTCTGCGCATGCACAGATGGTTAAAAAAAGGGACGTAATGCTGTCCCGGCGGGTGGCCGGAGCCTCCTGTCACTGGTGCTACTGGTTTGGCGAGCTGAATAGAACTGGGGGGATTTCACCCCCAGGACTGGACACTATGGAGTATCAGTGGAATACCAATTACATCTTAGAAGGTTGAAGAGTGAAGAGGAGCATGGAACCATTGCCTTAGGGAACTTGCAAGGATCTCACCAACAAGAAGCTGATGAGAATAAAGGCTAAAGATCTGGATTACTAATTCTACTGCATCCAATGACAATTTACCCAGTTCTAATTCTTATTAGTTACCTGCAGCAAGGAGAAATCTCCAAGCTAGATGGAAGAGTTATTTTCCATTTGTTATTTCAGTTGGCATTATTTTATTCATTTATTTATCCTGAGCCTGGAGAACTTGTGAAAGGAAGCCTATGATGTCTTCTCCCAATCTGGCACATTGCACTGCCCATGTTAAGAACAGATCCTTATTTCATTTCTTACATATCAGTCATCAATGACTGAATACTAAAACCAAAGAGATGGAAAACAAGACACAAAACAACATTTTTGAGGCAACACAGAAAGTTAGATTTTCCCAGAACTCTCAAATGATGAGCAACACACTGAAAAGGATTTCAAGGCAATTTTTTGTTTCTGCTTTACTTGGGTTAACAGGATGGTGAGGTGCTAATTTTCTCAAATATAACAAATGAACAAATATAAGGAGAAAGGCAATTTGTTAATAATTAGAATATTTTTTTTTAAATGGAGCAAAAAAAAAGTGACATGTGGAACTTGGAATTGGGAAGGAGGTAGGACTATGGCAACAGCATCTTAAGCTTAAATATAAAGGTGAAATGTGGAAATTCTCAGAAAATAGAGAAATACAGCAAGTCTGGAACATCATCCTCATAAATATGGATAAAGGTTTCCCTCGGACATATGTGCTAGTCGTTCTCAACTCTAGGAGATAGTGCTCATCTCTGTTTCAAGCTGAAGAGCCAGCGCAGTCCAAAGACATCGTCGTGGTCATGTGGCTAAACCAAACACCCAAGGAACATGGAACATTGTTACCTTCCCACCAAAGGTGGTCCCTATTTTTCTACATGCATTTTTTACATGCTTTCGAATTGCTAGGTTGGCAGAAGCTGGGACAAGTAACGGGAGCTCACCCCGTTAGGCAGCACTAGGGATTCGAACTGCTGAACTGCCGATATTTCAATCGACAAGCTCAGTGTCTTGACCCTAAATATGGATAGGAACCTAATTTTTTCCTTCACTGTCCTTATTCTGTAAATGATCTGATAACTCTAATGAAGTTCCCCACTGTAAGGCAGTCCATTTAACGTGGGGTGCAGATGTCTTTGACAAAACAGTAAAGCCATTTGTTACTTGGAACTGCCAAGAACTCAGCACGGTAATACCTTTCAGAGCTTCAAGGTGATGGAATCAGAGACTCCACAGTCATCAAGTGGATGATATCCCTGAATGGTGCAAGCTACTATTATCAGCCAGAGAAGCTCTCTCTACTCAGTTCAATAGCTTCTCTGAATTGTCTTTGTGCACATGATCAACCAGCAAATGCCTATCCTTTGGCATAGTATTTCCTTTAGCAGGACTAGAGGAAATGGACTGCCTTCATTTGCAGATTTTCTCTTCCCTTCGCTGGAGTGGACTGTTTTCCCTCCTTTGAATGGAACAAGGAAGTTAATATGAGAGATTTGTTCAGTCACTGAATTGCCATTGTCAGAGGAATACCTGTACCTGTCTCACATTTTTCAGAATATGTCTGTAAAGAGGCAAGGATGTCAGTGGGACTGATGTGGGCCTAATGCACATAATTTGTGATGTACGCATTCTCCAAAATGCCAATATAACAACAGTGACATGTTTTTCCATAGAATTAATAGTATTTGTTCCTGGATAATAAAAAAATATATACCGTATTTTTTGGCGTATAAAACGCACTGGAGTATAAGATGCACCTACCTTTTTTGGTTGTTGTTTTTTTTAAGGTTTTTTTAAATTATATTTTTGACAAGCACACATACAAACATACAATGTATTTTCTTTGAACAGAGTATTTGGCTGGTTCACAAATTTAAACAGCGTTTAGTCATTTCAATTAAATTTACAATTTCTACATTTCCTTTTTGCCATATTTATTCCTCATCTATTTTTTTAAAAAAAACAATATTACCCTTCATCCTCATCTCTAATCTTAATCAAATTCAATTTTTCCCTTCTATTCTATATTATATCCCTTCCCTTTGTCATCTATTTTTATATCCATCCTCACATTGGTTAATTATTTAATATTACAATTGTTTAATACAAATTCAACATTTTTATATAAATCAATTAGTTATAACTATCTTTTTTGTATATTAATCAATACGAACATGAATATTCCAATTATTTCCAGGCAATCCATTTTTTTACAAATCAAATATAATAAACCAAATAATAAACCAAATAATTTTCCCCATATATTCCTCCAAACCATAACTTAACCATTTCTGCTTTCAACACAATATACAATTAATAGCATCTCAATTATTACAATTCCCTAGTTAAATAGACCTTTTTTCTTTTGTGTTTTAAAATCTTGAACTCTCTTCTTTTGCCCATTGTTTGTACCTACCTTTTTTGGTGAGCTAAAAGAAAAAGAAATCTCTCTCCCTGCCTCATTTTGTCCCGTTGCAGCAGAGCCTGCTTTACTTTCAGTTTCGCTTTAGCTAGGGGAAAAAAAAAATCTGCTCCAGCACTCTTTGCAGGAAGCAAAGAGCTTGCAAAACAAGAGCTTGCAAAAGAGCCTGTGCAAAACAGCTGAGAGCAAATCAGCTGAGAGTCGGGAGGCCGATCTAATCAACTTGTGCTAATTAGCCTATGCTGAAGCTGAATGGGGCTGGTTTTTTTGCTGTTTGCTTGCAAGGAGGTAATTGCTGGGAGGCAGAGGCCAAAGAGTGGGGGCCAGTGGGTGGGCAGGGCTACATTCGGTGTATAAGACGCACCTAAATTTTCACCCCCTTTTGGGGGGGTAAAAAGGTGCGTCTTATACTCCAAAAAATACGGTATTCCCCAATTGTCCTTCAGAGGAGTCGTAGTGGCACAGTGGTTAGAATGCACTACTGCAGGGCTAACTCACTGCTCAATCCAGGAGTTCGATTCTGAGCACCTCAAGGTTGACTCAGCCTTCCATTCCCCCGAGGTCAGTAAAATGAGGACCCAGATTGTTGGGGGCAATAGGCTGACTCTGTAACCTCTTAGAGAGGGCTGTAAAACACTGTGAAACAGTATATAAGTCTAAGTGCTACTGCTATTCATTGCATCATGTCTAAAAATCATTTTGATTTCACGAACAACAGGAAATGAAGAATAGCAAAATAATAGAGTTGGATGGAACCTTGGAGGTCTTCTAGACCACCTCCTGCTCAAGCAGAAGACTCCATACCATTTTAGACAAATGGTTGTCCAGTCCATTCTTAAAAGCCTCCAACGACGGAGCACTCACAACTTCTGAAAGCAAATCATTCCACTGATTGTTATGGTTGATTGTCCTCACTGTCAGGAAATTTCTCCTTAATTCTGGGTTGCTTCTCTCTTTGTTCAGTTTCCATCCATTGTTTCTTGTCTTGCCTTTTGGTGCTTTGGAAAATAGCTTGACCTCTTCTTCTTTGTGGCAGCCCCTAAATAATGGAATACTGCTACCATGTCACCTCTAGTCTTTCTTTTCTCTAGACTGGCCATACCCAATTCTTGCAAACCTTCTTCATATGCTTTTGTCTCCAGGCCTTTAATCTTCTTAGTTGCTCTTCTTTGCACTTTTTCCAAAGTCTCAACATCCTTTTTTGTAATGCGGGGGCATAGTTACAGTTTTTGAGCCAGGTTTTAGCTAATCTTATACTTATACTTATACTTATACTTATACCAGGGGTGAAATGCTCCTGGTTCGGACCGAATCAGGCAATCCAGTAGCAATTGTGGCAGGTGGTTTGGAGAACCAGTAGCGATGGTGGCGCAAGGCTCTGCCCACCCACCCAGGTGTCATTACTTCCTGGTTTTAACCAGGAAGGTTACAGGAAAGTTACAAGAAGTAATGTGTTTTTTACCCTCTGCGCACGCGCAGAAGATTTTGCGTATGCACAGAGGGTCTGAATGTGCATCTGACGCATGCATGCACATAAGCAAAGCGAGCATCTGACACACGCGGTGTGTGCACTTCCGAACTGTTAAGGAAGGTAAGTAGATATCACCTCTGACTTATACCATTGGATTTTCCTGCCTAGGTGTAAAACCTTGCTTTTCTCCACATTAAATTTCATGTTTCCTTAGTTCTAGGTTGCTTCTTTCTTTGTTCAGTTTCCATCCATTGTTTTTTGTCTTGCCTTCTGGTGCTTTGGAAAATAGGTTGACTCCTTCTTTGTGGCAGCCGCTCAAATATTGGAACACTGCTATCATGTCATCCCTAGTTTTTCTTTTCACTAGACTAGATATATACTAGACATAGTAGACTAGACATAGAAGTAACTAGCAGTTCAATTCAGACTCCTAGTAGAATGGGATTCCCCTTCCCACCCACCTTTAATGTCAGAATGTTTTTAGGAAGTAATTAAGAAGTAAGTAGGTTTTTCTAAAGGCATTCAGGAATCTCTTGTTCTTTTTTCCCCCTCTCCTACTTTAGTTCTTGTTTTCGATTGTATGTTGTTTTAATGTTACTGTTGACATTTTTAATGTAAGATTGCAAATACAGAGAGTCATACGATTGTGGTAGGATTAAAAAAACAATCCAAGTAAGTAAGTAAATAAGTAAGTGAATGAGTGAGTGAGTGAGTGAATGAATGAATGAATGAATGAATGAATGAATGAATGAATGAATGAATGAATTATTGCATCAACCTCTTTCTCAGAATAATGACTTTCCATATGCTCCAGGATGTGGTCTTCTGGGGTCAAAGACAATACCAAACCATAATGCCCCAATTAAATCACTACAGAACCTGATGTGTAGTCTGCTCCACAAATGAAATCTGTTTTGTCCACGACTGGGATGTACTTGTTGAGTTCCCTGCTCACATACTATCACTTTTCTCTTTTATATACTTGCAGTATTGATGTGCTGCCAATATATTAACAAGAGATGCCTGCAAAGTGCCTAAAGAACAGTTAACTCTACGGTATCAAAAGGAGCATTTGCACTTCAACGGGAGTTTATGGAGTCTGTTCTGCTACACTTTTTGTAAGCAAGCTAACAAGCAAACAAACAATGCTTTGCTCTGCTGTGTGCAAAGCAGAAAACAGTCCCTGTACCAGATTTATTTACCTTAAAATTTACTACGTCTTGAAGAGAACGTGCCTTGGATTTGTAAAATGGAAAACTTGACAGAATTTTATTTATATAGAGATAGTGAATTGTGAATTGGAGACTATGTTAGAAATAACCTTAAAACCTGTGGCATGTTCTAAAAGAAATTCTTGGGAATAGGGAAAAGAGCACTTTGTTTTTGGAGGCAATGTTATTTTTTTCCAAACTCTAACCTCAATTCAATATTGCAAGACTGCTCATTTGCATTGGTTTATTTTTTTATAATAGGAAGGAAGGAAAGGAAAGGAAAGGAAAGAAAGAGAGGAAGAGAGAGAGGGAGAAAGGAAGGGAGAGAGAGAGAGAGAGAGAGAGAGAGAGGGAAAGAGAGAGAGAGAGGGATAATTCCTATCCATAAAATTTTCAGAATATATTTTCTCTTCAGCATAGTTCCTTCCTGTAATAATCAGGGAATATAAGCAATCCTATATTATCCTTCTTTCTCCTCACCAACTAAAATTTGCCAGCTGCTTTTAGAAGATAGCTGTCATTTAGAGGGCAAAAGAAGTGGCAGAGAGTCATCCTGTTGAATCTAAGTCCAAAAGGCGGCCAATGACCATTCATTGACCATTCCTTCTGACACAGAGGCAGAGGAAGGTTGTATACTTTATACATTACATAAAGTAATGTATACTTTATGTATACATAAAATTGCTTGCAAGATGCTTAAAATCACAAAGGCACCTTCAGTAAAGATTTGGAAAATCTGTTCCACTCTTTAATGTTGCTTTGGTTACCTTTGAAGGAGCAACAATTTTTTTAAATAAATGTTTGCATTATTGTATTAAAAGTAGCATTCCTTCAAGAAATTACAAAAATAAAAATAGAGTGAAATAGTTATAGTATTATTATGCTGGTAGCACTTTTGTGAGCTTAAGCTGTGACATGCTTGTTCTATTTATCGCTCTGCCTTGATGATCAATAATGTTTACTGATCTCTATATGTGTGTGTGTGTGATGAAGACCGGTTTCCATATATTATGTTCAAACACAAAGAACTTGTTTTCCATATCTGAGCATTTTCCAGGTATGTGAACTTCAGGGCCCAGAATTTCCCAGCCAATGTAAGATCATTGTTGAGAATTTCCTAAGTTGAAGTCTGCAGCAATACATTTAATTCCAATCAAATGGCCATGTCCAATTTGTTCTGTTTTGTCATGAAGAATAAACTTCCACATTTTCATTCCACTTGTGTGGGTTTTTTAAAAAAGCAATCCTGCATAAGAGTCCATAGGATTGCAATAATGCACTGCTATAAAGAGCTATTTCTAGATTTAATAAAAATCATTTATGGTTGTACAATTCATGGATGAGTGCAATTAATGGAACGAAGCTCTCTTAAATTTCAGTACTTTGACTTCACGGCAATGTTAATCAGACTGTTCTTTATTTAGTCACTGGTATGAATTGCAACTCTGCCTGAAAATCTATAAAATTATGCTTATTCCAGAATCTTGGCTAGTTGGATAACAGTAATCCATAATTCTAATCCAAAGCATTTGATATTCCTTTAGACTGTACACTTAATCTTATTGAGTATTCAGATACCAAAGTATCTAAAAAGAATTTCTCGATCTTTATTGGTATGATTATAGCAGGTTGTGCAGTCTTCTACCTACTGCTTGTTTAGATATTCTAGGAGGCGGCTACTTATCCTTCAAGGGATCCTTTGATATTTGATTGTTCTTCCTTTTCAGTTCTTTAGTGCAGTTATCCTTAAGAGAAATCTCCCTGGGCATAATCATTCCACATGAAAGTATCATAAGTTTCTGTGGAATCGCTGACTTATTCTTGATGCTTAGTTATTGCAATGGCAGTGACAACATTGCAATAGCAATAGCAACAGCAACTTAAGTGAGTCTTTATTAACATTGTATTACTACTACATTTACTCAGTGGTGGGATTCAAATAATTTAACAACTGGTTCTCTGTCCTAATGATTTCTTCCAACAACCAGTTCACCAAACTCTTCAGAAAGTTAACAACCGGTTCTCCCAAAGTGGTGCGAACTGGCTGAATCCCACCACTGCATTGTCTGTTACTGCTACCATTATATATTTACTTTTTAAATTAGTAAATCGATAGTCATATTGATAAGGTTAGTAGCAGAGGCAGACCATAACTAGCAGAAGATAGGACCTATAGAAGAGCAAGTAGAGCTGGGGGAGGGGTGGAGTTAAATGAGTCATCAGCCTAGATGTCAACCTGACACTAGATTTGTTACATTGCCACAAAGGGTTCAGTCCCCCTTGAATTCCGTTGATGCTTATCTGGCACTAATTTAGTTCTGAACTTTACTTGACTAGATTCTTGTGTATAGGCTTGAGCAATAAATCTTATGAATTGCAATTTAACATTTTGATACTGATTCTTTGAGCCTGACAGTACCATTATAAAAATCTCTCTATTCTATTTCAATTGTTGCAAAATCTGTCAATTCATTTGATATTGGGGTGTGTGTTTTAAAAATCTGTACAAAACTTCAAAAATACGTTTTTGAACATTTCTGCCAATATGCACACATTTTGGTGTCTGCTTCTACTGAGATATACACATTTGCAAACCGCATTTAAACGTTTTATTATGCATTTCTACATGGCATACGCATCCACACATACACTTTCTCCCAACATGTTGGATTTTTTTTAAAAAAATATTTCCTTTTCATCATGAGTTGCATTGCAACATTTGGTGAATCCGGTAACTCTAGTCTGATTATTTTGTAGATCCTGGATCTACATGGAATAAAATTCCATTACTGGAGAAAGGAAGCAAAATTCTTCCCCATAGCAATAACTAGTGGTAATAACAGTAACAACCATAAATGATTATTATTTATAGGAAAGGGTTAAATTTGTAAACTGTCCGGCAGAAGAAATCCGGCAGATTTTTAAAAATGTTTTTTAAGAAACACTGGTTTGAGTCACCAAAGCTTTTATTATTTTCTAATGAGAGCCACAGAAACAATGCTTGATTTGGAACCCATCTCTCAACAATCTGTTGTGAAAGTAAGAGCTTATTTCCCACAAATCAAAAAACATTTCCCCCTACAACCTTTAAAGTATTGCTGCACGCTTTAGGTTTTTTTTGCAGAGAGTAAAACTGATTGCACAGATGATTTATCCTATCCTTCTAATTTAGATGTGACAATAGGCACCACATTATTTAAAATGCATATTGATTGAAAGGAATCTACTTTTTAAAATATATATATATTTTCTTAGTTATCTGGATTTGACTGGAATTCTAACAGGTTTCCCAGACGGAATTTAAAAGTGTACCACTTGGAGGCGCCCTTATTCTATGCTAGATGGCAATCTTGTGTAACAAATCTGTTGAAATAACTTTTTTCCTCTCTCCTTTTTTTTTCTTTTTCCATGTTTTCCCCCATTCCAAATAACCACACGGGGATGGTTAATTAACACTGGTTTGCATTGTTAAACTTTGACATTATACATATTTATTACCCTGTAATATTGGATGGAGTAAACAGTCCCTCATACCTTCCAATAAAGTGATCTTAATTCCTTGATGGAAGAGATATTAAAATATTGTCAAAAATACGATGTCTGTTACAAGGAAGTGGGTTTCAGTGGCTTGCCAGGTGAAGCCCAATACAAATTATTCTCACCACAATTGTGTGCTTTTCTCCCTTAGACATCACCATATATATGTATACTTGCAGAGGAAAGGGGAAAGTCTTTACACTGGATGGGATTCATATGTGGTCTGATTAAAATTGATTACACCCCATAACAAGGGAATATTATTATTGTGTGGACTGTCTCTTTCCCACATTGTGGCCTTTTATTTTTCCATTTCAACTAAAATATTTATTTCAAAACTTCTGCAGGAATTTATACCTACATTCCCCCCCCCCCCCTTCAGCTGTATACAGGCTTCTTGTACGTATACAATTGTGTATACTCTCTGGATTCAAACTTTCATACAAAATATACTGCTGTTATGATTATCAGTGCTGATCAACATTTATAATGGGCTTCTGTTCACTGTTACCTTTGGAGGAGCATAATGCTAATTGAAATCTTTTCCTACCAAAACAAAAAAAGAATTTACAATCAGAAATGAAAAAAATAAATAAAATAAAATTGGATCACTAACTGATGAATGTGAAGAAATAATAATAAGAAAGACTTTTTTTTTAAGCAAAAACCCTGGAAAAAATTGGAGGGAGAACGCTGTTTTGACATCACTTATTATGCCGTCTGTTGTTAAACTAGAATTCATAGAGATTGTAGGAGCAGGTTTGATGTCAGGGAAGAAAATAATCAGACAGTTTTAAATTAAGGAAAGCCGATTATGGCAGCATCAAAAACAGATCCTAATACAGTTAATTTAGTAACTGTTTGAAGTTACAATGGCACTAAAAAAAGTGTACGGGTTTTTCAACCTTACGACCATTGCAGCATCCCCTTGGTCACGTGATCAAAATTCTTGGCAACTGACTTATATTTATGACGGTTGCAGTGTCCCAGGGTTGCGTGGTCACCTTTTGCGACCTTCTGACAAGCAAAGTCAATGGGGAAGCCAAATTCACTTGACATCCGTGTTACAACTGCAGTGATTCACTTAACAACTCTGGCAAGAAAGGTATGGAATGGACTACCTGACTCTGTGGTTTTATCCCCAAACCCCCAAAATTTTAACCTTAGACTGGCTACTGTTGACCTCACCCTTTTCCTAAGAGGTCTGTAAGGGGCGTGCATAAGAGCACCAATGTGCCTACAGTCCCTGTCCTAATGTTCCCTTTAATTGTATTCATTTTATGTATTCAATTCATGCTTACACTTATATATATTATCTAATACGTACTCGACAAAATAAATAAACAAATAAACAAACAAACAAACAAATAAATAAATAAGTATGTATGTATGTATGTATGTATGTATGTATGTTTATAGCCTGTTTATATGGGTGTTATGTAAGTGTACACTTTTGAGAACAGGCAACAGAATTTCATTTTTAATGTGTGCCACTGTGCCAACGGTAATAAATGAGAATAAAGGTTATCTTAGCTTTATTTACCTGAAGATGAAAGCATAAAATGACATGCAGTGAGTAGACGCTTGCATGCATACTGTAATGCTAGCTTTAAATCCAATCTACTACTTAATAAATCAAGTAATTGATAAAATCCCAAGAAACCAAGAAACGAAAAGGAAAATAAAATTAATAATGCACAGCATTATGGCTGTGATCTGGACAGTCTTCCAACTGGTTGTGAGTTGTTATAGCCCATGCTGGGCTTGTGAAGAACAGCATCCTGTCCCACAGTTGTGTCTGCTGCAGTTGGCAAAAAATATCTTATGACATGCTGACAGTCAATAAAGCGAAACAGAAGTAGAAACCTTTATCATGTTTAAAGCTGCCTTTGGACCTAGCTTATACTATTAGTTCTGTACTTCTATTTTATTTAACAATCTAATATTTAATTCAACATTGCTGTGTGGAAATGAATAGGGGCTTTTTTTTTTAAAAAAAAGCCTTGCTTCTTTCTCCAAAACCAATTTAAATTTTGCATACATGTGAAATTACATCAAGCTTTTCTGAACGGAGATTTCAGGGGATGAAAAAAGAAAGGAAGGAAGGAAGGCTTAAACTCTTTCATTTTGTAGGTTATTGTAGAATATTTCAACCTGAAGTGTTAAATCCCGGTTTTATAGCCATGAGTTCTTTCCTCCAAGATATCGGAATGAATGGTACATTGTCCTGAGTCAGTAAGACTAATATTTTTTTCATTCTTAAGCTTAATTGTGTTAATAATAAAAAGTGGCTGGCTTCCCAGATCTTTGGTTTTGTAGTTGTCCTTTGAGATGTAGACAAATAAAACACGGTGTCAGCTAAAGTTGGGAGTAAAAAAATGAAATGGAAGCTAATTGTGGCACAGATTAACAGCAAGGTTTAAGTTGCGTTCAAGAAAACTTTATATTTCTGATATTCCTTTATCTATATTGGTATCCTTGGCTTACCACCACAACTGAGCGTTAAGTGAGATCATTGTTAAATGAGTTTTGCCCCATTTTATCACCTTTCTTGTCATCATTGTTTTTTTTTTATTTTGAATTTATATACAGCCCTTCTCCCTGGGGACTCAAGGCGGTGTACAGCCAAGTAAAAACACATAATACAAACATTAAGAACAATTAAAAGGAATATCTCAGTTGGCCAAAATTTAAAAAAGATAAACCAATTTAAAATAATCTAAAAGGATTTGTTAGGCCAGCCCGGCTTGTTGGAAAAGGAAAGTTTTAAGGGCACGGCGGAAGGCACGAAGGTCTTGTATTCTCCTTATCTCTGGGGGCAGCTGGTTCCAGAGGGTAGGAGCCCCCACAGAGAAGGCCCTCCCCCTGGGGGTCACCAGCCTGCATTGCTTGGCTGATGGCACCCCAAGGAGGCCCTCTCTGTGGGAGCTCACGGGTCGATGGGAGGTCATCCGTGGCAGAAGGCGGTCTCGAAGATAACTAGGCCCTATGCCATGGAGCGCTTTAAAGGTGGTGACCAACACCTTGAAGTGCACCCGGAAGACCACTGGAAGCCAGTGCAGCTCACGCAGGAGCGGCGTTATGTGGGAGTGGTGTTATGTGAATTGCTGCAGTTGTTAAGTGAGTAACACGGTTGTTAAGGGAATCTGGCTTCCCCACTGATTTTGCTCATCAAAAGGGTGATCACATGACCCCGGGACACTGCGATAGTCATAAATAGGAGTCTGAATTTTGATCATGTGACTGTGGGGATGCTGCAACGGTCATAAGTGTGAAAAACGGTCCAAAGTCACTTTTTTCAATGCCGTTGAAACCAAACAGTCAGTAAACAAACTGTTTTAAGTCAAGGACTACCTGTAGTTTTCTTTCATTTCAGTTAAGTTCATTGCCAGTTGCGTTAGCAGATACAGTGTCCTTATAGGGACTTGATGGCTCTTGTTACACTCCCTATAACAGTGATGGCTAATCTTCTTTGGTCGCAGTGGCCAAAGTGCACAAGCATGCACCCAAACTCCCTAAATGCAATGTGTGCACCCCCACGCATGCATGCATGCCCCCTGCACACCTCCACCTCCCACCTGCATGCAGGACTCCCACGCACATGCCTCATCCGACCTTACTGCATGCGCCCCACCATGCGCATGTGTGCGATACTCCCTTCATGGACCCCATGCATGTGCATGCAGCCCCCCCACATGCACTCTACCCCTCATGCATGCACGGCAGAAACCCAAAGACCAGCTGGCTGGCGGGAGGCATGCATGGCGCGCATGCACAGTGGAGCTGAACTGGGGTGACAGCTCGTGTGCCACCAGAGAGAGCACTGCATGCCACCTCTGGCACGCGTGCCATAGTTTCACCATCACAGCCCTATAACCAGAATAAATGAAGATGGAAGCACCCCCTTGTTCTGGGGTTGCACAGTTTGAAACTGCAGTCACCACCACTCTGTCCTAAGGGGTATGAGAAATGGAGCCACCCATTAGTTTGCAGGTACAAATTAAAGGTTCCTCAATCTCTTCGTAGGTCACCTTTGATAACATCTAGCTGTCTTGGTTTGCTCTCAACAAAGTCTAGCAGAGTTAGTTGATGCTTGGATTAAAGAGCAACAGGAAATACTGGGAAATAGGGAAAAAATCCAGACGAAGGCAATAGCAAATCACTCCTCCGTTATTAACCAAAAAACTAAATGGATCTGTCCATCAAGTCACTAGGAATAGAGTTTGAAGAGGCATCTTCACCATTTCTTGCACATTATGGGAGAGCTGCATTTCACCAAACTGACTCCTCATTGGTGTTGGAAACGACAGATTCCAGAATTATCCCAATGGATCCCCAAAGGAAAAGCAGATGTTTGTGACTCCCCTGGTTTTTAAGATGATATATTTAAAATAGTAGAAGCATAAATAGCATAATTCCTCAAGGAATAAGCACATCTAATAGAAATTAATTTAGATTGGTCAAGCTTTCTTGACAGATGAACACCTGCCAGCACATATCTTAATCTGATTTCCTGAAGAAGGTCCAAGATAATGTTCTGACGTGACACCATAACTGAAGCTTGATGTTCATTTGACAAGCCAACTGGTAGATTCCCTACAACATTTCTTTTTCCTGTTCAAGTAACTAGACAGAACAGAAACAGAAATGGTGCATTAGGACATCATTTTTAAAAAGCCATCTGTTCTGACAGGATTTTTGTTGTCCTTTCCAGAGCTTGAAATATTAACATATTTCAAGTTAAGTGCTTTTTTTAAAAGAAAAAAAAAAGAAAAAGAAATATTATATTATATTATATTATATTAAAAATCATAAAGAATCAGTAAATGAAATATATCCACTCCGCCAAGATTGTTGAAGGATAATAATTGGTAATATATTTCTTGAAAATATTAAATTAGAAAATGGGATTGTTTGGTGCATTAAACTATTTTCTTTTCCCGATTCTACTCAGATTTGTTAATGATATTATTAAATATTGATTTGCAACTCCATTACAATGTACAGGTAATTCTTGACTTACAACCATAACTGAGCCCAAAATTTCTGCTGCTAAGCAAGGCAGTTGTTAAGTGAGTTTTGCTCCATTTTATGACCTTTCTTGCAACTCACGGCAGGTGTTAAGCTAATAACACAGTTGTTAAGTGAATCTGGCTTCTCCATTGACTTTGCTTGTCAGAATAGCAACAGTAATAGCACCTATACCCGTGATGGCGAACCTATGGCACGGGTGCCACAGGTGGCACGCGGAGCCATATTGGTGGGCACGCGAGCTCAGCTCTGGCACGTATGCGTGCATCAGCCAGCTGATTTTCGGGCCTTCTGGACCCATCAGAAGTTAGGAAACACACTGTTTCCGGCTTCCGGAAGGCCTCTGGGGACGTGGGGAAGGCCGTTTTTGCCCTCCCCAGGTTTCTAGAAAGGCTCTGGAACCTGGGGAGAGCAAAAAAAACAGGCCTACCGGTCCCACTGGACCATCACGTGCCAAAAGCAGGGGGAGCACGGCGCATAGAATTATGGATGTGGGCACGCGTGCGTGTGACCTCACCACGCTCCCCCCGCTTTTGGCACGCGATGGCAAAAAGGTTAGCCATCACTGACCTAGACCCATGATGGCGAACCTATGGCACACGTGCCACAGGTGACACATGGAGCCTTATTGGTGGGCACGCGAGCATTGCCCTAGCTCAGCTGCCGCGCACAAGCACGCGCAAGCCAACTGATTTTCTGGTCTTCCGGGCCCACCAGAAGTTGGAAAACAGGCTGTTTCCAGCCTCCGGAGGGCCTCAAGGGTGGTGGGGAAGGCCGTTTTCACCCTCCCCAGGCTCCTAGAAAGCCTCTGAAGCCTGGGAAGGGCGAAAAACGTGCCTACCGGGCCCACTGTGCTATCATGTGCCAAAAACAGGGGGAGCATGGGGGGGTTGCGCGTGCATGTGTGTGGGGGGGTGAGGCGCATTGAATTGTGGGTGTAGCCATGTGCGCATGCGCGTGACCCCCCGCACTCCCCCTGCTTTTGGCACGTGACGGCAAAAAGGTTAGCCACCACTGACCTAGACCTATATAGCTACTCAGAGAGCTTTACAGCACTCTCTGGAAGATTATAATGTTAGCAAATTGCCCCCAACAACCTGCATCCTCATTTTACTGATCTCAGAAAGATGGAAGACTGAATCAACCTCGAGTTCCATCAAGTTCGAACTCTGGGTTTGCCTGCAGTACTGCATTTAACCACTTTGCCACCAGGGTGCTGAAGTCACCCATTTGGCTTCTAAATGAATTCAGAATTCACAGTAGCCTGATTTCTAGACCAGTGCCTTTTCGCCACTGATATTAAACTGATTCTTTCCAAGTTCAGTTTGGAAAACATTACAAAATGTCATCACATGACACTGGGACACTACAACTATCATAAATACATGCCAGTTTCCAAGTGTCTGAATTTCTATCACATTATTATGAAGATGCTGAAACGGTCCTAAGTAATGAAAAATGGACATAAGTCACTTTTTCAGTGCCATTGTAACTTTGAACCATTCACTAAATGAATGGTTGTAAGTCAAGGACTAACCGTATATGCAAGGAGCTAGATGTGATGAAACATGCTTAAGATGAATACCAGTAAGATGTAGGTATTGTTTTGTTTATAAATGTTCTGGCTTCAAGAGAGAACACTATCTTTAATTTTGAACTGGCTACCATCTCCTGAAGGAGAAACACACATCACTCCTGCTAGATTAATCAGTAGATGCTGCGGCCAGGAAGTTATTTTGTAGCTTTAACTGGTGAACTAGTAGAAACTCGGAAGATACCTTCAGTTCATAACACACATCTTTATCCCAGTTGGATTACTGCAACTTCCTTACGTGGGATCATCCTTGAAGATGTTGCAGCTGGCACAAAATGTCCATTTAATAGACAAGAGCTACTATAGAACAATAACACCAATCAGTAGTGGGTTTCACTTACCTTCGCTACCGGTTTGCTATTGGGAGTGTGTGGCACTTCTGCGCATGCACAGAATGTCCGTGATGACGTCTGGGCAGATGGGCGGAGCCTCCTGCCACCGCCGCTACTAGTTCACCCAAACCGGGCTGAACTGGTAGCAACCAGCCACTGACACCAATGTTATGGGGACTGCATTGGTTGCCCACTGGCTTCCTCATCTAAATCAAAGTAATTTGCTTTAAAGCATAACTTTATGTTTGGAATGGTCTGTTTCAAGTAGAATCTGTCAACCCAATATGGCTGAAAAGGCATGCTAGAGAGATTAATGAAACAGGAACCCCAAAATACATCTTCCTGATTATAATCTCCTTACTCTGGAATATTCTATGGGCCCCAGCCCAACTCCCCATCCTGATGTTAAGATACCCCCCCCCGGTTGTCATTCCTGGAGTCCATTAGGACTGTACTCTAAAGAGCTGTATGGTGTAGTTGCAGGATGCTGTTTGAGAGATATGGTGTAATGATGTTGTATTGCTGTTTTTGCTTTAATTGTTTTAGAATTTTCATGGTTGGAAACTGCCTAGAATTGTTATAAAGGGCTGATTATGGCAGATAGATCATCAACATTATTTGAGATGCTGACTATTTGCTAGATATAATTGTTAGGCATACCTTTTGCTTTGAATATGTCATTACATCAATCTGTAATATTTCTGGAGTACTCGTGGGCAATCTGAAGCACCCCATTTTTATTTTTATTTTTTTTTTTGCAGCCTACAAACTCCTCCCAGACTCGCTGCTGAATTTTGTTTTTCTTACATTTTGAGACAGGGAAGACAAGAAAATTGCTATGCAACTCTAAAATAACCTAATAAACAACAACAACAAAGATTCTCCCAGAAATAGAAAAAAGGCAGCCCAAGTCAAATATGTGATGTGACTTCATCCATTTTGCAAAATCTTTTCTACTTTCTACAGTTCTCAGTTATCCCCAAATTACTGAGTTGTCCTCAATTGTGTTGTGACCTAGGCCCAAGTAGACACAATCAGTCCTAAACAAACATATTTTATTAGAACAGCTGAGAATTACTTCATTCTCAGCTTAGTCCAAATTAATTCTAAAACAAGTCCTTCATAAACAGTCCTTCGGCCTTATCTCAAACCTTTGTCTTCTTTGGCACCCTGCCAAAGGCTTTTCTTGGCAAAACCCCACGAAGTTCAGAAGCAAGAGACGCCGACAAGAAACAAATGTAGCAACATTGCTTTCCTACAAAGATCCCAAGAGCCTTTGCTGCTCTTTTAAGCCTTATGGGAGGGGCCAATCATCTCCTGGCCTTACTCCCAAGTTGTCCTTTTTGCTTTAGCTGCTCTTGCCTTCTGGCAGCTCTTCACATGCGTGCAATAGGAACAGGCTCCTCCTGTTCCCCTGCCTCTCTGCTATCTGCCTCTGGAGGCTCTGGAGTCTGCACATCACTTCCAGATGGCCCTGGCCACATCTCTGCCTCTGATGCAGAGCCCTGTGCAGGCCTTTCCTGACTCCAGGACTGGCCCATTATCCTCCCCAACTTCCTCACTCTGCTGCCAGCTCCACAGGCTGCTGGTGGACCACAACAAGTTGTCCTCAGGTATAACACTGAGTAGGGACATGGTGGCTCAATGACTAAGTTACTGAGCTTGTCAATCAGAAGGTCGGCAGCTCAGTGGTTCGAATCCCTAGCACTGCATAATGGGGTGAGCTCCCGTTACTTGTCCCAGCTTCTGCCAACATAGCAGTTCAAAAGCACGTAAAAAATGCAAGTAGAAAAATAAGGACCACCTTTGGTGGGAAGGTAACAGTGCTCCATGCACCTTCGGCATTGAATCATGCCGGCCACATGACCACAGAGATGTCTACGGACAGCACTGGTTCTTCGGCTTAGAAACGGAGATGAGCACCACCCCTAGAGCTGGAAATGACTAGCATGCATGTGCAGGGGAACCTTTACCTATATATATATATTGGAATTTTATCATTAGTGGCAAGCAAAAAAGGAACATAAGCCAAATAGACAAACTCTTCTCTGCAAGAACAGTACCTATTTTTTTTCCTGAAAATCTTCTGAAATTTCTTGAACAGGTTTGTTTTTGAAAAATTGGTGGAAAGTATGACTATTTTTTCTATGATACCACATATGGACAGGAAACATTCAGACAACCAGTAAATGGTAGCTTATGATCATTTTTGATTTTTGCAGCCTTGTCTGTCAGTCCTTATATATCCTATTTTAGAAGTAAAAATAAGGACTGACAGACCAGGTTGCAAAAATCAAAAATGATCATAAGCTGCCATTTACTGGTTGTCTGAATGTTTCCTGTCCATATGTGGTATTGTAGAAAAAATAGTCATACTTTCCACCAATTTTCCAAAAATAAACCTGTTCAAGAAATTTCAGAAGATTTTCAGGAAAAAAAATTAGGTACTGTTCTTGCAGAGAAGAGTTTGTCTATTTGACTCATGTTCCTTTTTTGCTTGCCACTAATGATAAAATTCCAAAACATTTTTGCCTACTGCAAAATAGGATATATATCAAATTGTTTATTGATTATGGCCTATAAACTGGAGAGCACTACAATAAAAATGCATAAACCTAAAATGACTAATAAAAATTGAAATTAAACATAAAATTAGTAAAATTACATTAAAATAAATGCATAAACCTAAATTGACTAATAAAAATTGAAATTAAACATAAAATTAGTAAAATTACATTAAAATAAATCAATATAGTAACAATAAGACACAGAACAGGGGCAATCACCAAAGTTTATACTGATCTTCAGTTGTAGGTTGGATGGAGGGCAAAAATAATGGCACAAAATCAAGCAATTTGGAAAGATATGGGAAAGTCCTGGTCAAACAGAAGAAAGGTGGTGGAATGTGTACAGCTGGAGAAGGAGTGGAGAGGAATCTCCACAGGAGGATTTCCCAGAGTAGACGCAGCACATTCCAGAGGGAAACACAAAATAAGAGACATCCCAGTCCTGAGCCGCACGGGTGAAGGAGGAAGAAGTTCAGGGAAGCCACACCCTAGAATCTCCCAGGTTATATATATAGCAATAGCACCAGTGATGGGATTCAAATAATTTAACAACCGGTTCTCTGCCCTAATGATTTCTTCCAACAACCAGTTCATCAAACTGCTCAGAAAGTTAACAACTGGTTCTCCGGAAGTGGTGCGAACTGGCTGAATCCCACCACTGAATAGCACGTATGTACCACTTCACAATGATTTACTGCCCTCTCTAAGTGGTTTACAGAATCAGCATATTGCCCCCAACAATCTGGCTCCTCTTTTTACCAACCTCAAAAGGATGGAAGGCTGAGTCAATCTCGAGCATGGTCAGAATCGAACTGCTGGCAGTCAGCAGAATTAGCCTGCAGTACTGCATTCATGGCTTTATCTCTGAGGTTAGGACAGTGTTTCCCAATCTTGGCAAATTGAAATTGAGTGGACCCTGGCAGGAATAGCCAACACCCCAGAAGACAAACTCACAATCCAAAAAGATCTTGACAAACTTGAACAATGGGCCCTATCCAACAAAATGAATTTTAAAGTAGATAAAAGCAAAGCTTTATATTCACGTCAGTGGTGGGTTTCAACCAGTGTTACCACCGGTTCACTTTATGCACGTGCTTAACACGTGCTTCGCATTAGCCATCACTGGACTAGACAGTCAAATGGTATAGGTCAGTGATGGCTAACCTTTTTGCCATCGCGTGCCAAAAGCAGGGGGAGCGTGGTGAGATCACACGCACGCGTGCCCACATCCATAATTCTATGCGCCGTGCTCCCCCTGCTTTTGGCACGTGATGGCCCAGTGGGAGCGGTAGGCCTGTTTTTTTTGCTCTCCCCAGGTTCCAGAGCCTTTCTAGAAACCTGGGGAGGGCAAAAACGGCCTTCCCCACGCCCCCAGAGGCCTTCCGGAAGCCGGAAACAGTGTGTTTCCTAACTTCTGATGGGTCCAGAAGGCCCGAAAATCAGCTGGCTGATGCACACATACGTGCTGGAGCTGAGCTCGCGTGCCCACCAATATGGCTCCGCATGCCACCTGTGGCACCCGTGCCATAGGTTCGCCATCACGGGTATAGGTTTTCCTGCTTGAGCAGGGATCTGAACTAGAAGACTTCCAAGGTTCCTTCCAGCTCTATTGTATTCTATTATACCTCACTTCCCAGAATTCTCAGTAAAGGCTATGATGGCTGTGGAATTCTGGGAGTTAAAGTCCATGTACCTGGAAATGGGCAAAGTTGGGAAATACTGAATTAGAAGGTTATAACTTTAGTCTGGTGAGATTCTGTCTATTAGGTGTAGGCAAATAAACAACCGGACTCAATTGGATTCAATCTTTGATCTTGGGCCTGATTAGAAGTGATAGATAAGCACTGTGCTTTCCACCAGTGTACTTCTTTAAGTTGAGATAGATAAACATCTTCCAAGATTCCCTATAAAAAGAAGAGCAAAGGAATAAGTGACCTAAGAGCTCAACTGTCATTTCTGGCTCTAGTCCTTGACTTGTGACCACAGCTGAGCCCCAAATTTCCTTTGCTAAGCAAGACAGTTATCAACTGAATTTTGCCCAATTTTACAACCTTTCTGGTCACTCTTGTTAAGTGCATCACTGCAATTGTTAGGTTAATAACAGATTTGTTAGGTGAATCTGGCTTGCCCATTGACTTTGATTGTCAGAAGGTTACAAAAGGATGATCACATGATTCTGGAACACTGCAACTGTCATAAATATAAATTAGTTGTCAGGCATCCTAATTTTGACCAAGTGTCCCTTTTACCAGTGCTGTTATCAGTGTCGTTGTAACGTCAAACAGCCACTAAACAAATGGTTGTAAGTTGAGGACTATTTGTACAGTACATGGGGCTGGAGACGACTACAGAGTGCATCCAACTTAGTCAAGGTGAAGAGCAGACAGCATTTCAGATTTAGAATTGAGGAGAGCGAGAAAATGATAGCACAAGCCCATTTGAGAAAAATCCATGAACAATGGGGTTAGATATTAAGCTTAGACTTGTTTGAAATACTTTGCTTAAGATGACTCCTGGCACTTTCAGACTGTAATGGACAGAGACTTTCCAAAGAGAAAGAGAGAGGGGGGGGGGAGA
>WNWU01000006.1:14803945-14815173 GCA_012654045.1 Ptyas mucosa | reverse complement strand
AGAGAGAGACTGACTGACTGACTGACTTAAGGACTGGAGTTTGCTGTGAACTCTTGTTAGCCAGATTGATTTTAAATGGTTTCTGAGAACCAGCAGAGCCAGATTCACAGGAGAAAAAAGTAAATTTTAACCAGAAATTAAGGGGAGAGAACCAGGCTCTGACATCCACAGCAATCAAACCTGTCTCTAACCATAAAGCGGCATTCTTGGTGCATCTTGGAACTGCAAATATAGCTCTCAAAATTTGGACTGGACAGCTTCCAGGCATTAAACTTTGTAAAAATGCAAATCGGAACATGATAAAGCAGCTGAGAAACAACCTTAGCAATAAAATCCTTGCAAGAATAAAATGTGCCCCCTTTGAGTGGAAGAATCATAAGACAGCTGTGGAGCTAATATTGGGCAATGCTTGCCTGATAAGAGAAATGTGTGTTCCAAGATAAGGAAGCTTGCAATTGCACCCCAAGATATTTATAAGTACATTCCTGCTGTTTTAGGGTCCTGTTAATTTGCCATTTATGCATCCCACTGTTGTGTTGTGCAAAGACCAGCACTTTCGTTGTTTGATCATTTACTTACAAGTTGTTCTTTTAGGCAAAAGGAATGCCCTCAATGCCCTTCTCATTCCCACCCAGGAGACAGACAAAATTACTAAATCATCTGCATACAGCAAGGCTCACATTGAGCAATTTGCAAGACATTCAAACATATATTAATGCCCGTTGCACCAACTGACTGCAAATAAATTTGCTTGGGGGATGGTCTCCAGGCTTTTATTAATGAACCACTCTATTCCATGAACTTTGCAAAGATACACCATGTAGAATGCATTTGAAAATATCCTTGTGATTATGGGGATGGTACATATGAACATGCAAATGAGTGGTATGGGAAACTGGGGGGGGGGCTTACTGGGGGGGAGAAGCTTTTGGTGGTCCAAAATGGACAAAGTAACAGTAACAGTAATAGAGTTGGAAGGGACCTTGGAGGTCATCTAGTCTAACCTCCCTTTATCCATCAGACATGGGTCAGAAACTCCTGGTCTTAATAAATCATTAGATTAACGTGTGCCACAAAGACTTGTGACTTTGATATTCAAAAGCTGCTCCAGCGTTTGGAAATATTTAACATCCCCTTTCTTGCTTTGAAATTGGAAAGGAAGTGAAGAGTCTCTTTTTCCAGGAGCCAGGATTGACACAGAAGACCCAGGCTAGAAATTGCAAGACCAGGTTTTACCTTAGGCACAAAGTCAACTGGACTTTGACTTTCTACCTTAGGCACAAAGTTCTGATTCCATCTTAGGCACAAAGTCAACTGGAAGACCTTGGGCTGGTCACTCTCTCTCAGCTATAGGAAGGAGCTAAGGGCAGATCATTAAAAAAATTGGAGGGACGAGCCCTGGCAGATTTCATAAGTCTGGCTGACTCAAAAATATGTGCCCACACAAACAAATACACATACGAGTCAAAAAGAGGGCTGTGAAAATACTTATAGACCTCTTGCATCCTGGACATAAACTGTTTCAACTCCTACCCTCAAAACGACGCTATAGAGCACTGCACACCAGAACAACTAGAGACAAGAACAGTTTTTTTCCTGAACGCCATCACTCTGCTAAACAAATAATTCCCTCAACACTGTCATACTATTTACTAAGTCTGCACTACTATTAATCTTGTCATCATTCCTATCACCCATCTCCACCCACTTATGACTGTATGACTGTAACCTTGTTGCTGGTATCCTTATGATTTATATTGACTGTTTTCTAATATGATTTGATTATTTATTTGTACCCTATGACTATCATTAAGTGTTGTACCTTATGATTATTGATGAATGTATCTTTTCTTTTATGTACACTGAGAGCATATGCACCAAGACAAATTCCTTGTGTGTCCAATCACACTTGGCCAATAAAGAATTCTATTCTATTCTATTCTATTCTATTCTATTCTATTCTATTCTATTCTATTCTATTCTATTCTATTCCATTCCATTCCATTCCATTCCATTCCATTCCATTCCATTCCATTCCATTCCGTTCCATTCCGTTCCATTCTATTCTATACAAATTAAAACAAACAAACAAACCATTTCTTTTGGCTATTCCTCGGTCTAACGAAGTAGGGATTGGTTTTGTTCCATTCCATTCTACTGACCCATCCTAACCTACCGCAATGGAAGAGCATTTCAGAAACTGACATATGCTTTTTTAAAAAACAAATGAAGAAAAAAATCTGAAAGCCAGTTTCAGGCTAGTGGTTAAGATGCTACCTAGAAATCAGGAGATTAAGCACAAAAAAAAAAAAAAACCAAACCAAAAAACAAAACCAGTTGGGAGACTTTTGGGCCAGACTCTCTCTTTCAGCCCAGTTTACCTCTTAGAATTGTTATTGTTGGGAAAAAGAAGTAGTACAGGTATATTCACCACCTTGACTTATACAAAAAGGTGGGCTAAAAGTCTAAAAAGAAAAAAAAACACATCTGTATATTTTGCCCGCTTCTGAATGGCTCTGGTTGATCAACAAATAAATATAAACATTAAAAAAAATGCAATCAGCATAAAAAAGGTTAGCGTGCTAGATAAAAAGAGACATTTTTGAGCTTATACTGGACTGTATTGAGAACAGGACTAGCCTCAACCTCAACAGTGATTTGTTCCACAATACAGACCCCATGCTGTAAAATATATCTGGAGGTGGAGTGAAGCTTTTAGAGCAAGAATATGACTGTCTGGGATTAGACAACCTTGTAAATAACTTGAGTTTAAGCCATGTAAGACTTTGTTCACCAGAGAAAACACTCTAATGTGAGTTGGAAAGTTTCCCAACAACCAGCTGTTTTAATATAGGTATGATGTGCCATCTCTGGGAAGTACAAGCTAAACTTGCATTCTAACAGTTGGGGCAATTTCTAGGTCAGTTTCAAGGGCTGCCTCCTGAAGAGCATATAGCATTAGGCAATAGTGAGGTTATCATTACATCGCCACTGAAGCCAAGTCTCTGTCCTCCAGCTCCAGCTCCAACTGAAAACTGAATTATCAGCTAAAGCTAGTAAGAGGTCCCATCTGCCACAGTTACCGGTTATCATTGCTGCATGCAGGAAAATGCATTAGTCCTTAAGAAAGAATTCAACCCCATCTGAAAGAGAAATATTTGCTGAAACCTGACATCCAACTTCGGGTTTCAGTCACAATTCTGTCTTATTTAAATTCAGTTTCGGCTTCTCCTCCCCAATCTAGTTTTTAGAGTCTGGAGATACACAGAGGCGCTAAAGATGTTGAGTCCCGAGCTCACAGGAAAGGAGAAGCAAGGCTGAGCATCATTAGTGGACTGCTTGGCAGCTAGGTCTGAGCTCACATACAATGCAGAGAGCGAACAGGAGCACCAGAGGTTAATTGCTCCTACTGCTCCTAGCTTGGTGTTCCTACTGCTCTGATTAAGATGAGGCTTGGGATTTTCCTCCTGGAATGAAGGTGAGAGAATCACAAAAGCAGAAGATATTGGTGAGAAAACACACGTGAATCTCAGCGAGTCTTCACTCCTGCAACTGAAGCACACATGAGCTTGGCTAGGCATTAATCAAGAAGATCCTGATGGACCTTGTGGTTAAAAGTTTTGTCAATGTTCATTGATCAGACATTTTCATACTAATCATATCATGTATTATTCAGAGGGTGAGCACGCCAGAACTTGCTTGCATAAAGAGTAGTCTGTGAGGAGCTACATTATTTACCTTACTAATTTAAATTGCAGCCAGGCATTTGCAATATCATATTCTTTGCCATACCAACCCCCCCCCCCCCTTTTTTTTTTTCTGAGGCATAAAATGACTTCACAAGGTTGTGGAACAGATTGAAGTTAGAGGACAGTTGCTCTGTGAAAATCCTGCTGGCAGCTAGGAGCTAAGTGCCACGTTAGAAGTAACCTTAAGATAACTCAGATGCTGGCATGCCATAAGACTTAGGCAATAAGAACTGATTGATCACCAACTGACAATTTTAATTAGCATATCTGCTTTGCACAGTGTAAAAAGTATTTTGGAACAAATTTCAGCTGCTTCTTAAACGAATGCTGTAGGGAAAAGCACATCCATAACAAGTTGTACTGACATCCAAATGATGATACAATTGTAAATTGGCCCTTGCATAACAACACATAACCAATTTCGTTGTATATATGATGTACAATGACAATAAAGGCTATACTACTACTAGAAGTGAAGGAGTTGCTTAATTTACTTCATGATGTTAATATTTGTAGGAGATGACCAGGCTGAGCCCAAGGGAGGGGTTAAACATGTCATAAGTCACAAGTCCCTGGGCGCCCATGAGAGATCTAAGTCTGGCCCATCTTGAATGCCTCTCTTATCTCCTGCTCATTTCCCTTGACCACTAGTTGGCCAGATTCTTGTAGAGAGTTTAAGCTTGCAATAAATCCTTATACTCATTTGTACTGCTTGAATCACTTTATTTCCCCAGAGCTTGATAGTAGTTTTGTACTGGGTTATCTTCATCATTTGCCACCTCTACACCCTGTTTAGGTACCTAAATGGAAAACATCCATGTTTCTGATTTACAGAATTGATAGTGATCTCAGTGGCATAGCTGGACTATTTGCTGGACTATGTTGATCATCATCATCATCATCATCATCATCAATTTTGGGGACAACATTTCATGTTTTTAATGTGAAATATGTGTTGTTTATTTTCAAGCCAGAACAGGGAATGGTCAAGTAGGCAGAAGAGAAATGATCGTCCATTTACACACCGGAAGAATAATTATACAATAAATATTTTACTGAGTAGCTGAACTGATGCATTATGCAAAGACTGAATTCCCTAGAGAAATCCACAGTGCTGGGAAAGATGGAAGGAAAGAGAAAATGAATATGACTAGCAGTAAGGTGCATGAAGTTTATTTTGGTGTTGATGAGAACACTATTGGAAGACCCGAAAGGCTGAAGGTTGGGGACAGAGCATCTTGGAGAAAACTTATTTGTTAAGTTTGTTTGTTAGTCTCCTTAGTGTAGACACTAAGAGGTGACACTGATAGGATGGCACACAGCCAGCCTTATTTAAACTTTAGTGAAATGTATTTCCATTGGATTCATATCAATCAGAAAGCCTAATTAAAAAAAAGAAGTGTGATTCCTTTTTGGTTTCTTTGGAGACTGGAACTCCATATCTCACTCTCTTTGGATTGAAAATTTACAGAATATTTGGGACATAATAAGCAAGGGTATTTAATAATTCATATTTAGTAGGGAAAAATATGCCAAATATAATGAACATTTAAAATGTCAAGTATTCTTTAAGTTCAGCTCCAGTCCTGGTGACATCATAGAAAAAATACAGTTTTCTTAGCCAAAGGATAGAAATATTTTGTCATCATTTCTTCTGAGGGAGCTCAACCAATCTCATTGCACATATGTTGTGCACTGACAATAAAGATTTGAATTTGAATCATTTCTTCTGAAATGTTTTTTTGACTTCCCAGTTGAGGAGACAACCATACTATTCTCAGTCCTCTGAACAAATACTAGGAAGGATCTGGTTCTGCTTAAATCCTGACCTCAGATATGTCAGTCAGGTGACATTCTAGTTATACCCTGAATATGTGCAAAGTGTCCTGAAGGGTTGTTCAGGTTGTTCCAAACTCAAAGCAAAGCACAAGTATTTCAGTCTTGGAACAAAATGTGGCAGTTTTGAGGAGCATCATTTCAAGTGGTCATGACCAACCAGAGCCTTGTGATTCTGCTTTCGTTCTTTTGTTTCCATTCAATGGGTTGTTTATAGCCCTAGCCAATAGCTCGGGAAGGACAGATCATGTCTTTGTCACTGTGGAACAATGGGGTTGGATGGAGCTAGAGCAAGGTAGTAAATTAAGAAACACATGGCTTAGTGGACACCTTTCTGAATGGACACTGTATGTATGTATGTATGTATGTATGTATGTATGTATGTATGTATGTATTTAGCATATGGCAAATAGACACAGTGCTGCACCTCTAAAAAAAATGAGGCTGTTAGACAATCTGTTTATGTCTGCTAAAGTTTTGGACAATAGTGAATGTAGCTGCCTAACTTTGAGACAACAATTCTATCTGTCACCATTTTATTCTCATAGGGTTTTTTGTTTGTGCTTAAAGTTTAGTTCTTTAACAAGTAGGAACTGGTTAGAGGGAACTGAGCCCGCTTCCTTCAACTGATGTATCTTCTTTAAAAGTATAGAACATAATCTCTCTCCTTTTGTCAATATACAGTAGTGGCCAAAATTGTGGAAACCTTTTGGGAAAGGTGTATTTTTGAGGTTTGATGGCTAATAACACTACTTTTTTTTTTTTAGTTTCAGTTTCAAGATAATCATATTCCACTGCTGGAATGGCCTGGGAATAGCCCGGACCTTAACCCAATTGAAAATCTATGGAGCCAGCTAACGAAACTTGTTAGTCAAAAGCGAACCAGCAATAAAACCCAATTAATAGAAGCAATCATTCAATCTTGGTTTCTCATTATAACAGCTGCAGAACTAAAAGACTTGGTTCACTCCATGGGAAGACATTGTAAGGCCGTAATTCATGCTAAAGGTTACCCAACTATGTATTAACTGATGTGATAATTTTTGTATATCTTGTTTTTTTTATGTGTTTCACTTTTCTTCTTTATACAGTAACTGTTATTCTAATAGAAAATCCTTCATAAAAGTTATTGCATTACGTTCTTGATTAAATTATCTTTCTGTTGATGTGTAATTTTATGGTACTACTAAAAAAAAAAAGTGGTGTTGTTGGAAGAAATATCCTCTAGGTTCTGCTCCAAGTGGGGAAAAAGACACTGGAAACATGGAGATTGCTTGGAAAGATGGTTTAATGGTGGACAGGATCACATGGCTTGAGTTCCTGAACAGAAAAGGGCAGATACAGTAAATCCTCGGGGTTTTATGCTCTCTCTGGCTTTGCATTTCCTGGGGCCCCGAAAGAGTATCCTGATTGGTTGGCAGACTCCCAGGGGGTGGGGGTCTTAGCTAGTCTTACTGGCTGATGTTCACATATGCTTCCCAGGTCACATGCTTCCCAGGTCACATGTGTTGAGTTTCATCCTAGATGGGTCCCATTGTGTTGCAAATGTCCTTTGACAAAGGATTGAGTTTCTACCTCTGGCCCATTAACAAAAAGGGTGAGGGCAGGAAGGTGGGAGCTGCTCTGTCTTTAAAAACATGCTTCTCCATTTCTCATACAGGGAAACATAATATTCTGCCTTTTTAATATTTTCTAAAATATTTCATTCTTCCAGGAGAGGGGTGGGTGCTAACTTCCTACAGTGTTATTAGCTAGTTTTGAGAAAATACACTTTTCCCAAAAGGTTTCAACAATTTTGGTCACTACTGTAGTCCATTCCTGAAAGCAGATGCTTGCTTATTTAGTTGAGTTCAAACTTCCAATTAGGGATTATTTCATAGGCATTGGCTACTAGCCATGGTGATGCAAAAATGATAAAACATGAATTTTGCTGCTATGATGCAAACCTTGCTCTTTCATGTTTACATCCCAGCATTGGACCCAACCATGTAGGTTGTGGGTTTTGTGTCATGATGACACAACCCAATTTTTAACAATTGCCCCAGATCCCTTGCTACAAACACCTATGGTTTCCTGATACTGATAACATTTGTTAGAAGAGGAGCTGATGAGATTTATGATCAAATTCAGTTGGAAATTGACAAATCATTCAAGCTGGTGGTTGGAGATTGGAATGCCAAAGCTCCACTAATATTTAATGGAAATATTAAATAGAAATACTGTATATTGAATTGTATGGCTTAGGAAACTGAACTGAAGAAGGAGAATGGCTTATTGATTTCTGCTCTTCCAATGGTTTCTCCACAGTGAGCATTGTCTTCATCCAATCAAATGACACCTCTAGCAATGGACATCAAGAGGTGGAAAACAGAAATCAAATCGACTATATTATTTATTTATTTAGCTATTTGTTAAATTTATTTGCCATGGGTCTCCTCTAGATGGTTTATAACAATGAAAAGGAGGAAATGAAAAGAGTGTAAACAGAACAGAAGTAAAATAATAGAACCATAAAATAAACAATGACAAAGGAACACAATGAGAAAAATACATCAATAGGATAACCAAAAAGATGGGCAGAGAGCAAAGAGCAAGGGGCACGGGTAGGAGGTGGAGTCTGCCATCAATCCAACTGCCGCCTCCAGTGTGGAACTCCCCTATTGAGTCCCCAAGTCAATCGACAGTGCCAGGTCTTCAGGTTCTTGCAGAAACATAGAAGAGAGGGTCCAGATCTTATATTAGAGGGTAGGATGTTCTCAAGTGTGGTAGAGAAGGCTCTTCTCCTGAATCCTAATAGTTAGAGGTCTTTGACTGAAGTAGGCCCTCTCTGCTGACACAAGTAGGATGTTAAAAGGAGTTGGAAGAACCCAATTATAGCATCAAAGCCACAGCAACATAACACAGTTCTGTTCCACAGGGGCAAAATATATCTGAAAATGTAAGAAGCTGGAAGAAATTGTATACCTACCACTTAAGTGCAGAACATTTTTGTATATGGTTCATTGGTCATAATTACGGCATCGTATGAATACAGATGTAGCCTTTTTTTAGGACAAGCACGGATTGCTTTGTTTTATCTACTTTATTTGTGCACTGTGTGTTGCATAATGGTTGTTATTAAAGTTTAAACTTGAGCACTTTCCAGCCTGTTCTGAAATGGGCCCTCCTTTCCCCCTCCCCAAAACAAAACTAAACTCTGAAGGATCTCCAGAGTGCAAGTAATTGTTGCAAGAGCCTTATTTCCAGTGCATTCACTTAAAGCATCCAGACCCAGGTGGGGGAAGAGAACGCAAAGCACAGCAGCATCCTTACAACCTCGCACAATTCATCTGTTAAATGATTTCCCCCCTCCCTTTTGTGAACTGTTTGTCATATCAAATTTTCTACTTCCACGAAAGGCCTCTTTGATTTCTCTCCCTCTGAAACCTTTAAGTACATTATAATACAGTAGTCCCTTAGAAGAAAACCTTCTGTTACAATTATAGGCACCTCAAGATTGAAGTTTGTTCTTTAGTGAATGCTGACCCTAGAGAAGTGAAATGACTCCACTGTTGTATGAAACAGGAAAAAAAGAAGAAGAAGATTGGATGAAATCTACATGACTCCAAAATGGCTTTCAATGTCATCCCCTCTTTTGAGGCTACCAAGATCACCACCTATTTCCATGGTGCTCATCTCTGGATTCAAAAGAGCTTCATGCTTTTTATTGATTGGCGGTTGATCTCTGCAGCAGTCTTTTTTTAAAAAAAACAATTAATTCGTTCTTTGCCATGGCGTCTTTTGTTGCGTTTTTAATAATCTCAGAATGCAATTTCATTCACCCCATTGTCCTTTTGAAGGTTTGGTTTTTCTTTACTTTGAAAATGTGGACCGTACATAAAATCTCCTAAAGCTAGACCTAGGCAGAGTAAAAGATTGAGAAACAATCTCTCAGTATGTCTTTTCATATACTTACTTTTTCTGACTTTTTTTTTCACCCCTGATGATTATGGCATTTTCAAATTCTGGTTTTAAAAGCAGTTAAATAAAATTTCTCCCTCACCTGAACCAATTATTTCTAGGCTAAAGGTCACTATGCTTAACCATCCTACTAGAAAGATGTTAAACATAGTAAAAAAAAAAAGGCAGGAAAATCCAAATTTACACCAATAAAGAAACCTAGGATACCATATTTTTCAGAGTATAAGACACTCCAGACTATAAAACACACCTACCTTTTTTGGGGAGGAAAACAAGAAAAAAAAATCTGCCTCTGCCTCTGCCTCCCAGCAATTTCCCTACTTGCAGCAAACAGCAAATAGCCTGTTTCATTTTCATTTTCATTTTCAGCACAGCCTGATTAGCACAAGAAAAAGAACTGCCTCTGCCTCCCAGCAATTTGCCTCCTTGTAGCAAATAGCAAACAGCCTGTTTCAGCTTCAGCACAGCCTGATTAGCCCAAGCAGTTGATTGTCAGTTGTATTGACCTCCCGAGGATCAACTGTTTCAGGCTGCAGGGATTGCCATAGCCTATTACCACCTCCGTTTCAGCCTCTTTGCGCCCCATTTTCCGCCTGTTCTGGGCGGCGGGGATCAGAATGGGTAATAGGCAATGGCAATCCCTGCAGCCTGAAACAGCTGATGGTTGGGAGGCCGATCCAACCAACGATCAGCTGTTTGTGCTAATCAGGCTGTGCTGAAGCTGAAGCTGAAACTGAAACAGGCTGCTTGCTGCAAGAAGGCAAATTGCTGGCAGGCAGAGGCCAAAGAGTGGGGGCCAGTGGGTGGGAGGGGCTACATTCAGTCTATAAGATGCACCCAAATTTTCACCCTCTTTTAGGGTGGAAAAAGTGCATCTTATATTCCAAAAAATATGATATGTTTTAATTTAAGTATTCAACTCTCTGTCAGATTTGTTCTGTCCCATGTTTATATGTTATAAATCTCAGACTTTTGCCAACCTGATTTTGTAGAAATTGATCCATTTGATGATGTTTCTAGAAAACAGAAGGAAACGAAGCCAACAAAATACTCATCCATTTTACAGCTGTCACTATGTGATGTCTTCTCTTGGAGGTGCTTTATATAGAAATATCCTACTAAAGTCCTTTGTGCAGCTTCCCAGCTAGGCGCTGTGATATGGCAAGTGATTACTACTAATTGTCAAAAGGGTGAAGAGTTGGGAAGCAGTTTCATAATTATATTGGGAAGTACTTCACTCATCATAGCAAACACATTTATCAGGTGGCTGTACAATTTCATGCAGAGAACAAGAATAATCCCTTGGTTGCTAATCTGAGATCACATTTTGACAAATGTCTTATACAGACTAAACAAAGGTAGGGTGGCATCATTTTGGCAGACCCTATTCTATTCCTCTTTCAATCCATACATTTGGCCCTTGCTACCAGTTAAACCTTTGACCAAAGTTTATTCTATCACTTGGTGATGTATAGCTGCATCAGCATTTACTAACATATAGTCCAGTGTAATGGTAATGATCATATAATAATATACCGTAATATATACTAATTTAGTTGAAATGTTAATTTATATTGTTAGTCCAGGTATGATATGCCATAAGCTTAATAATATAATAATATATAATCATGTCATGTCATATATCATATATCATATATCATATATCATATATCATATATCATA
>WNWU01000006.1:14781705-14803935 GCA_012654045.1 Ptyas mucosa | reverse complement strand
TCATATATCATATATCATATATCATATATCATATATCATATATCATATATCATATATCATATATCATATATCATATATCATATATCATATATCATATATCATATATCATATATCATATATGGGGCATGATGGTTCAGTGGTTAAAGATACTAAGCTTGTCAGCTGGAGAGCTGACATCCCTGGTTCGAGACCCAAGCACTGCACAATGGGGGGAGCTCCCATTACTTGCCCCAGCTCCTGCCCACCTAGCAGTTCAAAAGCATGCAAATGTGAGTAGATTAATAGGTACCATTTTAGCGGGAAGCTAACAGAGTTCAGTGTGCCTTTGGCATATAGCCATGCTGGCCACATGACCAAGGAAACTGTATTCGGACAATGCTGGCACCCTCAACCAAGAAACAGAGATGAGCACTATGCCTAGAGTCGGACACAACTGACATGGAAACCTTTACCATTTTAATATGATGATATGATATTAATTATATTATTATATAATAATGTCTATTCTTTCTTTAAGCTGCCAGAGGTCACCATCAGTGTGTTGGGTGGGCATGTACATTTTCTTTATAAATAAAATAAATACGTCACTATAGCGATTTACACCAATATCCCTACATTTTAAATATTTTCTCTGTAGGTTAGGAATAGAGGATACTTGGCTGAAAAATAGTATCAAATTCTAAAACTGGGAATTTTAAATTCTGAGGTTGACATCTTGCCATTTCAGAACACCACAGGGTTTTCTTTGGGGGGGGTAAAAGGGGGACCAATAGCGATAGCACTAAGTCTTATATACCGCTTCATAGTGCTTTACAGCCCTCTCTAAGTGGTTTACAGAGTCAGCCTATTGCCCCCAACAGTTTGGGTCCTCATTTTTACCCACCTCGGAAGGATGGAAAGCTGAATCAACCTTGAGCCTGGTGAGACTCGAACTGCCAAATTGCTGGCAGGTGTTAGGTCTGCAGAAGTAGCGTGCAGTACTGCATTCTAACCACTGCGCCACCTCAGGTGAAATACATGTTTTTCACACACACACCCTCCCAAGAAGAAAATCAAACTAACAAGAAGTAAATCAAATGATGACATATACTGTACTTTATTCAGAGGCATATTTTTTAACATATTTTCCCAAATGTTCATATGAAGGGTTTCATACTTGTATATAAGCAGCAAATATTTTATAAAAAAGAAGGAATACTTTATTTATGGCTAAACAACAGCTTTCCAAAGGATGAAAGCCTTGTTTGTTGTTTCAAGTTACGTTGAATAATATTGAGGAACACTGAGACAAGATGGCAAACAAGTCTTTCCTTTGACAGTGTCAGGTTGCGATGGAGAGTACCACGTGTAGATAGAATGTCAGTGTCCTGGGAAATTATCATAATCCAACAGAAAAATAAAATCTCAATAAAAAGGCAAATTTAGCCCAGTTCTACCTGGTGATTAACATTTTGATTGGGCTGCATTGTGGAAAGTATTATCCTCGCAATTCTGGATGATTTCAAAGTTTAATAATCTACATCTCACAGCCTCATGAAATACTAATGGTTTTTTATATTAGAACCCCAAATAATCAAAATTCCATAAAGGCAGTAGCGCAACCATCTCTCCTATATTAGACAGACAACTTCTTCTTGCTTACTTAATATTCTGTAACCTATATGTTTAAATGGAGCTATTAAAAAGCATTTGATATTATATTTGGTCATAATAATCATGCATATATGCTTTTAATGCCCTATATATTTATACTAGAAATTTAACTTAGTTGAAGGCTATTTCTTAGAAGTGTTTTGTTTAATGTTACATTTTTTGGTGAAGCAGCCTTGCTTTGTCTTCTTCAAAGTCACCTTTATTTGTAGCTACTGAAGAATTACCTTGATAAACAGAATTGCCCTTCACCGTTATCTTCACTGTTGTTTTGTGAGCAAAACATCTATAATATCAACAAAAAATAAGACCTGCACCAATATACTATTGCCTCCTTGATATAAGTGTTATGGAAAGGAAGACTGAAAAACATTCTTGGTCAGCCAGAGACAGTTTATTTCGCAGGTTCAGAGTCAGATTTGTATCTGAAAGTCTGAACAAAGAAGAGCTTTGACACAACTGCTTATATATGTTTCCAAGACAAAGGATTTGGTGAGCACATGTAGTTAACATACGTTTGTTAGGATTTGGTGAGCTCATGCAGTTTTCCATATATGGTTAACATACATTTGTTATATGATAATGGACGCTTCCTAATTACTAAACCATTATTTTCTAGTTTATAAGATTATCTTCAGCTAAACTACTTTCCTTAATTCTGTAATTACTAATGTGGAGATTTTATTGCTGTCCTTAGGCAATAATTAACTCTTTGCAACATACTTGTCTTTGTGTCTTTGACAGTGAGGCCCCTCAGATGTTTTCCATATGGCTGTCCTTCCATGACAGCTAGGCCTCCTCAGAAGATATATTACCAATAATGGGGTTTAGCTGACTTTAATATAATCTCCAAACAAGCACGTTTCTCCCTTATAATAATGTGAATAGAGAGGGTCCTTTAGTGTTCATGTAGCTGATCCTGTATGATTCCTATTTTATTCACATTATAAGTAAGAAACGAGGTTTGATGTGTTAGAGCAGTTTTACACTCACTTTAAATCTCAGATCAATCAACTACTTGCTATTTCAATGACAGACACGGGAAGTCTCCAACTACTCATTAGTCTTGCTAGTGTTAAAAGAACTGTCCTCAACCTCAAGAACCAGACAGCAGTATGAAGTAGTCATGTTGTGACCCAGGCCCAAGTAGATATTATCAGACGCAATCAGTTCTAAACAAACAGACTTTATTAGAACAGCTGAGAATTAACTCATTCTCAGCATAGTCCAAACTAATTCAAAACAAATTCTTCATAACACAATTCCTCAGCCTTATCACCAACCTTGGTCTACTGTGACAAACTTCCAAAGGCTTTTCTTGGCAAAAGTTCAGAAGCAGAAGACGCCGACAAGAAATAAATGCAGCAGGACAAGAAACAAATCTATCAACATTGTTTTCTGACAAAGAGCCCAAGAGCTGTTGCTGGTCTTTTAAGTTTTACGGGAGGGGCCAATCATGTCTTGGCCTTACTCCCGAGTTCTTGCTTTAGCTGCTCTTGCCTTCTGGCAGCTCTTCTCATGCGTACACTAGGAACAGGCTCCTCCTGTTCCTCTGCCTCTCTGCTGTCAACCTCTGGAGACTCCAGAGTCCGGACATCACTCCCAGATGGCCCTGGCCCCATCTCTGCCTCCGACACAGACCCCTCATCTGAGCCTTCCCCAGCCTCCAGGACTGGCCCATGTTCTTCCTCAGCCTCCTCATTGTCCGACTCCGCTGCCAGCTACACAGGCTGCTGGCAGACCACAACAAGTCAGTCCTTCAGACTTATGAGTGTTTGGGTGTTCCCCAGGGCCCCCCAAAACCCTACGTTATGATCAAATAGCAAAGAACAAATTCACAAATTCACAGTGATACTTTCTAAGCCTATATATGTGAAGAACTGCCTTCAACTGTCAGAGGGCATGACATTTATTAATAAAGGAGAATATATGTAGCTCAGAGTTGAAATGATGGGTTCTTGATGGTGTCTGAGCTTGGTTGTTTTCATGCTGATATTTCATTACCCAAATGAGGTAACATCATCAGTGCACGTCAGTGATTAATATCAGACCAACAATCAAAAAGCAAACAGTACCCCAATCAAGGAACCGCCAAATGAGGTAACAGTAAGCATTCTAATCAAATGTTGTGATCCTCCAGCAGCCTGCGGAGCTGGCAGTGGAGTCGGACAGTGAGGAGGCTGAGGAAGAACATGGGCCAGTCCTGGAGGCTGGGGAAGGCCTGGATGAGGGCTCTGCGTCAGAGGCAGAGATGGGGCCAGGGCCATCTTGGAGTGATGTGCGGACTCCAGAGCTTCCAGAGACTGACAGCAGAGAGGCAGAGGAACAGGAGGAGCCTGTTCCTAGTGCACACATGAGAAGAGCTGCCAGGAGGCAAGAGCAGTTAAAGCAAAACTCGGCAATAAGGCCAAGAGATTATTGATCCCTCCCATAAGGTTTAAAAGACCAGCAACAGCTCTTGGTCTCTTTGTCGGAAAACAACTTTGATAGATTTGTTTCTTGTTTTGCTGTATTTATTTCTTGTCGGTGTCTTCTGCTTCTGAACTTTTGCCAAGAAAAGCCTTTGGCAGGTTGCCTAATTAGACCAAGATTGGTGATAAGGCTGAAGAATTGTGTTATGAAGAATTTGTTTTGAATTAGTTTGAACTACGCTGAGAATGAGTTAATCCTCAGCTGTTCTAATAAAGTCTGTTTGTTTTGAACTGATTGTGTCTGATAATACTTACTTGGGCCTGGGTCACAACACCAAAGAACTACTAAGACCACTCCCATCAACACTGACAGGGCAAGCCACTAGACTATAAAATGAGAGCAAACATCACTCCTTACTACTAGCACTGATGATATTACTTAGTTTGGATAATGAAACGTCTTCAAAGCTTGTTTCAGACTTTTGATTCCCATCCCAGAATTATGTGCCAGCCAGTCAAGGTCAGGTCTTCAGTCTGCTGACCATAGCAGGGCTATGAAGCGATGGTGCCAGGTTTTGATTAAAAAAACCAACAACTCTTGGAGTTATTGTTCCTTATGGGAAGTTTCTATATGGAACCTAGTATTAGATACTGTGGAAACTGGACACCAGTAGGCATTTCTGTTGTCATTATGAAGGAGCTGCTGCCAGTTTATAAGAGATTTGGGCGTCATCTTGCTTGGTATGTATGGTTTTCATGTTATGCGTTTCAATCTCTTTGCTTGAGTTAATTAAAAAAAAAAGCTTAAAATCCCTTTATTTACTAGTGTGCTTATCGTCTCTGGATCCAAAAACACCAATTGCTTGGGCACCTGATCATGAACCTGACACTTGGCAAAAACAACTTCAGTATATAAAAATAGGAGCATGGGAGTTACACTGCAGAGAAGTAGTTGAGGACATGACATATTTCTCTCTCGAGTCTTGATTATTCCAAAGATGGCACATCAGAGAAGCAACTTTTTCATTCTAATAAAATATAAAGCAAAGGAGAAGATATTTTTTCCTATCCAGATGCATATTATCGTAACTGAAAGCATTCAAGGTCCAGGTTGCAGCAACAGGCATGGCTAAAGCCAAAAATGGACTGGACTGAAGCCAAAAGTGGCAACAATCATGAATCATGAATGCAACTTTTATCTTGTTCAATATGTAACACAACAACAAAATAATATTCATCCAAGCATTTTGTGCAATGTTATGCCAATAGAGGAGAATATTTATAGCTCAGGATTGAAATAAGAGGTCCTTGATACTCTCTGAGCTTGGATGTTTTCTTGCAGATGTTTCATTAACACCATAACACCATCATTGCACTGATGATGTTATCTAGTTTGGTAACGAAATGTCTGCAGGGAAAAAAAAACAAGCTCAAAGAGACCAAGGACCTCTTATTATCTCTATGAATTATGTAACTGAAATACAATGAAAAATTGGGTGAAAACAAGCAGGTAGGACTTTTTCCCAGAGTTTGGGAAGTAGGACATGTTAAAAGAAAGGAAAAATGAATTTTTTTCTCCCCTGACATTGTTGCAAAATTCCAAACACACCTTCAAGGAATAGATATTCTAGGTTTAATGCTGAAACTCTTCAATTACTCTAAATTAGTTTGGTAGCAATATTAGTCAAAGAAGGAGGGAATTTTGTCATCAGGAAGTGGGTTGCTGTTTTATAAATGAACGCTACATTCAAGAAGGTTATGTGTAGTAACTTGCACTGTTTTCCAAAATTGATCAGGGCTTTGACTTCAGAAAAGAAATCTCATAATTGTCATCAAAGGTAAGAGATTTGTGGTGGTCAATCTGGCACAGGAATGATTGATCTATGTCAGCTGGACATTAACAAGCATAATAAAAGTTACAGTACTCCTCCACCCCACCCTTAACCTGAGATCTACATAGCTTTTGAGACTGTTTTACGGTATATCTATGACCATTTGCTCATTATTAATCCAGAGGAGAAAGTGGAATAGAAGCATTTGTCATATGAAGGAAACTTCACGTATGATTTATATTTGCATTATAAACCAATTAAACTGAGAACGGCTAGAGGCCAAACATATTAAAAATGACCATAGGAAATGATAATCCCTTGGAATATCTTCTTTATGCCTTCAAGAGTCTTCAGTTTAAAATGAAACAGAAGTTCATTTTGGCTGAATGTCAGGACAGAGATGTCTATTAGAATACTAGTTTAGGAAAGTCAAAGCTTATCCTTTGCTGCATGCCACCAAACTGGTTTTGTTTTACTTTAGAACACAGTTAAGCTTCTCATTAGCCCAAATGTTCATAGAATGTGAGAACATACAACCATATCTGAGAATATACAAGCAGATCAGAGGTGGGTTTCATATAATTTTACCACCGGTTTGCCGCACACCAAAAATGTGAGCCCTTTGCTCGTGTGTGTGGCTTGCATGCATATGCGTAGCTTATAAAACGTGGCTAAATAGGATGCTATAGCACAAGGGCGGTTGGGCTGGCCCACCCACAGGTTGCCACTACCGGTTCATGCGAACCAGTCTGATCCAGCTGAATATTACCACTGAAGCAGATCAGAAAGCTTTCAGCAGATTTAATTCTTCTCCAGACATAATTCTTTTTTTAAAAAGTTTTTTACGTTTTAGACAAACAAACATTTAATACATCAGTTTTCTCTTCCCTGTGACATCTTGGTGTTATCTTCCAAAGTTCTTTCTTTTTCTGTATAGCTGTCATTACTTCTATCTTCATCCTTATCCAGTCCACAATATCAATTCATCACTAGCATAATATTCAACTCATCACATATTTTTACATACTTATATAATTAATCATTTATATCTCTTCTCCAGCCAATAATAAAAATCATTCCATATTTTAAAATATTCTGAGTCTTCTCTATCTTTAATCATCAAAGTTAATCATTTCTGCACAATCTAAGAGGTTTTTTTTTATTACTACTTCTTCCAAAGGTATTTTCTCCGCTTTCCAATTTTGTGCATAGACAATCCTTGCAGCTGTTATTACATGTATTATCAGATAAACTTTTTCCTTGCTAATTTTTTCAGGTAGAATACCCAATAGGAACAGCTTTGGTTTAAATTCAATACGTTGATGTATCATTTCCTCCCACCAAGTCCTAAATTTAATCCAATAGTTTTTAGTTTCCAGAAATGTCCACCACATATGATAATATGCTCCAGACATAATTCTTGAATTAATACAAGCCATTTTTTTCTCTTCTCTTCTTAAATGCAACAATGAGGTAACTAAAACATGGCTACCTATATGGAACTTTGCAAATACTGTGTATTTTTGTCTGTATTACATGGAGCAATAATTATTTATTTATTTATTTTTATTTATAATTAGACTTCTATACTGCCCTTCTCCCGAAGGACTCAGGGTGGTGTACAGCCATGTAAAACACATAGATTTACAAAATTTAAAACCAATTAAAATCAAATATATAAAATTTGGCTCCAAAATTAAAATACACATACACCCCTTATAAAATACATATTAGGCAAGTCCGGCTTGCTGGAACAGAAAGGTCTTCAGGGCGCGGCGAAAGGTGCCCAGGTCGGGGCTAAGACAAAGCTCTAGCAGGAGCTCATTCCAGAGCACTGGTGCCCCCACAGAGAAGGCTCTCCCCCTGGGTGTTGCCAGTCGACATTGTTTGGCTGACGGCACCCTGAGGAGCCCCTCTCTGTGGGAGCGTATTGGCCAGTGGGAGGCTGTTGGTGGCAGAAGGCGGTCTCAAAAAAACCGCAGTCCCAAGCCATGGAGCGCTTTAAAGGTGGTAACCAACACCTTGAATCACACTCGGAAGACCACCGGGAGCCAGTACAGCTCATGCAGGAGGGGTGTTATGTGGGAGCACCAAGTCGCCCCCATAACCACCCGCGCAGCCGCATTCTGGATCAGCTGGAGCCTCCGAGTGCTCTTCAAGGGGAGCCCCATGTAGAGAGCATTGCAGTAGTCCAGATGGGACGTGACGAGGGTGTGAGTGACCGTGCGCGGGGCATCCCAGTCCAGAAAGGGACGCAACTGGTGCATCAGGCAAACCTGATAAAAAGCTCCCCTGGCCACGGCCGTTATATGCTCTTCCAAGGACAGCCATGCATCCAGGAGAACACCCAAGTTGCAAGTCCTCCCTGGGGGGGCCAAGATCTCGTCCCCAATAGTCAGCTGACTATACCGGGACGCCGGGAACCACAGCCACTCAGTCTTCACTCGGACTCAATTATGGTCCTTCCTATGATAAATTTGGAAAGTACATTTCATGCTGAAATTCAATTTCGCATGCTCTAACTTTTGGCGTCTAGCAGTCTATTTACTGCTAGGGGCAACAGATGTAGAGATAGTTGTTAGAAGAATTGGGCACTATTTTGTAATCTAACCTCCTTTGCTTGTCCCTTTACAACATGACTCCTGTTGGAATGATATTTGCAGGGCTTCAACCTTTCCTTCCTATCTCAGTTCAGCTGTCTTTTTCTTCTGATTCTGACCCAATTTGTTCTCGCTCCAGAATGGAGGAAAACAGACTGAAGGATCCTAGCTGTAGATAGACATGAGCAACGGTGGCATTCTACTGGTGTGGACCAGTTTGAGTGAATCGGCTCTGACAATCAGGTTGGCCCACCCATCCGGCCCCTCTGCACGGCAGAGCAGATTGCTATGCCTCAGTTGTGTTACTCCCTAGTAACACAGAAGCAGTGGTGAAATGTAAAATTTGTTACTACTGGTTCTATGGGCATGGCTGGGGTGGTGGTGGTGTAATGTGACTGAGTGGGCGTGGCTAACTTTTTTTTTTAACTTTTAAAGCCATTTTTTCTACAACCTCTTCGGCTTAAAAGTCTCTGACTCACAGCTGAGGTACCTGATCGTAAGAGGCTTTTTTTCCCCTTTAAATGCATTTTTTTCTACAACCTATTCAGCCAAAGAGGTTGTAGAAAAAATGCTTTTAAAAGCCTCTGACGATCCCAGCTGAGCTGCACGATCATCAGAGGCTTTTTTTTACTTTTAAAAGCATTTTTTCAGCCGATGAGGTTGTAGAAAAAATGCTTTTAATTTTTTTTTTTTAAAAAGCCTCTGATGATCGTGCGGCTCAGCTGGGCATGGGGAGGGGCCAGGGACTTTTGCTACTGGTTTTTTGAACCACCCGCCGACATCGCTACTGGATCGAGTGATCCAGTCCGAACTGGGAGCATTTCATCCCTGCACAGAAGGTTAGTATTTGTAAAACTGCACACACACGCACAGCAATCACAGAACCGGTTGTTAAACTGGCAGCATCCCACCACTGGACATGAGTCATTCAGCTTTTCCTATCATTGAGACATTTTCCAAATAAAACAGTCTTACCTCTTATGTAAGAGGACCAGCTTCAAAAAAAATATGAAAGTTGCATTTATAACCATGTTTTTCTCCCTATGTATCATGTCCTGAATATAAAATACTTTGCTATCAACATTTCATAGACGTCATGTGCATTGCTGGAATTTATTTCATATATTCTACTGACTGCCTACAAAGCTACTGCATTCCAGAGCAAACCCAACATTTGCTGATGCATTTTCACGGTGAAGCAATGTAGAACCCTTCTTTGATTTTTAAGGTACGTATCTCAGTGGAAACACATTTCATTTTTAGTATGCCATTTTACTTCTGCCTGTTTCTCATTGTCCACATCCGCACGGTTTCTTATTCTGGTTTTGAAGTTGACTGCATACAACCCTTTTGAAGGTGGACGTGTTTGGGTGTGCATTTCAAATCGAATCAACAGCAATATCGTAATCTCATAGATGAAATGATTTAATTAGGCCATATCGCAAGTTAAAGGCCAGTGCCTGAGCCAGAACTTGAACAGAAGCTACTGCTCTGCTTTATTTCCTGAGGCTCCTTCCATTCTAACGTCTGAGACAATCATGGACAAGAAAATAAATCACATCAGGTTCACGAAGTGGCCATCAATGATTCCCCACTTCTCTTGAAAGGCAGGCAATAGCTGGCCTCTGAAACAAGACACTAATCTTAGTCCATTTGTCTATCTTGAAGAGGGCATGGTGTCCCCGATCAATTGCCATAGATAAAAGCTTTTCCCATAAGCTTTTTTAATTAATTAACCAAACGCCAACTTATATTGATGAACGCTATACCATCATTTTTTTCCTTCGTACTAGGATATACATACCAATTGCTCTGAGGCTAGCAGCGTGAATAGTAACAATAAATTGCAAACGATGATGCAGTTAGGGCTGGACCTTTTGATTGAAGCCCAGGACACTGTAGCTTAGCATGGAATGGGGCAAATGATGACTCAGAACAGCAGGGGAAGGGTGCCAAAACATGCTGCTGAAACTCGCAAAAATGTGTTGCTGATCACTGCAGTATCCTTTCTTTTTGCGTTTTCAAAGATCTGAACAACCAGGACAAACCAATAGAAGAGAGGGTTGAACTGTGGAGACCTTGTTGCCCTCTAAGCTGATCTTCGAGAAAAGAACGAAGCTCAGAGGCCACCAAGGACTCCACAGACCAAGATACCCAGGCTTTCACATCTGCAGTATGTTTTATGCTTATAGATTTTGTTGTATTTGTGTTTGTTCTCCTATAATTTTTATTATTTTATAATAAAAGAGTTCCTATTCTCATGTAGATATGCTTAGACTTAAGGCAGCAAATGCAAACTCTTTTTCCTCCTCCTCCTCCTCCTAGAAATCAAGATATCCAAATGATTTCCTTCCTTTTTAATTGGAATGCAAAAACAGTTGCAAAACGTGCAGTTGGACTTGCCACATAACACCATATAGAACAGGAGTGTCAAACTCACAACATCACGGCAGTGTCAGGTGATGTATCGTGACTTCCCCCCCCTTCACTAGATGGGAAGGGGCGTGGCCAGTGCATGATGCATCCAACCTGCAGGTGTGAGTTTGACAGCCCTGATCTAGAAAGTTTGGGATTCTAGGATAGACTACATAGTGGAAAGAACATTTCAGAAGAAAACAGTGACAACCTTTTCCAAGACTGAACCCAGGAAACAATGCATTTATTTATTTGTTTGGGCTATTTATTGACTGCCTCAATCCTGGTGGGCTCTAGGCAATTTATGGGTATTGAACTACCAATAATAAAAAATGCATTTAATCATTAAAATTAGAAGTACAAATATAGAGGTGCCTATGCTTCCACAATCAGTCTCCAAAGACCTTATACAAAAACCTGTTTTGCTTTTTTTCCAGCTTAATTCAGACAATGTTTAGCCCAGCTGGGTGACATCTTCTAAGGCTTACTACAGTCAGATATTTTATTAATGCTTGAATGGGTTACCACCAGATCTGTAATTTAAAAATAGATGTAATTTTTTTAAAAAAAAGATTTTTAAAAAATCCAGAACAAATTAATAATAAACCATTTCCACATTATTCCCAAGAGAACTGCAGCCAGTGCAAGATATAGTTGCTAGGTTTTTGTAACCATCATCACCCTTTGCAGTTTACATTATACAGGTGAATCTTGTTTAATGTTCACTTATTCAGTGGCACTGACAAAGGGGACTTATGGCAGGTCCTTTTAGTTGTGGCCTTGCAGCATCCCCATGCTCACACGATTGTGATTCAGATACTTGATGATTAGCTTGCAATTAGAATGTCGGGAATCCCATGGTCATGTGACCTGGGCAGTGACATAGTATTGTGCTTAATGGTATTTGCCTAATGATGGCAACTGAGAGCGCCACAACTGCTATTATAAATCAGCCCAATCACATGACTGCACTACTTAGTCATGGAGTTCCGTGTCCCAATTACCAACAATAAGTGAGAACTACCTGTCCCAAATTTTTGTTTGTTGCTGGCCAAGAATCCATTGATATTTACCTTTAAAATATCCCTAAACAGCCTGGAACTAAGATAACTGAAAGCTCGTCTACTTCCACATGAATCTGCCTATAAACTGTGATCATAATCCGACATTGTATATCTCCCTATCTGAATAAATCCAGTTGGTACTGGAATGAGGGCACCCCCCCCCCAAATAGAGATTGTCTCTGTCAATACAGACTATATTGTTCTATGCCAAAAGTTTGTTTTCTTTCATTCTTTCTCATGTGTCATTGCTGTTCAGCTTGGATGATAGATGGCTTTGGGTTTGATCTGGGGTTCCATGGATTTCTTTGGGTTCGTTCAATCACTTATTCATTCATTCATTCAATCAATCAATATTTTGAAGTCCTTGGTACTCTCTGAACTTGGTTGTTCTCTTGAAGAGGTTTTACTACTCAGTGGAGCTTGGCAGCTAGCACTAATGATGCTACCTACTTGGGTAATGAAACCTGTGGAAGAAAACAACTGAGCTCAGAGAGCACCTAGGACCCCAAAGTTCAACCCTGAGCTACAAATATTTTCTTCTAATGATCCAGATCTTTTAAATGCTGGAAAGTGGCATAGATTTTTCTACAGTTTGTCTCCCTTCCCAACAGCTGTGAACATCCATTTAATCCAATTCTGATTGGTTTTGTTCCTTTTGTATACATCTTTCCCAAAATCTTTTGGACACCCACATGATGAACCTAAATTCCATGGGAATTACTTCAGTTATTGCTATTTATCTTTGGCATCCAGGTTTTTGAACCTTCCAAAGATCGATTCTGTCTCCACTTGTGCTACATTTTTTTCTCCATCTCCAGCAAAATATTTTAAATCAAGCACTATGTACCCACTTGTTTAAATTATCTAAAGTACCACAGTTGCTAAGGAAACTATTTCTTTGTTATCAAGGGCATTGAGCAGATTTGCCTCACTTTCTTTCCTTTCCTTCCCTCTCCTCGTCCTTCGTTTTTATTTGTGTGTCTGGGTATGTGTATAAAATCAGCCACATCCTCCGGCTATATTCCCCAGCCTGATGTCCTCCAAAATTATTATATTATATTTTCAGCTCTCCCAGCCAGTACAGAAGGAAGTATTATAGCCTTAAATGGAGTCTGCCATGATTAATCCTCTATTCCAGGGCTGTCAAACACCTGGCCTGCGGGCCGGATGCGTCACATGCTGGCCATACCCATGCCTGGTTTAGCGAAAGGGAAAAAAGTCCTGATATGTCACAGGATGCTGCCATGATGAAATGAGTTTGACACCCCTGTTCTATTCCAAAGTGTTCTTTCCTCATACACATAAAAATAAATTATGTGTACATTTGAAATCTTGCCTTTTTTTAAAATATGTATGTGTGAAATTGTCATACAATCACTGTGACGAAAGGTATTTTTGATGGCTTGTTTTTTGGGTTGGTTGGTTAGTTACCTTCCTTGGAGAAAACCTACCAGTGTCTAAAAAAATGACAGATATGTGTTCTGAAACGTCTATGCAATTTCTCAGACAAATAAAGCTTTGAAAAATTATAAAGTTCCATTAAATTTGGCTTGATCATTTTTAAATGGCTCCATAAAACAAATATCTAAAAGTGCAATCTCCTCAGCTATCCAGATGCAAGGGACATCTGGACCCAGAATCTTCAGCCCTTTTTAGTCAACTTTCCTTGAAATCTGGGGTGGCCTACCCATCTGAGCAGCTTGTCATGTCTACAACAGTCCTCTGAAATTCAGCAGGCTATAAAAAGTTTGTATCTGTTGTTATTGCCTTAAAAGAAATACAGGAAGAAGGATTTAAAGACCAAGGGAAAGGAAACAAAAATGAAAGGTGCTTGTTTGTTTCAACTTTGGGGTCATTGAGGGCATTTTCTATTACTCTTGAAGCATCTACTATATTTCTGAGTTGAAACTTGCTAGTCATCTTGCTGTTTATTCAGAGAAAATATCTCTCCTTCCAGTTGTTGGACACCATGATTTCCCAACTTCCTAGTTGATAATGATTTAAATTATGCAACTGACAAGCCAATCATAAGACGTCCTGCTGTTTCGGCTCACATCCTGAAGCCCTGAACTGAGCATCTGCTGGAGGAGGCGGAACATCATCCCATCTGTAGGAATTTAATAATGTATCAAAGCTGGGTTTTCCTTGGGTATCTATCCCTGGCTTTAATATCTTAACAGATAGAAATCTACACATATGACCAGGATAGGAGGCAGAAAAGCAGAAACTAAATGGAGCTTGTTGGATTCTTTAAAAAAAATGTGAGGAATAAACACAACAGATTGCACTCATTTTCATGAGTTTTTACCCTCCAGTGGTTTCCTTCTTCATAGAGGAATGGACATCTCAATTCAGTAGCATTCTTCAAAATGTCTCCTGTTTTTTCCTCATAAAATCCATTCTCTTTTCACAGTAAATGTTCTCTTTCTACCTTCGCTCTCTGTCCATATATTAATATCTGCTTTGCTCTTATCTATAGAGCAAGTAGCCTTAAGTTTTTAAAGAGGGCTTCTAGGTTATTGCTTTATCTGATTGGGGCATTAGCATTGGAGGAAAGAATCTTCTTTATCCTGTTTATAGTCTTATTGAATTTTTGTAGATAAATACGCACCTCTCAAGAACCCAGCAAATCAGCTAATTTAGAAAAACACTACCCATAAAATGTTGGAGGGAAGCATTTGTGTGTTTGTGTGTGTTGCGAGCATTCCTGAGAGTGGGAATTTAAGCCTTGAATGATTTGTGAAACAGACTTCTACCATTAACAGAAAGATTTATTTATTGAAATAGATTAGAGAGACAAATAAAACCCAGCAACTAGAAGAGGGAAAATGAAAACAAAAACAAGAACTCCATGTATGCATATATCAAAAGCAGAAGATGTAACATTGGGATTAACAATATCACAGAACAAGAGCAAAAAAGAACAAGTGACAAAGAGAGAACACAAGATCAATCCTTAATTCTCTTTCAATACCTTAACTCCCCTGTGGTCAGTAGATTGTAAGATATTGAAAAATAAATGCCACTAAGTCACATTTCCAAAAATCCCTTCGCACTGGTTTGGTTTGCTTCCTGGAGTTGTGGGTTCTCCATTTTTGGAGGTTTTCAAGAAAAGATTAGACAGCCATTTGTCAGGAGTGGTATAAAGATGGGTTGGACTCGAACAGGGGTCCCCAAACTTTGGGCTACGGCCCATTAGTCGACTGTGAACTGTTTGCAACCAATCTGTGGCAGGGGTGAAATCTATAATTTGTTACTATCGGTTCTGTGGATGTGGCTTGGTGGGGGGGGTAATGTGATTGCGTGGGCATGGCCAACTTTTTTTTTTTTACTTTTAAAAACATTTTTTCTACAACCTCTTCTGCCAAAGAGATCACAGAAAAAAAATGCTTTTAGAAGTTTCTGATGATCAGGCAAGTTAGCTGGGATCGCCAGAGGCTTTTAAAGGCATTTTTTTTCTACAACCTCTTCAGCTGAAGAGGTTGCAGAAAAAATACTTTTAAAAGCCTCTGACAATCCCAGCTGAGCCGCACGATTATCAGAGGCTTTTTAAAAAACTTTTAATAGCATTATTTCAGCCGAAGAGGTTGTAGAAAAAATGCTTTTAAAAGTAAAAAAAAAAACCTCTGATGATCGCGTGGCTCAGCAGGGCATGTGGGGGGGGGGGATGCAGGGATTTTTGCTACCGGTTCTCCGAACCACCCACCACCATCGCTAATGGATTGGGCGATCCAGTCCAAACCGGGAGCATTTCACCCCCGATCTGTGGAAACAGTGGGTGAGAGCATGTTCACATGTGCATCCCCACTTGTGTGAGCACCAGGTGAGTGCATGCACATGCACTCCATTTGCATGAGTGATGGGTGTGCGAGCCCACAACTGACACAAATTGAGCTGAGCATGCACAATTTCTGACCACTCGCACAGAACCATCCCTTCTCCACCCCCCACCAGTCTGCAAAACTGGAAAGATTGGGGAACTCTGGGCTAGAAGACCTGCAAGGTCCTTTCAAGCCTTATTTTAATTAATTTAATTTAATTAATTCAATTTATATACCGCCCCTCTCCGAAGACTCAGGGCGGCTATGATTCTATTATCTTGAAAAGTTTTGTGTTGGACTCTGGCCAAGGACTTAATGAGTCAAGTTGCCATGATCTCTTTCAATGGGAAGTATCTCAGTTCAATGAGCTGCTTTTAGCGGTACATGCTGCTCACATACATTGTTCTGGGTATGGTTTCATCAGATGGGTGAGTGAACAAGGAATTCTTGTTTATCCTCAAACATGTTAGCTTTGACACATTTATCTGTTTTAGTTCATGCAGCCATTTAGTTTTGTCAGACTTTTGCTTCAATGAACGATAGGGCATTTTCCAAGCCCTAAGTATTTTTTTTTTGTTTTCCCAACTGATTACCCTACCTTCATTCAAGAACCTCAGTTGTACACTTATGATATGCCCCTTCTTCTGCATCCATATAATCCAGTTTGGGTGACTCTTACCTCTCAGGTCTAATTGTACAGTTCCTTTTTGTGTACCCGTCCTCTTGAATCCAAACCAGTCCCCTTTAGTTGTGGCACACACCTTCCTACAGAGGATTCCAACTATTGTGGCAATATTTAGCCTTGTCTCTCTACTCATGAATGACAGTTGCAGTCCTGTATTTACCAATCTCAATCTCAAGGAGAAGCTTATGTTCAGAGTTGCTTTAGGTTCCATTGGTTTTGTTTGTCTTTTATTTATTGATGCCATGGCACACATCAATCTTACCACAGTGACTCTGGGAAGCTAAGAACCAAAATAAAATACATGTAGTCAGGTTAAAAAAAAAAGGCAAACCACCATTAATATAATCATCTCATGGGCTCTAATTGACAAGCCAATTCCCAAGCCCAGGAACAAAGGACATCACTAAGGGTTTCACTCAATCTGATCTCCAGTAAATCTCCAGTAAATATAAAAACGGAATGGGACAATGTGCCATAGCCAACTTGCTGTGACCAACTCACCATAGCCAACTCGCCATGGCCCACTCACAGTGATCAACTCACCATGGCCAACTCATCACAGGACAATTTGCCATGGCCAACTCTATGTGGGACAATTTAACAATTCTATTTAATTATTTAAAATAAATTGAAAAATATTTTAATTTTTGCCATTCACATTTCACTCTGACCTTCCTTTTGCAGCCTTTCTTTAATGATTCTATTCCACTGTTTCTTTGATGTTAGTGTAACTCTTGTCCCACTTGTTAGTGTAACTCCTGTGGTGAGTTGGCTGTGACGAATTGTCCCGCAGTGTGTTGGCTGCAGCACGTTGGCCATGGCAAGTTGGCTGTGGTGAGTTGGCTGTGGCAAGTTGGTCAGAGCAAATTGTCATAGACCCACAGAAAAAGATTCACTTCCTTCCTCTATGGATCCCTCCAGATGAAGTTGCTTAATTGATGGTGCCCATGAGATGTCTCCATTTCTCAAAATTGCCTTTCTTTTCTAATATTTTCTTCAGTTGCTCAAGAAATGCATATTTCTCCTTTAGAACTTCTCTAGAGGTTTACTTCAACCTGAACCAATAATGCTCTTGGATGGAAAACATTTATGTATGTCTAGACATGTTCCTGATAATTAGGATATAGTTAGCTAGGTGCAAGGTCTTGGCATGTACCTTCTTAGATATACCTTCTTTTTGATATAGTTATGCAGCCTGTTTCATTAATCATTGTACAGGTCAGATTCCCTTTCTCAGAAATGCTCAGATGCATGCACCCCAAAAAATATTTTCTCTCTTACTTTATTCCTAAAAGAAAAAGAGAGGGATGCCTTTAAATAGGAAAATGAAAAGATGATCTGTAGAAAACAATATAATTAAAGAGAATCAGTTCATGGCTATTAATTACTAATGTACTTTTACTCATCCTTGATAGAGAAACTATGTTTTCTCTTTTTTAATAAATAAATTTGAATGTGCGTAGTGTCATAATCACTAATAATACCATTGGTGATATGCATCTGTGACAGTGCTTGAAAACAAAAAGCAAATTATTATCTAGTTAAATATTCAGCGATACGTTGTTAGAATTAGGGCATATCATCTTATACACAAAGACAATTTATTTTTCAAGTCACACAATAGAAAAAAAATAAAAGTCTACAGCAAAATACATGATCTTATTTCTAAATAATACTTACTTCTAAAGTATTGCACATCACTACTGTTCAATAAAGACAGAATTATCATGGAGGTATGTTAAGGTCTGAACATTATGTATTTTTGATAATACGTTGCTTGGCATTCAATCGTTATAATATGACGTAATGAATGCAGAAGAAATCGCATCTTAACTGTAAAAGTGCATTACAAGAAACACAGAAGGTTTTCTTCTCTTATGCATTTTCAATAATAACAATAACAATAATAATTCATAAGAGCACCAGCGTGCTTACCATCCCTGTCCTAATGTTTCCTCTATTTGTATCTATTTTATGTATCCAATCTATGTTTATACTTATTACCTAATACGTTCTTGAAAAATAAATAAATAAATAAATAAATTAAAAATAAATTAAAAAATGGAATAAACTCATCCGCATCACATCTGTCTCTTAGTTCTGGTTTCAGTGTCGTTTTAAAAACTTAACCAGGGTAGTTTTAATGCTTTAATATTTTAATCATTTTTCTACTTGTTTTATAATTTGTAAGCCACCCAGAGTCACCTTATAGGGGAGAGGGGTGGCATAAATATTTAATAAATAAATAGAGAAAAATAAAGTAATGAAAACTAGTAATATTGAGTAATAGTAATATTTAGTGATAGCAAACTATAGTCCAACCTACCAAACACATAACTGTAAACGACAGATTAGGAATAAAAATTAAAGAAAGCAAGAAAATGGTAAGAGAACACCTGTTTGATCTTGATGAATATAAATCAAAGAGACCTGATGGATTACATCCCAGAGTTATGAAGGAGCTGGCAGATGTTGTCTCAGAACCATTGTACCATATCTTTAAAAAATCCTGGAGCAGTGGGGAACTGCCAGAGGATTGGAAAAGGGCTGATGTGATTTCCATCTTCAAAAAAAAAAAAAGGGGGGGGACTCAGATCCAAGAAACTACAGATCAACATCAGTACTTGAGGAGATACTGGAAAAAATAATCAAAACCCAGATTTGTGAACATCTAGAAACAAAGAAAGTTATAATTAATAGCCAACATGGATTTCTTGAAAACAGATCATACCAAACCAATCTTAGTTCATTCTTTGACAAAGTGACTAAATTAGTAGACCAGTGAAATGTTGTTGACATAGTATACTTAGACTTCAGCAAGACATTCAACAAAGTAGACCACAACCTACATCTTTGTAAACTAGAGGAAGGTAGGATAGACAGCATCATCACCAGATGGATTTGTAACTGGGTGACAAAATATACTCAACAAGTAGTCCTTAACAGTAACCAGTACTACATGTACGTGGAGGAAAGTAAGTGTTGGGGTACCACAAGGTTCCATCTTAGGCCCAGTACTCTTCAATATCTTCATAAATGACTTAGATGAGAGAATAGAAGGGGAATCATCAAATTTGTAGTTGACACTAAGCTGGTAGGAATAGTCAACAGAAGACAAGCTCCAGATCAAAAAAGATCTTGACAGACTTGAACAATGGACCCTATCCAACCCTATACTCCTAACCCTAACCCTATCCAACAACATGAAATTTTATATGGAGAAAAGCAAGATATTATACCTAGGCAGGAAAAGGTATAAGTACAGATTAGGTGAAACCTGGCTCAAAAACAGTAACTGTGAGAGGGACCTTGGAGTCCTAGTAACTGATCATTTAAACATGAGTCAGCAGTGTGCAGCAGCCACCAAAAAAGCTAATACTGTTCTGTCCCTGTCCCACACATGCACACCAGCAGTTGTCCAAGAGTTAAAACACACCAACAGACAAAAATTTCCTTTGATAACGGAATTGGCAGCAACCTAGTGGCTGCCTGCCAAAAGTCTTTACTTACGAAGGGAGGTTTTCACTCCTCTTTTGTAACACCAAAATAAGTCCACAACAGTTACAGAGTAATCAAGTCCAGTCCAAGAATCAATTCCAGCAGAGCATATAGCAAGAGTCCGGCAATGCAGAATGGCGTGGTAGCTTTCAGCTTTGTTCATCACAAGGCTTGACTGGCCACCACACCCTCTTTTATACCCTGTAGGGTGTGGTCCAGTGACTCAGCTTAATCCCTGGCACGCCTCCTCCTTTGTTGCTTATGCTTATCTCTGCATTGCTGTCGGGAGTCCAGCCAAGACAGTCCCCGTCACTGTCCAGCTGTGGCTGCTTGGAAGTGCCTGACTCCTGGCCTATCTCTTGGCCTTCGGAGGACACCAGAGGCATTGCCAGAGAGGAGGGTCCTGAAGAGGGAGGCCTTGCCAACTCCTCTCCTTCCCTTTCGGAGTCTTTTCCCTCCGATAAGACAGGCTCGGGGGCCTGAGCCACAACAAATACAATCCTTGGTTATATAAACAGAGGCATATAGTTAAAATCAAATTAAGTATTAGTACCTCTTTATAAATCCTTAGTAAGACTACACCTGGAACACTGCATACAGTTTTGGTCCCCACATTACAAAAAAGATGTTGAGACTTTGGAAAAAGTGCAAAAAAAGAGCAACTAACAAGATTAAGGGCCTGGAGACAAAAACATATGAAGGAATTGCAGGAATTGGATATGGTCAATCTAGAGCAAAGAAGGACTAGAGGTGACATGATAGCAGCATTCCAATATTTGAGAGGTTGCCACAAAGAAGAGGGGGTCAACTCAGGGGTGAAATCCAGCAGGTTCTGACAGGTTCTGGAGAACCGGTAGCAGAAATTTTGAGTAGTTCAGAAAACCAGCTAATGCCATCTCTGGCTGCCCCCAGGAGTGGGGAGGGAATGGAGATTTTGCAGTATCCTTCTGCTGCCACGCCCACCAAGCCACACCCACCAAGCCATATCACATCCACCAAGCCACACCCACAGAACCGGTAGTAAAAAAATTGGATTTCACCACTGGGTCAACTTATTTTCCAAAGCACCAGAAGGCAAGACAGGAAACAATGGATGGACACTAATCAAGGAGAGAAGCGACTTGGAATTAAATAGAAACTTCTTAAGAATGAGGACAATTAACCAGTGAAACAGCTTGTCTTCAGAACTTGTAGGTGTTTCATCACTGGAGGTTTTTAAGAAAAGATTGGAAAAGACACCTGTCTGAAATGGTATAGGGTCTCCTGCTTGAGCAGATGGTTGGACTAGAAGACTTCCAAGGTTTCTTCCAGTTCTATTCTGATTGATTGATTGATTTCAGAATAGCAAAGGTGGTGAATATTGGCCCAGAATAGAAAGAACTAGTAACTGCTCACTACTCAGTAAATAAGGGAATGTCATGGACAAAAGAGAACCTGTAAGCAAATTATCAGTAAAAGAATGCAAATTAAGGGTTTAAGAACTTAATTATCTGAAAATAATGGAATAAAGCTTTATCAAGCATTACCTCATCAGCATTTATTATCACGGGAAGGAAGTGAAGACAGAAAAGGCAAGAACCCAATCCAGTTATTTGGAACAACTCAGAAAGATTTATTTCCAAGCAAAATATTACAGGCTTCATATTTAATTAATAATCTTGAGTTTTGTACTAAGCATCAACTTTTTGTTTCCCAGATTTTAAGCCTCTTCAGATATTTACATTAAGGCAGGGGGTTCTCAAGTTTTTCTTTACCATGGATCCTCTTTCAATACCTTTTGGGGCCATGGAGCATGGTCATGGACTTGCAAGACTTAACTCAAGATTTAAGTCATAATATTTCTTCAAGCCTTCATGAACCCTCTGTGATGACATTGCAGCCTACCAGGGGTCTGCAGACCACAGACTGAGAACCACTGCATTAAGGCAATCTATACAGACTAACCTGCAGGTAAGCACCACTGAGCACAGAAGAATTTACTTCTAAGCAAACATGCACAATATTCATCTATCTTTTATTCCTTTGCCTTAGATATCATTCCCGGTGGATGGAAGGTTATAAGGAATGGCCTATTTTACCTGAAAGGATACTGCTCTTGTTTCTTCAGCTGGATAAAAATAGTAAGATAAGTGACTACGTCAGTAATGCATCTTTTTTTTTTAAAAAAAAGGTTGTATATGGAAAAGTTAAAGTTGGTATTTAGATAAGGGAATCAGTGTAGGTAGGTAAGTAGGTAGGTAGTTAGGTAGGAGGG
>WNWU01000006.1:14751323-14781605 GCA_012654045.1 Ptyas mucosa | reverse complement strand
GGAAGGAAGGAAGGAAGGAAGGAAGGAAGGAAGGAAGGAAGGAAGACTGGCAGGAGGGAGACTGGCAGGAAGGAAGACTGGCAGGAGGGAGGGAGGGAGGCTGGCTGAGGGGAGGGAAGGAGGGAGGGAGGAAGAAAGAGAGGGAGGGAGGGAAGGAAGAAGGAATCTGAATCTCAAATAAAAGTCTCAGCTCCTATTTATTTTAAGTCAAAGTTCTTAAATGCACCTTTCTAGACCAGAAAAGAATTCTGCCTTATAGCTTTGACATACTTGTAGTAATGAAACATTTATAGGTTCGTGACTCCAAATGTTATGGCTGTATCGTAATTTCATTATGATACAGAAGTGACCTGAAAACCAAACTGCATACAAGGTGTAGTGTAATGTAATATGCAGTTATGTGTGTTGTTTTACTTACAACTGTGAGAAGAATGTTTAATAGGATCACAATACTGTATACAGGAAGCAGAGATTTAGCTCTTCTCAAAGCAGGTACCAGTAACTCCACTCCTGAATGCCAGTGGAACTACGAACAAAGACCAGTGTGGATCGCAATCAATAATGGGTTGTACTGGAAATGAATTCCACCAATAAAAGAGAAGCTCAAGTCTAGAGCTCAGCCAAATAAGCCAGCTGACCAGGAACAGGAAGTTGTCCTATATAGCTATGGATGTGGAGGAGAATCTCTAAACTAGAATACAGTAGCAATGGAAACCAGTAGTACCTATCCTTTTGAAACCCAAATTGTGTTATTTCAGTAATATTGGCTAACATTTTTCTCCATCATGTGTGCTGTGTAAAGTTTCCTTTCAAGACAAATCAATATGTTGGAAGAAACTGGGTTTAGGCTCATTATCCACTCCAACTTCGAGAAATTGAAAGTGTTATATCAACAAGGCTTACAAGTGATACAACTTAGATTTCTTTTATTCAAAGTATGGACTGACTGTTGAGAATAGTTGTGCTTGTGGACATACACATTTAGCATTTGACAGAAATGCTTTGAAAGAGTACATATAACCACTATTGGGGGGGGGGGAATGTAAGAATAGCTTCAATTTCCTTCTACGTGAGAATTTGTAGCCAACAAAAAAATGTTTCAAACAACCCTGGTAGAATACAGTTTACAGTAGGCAGGAGATCTTAAACAATAATCAGTATTCAGAGTTCTGTACACCTAGGATCTTATTTCCTTTCTCTTTTTTTCAGGTGATGGCTGAGGATACTAATATATTGTAAACAGACTGATCTGTTTACTTGTTTGGTAAAAATTTCTACAGTATTCTGTAGGACTTTCTAGAGAATCTGTTTTGGACTTTAGGAGTGGGGAAACTGTCTTCCTAGATGTTACTGAACTATCATTTCTATAAAGGAGAATACTTGTGCTATACTGTTGATATTACCTAGTTTGGGTAATGAAACATCTGCAAGAAAACAATCAAACTGAGAGAGCACTAAGGACCTTTCATTTCAACCCTGAGCTACAAATATTCTTCTTAAACATAATAGTAATCTCTCCAAACTTCCTTACTTAACTAAAGAAAAAAAAATAGTTAAGGGCAAAATCAGTTTAAGAACTATAAAATTAGAATTGCACTAATTAACTATATGGGGAAAAGCTTTTCTATCATATCCATTTTAGACAAATCTAATAAGATATCAAAAATTCCAAAAAGAGTTAGTCAGAATGACAATATATCCAATTTTATCCTTGATTGGATAAACCAACTTTAAAATCTTTTTTGTCTTTTATGTAAAAGTCTTTCTCTGTGATCCATTCAGATGTTTAATAGTCCTTATTACAAAGACTCCAAGGCAAGTAGATTCCCCAAAAGATATGTTCATTGGATACATCATACATCATACAAGGATACATCATTGGATACATCATATTGGCACAGCCGGTGAAAACCAACCAATTTATAAATCCAATGAACAAAATTATTCCAATTATTCTCTGGGAGTCTCACTTTTATTTCCTTCTTGGTTTTTAAAACCTTACCCAGTGTTTCTGGCAACAGATTTTTTATTCAAAGCATTCATATTCTCCTCAACTAAATTTTGCTGGAGATCTCATTCTATGATATCTTTATTTGGTAACAGACAGAGGTGGGTTTCAGCAGGTTCTGACCAGTTCTGGAGAACCGGTAGCGGAAATTTTGAGTAGTTTGGAGAACTGGTAGTAAAAATTCTGACTGGCCCCACCCCCATCTATTCTCTGCCTCCCGAGTTCCAGCTGATCGGGAGGAAATGGAGATTTTACAGTATCCTTCCCCTGCCATACCCACCAAGTCACGCCCACCAAGCCATGCCACACCCACCAAGCCACATCCACAGAACCGGTAGTAAAAAATTTTGAAACCCATGGTTCTCTAGTGATACAACTAAGCTTCCCTTTCTTAATGCAGATTTCTACTCAGTTCTTCAAAAATGTCTCATGATAAATTGCTTGTCTTATGACTCCAAACTCAAAAACTCAACTTTTCTTTTCTCAAGCTTATATTTATTTATTGAAAAATAGTTTCAAAATCTTAAGAATCAAAGTCCAAAACCCTCAGAACTTTCTGTAGTCAAAGCCTTATCTTACTTTTTACTGCTGAAGTTCTTACAAATTATAAAAGTAAATCTTCCCTTTCTTTTATTGAGGGTTACGAACATTCACTCACCCAGTGTTTTCAATCCAGTCATTCCAAAGGTGTCTAACTTCCCTAAATCGAATTGGCAATGTTCAAAAATAATTAGCAAGGGAAGTACACACATTTAGTGTCTCCAAAGGGCTCCAATATAAGCTGGAGGAAAAGGGTGGATTCCCCAACTATGCAAGACTTCTGTCGTGCAATCAGAAGGAGCAACCATAAGGAGAAATTGCTTGAGTGATGTCTTGTCATTCTCTGTAATCCAGAGAAGATCAAAGGGAGATGATCTGTTTTGGCTTCCTCAAATAAGGCTGCAATTCATCAGCTCCCCTCTTCTGTGGAACTGTCTTCAATCAGCCATCTTCCCCTGGAAGGTATGAATACCTCCCTGAATTTTTAAGAACTTTTCCAGTGAAGGCTGTACATTACAATCTCTGCCAATGTTGAAGGCATTGAGGAATCTGGTAAGGAACTATCTCTGAAACAATGACCCAACAGATCATGGTTGTCTAGTCAGAAATATATTGGTCTAATCTAGAAAACATCTAAAACTTAGTGACATATTCTATTTCATTATTTGAATAGCTGCATTATTTATTAATTCTCCTAAATGGAAAAGTATTAGAAATCCTTTGACAAAACTACCATCTTTTTTTTAATGCTCATAATGGTTTAACAAATGTGCTTGAAAAGTTGAAACAAATGTATTGGCATAATTGCTTAGTACACATTTAAGAAAGCTACTGAGAGAAGTTGATCTAGCTCCAGAATATCACTAATTTTAGTTGCATTCTTCCTCTTCTATTTCTCTTATTAATAATTAACAGCCCAGTTTGGTATGAATTAATAGGTAACACTAAAATGATATTATAACAATTACACAAAGTAAGAGACTATTTTTAAATCAGAGATGGTAAATTGCTGCACATTTCCTAGTTTAAATCTGTTATAGGTCACATCCTGTTTTTGGCAAAAGGAAAGCTAAAATAATTCTCAATCACCTAAAACTCCAAGGTCAAATTTTGTAAATGTTTGCTCTGAATTACTTCTGACAGTAATTGATTTCATACTTCGGAATGTGAAAATGAAATGAGTCCATCCTAAATGGTCCAGAGTGATTCAGAGCTTAGTTCTTTCCTATATCTTATTTTGAAGCTGATGTACAGAGATCCTCTTTGTGGTGAAGAGAATATAAAGCATATGAATTAGGAAGAAGTGAATTATAAATTTTGTTACACTCAATGGTATTTTATATTTCTGATTGACAAAGCAGATAACTTAGAGAAGGAATAGGGAGTAAATGTAAATACATTTATTAAACAAAGGCAGTAAATAAAGTAAAAGTAACATGAGAAATTCTAAATGCCAGTTGGAGTGCCAAATCTATAATGCATATTTTTCTGAAGATGGAGTGATGAACTTAAGCAATGATGGCGAGACAGTTTAAAATGGGACCAAGCTACTTGAGGGACCATCTCATCTCACTAGGATTGGTCTGCCCAACCTGTGTCAACACAGGAGGCATGCTGTGGACCAGAGATGGGTTTCAGCAGGTTCTGACCAGTTTTGGAGAAACAGTAACAGAAATTTTGAGTAGTTCAGAGAACTGATAGTAAAAATTCTGACAGGACCCATCCCATCTATTCTCTGCCTCCCAAGTCCTAGCTGATCAGGAAGAAATGGGGATTTTGCCGTAACCTTCCCCTGGATTGGGGAGGGAATGGAGATTTTACAGTATCCTTCCCCTGCCAGGCCTTCCAAGCCACACCCACCAAGCCACACCCACAGAACCAGTAGTAAACAAATTTGAAATCCACCACTGCTGTGGACCCTATCAGCCCGATTATTCTGGCTTGTGGGATCCAGGAGAAGTGCCTTCTCTGCTATTGCAACTGCCTTGTGGAACATCTTGCCCCCAAATGTGACATCAGCCCCAACTTTAAGAGCTTAAAGACTCGGTTCTGCCAGTTAGCTTGGGACTCCAGTGTGGGACTATCAAAGTAGAGCTGGTTGATTGACTAACAGATCTCACTCCCCCCCCCCCCCCAAAAAAAATCTGGCTCTCACGGTCTCCTTCCTTTAATCAGATTTTATATTAACTTATTTACATTTTTTAGTTCATATATTTTTTTCTCTTTTGTGACTGTAAGCCACCCAGAGTTACCGTGAGGTAAGCTGGGCATCCTATACATTTTATAAATAAATACATACATACATTAATAATAATAATCAAAATAATTTCAGGGAAATAATTGTAGGGAACTTTAAATACTGTGTCTAGCCGTGGATGCCATATTTTAGGAAAGAGTCTGACCAATCAGAAACAGAAATGGCAATGAGGATGATCAGAAAAACAGAATATGTTTAGCCTTGAGAAGAGAGCGTTGATGAGGGATAGGAATGCACTTTAATGACAAACAGTGTAGGATACAGAATGGTTATTTTTGGATGTGTTATTGACATTTATTCTGGATGTATGGTTGTCTTACTTATCTGGAGTTCATGGAGGTCATGGAGTTCATGGAGGATGGCCTTTGTTTGTTAAGTTTTGCTACAGTGATCTGGATATAGGTTTCGGTTGAATATCAATAAAATATCCCAAAGGTAACAAGGTTGCCAAACTAATTCAAGTAAAGGTAACGTGCAGCCTCTCCATGCCCAGAGGACACTATCACTGAAGCTGTTGGTGAGCAGCCATTATCTGGGACATGAAAGGTGCTTCCTTAATTCGAATGTTGTTGTGAAATGTCCCTTTGAATGTTTTACACAAGCCTACTGAATATGTGAAATATTTTTTACTGAAGGCTAGTTGGATTGCATGAAGTAATGTCTAAATCCCTTGCTGAGTTCTTCCTGAAATAAGCATAAAACAGAGAAGTCCACATTTATGCACACATAATGTCCTTTAGTGGGTGTTGTTAGGACCTTATGCAGGTTTGGAGTTTAGTACAGATTGTTCTGGAAAGGTTTGTGAAATTGCCAAATCCAATAATTGCATTACATGTCGGACAAAGGCTGGAAGTGTCCCATTCTGACCCAGCATCATGAGCAAAATTACTTCAGTCCTCAAGAACAACATGTACAGTACCATAATGCTTTTTAAAACTTACTTGAAGCTTGAGGGCAAAAAGACCAGCTAAGAACATCTATATGAAAAAAAAGAAAAGAACTGATTTTGATGTCTCATAATGGTCAGCACTAGAGAGGCCTATACAATTATTTAGGTACATATTGACCTAGATGTTGAATGCTGAACATTATGTTTAAAGAATCTGCAAGAGATCAATTCAATTTCATCTAATTCTGGTGCATTCAATGGGAGTAGTCCTCTCCTAATTATAGTATCAATCAGGTCAAGAAGTACATAACTATAGGTTTCGGTGGCTCTGCGCACGCCAAACGGACGCTCCTTCAGGAGCTCTAGTCCCGGGATTCTATTTAGTCACCAGAACAGCAAAAACCAGCTGTCTAGCGACTTGAAACTCTCCCCCTGGGGAAAAGGAGGAGGGACGAATAGAAGAGTCTGGGTAGAGCTCCCCTAGATCCCCAGGTTTTTCTTTTTAAGCCTGGGGATTGCAGGATGAGAGCTCCCTGAAAGCCTTTCATTCTCTGGACCCGGGATGATTCTGCTCTATGCAGAATGAGGCGTCGCGTCCACACTAGCAAGCAATTTTAAGGATTATAAGAACTTAGACTTTGCATGCTGGCAGAGCAATTCAGGAGAACAAAGAAATTGTATATGTTGATCTTTAACTCCATTTTAAACAACAAAGGGGGAATGGCGCCTGAGGGCGTGAACGAAACTTACTATTGAAAGTGCTTGTTAACACTGGTAACATTGTTAAAGCTACTGGATTACACATAAAGGAAAAGATTGCAAGTGGAAGCTGAATGGAAAAGACTAAGGTATTGATTTTAATCAATTTTTATTTTTTAAACTTGGTGGAAAATAACTGGATTTACTGGCCTTACAGCAGAATTAATATAAAGTGAAGATTGAAATATGGCTGACAATAGAGCTGGAGGATTCTCATCATATGAGTCAGCAAATTTACAAGCTGTGACTGTAAGGGTTCTTCAAGAACTTTTAAACTCTTTTACTTCTGTTATAATAGACTCAATTGAAAGAACCTTTCAAAAATATAATTTGAATAATAACAAAGATTTGCTGGCTGGAAAAGATGAAGAAATTAATTTGACTAATGTGACTCTGGAGGACAAAAAAGAGGTTGTCAGGATTAAGATGGAGGTTATTACACAGGATATAGAGGTATTGCCAGAGGCTTCCACGCAATTAACAGGAAAACAGCAATCAGACTCTTCACTGCAAAACAGCAAATATTGTGACAATCTTTGGTTTTATAGACAGAATCAACATTTAAGGGATGAAATGACTGATTATAAGAGCAGGAAGAGCCGGGACTGCGGTTTCAAATTAGAGGATATAATCGTAAGAGGAGAAAGAGTCTTAAAGATACATCAACATCAACTTAAAACTCAAAAAATTTCAAAAATAAAAGCAGGGGGAAGAGCAACACTGAAAAAGGAAAAAAAAAATACTGAAGAGAAAGGATTGGAAAAGATATAGAAAGAAAAGAAGAACAGGAGATTAATTTTTTTTGGAGGAGGATTTTAGTAATAAATTTGAAAAGTTTATTGTTTTATTGAAGTTAAAAGGTTTAATTAAAATTGGATAGCTCTCTTAAACTTAAAATTATTGAAGTATTAAAATGGTTAATTTAAACTTTAATGGATAGTTTTGTAAAAGTTTTGAAATTTTTAAAATGTTCAATTTAAGATTATGGGATTTTTATAAGTTATATGTGATAAAAGGCTTAAGTCAGACATGATTTAAGAGTAATGCTGAAGAAGTACTATTGAAGAGGAAGGACTGGGGGAAAATATAGACTTTTGAGGAGGATCTCAGTGATAAATTTAATAAGTTTATTGTTTTATTGAAGTAAAAAGGTTTAATTAAAATTGGATAGCTTTTTCCATTTTATTGAAGTGTTAATATTAAACTTTAATGGATAGTTTTGTAAAAGTTTTGAAATTTATATTTTGAAGGATGTTTTATTGATGCATTAAGACCCCCTTTGGGGATCAAACGGCCATTTCACAGGGGTCACCAAAGCCCTCTCTCGCCCCCCCCCACGCCTTCACTCACCCTCATCCTCTGCCTCTGTTGGATCGCCGGTCGCTTACCCCGCCCACTCCCAATCTATTGCTGTCTCCTGAGTCCCAGCTGATGGCTAAAGGGAAAAAAACTGTTTAAATTCTTGCCGGGGGGCTTCAAAGGGCCACCCTACAGCTGATCAGTGTTAAGAGAAAACAAATGAGTAGACTCGTGCCTGCAAAAATAGAAAAAACAGCCCCTTTCAAGTCCAGCATAGGTTAATTACCATAAGTTGATTAGATTGGCCTCCCGACTCTCAGTTGATTTGCTCTCAGCTGTTTTGCTAGCTGCAAAGAGGTGCAGATTTTTTTCCACCAAGCCATGCTGAAAACCAAAACTGAAAGTAAAGCAGGGTCTTTGCTGCAATGTGACAAAATGAGGCAGAGAGAGATTTCTTTTTCTTTTTCTTTTTCCTCACCAAAAAAGGTAGGTGGAAAACTGCAAACAATGGGAAATTTAGGGCAAAAGAGGAGGTTCAAGATTTTAAAACACAAAAGAAAAAAAGCTCTATTTAACTAGGGAATTGTAATAATTGAGATACTATAAATTGTATATTGTGTTGAAAGCAGAAATGGTTAAGTTGTGGTTTGGAGGAATATATAGGGGAAATTATTTGATTTATTATTATTGGTAAATATAATTGATTTGTTAGAAATTGGATTGCATGGAAATAATTGGAATATTCATGTTCATATTGATTAATATACAAAAAAGATAGTTATATAACTAATTGATTTATATTAAAATGTTGAATTTGTATTAAACAACTGTATTACATAATTACATAATTAACCAATGTGAGGATGGATATAAAAATAGATGACAATGGGAAGGGGTATAATATAGAATAGAAGGGAAAAATTGAAATTGGTTAAGATTAGAGATGAGGATGAAGGGTAATATTGGTTTTTTAAAAAAATAGATGAGGAATAAATATGGCAAAAAGGAAATATAGAAATTGTAAATTTAATTGAAATGACTAAACACTGTTTAAATTTGTGAACCGGCCAAATACTCTGTTCAAAGAAAATACATTGTATGTTTGTATGTGTGTTTCTAATTATTGCTATTTATTCATATTTGTTCTCTTTTATTTTTTAAAGTTTAACAATTCATTCTTTATCTTAATATCTTTATATTTGTTTGGGGTTGGTTTTCTTCCCTTTCATCTTTTTTATTGTACAGCAATCTTTCTTCTCCAACCTACCACCTCTCTCTTTTCTTTCCTTCTTACTTTCTCTTCCCCCCATCTTCTCCTCCTCCCTACTTCTTCTTCCTTTCTTCTTCTCCTCCTCTCTTCCTCCCTCTCTTACCCTCACTCCTACTCTAATTTCCCTTCCCTTCCTTCTTCCATCTCTCTTCTCCTTCCTTCATCCCTCTCTATTGCTGTATCCTTTTATGCACATGGACTACTCAGAGGGCTGAAAAGTTATTTTTGACTGGTCTTCGCACTTTTGACCAGTCCTCGAACTTACGACTGTCCTCACATTTTATGTTTTTGCCCTATCTTGTCACCATGGTGAAGAGAAGCAGTTGTGAAATGAGTGACATGGTTATTAAGAATGCTGCACCGGCATAAATGTGAGGATGATCATAAGTGTGAGGACCAGTCAAAAGTGCAAGGACCTGTCAGAAATGACTTTTTTCAGCCCTCTGAGTAGTTCCTATACACATAGCCATGGCCACCCGGTCACATGACCAGCTAGCCATGCCCATCCGGTCCAAGCCATGCCCACAAAATAAGCCATGCCCGCAGAACCAGTAGTAAAAAATTACAGTTATGAAGTAGCAACGAAAATAATTTTATGGTTGGGGGTCACCACAACACGAGGAACTGTATTAAAGGGTCACGGCATTAGGAAGGTTGAGAACCACTGCATTAAGAGATTTTAAAATGTCCAATTTAATATTATGGGATTTTTAAAAGTTACATGAGATGAAATGTTTAAGTTAGACAGGATTTAACCAATGAAATTTATAAAGGGTAGGTTGATGGATAATTGTTAAAAGAGGAGTTAAAGAGCGAGAGGGAGTTTTGAATTTTGTAGCAAGTTAGCTTATTTTAGTTTATGTTTGTTAAATGTTATACCCTGTTTTTGCTCTGGGAATTGGGTGTGTGTGGGGGGGAGTGGGGTTGAAGGATGGGAGGGGATAAAATTGAAGTACAGACAAATGTATTAATAGTAAAGTAAGAAATTGGGGGAAATGTTACAATAAATGAGATGATAAAATTAAGATATGACAAATATTGTTAGAACAAGAAGAAGATATAAAAATGTATTTAGATGATACATTGTATGATTGACTATGAATTGTACGTTTGTTTGATTATAAAATAAAAACTTTTTCAACATAAAAAAAAAGAAGTACATGACTATACATGCCAGTAGTTTGCATCGAACACTCAATAGGTTTAGAAATGTGATATCCATCTGCAATAATAAGCCCAATGTTCCAAGATGAGACAACACTTAACCATCAAATCTTTTCCATTTTTAGCAAGCTATGCCTGTCAAGCCCTGGCCGGGACTCGATACATTTGGGGGGAAGAGAGTGGGACATGCGGAGGCTACAGCTATCTGTAAAGAAGCTGGGATGGTGATGGAAGGCCAAGTCAGGCAGCGAGTGGATGGCAGGCATTGAAAGGCAGTCAGCAAAGCAGCAGGAGCCGATGACGACTGTGGGAAGGTTCCCAGCTCCCTGCTCCTGGCATGGTGCAGCAACTTGTGATGATGTCTCAAAGCGCCGGAGAGCCACGGAAGGGCAGGAATTACAAAAGACCTGATGGACAGCTGATGGGGGGGGGGAGTGGCTTCAAACGCTGGATGCCGGCTAACCAAACCTAAATGTATAAATAGTGCTGAGAGACAGTTGCTCTCAGCACTGACTTTGACCCGATCACTCGCTTTGTCCTGCCTATTGGCTGTGTTCGGCAATTAAAGCTTTGCAAGTATCTTCATCTGCTGGTCTTTATTTTGAATCGCACAGACCCGGAGCAGAAAGGCCGAGAATTCCTCTCCAAAATCTCCAACAGCATAAGGATTTATTTCCTTATAAATTATCTATGATGCGTTATATCAGGCCCCTTCAATCTTCCCTTCTGTCTCTACTTAAAAGCTCAAAGCTAATGATAAGCTTCTAACAAACCAGATTATTACATGCGGGATGTTAATAGCCACTCCATATGTTTGCCTATAGCTACTTATATTGTAGTTGGCTGGGATACTGATAAACCTCTATGAGTAATGTCTTTAAAATTCATCCATAATTTCCTGTTTGTTGCAAGTATACTAAACAGTCGAAGAAGAAAAAAGGACATTGGAAGAATATTCTCACCAGGCTCAAGGTTGACTCAGCCTTCCATCCTTCCGAGGTAGGTAAAATGAGGACCCGGATTGTGGGGGCAATAAGATGACTTTGTATAAAAAAGAACACTGCTGGGGGGGGGGGGGGCTGAAAGCCCTACTAAACAGGTATATACAAAAGTATGAAGGCCATTGCTTAATGCATTGTAAGCCGCCCTGAATTTCCGGAGAAGGGCGGCATATAAATCAAACCAATAAATAAATAAAATATCTGAAGGATGGTGAAAAGGATGCATTGAAGATAGTATTACCAAGAAGGCTTGCTGAGTCCTAGAGAGACAAAACTGGCTTACAAGAAAGACCAGATGAAGACCAAATGAAGAACAGAAAAGAGACATGACAAAGCAAAGTATTTCATGGACCGTACATAAAAATAGCAGGAAAAACAGGAATAACAATAAGACCTGGCAATGTCTAAGAACAAAATTTGAAGCTAATTCTGGCTGCACAAAACCAAGTCTTCAGAATGAATGCATATAAAGCCAGAATTGAGAAGACGACAACAGACAGCAAATGCTGGCTGTGCAAAGAAACTGGGAAAACAGTAGATCATTCAGTTTGCTGCTGCAAGAAAATTGTACAGACTGACTACAAATAACAATGTAACAAAATATCAGTGAAGGTACCTTGTAATAACTACAAGAAATATCATTTGCTTGCAAGTAAGAACTGGTGAAATCACAAAACAGGCAGCGTAATAGAAAATGAAGAAACTAAAATATTCTGGAACTGTAGAAATCAAACAGACAAGCACCTGCCACATAACACCCCAGACTTAACAACTGTCAATAAGAAAGGTAAAAAAATAATTTAGGTAGTAGACTTTGCAGTACCTGGAGACAGCAGAATAATAATAAAAAAAAAACTAGAGAAAATCATAACATGCCAAGATCTGCAAACAGAAGTAGAATGACTGTGACAAAAAAGCAGGGCAAATATAGTATCAATAATAATAGCATCCTTGGGTACTAATATCTGGAATAGTACTTGCACACCATCAGCATTGACAACTCCACTATCAGTCAATTGCCAAATGGAGCTTTACTTGGAACAGCTTACATCCTACAAGGATACCTTTAAGACCTTCAAACAACAACATCTGCCTATTCCAAGTCCTTGGGAAGGGTTTGATAAATAGATAAAACTGCCAAATCCAGCCTAAACATCTGACTGAGTGTGTGACCAACCATAATAAAAATAATGGCTTTTCAGAAATCAAAGCAATGCTGAGCAAAACTTATATTCTTTCTAGCTGTTGTTATCATGTGCTAAATCCAATATTTTAGAATGACTGAATTAATGTAAGGCAAAAATATCAAGTCATATTAATGAAAGTAACTGATTTTAATCTCCATTTAGGGATATCATAAATCGTATTCATTTGTTTCAAGCTAACGGAGATTGCTATCCCTCTGGATACAGACAGTCTTGACCAAGTTGTTGACAATGAACCCTGGTGTGAGATCCAAGGTCTACACAAGGAGCCCTTGGAGCTTTCAGCAACAGCTCCTGCGACAACATCAGCCCAGATTCATCTCATGTTCTTTCTCTTCCAAGTACCGTGTTTCCCTGAAAATAAGACCCTGTCTTATATTTTTTGAACCCCGAAATAAGTGCTTGTCCTTATTTTGGGGGAGGTCTTATTATTTAGGGCCACATGGAGGAAACCAGAGGAAATGGCGGGGACCGGCTGTGCATACGTTTTAATATTTTCAGGAAGCGCTTATTTTCAAGGGGGTACTAAAATAAGTGCATGTGCTCAAAAGCCCGATTGGGCTTATTATCAGAGGATGTCTTATTTTTGGGGAAACAAGGTAGTTCTTCCCAGATAGCATCATGCTGGCATTTCCCACTAAGTGTGCAAACTGTGCATCCTTGATCCAGACAGCCTGATTACTGCACCCTACTTACATGGAGGTCAGACTGCCTGGAATGGGAGACTTTTATGCCAGGACCCAATATGTCCCCAAAAGGAAAGCCACAAAAAAAACCACACACATTTTTTTAAAATTTATATTTATATGCCGCCCTTCTCCGGAGACTCAGGGCGGCTTACAATGCGTTAAGCAATAACCTTCATACTTTTGTATATTTATACAAAGTCAGCTTACTGCCCCCACAAACCGGGTCCTCATTTTACCCACCTTAGAAAGGATGGAAGGCTGAGTCAACCTTGAGCCTGGTGAGATTAGAACTTGCAGTAATTGCAGGCAGCTGGATGTTAAATGCTGCCTTAATAGGAGGCATTAGCTTGCTACGCCACTCAGGCTCCTTATTTATTTTATTATCAATTCCAAAATCACAAACTGTGTCTTACTTATTTTGGCCATGTCATGCGGGGGAATTCACTAGAGAAAGCAATTATGTAAAAAGAAACCAGGCCACCAAAGAACATGGTGGCTGGACACCATCAAAACTGACACCAGCCAGAGCACAGAACTTTTCAAAGAAGTAGTGCAAGTTTGGAAGATGTGGAGAGACCTGGCCCATAGAATCATCAAGAGTTGGATACAACTGAATGGATAACATCATCCTCATTATCATCATCAATGCAACCAAGGGTTGGGTTGAGTTGGGTTGGATCACTGCAATCAAGAGTTGGGTTGGGTTGAATCAATGCAGTCAAGAGTTGTTTTGGTTATTTCAAGATATCATAAGTGAACCTTTGCATGTGAGCCACTTAGTTGTCATAAGAGAGATCTAATAAATCTTCCTTGACCAATACTTGCCCAGCGCAAAGAATTTCACAAGGAAGAAAAAGAATGCTAAAGGGACCTTTCTACAGCTTCGCTAATCGCAATATTGAATGGAGAGAATTACTTTCAATCTGAGCAGCTGCACAGCTTGTTGCTGTTCGGCACGGCTTCATTTGCAGCCCCAAGTGGATTGCCACTCTAAATTTCCTGTAGATTCTGCTATGCCAGGCGAACATTCTCCCGGGATCATTAGGCTGCTCTCAATTTAGGTTGCCAATACAAATGTGAAAGTTACAATTTAATGGTGCCCCTGAAATGGTATATCATCATATATCCTTGGACGAGGGTAGGAGAAACCCCAGAATGCTGGGAAAACAGGCAGCAGCAGTTTTAAGGACATGGGAAAGACTGAGACAGTCACATCACTAGAAGTAGCCAGGAAGAGCTACGTTGCACAGGCTGTGCACGAGCAGCCTTAAAAAGGCAATAATGCACACTGCATCCATATTTTGTGCTTCGTAATGAGGTTGGAAATGTACAGACCCAAAGGTACCCAGTGAGTTTCCCCTAATATTCAGTCTACCTTATCGCTCTGTGCTCCTTTCCAAGTAAACAAGAAACAGTCTTCACATTACATAAAGCTTACCGACATGAGTGAATGATGTGAACCTGGCTGATTTTTAAAAGACAGAGCAGGGAAAGAGAAATCACTGAGCTCTTTAACAGGCAGTTGGGGTTGCTGAAGTAACTAAATGGGTAGGAGTTATTTCCCCCTTCTTTTTCTCAACCTGTAATTGGTAGTTACATAGCAGAGAAATTTAATCTCTCATTTGGTTAGGTTTTATATCTGTGCCAAACATCTCAACGTATGAGCAGCTAATGGAATTCCCAAATCATTTTAATGATGAAAAACAGTAAAGCAGCTCCTTTTTTTTCAGACTGTAATCTCTATTTCCAAAGTAATGGAATAAGAAAATAGCTATTTAATTGCTTTTTTATTTAGTTGACAGTTCTGGCTCCTATAAATTTTTTTTTAAAGTGCCTTTCTAGAGAATAAGCTACCACTTCAATCGCTCGTTTATCCAGGTGATTCTTTCTCAGGACTTCATAACTAATGAAAAAAGAGAGGTAGAATAGAATAGAATAACAGAGTTGGAAGGGACCTTGGAGATTTTCTAGTCCAACCCCCTGCCCAGGCAGGAAACCCTACACCACTCCAAGTTATGTTGCTCTTTCAGCTTGTCCCAGAATTATTGATCCCAATTAAATGCCAAAAATCTGTAAATAATGAAATTAAATTTTGCCTTCTTTTCCCATGGGATCTGTTCTGGAACGCAGACAAAGACAGCAAGCTTCCAGAATATATGACAATGTTGGTTTTGGAACAGAAATCTTGGAATAAGAGATTGAACTTGTTAATGGATCCGCTTAATTGATCTGCTAAATTAAAAGCTGTCCTAGAAAAGCCCGTTTCCTGGAAAAAAAATAAATTTAAAGTTGAAAGCAGCCACCAAGACTTTGATCTAATGTCACATTTATTTATTTTTTAAAGGCAAGATAAAAGAAAGAGAAGAAAGAAGGAAAAGCTAAAGTATGTTGCACTTTTCTTGTCCCAGCAGCTTTATTTTTCAGAGTGATCTGGCCAGAAGGAGGGGGAAAAAAAAACAACCTAGAGAAAAATCTGAACATTTATTATGTACATTATGGAACAGAATCAAATGTGATACAAACTCAATTCCCCCAAATGTTTTTTTATTGCATCAAATCCAATGTAGCTTCCTTTGCGGTACATACATACACACAGATGCATTTTTAAAAGGACTAAAATTATAGATATGCTAGTAATAACCAAAACAAACAGCAGTAACCTCTTTCATCTCTGAGCAGGCAGAACCGTCTTATCTATTATATATCTGTAAGTTTGTGAATAAAATAGCAGATGTCTTTTCTTAACAACTTTTTTCAGATGGATGGATCTGCTGTGGCCTGAGTAAAATAAGTGCAACAAGAGAAAGGAGTTCATGAACTGCAGGGGGAGTTATGACTGAACTAATGCACATTTCCCAGACCAATACAGGTACTCCTTGACTTACAACCAGTGGTGAGATTCAAGTAATTTAACAACCAGTTCTCTGCCCTAATGATTTCTTCCAACAACCAGTTTTCCAAACTGCTCAGAAAGTTAACAACCAGTTCTCCCGAAGTGGTGCGAACTGGCTGAATCCCACCACTGCTTACAACCAATGGTGGGGATCAGCCAGTTCATACCACTTCTGGAGAACCGGTTGTTAACTTTCTGAGCAGTTTGGCAAATGGTTGTTGGAAGAAATCACTAGGGCAGAGAACCGGTTGTTAAATTACTTGAATCCCACCACTGCTTACAACCATATGTTTAATGACGGTTAGACGTTCCAAAGGCCCTGAAAAAAGTGACTTATGACTGCTTTTCACACTTATGACCTTTGCAGAATTCCCATGGCGATGGTGGTCAAAATTCAGACACTTGGCAACTGGCATGTATTTATGATTGTTGCAGTGTCCCGGGGTCATGTGATCACCTTTTCTGAACTTCTGACAAACCAAGTCAATGGGGAAGCCAGATTCCCTTAACAACCATGTTACTAACTTAGCTTCAGTAGTTCGCTTAATAACTGTGTCAAGAAAGGCTGTAAAATGGGGCAAAACTTACTTAACAACTGTTTCATTTAGCAACTGAGGTTTTGGATTCAATTGTGGTCGTAAATCGAGGATTACGTGTATGCAGATTAAAGCGCCATTAACCTGCCAGCTTTTGTACTTTTCAAATATTTGGGTGCAGTTATGGACTGATAAGAGACATTTTCAAAGGAATATTTTTGGGGAAGTAAAACTTTAAAAAATATACTTTGAAAGATGCCTTTATGCATATCACACCCTTCCTAATAGAAGACTATAGGAGGTGGGTAATAGTGTCCTTAGCCACATTTATAAATATCACACACACCTGTAAGTGCAATAATAAATAACTTTATTGTCATTGTATGTGTATACAGAGTATACCCATATAACGAAATTCACTTAACACCCAAAGACCAGGTCCAACACACATAACAATCCCCAAACACACTCCCACCCACCACAATTCTCCACTCCTAAACCACCCAAATATCCACACAACAGAGCAAGTAATACCCTCCAAGAGCTCACTGATGGTGGCCCTTTAGTTCATTATTGAGTGCAATTATAGCTCTGGGATAAAAACTATTCAGAAAATGTGTGGTCTGAGTTTTAATTGTTCTGTATCTTCTGCCAGAAGGCAACAGTCCAAAAAGATTGTAAGCAGGATGGGAAGAGTCTGAGTCTCTGAGAATATTATGCAACTTTCTCAAACAGCGAGATTCAAAGATGTTGTCCAAGGCTGGTAGCTGGAGTCCGATGATATTCTGGGCAGTTTTAATGATTCTCTGTAGAGCTTTTTTGTCCGCTACAGAGCTGCTCCCATACCATGCAAGAATGCCGTATGTCAGGACACTCTCAATGGTGCTGCGATAGTAGGACAGAAGTAGATGCTGAGTTAGATTTATCTTCCTGAGCATTCTCAGGAAGTATAGCCTCTTCTGTGCCTTCTTCACAAGCATGTTAGCATTCATAGTCCATGAGAGGTCCTCCGAGATATAAATGCTCAGAAATTTAAAACTACCCACCCTCTCCACCTCCTCACCATTTATGTACAATGATAGATGTACATCTCTATTCCTCCTGAAGTCAATTATAAGTTCTTTAGTTTTTGTGGTGTTAAGTGTGAGATTATTTTCATTACACCACAATGCCAGCCCTTGTACTTCCTTCCTGTAAGCAGACTCAGTGTTCTTATTAATGAGCTCCACCACTGTTGTGTCATCCACAAATTTAATAATTGCATTGGTGTTATACAATGGGGTGCAGTCATGTATAATTGCATTGGTGTTATACAATGGGGTGCAGTCATGGGGTGCAGTCATGTATAACACCAATGCAATAATTGCATTGGTGTTATACAATGGGGTGCAGTCATGTACAAGGAATAAAGGAAAGGGCTTAGCACACAACCCTGGGGGGCTCCTATGCTTAGTATCAGAGTAGAGGAATGGTGAGATCCCATCCTTACTGACTGTGGCCTACCTGTCAGAAAATCCCTTATCCATAAACAAATCCTCTGATTTATACCCAAATTGGACATTTAAAAAAAACAACCTGTTCGGTAAAATGGTGTTAAAGCAGAGCTATAATCCACAAATAACAGCCTCGCATATGTCCCCTGTTGTTCCAAGTGATTCAATACAGTATGGACAACAAGAGACATAGCATCGTCAGTTGATTTATTATCCCTATATGCAAATTGGTATGGGTCCAAAGTAGATGGAAGACTAGCCTTAATATAGTTCAACACCAGTCTCTCAAAACATTTTATGACAACAGATGTTAAAGCTACTGGTCTATAATCATTAAGGGATACCACTACTGTCTGCTTAGGGACTGGCACTATAATAGATGTCTTCAGGCAGGTAGGGATAGAGCACTGCGACAGGGATAGATTGAAAATATCCATGAACACTCCAGCTAGCTCTGCAGCGCAGTCCCTGACAACTTGTCTCAGAATTCCATCAGGCCCAGCTGCCTTCCGGATATTAACAGTCTGGAAAGTGCATCTCACATCAGAGATCTGCAGTAGAAGTGGTTGTCTATCGATGGTAGATGTTAATGGTGCACTATCAGTGGTAAATGCTGGAATGATGGTTATTCCTGTGTCCATCTCAAAACGGCTGAAGAATTGATTTAGCTGCTCAGCCAAAGAGTCACTACTGCTAGACAAATTATTTTTATTGCTTTGTCCTGTGATTTGTCGCAGACCTTGCCATACCCAACCAGAGTCTGTGTTCTCAAAAAGATGTTTGAGGAGGATCAAAAAATCCTCCATCTGTATGTAACTTTAGTGTCCTTGATACCCTTTTTCAATTGAGCTCTTGCCTCGCTATACTGTAGCGCATCATCAGAATGGAAAGCAGCATTTCTTGCTCTTAATGAAAGACACACTTCTCTATTTATCCAGGGCTTGTTGTTAGAGAACATCCATACTTGTCTGAAGGCTGTGACAACATCAATGCAGCTTTTAATATAAAACAGTACTGTTGAAGTGTAAGTGTTAATATTGTCCTCTTCAAACAGTGCCCAATCAGTGCTCCCAAAGCAATCTTGAAGCTGCTCTGATGCACCTGCTGGCCACACTTGTATTTCTCTAATCAATGGTCTAATTCTGTTGACAAGAGGTCTATATGATGGGATCAAGAACACAGATATATGATCTGACTGTCCCAGGTTGGCATAGTCCTGTATCCGTGCATGATGTTACTATATACCCGATCCAAGGTATTTTTCCCTCTAGTGGGAAAGTCTACGTACTGATAGAACTTAGGGAGGACTGTCTTTAAGTTGGCTTGATTGAAATCATCTGCAACCACCAGCACTCCATCCGGGTAGGCCTGTTGCTGTTTGCTAATAGCAGTTAACAGGTGACTGTGTTTGTGTTAGACTGATGGCTGTGGTCGTGTTAGCATCAGGAGGTATATATACTGCAGTTGTTATTACAATCAGCTCTAAGAATCATTTTGACTTCACGAACAACAGGAAATGAAGAATAGCAAAATAACAGAGTTGGATGGAACCTTGGAGGTCTTCTAATCCACCCCCTGCTCAAGCAGGAGACCCTATACCATTTTAGACAAATGGTTGTCCAGTCCATTCTTAAAAGCCTCCAACGTTGGAGCACCCACAACTTCTGAAAGCAAACCATTCCACTGATTAATTGTTCTAACTGTCAGGATTCCCCCCCCCCTTAGTTCTAGGTTGGTTCTCTCCTTGATTAATTTCCATCCATTGCTTCTTGTTCTGCCTTCAGGTGCTTTGGAGAATAGATTGACTCCCTCTTCTTTGTGGCAATCCCTTATGAAACAAACAAACACACGACAGAGAGAGATGGGGGAGGGGAGAGAGAGAGAGAGAGACATATGACATGTTGAAACCTCACCAATGGAATTCCAATTAAACAAATTCTCCTCACAATAGAATTGTCTTCTGTCCATGCATCCACAAGTACAGCTGACACTGTTAAAGCATGATGGAAGGAAGATTCAATACTTTCAGTGCTTCAAGGAACAATTCTGGAGGGTTGCCTAGAATCATTTTCCAAGTGATCTGCATACCAAAGCTGGATTCCCAGCTTGGGCTATATCTCAGTTGGTCTGTAACCATCATCTGAAGCTGAACAAAGCACAGTTTTATCTTACAAAGCAAAGGAGATAAAAGATATGGACTGAGTTTCAGAGAAAGAAAAAAAAACTGGCTTTGTTTGCATGCAAGTATTGCAGAAATTCCTCCGTAGAGACTTTCGGTGTCTCCTCTGTTCCGATGGAGTGCTGACCATGCCATGTCAGAAAGCAAAGCTTATTCCTGTAGGTCTCATGGGAAGCCAAGCTTGTATAGGTGAAACGTCCCTCTGCTTCTCCCAACAGAGATTGTCATATGTCTGTGACAAGTACATCCTGAAAGAGTACTTCTGAAGACATGGCTCCTGGGGATGTTTTGACGCACTCTTCTAAATTTCAATTCCATGGGTTTTCAATAAATAAATAAATAAATAAATGAAATCATTTTTTTAAAAAATTCACAAAAATACAACATAAAAAAAGCATGTTTGCCGTTTTGCATCAAATGGCTCTCACTTTCTTGTACAATGACAGATGAGTGCAAAGATACTGAAATACCAATATTAAAACTGTGTGCAGTTAAATATTTGACTGACACTTCATACAAAATGATATTGACTGAATTAGACTACTCTGCTGATCTTCTGATTATTTTGGATAAGTGTCTCCCCTGTTTTTTCTGATGTATCTTTCGACTTCTCCCTTGACAAGCCTAGATAATCCTTCTGTATAACTTTCTCAGGACCAAATTGCCTTTGACAGTATTCCAAGTCTATTTCTGAGAAGAAGCTTTAATTTTTAATTTACATTGTGCCAACTATAGGAAGGCTATTTCAGGGACATATATGATTTTACTGATGTAGAGAAAATTACTAATTAGCTCCAGAAGAATAGCTGTAATGACAAAACTGTTTTAAAATAATCACAATAGGAAAATAAGATGTCTTTAAACAAGCAAACATTAAAATACACTGTTCAACTACAATTAGTACATTCATGAGAAGGAAATATGATCAATTAAAAAGCTGTAAGTTCTGTTCCCCAGGAGTTTTTATTGCTATTGCCTATATGCAATAATGCAAGATCAAGAATTAATACGTTCTGATGAACATCTAGGAAGGAAAATAAGGGAAAAGCATATTGGGGTATATGCATATTGCAAATATAATTATGGCTAATAATATCTAGGCAATTGTTTATGTTTGGAAAACAATTTGCACAAATTTTACTTCCTTTCTTAATCCTATGCATGGAATGGAGAGAGAGTCAAGAGCTCTTTTTCCATGGGCTCCCTGGGCCTTCTTCTTAGTCCTGGCCCATAGTGACTTTAAGAAATCACACTTATTAAAACCAGAAATTTTCCAGTTAAAGGGTTGAATTTATTATACAGTTATACAGTAGGAAATTGGTCTTCTGCAAATAGACAGAAGGAGTAAAGAACATGAATTCAGAAAAGCATCTCCTACAGGAAGGTTTATGGAGGACTAGATATCTTTCTCTAATTTTCTCCTGGTAGTATATTTTACTTATTTTGGAAAGCCCATCAGAACAAGTTGACTGTGCTCCCTCTCTCTCCCTCCCCCCCCCCCTCTCTCTCTCTCTCTCACACACACACACACACCCCACAGGTGTAAGGAGTTTTTATTAAGGCTTCTGAGCCTGAATTGTATTCCCCAGCAATTTTCTGTGCTGGCACCAGCTCAACCCCAATGAGTTTCATAGGCTACTCAAATGAAGCCAACACTAGTCTTCAAGGCAAGGCAAGTCCAGGCCACTAGGCAAAAGCAAGTTCCCAAGGCAAAGGCAAGTTCCAAGACAAATCCAAATCCAAATCCAAATCCAAATCCAAATCCAAATCCAAATCCAAATCCAAATCCAAATCCAAATCCAAATCCAAATCCAAATCCAAATCCAAGGGCAAGGGCAAGGGCAAGGGCAAGGGCAAGGGCAAGGGCAAGGGCAAGGGCAAGGCAAGGGCAAGGGCAAGGGCAAGGGCAAGGGCAAGGGCAAGGGCAAGGGCAAGGCAAGGCAAGGCAAGGCAAGGCAAGGCAAGGCAAGGCAAGGCAAACAGCTGAAGAGACATGATCTGAAGTTCAAGGCAAGAACACACAGCAAGAAAACAAACAAGTTGTTCCCAGCATCGCCTCCATCTGTCTGCTCTGCTAAATAGCCAACTTCTAGTGCAGCCCATGAAGAAGGGTGAGGCTTTCTCCTCACGAGTAATCTGGATGACCTTCACTGCTCCTGCCTTTTCTGTTCTCTACGTGTTCTTGGATCAAGTCCAGAAGGCAGTTCCTTTTCCTCATCACTGACCAGCTGCATGCTTTCCCTACTTGAAGCCTTGGAGCTGTCCTGCTGCAGCTGAGCTTCAGCCAAATCACTTTCAGATGGTTGCTTGGAGCCATTGACCAACTCCCCTCCAGATGTGCCTGAAACTGTTTCATCCTCCTCCGAGCTGACATCTGGAGAGGTATCTAGGGGAGTGTCCGGGGGAGTCATCACATTGCCAGAGTTTTAAATGTCGAAAGGGGCATGAAGAAGAGCACTTCTCCATTTCCATCTACAGGGTCTTCAAGATCCCAGAATTCCATTGTGCACAACTTTGATTTCAGCTCAGGATGTTTCCATGGTATCTCAGCTGTTTTTCAATATCCAGTATTAAGAAAGATTTCTTTTTTAATTTTCAGTGGTTTCCAGTTTGGGTATTTTCTTCTGGGCACAAGACCAAATTATGCTCTTTGATGGGGAGACAAGATCACTGCTCTAAAAGCAACTTTATGATCACTGTACCATTAAGGCTGACTGCAATCCCTCTGAATCCAACAGGAGATTTGGGTTAATTTTCAATAGGTAAATGGTATATGCAGTATTAAGCAACAAATCATTTTGGAATGGGAAAGAGTTATCATTTGGTTTTTCTCCTGTACAAGTTCTTCTTTTCAATGGTTATTTATTTATTTTTTGAAACTTTGTCAGAATAACTAGTGAAACACAAAGCAGCAAGTGGGGGGGGGAAAGACAAAGGCAGTTAAGAAAGCTGTAACTTTGCCGCTTGTGTCTTTTGTGTAACAGATGCTTTTCTTCTCCATTTCCATTAGGGTGAAACAAGCAAGCAAACAGAAAAAGAAAGCTTTTTGTCTCATAGCTTTTGCGGAGACAGATCTGTAAGGGAAAACATACATTTGTTACTCATAGCAACCGGATGCTGTATTTGTCAATTAATGGCATGATGGCAACATATGTGATCAAGCTCTTTCAGAGATGGAATAAGAGTAGAGAAAGCAAGCAAGCCTATGAAGGATTTGTGGGGAACTGAAGAAATCATTCATGTTATTACATGGCGCAGAAAGCATGGCTTAGTAAAGGAAACCTGGATTGAGTGGTAACAGCCTCTGAAACAGAAATAGCTGCTTCTGTAACTGAGCTTTGGTTGATGAAGTAGAAAACATAAGTATCTTGCAAGGAGAACAAAGCAGGGACAGCCAAGGTACTTGGAGCCAATATTCAATGCTGGGTGAATTCATGATACCTTTTCAATCATTGGAAGATCCTTTGGGGATAAACTTTAGAACATGGTCTTAGTGTCAAGCAGAACAGCTGAATTTTTACAAAACAATAATAAAAAAAAGAGAGCAGGAGGAGAATGGGAATTCCTACTGTTGAGAAGTGGTAGTCCAGTTGCGTTAAAGTTAATGATACCTCTTGGGCTTCACAATGAGTTTGTGCTGGGTTGCAAACATTGTAGCATTGTTGCTACTATGGTTTCTGGGGCTGTATGCTCCCTAACAAACAGGGCATAGCCATCTTAGAATCATGAGGCTGGAATGGATCTTGGAGATCTTCTACTCCAACTCTCTTATGCTATACCAGATAAATGGTTTTCCAATCTTGTCTTGAAAACCTCCAATGATGGAGCACCCACAACTCAAAGAGGCAAACTGTTTCATTGATTAATTGCTCAGGAAATTCCTCTTTGTTTCCATGTTGGATCTCCATCTAATGAGCTTCCACCCATTGCTTGTCCTACTCTCAAGCAGTATAAAGAATAAATTGACTGTCTCTTCCCTGTGACAACCCTTCAAATATTAGAAGACTGTTATAATGTCTCCTCTAAGCCTTCCTTTCATTAGGCTAAACCAGGGGTCTGCAACCTTAAATACTCAAAGAGCCATTTGGACCTGTTTCCCACAGAAAAGAAAACACTGGGAGCCACAAAACCTGGGTGGGTGTGGCCAACTTGATGTTACTCACTTCCACCAGTCACATGACCCCCCCAGCCACGCCTACCCAGCCAGTCATTAGGGCAGAAAACCAGTTTTAAAAAACCACAAAATCCTTTTGACATCTCTCTCTCTCCCCTCCCTCCTTTTCTCCCCTCCCTCTCTCCCTCTCTCTCTGTATCTCTCTCTCCCCCCCTCTCTGTATCTCCCTGTCTCTTCCCTAGCTGCTTCTCCATCCCCCCGTCACCCTTACCTTCTCAGGCCAGGTGAGGAGTGACTGGGAGGGGAGGGCGAGGGGTGGGGCCAGCCACTGGTGGGATCACATGACAGGGAGCCACAGAAGAGGGCCCAAAGAACTGCATGAAGCTCCGGAGCTGCAGGTTGCTGACCTCTAGGCTAAACATACCTATTGCTTCAGCTGTCCATCATCTTATTCTGATCTTACCATCACAGGTCATTCCCAATCATTCCTCTTGTTCATACACGATCACTTGGACAGTTGTCCTAAGTTGTTGTATTATCTAACAGGAAATAATGATACTTTGTGAGATGAATGGGGGTCCTGGTTCCTGCTTGAGGAATGCAGTTTAAAAGCCAGTAAAACAGTTCAAGAGTCCAGCGTTCATTCATACAGTTCAGAAAATCACAGCAGCACCTAAGTTCTAACATTCAATAATATGAGTTTCACATCCCATAATGAGATTGTGAGATTATGAAGAACTAGTTGATACCTTTGCTTCACTATGAAACTATTTGATGGGGCTTGATAAATCGACACAGCTTGAAAATTAATGAGTAGTTATGATCAGCCCCTCCTCTCCACTTCTCTCACTCAGCCTCGCTCCACAGAAGCCTATCCTATCCTATCCTATTCTTTTCTCTCCAGTGGTCGGTTACTACCAGTTCTCCCCAGTTATTGCGAACCAGTAGTGGAAATTTTGAGTAGTTTGGAGAACCAGTAAATACTACCTCTGCCTGGCCCCACTCCCAATCTATTTGCTGCCTCCTTCTAGCTGATCTAGCTGATCAGCTAGAAGGAAAAAATCAGGGGTCACTTGACAAAGAAGAGAGGGGGGAAAAAACAAGACACCGTCACTTTAAATTGAGAAGCCAAGAAGCCTCCCAACTGATCAGCTAGAAGGAAAAAAATCAGGACTCACTTCTCAGCCAGGAGATCACTTGGCAAAGAAGAAGGGGAGGAAAAAAAAAGACGCTGTCACTTTAAATTGATAAGCCAAGAAGCAGCTACTGGGACTTCCGGTGGGATCGCGACATCGCCGGATGCTTCTTTTTGAAGCGCCAACTCAGGGCTCCATAGAACCGCAAGAACAGCGACTATCAGCTGTCTTGCAGTTTGGAAACTTTCCTCCTGGTAAGAGGGGGGAAAGTGAGTAGACGGGTGGGGTAGAGCTCCCTAAGAGCACCAGATTTTACCCATAATCTGACGCTCGAAGATGAGAGCTCCCCGCTAAGCCTGTCAGTACTCCGGACCCTGGATGTCTCTGCTTTGCAGAGCTAGATGTCGTGGCCATCCCAGCAATCAACTTTAAACAAATATTTTTGAATCGAGCTGGCGGAGCACAAGCAGCAAGAATAAAACAGCAAGTATTTTCTTTTTTTTTAACTCCAAAGATTTACCTTCTTTAAAAGATTTTCTTTATGCAGAGAAAGTGAAAGCAAGATGGTGTTTGAGTTTCAATGGGGCGTGAAGAAGTGAAAGTTAAAAGCAATTATTGATAAGCCCCTGTTTGGAACGTAAAACTCTATTCTGAAAAGTGGATTAACCAAGAAAGGAACTAATTACAATAATTGAAGCAGTAATATAAATTACAGATTGCAAAGGTTTTTTTTTCTTTTTGATAACTTTTTTTTCCTTGTCCTTTTGGAAGGGAAAGAAGAAGGGGGGCAAGCAAAGCAAAGAAAGCAAAGAAGGGTTAATTTACTCTTATATAAGGTCTGATCTTGAGGAAGCTTTGAGCTCAATTACCTCTGCTTTATTGGAAAAAATTGATACTATATTTCAAGCTTTTCAAGCTGAAAACAATGAAATACATGGAAATACTGAGTTGCAATCTAGCAGTGGGGGATTGATTGAAGAGCTGGGAGAAGGAAAAGAACAACAACAACAGCTTATGGTATTTTTGGAGAGTAAGATGGATGCTTTGCAGAATAAGGAGCAAGAAATTTTGGGAGCTGATGAGATTCTGACTATACGAATTTTTTGTTACAAAGTCCAACCTTCACTTAAAGAGCTGCTTTCAGAAGAAGTTATACTTTTGCAAAAATTTTATAATATGCAATCCCAAAAAATGCAAGATTATATTGGAGCTAAACAAGCCAGAGGAATCAGAGTGAAGAAAAGAGTTCGCAAAAAGGAGAAGAAGAAAGATTGGAGACAAGGAAAATAACCCTGCTTGATGATATGATGGTCCTTAAAAAGTATTGTTTAAGTGTTTAAAGATTTTGAACTTTTGGAAGAAAACATCCAACAGCTTAATGCCAGTTAACTAAGTGATGAGCGATGATGAGGAGGTAACCTACAGCAGTATTGGAATATTTTGAGAAGAATAAGCAGATCACTGCAATGCTGGTGTGTGGTTGTGAAATAAGCCTTGACCTGAGTGATTTGGAATATTTTATTAAGGACTGTAATAAATTTGGACTTAATTGTAATTGCAGAAGTTTTACTGAATATAGTAAATTGGAGTTTTCTGTTTGAAGGTAATAAATATAAGGCAAAAGGACTATGGGCCTAGGGCAATTGTAGCTGATCTGGTGGTTTCCCTAATACGTCTGATGAATTTATTAATCTAATTTTTGGCTGGATTTGATGGATACTATTTGATATACAATTACAAAGTCACTCGGGGGGGGGGTTTATATGAAGAAGCAATTTTTATTTAGGTGGGTAGACGCAAATGAAGACATTCTACACGCTGTTGGAAGATGTGAACATAAGAAGATTAACAATTGGTTTAATCTAGTATGAAGAATTTAAATGTTTGATATAGCTATTAAATGATGTTTTTAGTTGATTTGTTAATATGTACTGATAAATTAATAAGAGGTTTGATTACTACTTTTTAGTTAGAAAATTATTTTTTTAAAGTGTTTTAACTATAATTGGACCTTAATGGTTTAAAAGTGGAGGACGGAAGAGTTTATATAATATTTTACTTTAAATTTAGGTGTTTTGAATGAGGTTTTTTTTGTTTTCAATGAAAGAAGTTATAAAATATCTTGTTAAACTGTATAGATTTAATAATCTGCTAAGTATGTATTAGTTAAATTGAGTAACGCTAGGTTTGATTAGGTAATATTTAACTGTTTTATTAACTGCTGCAATTATAAATGGATACTAATTCTGTTAAACTAGATGGAATAAGAAGAAAGAAGACTTGCTTTCTTTTTATTTATTTGTTTAATGATTATGATAAGTGAGAGATGGAGTTGAATTTAGGGGATTTAAGCTGTATTTTGTATTTTGTATTTGCTCTGGGAAGTCGGGGGGGTGGTTGGGGAGGGGGGGAAATGTATGTAAAACTTTTAAAACTTTTTCAATAATAAAAAAAAGAAGCAGCTACTGGAAGGAGGTTTTTGCTTGCAGATGCAAAGTAACATTCAGCAGTTTATTTCTGGGTCAGCTGAACAATAAACTGGATAAGAGGAGGGATTCTTATATAGTTCTATGTTTTTGAAGTTTTGGGGTTTGTGCAACATGGGCTTTGTGTTTCTAAAAAGGTTTGGGCAATTTCCATTGTGAAATATCCTGTCTTGAATGAGTTTTCTGCCTGCTTGTAAATGGAGCCGAACTTCCGGCTTCCATTTTCTATTATCTTTAAGCACCAGTAGCTGTTTTCCTTTTACAAAGTTTCCTTTATGCAGCTGGCAGGAATATGGAATGAGTATCAGGCAGGTTCCTTGTTAGCAGCTTAATTTTTCCTTGCTTTTCCTTGCTTTTCTGGGAGCCTTTTCTTATGAGTAATATTTTATTTGGGGAAATGAAGAGGGGGGAGTTTGATTCCTTCCCAGAGCAGGTTAGTGGGGTGGGGAGGGAATGGGGATTTTGCAGTATCCTTCCCCTATCATGCCTGCCATGCCACGCCCACCAAGCCATACTCACAGAACCAGTAGTAAAAATTTTTGAAACCCACCACTGCATAAGTCCATCTTAATATGCTATTCCTGGTATGTGATGTTTTGTATAAATACAAAGGAAGAAGCACTCATAATCTTTGACTTTTAGGCTTGCTGTCAAACATCAGCCATAATACTAATGACTGTTTTGAACAATATGCAGGTTGTATTACATGAATGGCTATTTTATATGTGAACTTATGACTAAAATATTTCTGCACCTATATTGGTTCACACTGTCAGGAAGTTTCTCCTTAGTTTTACGTTCTCTCTTTGTTCAGTTTCCATCCATTGCTTCTTGTTTTGGCTTCTGGTGCTTTGGAAAATACATTGCCCCCCCTTCTTTCTGGCCTGTTGCCTATCACACTCTTGGGCAAAGCATGTGAGCTATTTCCTCCTTTCAGTGGTCCATGAAAATGCATCTATAGTTTGTAGATAATAAAGTTGAAAAAAGGTGAACAACGTTTTTACATAACTATAGATACATTGAGGCTGGGTGTGACAAGGAATGGCTGGGAGGAGAGGGGCCAGGCGAGGTACCCCTTGATGTGAGTGACATTGAGTTGGCCATACCTACTCAGCCACATGACCATCAAGCCACGCCCACTGTCACATGACCATCAAGCCATGCCCACAAAATAAGCCACACCCACAGAACCGGTAGTAAAAAAAATTAGAACCCACCCCTCTTTCTCTCTCTCAGCCTTGCTCCATAGAAGCCTCCCCTATCATATCTCCTGGTAGTGCTGTGAAAGTAAAACTGAAACTGAAACTCCTCTCCTCTGCTTGTGTTTTGCATTTGGAACAGATTTCTTTTCAGTTGGGGAGGGGGAGTAGAACTCTTAGCATCAGAGCATGTTAATCATAATATAGAAAATACTAATGCTTTGATGGTCATTTTGAAAAATCCTTTCTTAGTGAGCACCTAGAAGCCAAGAGGAACATATGTGGCAAATTTCAAGCTTGTAGGCTTTACGGTTCTGTAGATTTCGTGATTACGATATGGTTTTCACTTTTATATATATAGATGTACTGTTTTAAAAGTGGCTTGATAAAGGAAGAAATAATATTATTAATGATAACTGGTTTTTCCATAGTCACTAGAGGACAGATCTGTTCGCCAAAAGGGAAACCTTCTCCTATAAATTGTATTTAGAATGAATCAAAGAAAAAATAATCAGTTTATATGACTTATTTTATGCAACCTCCCTCTCCCACACACAAACATACACATATATGTACATACAGAGAGAGAGAGAGAGAGAGAGAGAGAGAAATATATAATTTCTGTGATACATCACTTGTTGCTACCTTAAGTAGCACCATTTATTTTTTGCTTTTGTGAATCATTTCTTTTCTTGATTTAGTTTTCACACTTTAAAGTTTTTCTGCTAGTTATCGGAAAGAATTTTCACTGTTTGCTATTTCCATGTTTTCCTTGTTTCAGCTGAGAGGCAGAAAGTAATGCTGCTACTCTTTAGTTTTTGTAATTTTACCAAGCATTAAATCGCTTTTAGCAGCCAAAAAGGAGCAGGAAGAAATGTGCTCTTTCACAAAGTAGAAAGTTTCCCAGGAGACTGAATTCAGCAACCATTAACTTATTTTGATGTATCTGCAGTGCAGACAAGCAGTAAGCAAAGTTTTCCTTGGGTATCATATGCACAGAGATTCTTGCCTTTTTAATTCACCTAAATATTTTCTTTATATTTTAAGGGAAAGAATCAAAATGAAGGAGAAACTTAAGAAAGTGCCATGCCTGGCACAAATTTTTGAGCTGGGACAGACAGGCAGGCAGGCAGGCAGGCAGGCAGGCAGGCAGACAGACAGACAG
>WNWU01000006.1:14725676-14750692 GCA_012654045.1 Ptyas mucosa | reverse complement strand
TAGATATAGATATAGATATAGATATAGATATAGATATAGATATAGATTATAAACAGGATGATTGGCTGGAATTTGTCCCACAGATAAACTAAATTTCCTCAGACAATGTCCCTAAGTTCCCTAACAGCATACAAAATTGTGAGCCTGTTTTACCCATAGGTTCCTGAAGGAATTTATTTTGCATCTACAGTGTTTTTTTTCCCATTAAGTAACCTAGCAGCTTAGTATTACTAGAGAAGCATACAGCATTGATCTGTAGCATTACATTCCTTCAGTCTCTAGAAATGGAAGGATTTCAAGGCAATGTTTCCTGCAAAGCATACATATGAACCTCCTTTGAGCCCTGTCCAACAGTGAGGTAGGAATGGGAAGCACAGTTCTGCTGCTTAAATCCCTTTGAAGTCAGTGGCATTCAGAAAGCTGAACCATATGAAGGCTTGCAGCCTCAGTGTTTACTAACATTCAATGATGAAAAGATGGCCAGGTAATTACAAAGTCATTGCTTCTCAATAGGCCCAACAGATGCGATGATGCTTTCTGTTTTTAGAGGGTTTTGTGTATGCACTTGCCATCAATGCACATCATGAAAAAAAAAAGCAGCCGAATCAAGGAATTAATATTAAAATTAGAGCATCTGGAAAACCTTTTGTGCGAATGAAAGGAACTCAAGATCCTTTTCATTACCCTATTTGCTATTTGTTAATTTTCTTTTCATTTTATGCAGGAAATTTTGCTGAGACAGCATCATTAATATGCTTCATAATTACAACTTTCGCAGAACACACTGTCAAAAAAGGGTTGGCTGCCAATTCTCCAGCTTTTGCTGTTGTCCCACAAAATCTACCTCTTTGAGATAAAAAGGTAGATAAAAAGATAAAAAGACAAAAGGAACAAGAAAAATATATAAATTCTTCCTTATGCAAGTTTTGCCACATATTATGTTATTTGCAGACTGATTTACTGTGTCAAAGGAGTGCTAACTTTTGCTAACTCTCATGAAAAGATGTAAAAATTACTAGCCACAAGATTCACACCAGTCTCATGGCAGGAACTGGAAGAATTCTTTTAAATAATGACCGTCAGTTGCAAATAAGAAAACCTGGAGAGCTGCATTGTGCTAGGTGGCCATCTTGGCAAAGAACTGTAATACCTTTTTGTGGGGAACAACTTCTATGACTAAATGAAACGTGAACTAGGGATCCAAGAAGTGGGGGGAAAGACAAATTTGGTAGTTATTTAAGTCTTTTTGAGAATGCAGGAATCATGGTATGACTGAATACTGCTGCAATAATTATTCATGGATGGAGATGCTGTGTGGAAAATGCTCACTTATTTATTATTTATTTATTTTGTCAGATTTATATGCCACCCTTCTCCCACAGGACTCGGGGCGGCTCACAACAATAAAAAGAACCCAACAATAAATAAGAATTAAGTAATATTAAAAAACCAATTTAAAATCCCCAATCCCCAAAGTTAAAATGCACAGCAGATCAGGGAAGTTGGTGAAAGAGCCATGTCTTTAGGTCAGCGCGGAAGATGCGGAGGTCAGGGGCTGTCTGTTGTGGCTCCGACCCCCGAGCCCATCGTATCGGAGGAAGAAGGCTCCGAACATGAAGGAGAGGAGCTGGCCAGGCCTCCCTCTCCCAGCCCCTCCTCTCTGGCAATTCCTCAGGTGTTGGCCGAAGGAGAGGAGATTGGCCAGGAGCCAGGTGTCTCCGATCTGTCAGAGAGTGATGAGGGAGACAAGTTGTGGCTGGATCCACGCCAGCGTCGGCATGCTAAACGGTCACAGCAGATGAGGAGGCATGCCAGAGATTGAGCTGAGTCACTGGACCACACCCCACAGGCTATATAAGGGAGGGTGATGGCCATTCCAGCTCTGTGATGGACAAAGCAAAAACTCTGGCGAGTCACTTGCACTTTTGGACGAACAAAGCCTCATCTGTTGTGGATTTCTGTTACTGGACTATTTCAAACTGTCTGTATTTCTGTGTTATCTGGTGGAGGGACAACCCCTCCTTCTTGAAGTAAAAGCTCTTGGCAGGCAGCTGCTGCATTGCTGCCAAGTTTTGATAATGAACCTTTGACTGTTTTGAAACAATTATTTAACCCTTTGGGGTGGGTGTTTGTGTGTGTGGGAGATGGGGACAGAACACCGTCCAGAGCTCAGTGGGCAACCTAAATAATGAACTGAAGTGTTTGGATGTGGATCTACCAAATCATTTACTGGCATGCACAAATGAAGGAATCACTAGGTCCTTAGCAGAGGAATTCAGTTTCCCTGCTTTGCCTACTGTGCATTTCAGCATCTTGTACAGTACATAAGGAGAACAGTATTTGTCCTCACACGGAGCAGTTATACAATGGCTAATGCATAAAAATACCTACATTGAGCTTCAGACCGCCAAATTAAATGTGGCCTGTTAAGTCCAAAACCAATTAAATCATATCCTTACTGTCTGTCTTGCCAGAATAAAGAACTTTTTTTAAAAAAAAGTTGTTCATATTTGGAAATGATTTTCTCCATTACAACAAAACTAAAACTAAAAATAAAAAATAGTTTTGTTGTAATGGGAAAATCAATTCCAAATATGAACAACTTTTTTTTTAAAAAAGGATTCAGAATCCAGGGTTTTGGTGCAAATGGACACTGGAATATCTGTGTTCAGCTGAAGAGAGAAAGGACTGATCAGTTGAGAAAATTGAAATGAGCTCCATTACTGGCCAAACCTATCCATTTCTCCCCTACCTTTGTTGCAAAATATATATTTCCCGATGCTGTACTGTTCTGGTGCTTTCTAGGAAGAGGTGAAAGGGTGGTAGCACAGCGGAAGAGCTGTTGCTTTGTATGTAGACAGTTTCAGATGGTATTGCCAGCTTCTCCAAGCAATCCAGATTCCTAAATCCACCCTGGAAGCTTGAAGGATTGCCATGACTCAATATAAAGTAACTACTACATGAACAGGTTGAGCAGGTTTCTATTTTGAAACAAGTGCATCAATGGTGGGTTTCAAAATTTTTTACTACCAGTTCTGTGGGTGTGGCTTGGTGGGCATGGCATGGCTTGGTGGGCATCGCAGGGGAAGGATACTGCAAAATCTCCATTCCCACCCTACTCCAGGGGAAGGTTACTGCAAAATCCCCATTTCCTCCCAATCAGCTGGGACTCGGGAGGCAGAGACTAGATGGGGGAATTTTTACTACCTCCGAACTACTCAAAATTTCCGCTACCGGTTCTCCAGAACTGGTCAGAATCTGCTGAAACCCACCTCTGAAGTGCACGTAGTTCTCGATTTACAAACACAATTGGCACCAGACTTTTTGTTGTTAGGCAGAGTGGTTATTAAACAAGTCCTGCCCAATTTTACATCCAGTTTTACCACAGTTGTTAAGCAAATCACTGCAGTTGTTACATGAATCATGCAGTCATTAAGCAAATCCAGCTCCCCCCATTGGTTTTGCTTGTCAGAAACTGGCTGGGAAGGTTGCAAATGGCCATCACATGACCCTGGGATAACATAAACCATTGTAAATACATACTAGATGCCAAGCAATCAAATCCTGATCATGTGACTGTGGGGATGCCCCAACAGTCTTAAGTACAAGGACCAGTTATTACTCACTATTTTCAAAACCTGAAAAAAAAAATTGCAACTTTGAAGAATGGTTGTAAATTAAAATCTACCTACAGCTCAGGGGTGGGTTTTACTTACCTTTACTACCTGTTTGCATCGTGCCTGTGTGCTCTTCTGTGCATGCACAGAAGTTTCTGCGCATGCGCAGATCACCTATGATGACGTCTGGGTCAGTGGGCAGAGCCTCCCACCGGTTTTACTACCAGTTCTTGTGAACTGGTCCGAACCGGGGGCAACCCACCACTGCTGCAGCCCCTTTCCTCATGTATTGTGTGAAGTGATGGAGAAGCTGGTGCTTCTAAAAACTTGAAAGTACAGGAACAATAGGTGGATGGTAGTGGTAGAATTACACCGCAATCCGCCCCACCATCCCAATCCATGTTGTCATGCCCATTGTGGCTTGGGGAAGTCCCTTCCTGCTTCCTTCTCTTTCCCATACTACCAAATTTCATGAAATTCAAAAGTCAAATTTTAATTTGATCAGCAATGCATTTTTCAGAGAATGAATGCCAGTGATCTAAATGTCAGATTTCTCTTTTGTAATCTAGACTAGGATCAATTAATCCAAGGAACAAAAATATAGCAGTTGTTATTAATAATATTTATAGAAAGAAGGCTAAGGTTACAGCTCAAGAATTCCAGCATGTATCTTATTAGCAAAGGAGTCACATTTATATAGGCAGTTTAAAAGTATAAAAAATTTTGTGGATTATTTCCTGCTTTTTCAGATTTAAGGAATGGTAGTTTGTTTCTTTTGTAACAGTTTGCATCTTTTCATTGTTTTGTTAACTCCTAATGAAGAAAGGAAGGAATAACCATCCCCAAATCTTTCATATTTTAATATATCTCAAAAGTAGTTGATGTAACTTATTATTATTGAATTATCTGAATTAAATTAAACATTTGGCCAAGTATACTTGTAGTTACCATATTTTTATTCCCTTCTGTTTATTGGAATGTATTGTATAAGTGCTTTCTGTTAATTATTTTGTTTACACACAATCTAGGATTCAGTGCCATGAAATCATAGTTCATTGATTAACCATTGGCTTCTCTGTATGTTTTCCTCACCCTATTCAAACTTCTTTCTCAGGGAAAAAAACAGCCCAGTTGCCTTTTCAAAAAGCACCTTTGAGACAACTATGACCTGGATGACTGAGAATCACCACAGACAAGAAGAATAATTCCACATCTACAGTATCATGGCGTTTTTTTACCTCACAAAATTCCTTTATGTTTGGGGGAGAGAAAAGGCATTGGCCATAATTATTTCGCAATGTCCAGAAGTGTGAAATTATTTTCAGATAATGCTCCGTATCGATTGCCACAAGGCCCTGTCTCAAGAGTACAACTCTCAATCTCAAGGACTTGTTCCACCTAAACAAGCTTTTTCCTCAAACAAAGGCCAGACAGAAATGAAAACGAAGAGCTTCTATGGGAAATGCTCTCATGTTCCTGAAGCCCAGGGGACTTTGAGCACCTTTCAAAACTCCTCAGCAGCAGCCTAAAGCAAGGGTGTTAATTGAAGCTATGGAAGAAATGAGTCTGAAAGGTCATGGTTGTCACTAACCTCTAAAAGAAAAGTGTAATCAAAATCAAAGTGGACTGGGACAATAGCAATGCTATTTATATCACTGCGAAAGAATGTTAAAAGAACATTTTAGGACACCGAGGAGGCTTGATAAATAAACTCTATGAATACTACCTTTTCTAGTACTATTTTATGAGGACCCAGATTGTTGGGGGCAATATGCTGACTCTGTCAACCGCTTAGAGAGGGCTGTAAAGCACTGTGAAGTGATATATAAGTCTAAATGCTATTGCTATTATACTATCCTTTGGTGTGTTTTTTTGTTAAATATTTGATGCAGAGGCAATTTTCCATCATTTTCTGTTATCAGTTGTGCAGGCCAATGCTGAATTTGGGATCAATATTTCAAAAAAGAGTCACAATGGTCCTTTCTTCTTTTCAAATACAGGTAGTCCTCCACGTATGACCACAATTGAGCCCAAACTTTTTGTTGCTAAGTGAGGCAGTTTTAAGTGAATTCGCCCCATTTGACGATCTTTCTTGCAATGGTTGTTAACTGAATCACTGCAGTTGTTAAGTTAGTAACTTGGTTATTAAGTGATACTTAATAACTTCCCCATTAATAATTCCCCCCATACTTAATAACTTCCCCAAAGTCAATGGCTTCCCCATTGACTTTGCTTATTAGAAAGTCACAAAAGGTGATCACATGACCCCAGGACACTGCAACCTTCATAAATTCATGTCAGTTGCCAAGCGTCTGAATTTTGATCATGTGACTACGGGGATGCTGCAATGGCTGTAAGTGTGAAAAACTGGACATAAGTCACTTTTTCAGTGCCATTGTAACTTCAAAGATTCACTAAATGAATGGTTGTAGGTTGAGCATATAATTTAAATAACATTTGCTCTACAGTTGTTAATTAGAAGAGGCACAAACAAGAAAAAATGTTCTTAAAGGAAGAAATAAGACATCTTTTTTATATTTTATATATCTAAGTATTTCAAGAGGTGGAGAAGCATATATAAAGACTGATAACAACGAGGATCATGATTATGATAATGATGACTAGACAAATTATGCTCCATTGGATCATTGTTTCAGAGATATTTACTTGCCTGAACAAACAAACAGAATAACCACAGGCAAGCAAAACATCAATAGAAGTGGAAGTGGAAGCAACTTCTGACTTTCTACCAGATTCCCCATTTGAGTTTCCTTGTGGGAAGCTGGCAAGGAGCATCAGAAATCTTCCTTCCTTCCTTCCTTCCTTCCTTCCTTCCTTCCTTCCTTCCTTCCTTCCTTCCTTCCTTCCTTCCTCCCTCCCTCCCTCCCTCCCTCCCTCCCTCCCTTCCTCCCTCCCTCCCTCCCTTTCCTGCAAGCTTCCCCATTTGCTTCCTTGTGGGGAAACCTGCAGGAAGAGCGTCAGTGGGAAAACCAGCAAGGAGTTGTAACTTTAAAGGATGCCATGAAAGTCAGGGATGGTACATGGGGAAAAAGCGATGGGTTGGAAAGGTTGTATGGTAATATCCAATAGATGTGATGCAAGTCTGGGAAAGCATGTTTGAAGGATAGGGTTGGGGAGTGTGTGGAGATGCATAAGAATTGGGTCTTGGAGATGCAAGTCAGGCATGGTGTGTGGGTCGAGAACAGCACACATGGGACTGCATAGACTGCATGTGGAGGAACTGGCATGTGTTGGGGGAGTAGTCAGGAGGGCAGCAGCATTGGCCAAGAAAGGTAACAGGGAGTTCTTCCCTGATCCCTGATCCCTTCCCCTTTTCCTTTCCCCCACAACCAGTAAGCACATAAGTGGCTGCTAGTGGATAGGGGAGGGATCAAAAGATTGTAAGAATGGCTGGGAAATTGTCACAGGAAAGAGCCAAGGTGGCACAATGGTTAGAGTGCTGTACTCCAGCTACTTCAGCTGACTGGTAATTCAGCAGATCAGCGGATCAAATCTCACCAGCTCAAGGTTGACTCAGCCTTCCATCCTTCCGAGGTGGGTAAAATGAGGACCCAGATTGTTGGGGGCAATATGCTACTTAGTATACTGTCTTTGTTGTAAGCCACCCAGAGTCCTCAGAGAGTGGGTGGCATAGAAATACAAATAATAGATTCAAAATGAGCATCGTATGACTGCAACAGCAGCAACCTGGCAGCACTGAAGAAACCACAACTTCCCCAAATTTCATTTTCTCAGGTATTATGGGTCCTGGATTTTGGATGCATTCTTTAAGTTAGCCCATTTGAGGTACTTTGGTTCAAAAATTGTTCCCCCATGACACATGTTTTACCCAGTTAAAGTTAAAAGAACAAGAGTTTTAGAGCTATACAGTAAGATTTTCCCGTGTGAAGAATGACTTTATTTTACAGAGTGAGCACAAAATTTTGCAAGGCAAAGGGCTTTTCTAGGAAGCAAAACAGTTTGTGCTCTTTTGCATCTATGTCTGTGGAAGAAATAAGGAGCACCCATGATGGGAGTTACAGCTGTTTTTTAATCATACTATTTCCCAATATAAATTTAAATGTTATGATATAATTAACCCCTGGGGAAGGAAAAAATGATATGAGTCTTCAAGACCTTTAAAATGCTTTCATCAGCTGCTATCTCTGTAAGAATCAATTTGATACGATGCTGGCAGCCATCCTGTTTTCTGATGACTAATCCCTGCGACAAAGCCAATTCACTTTGTTTTCCCCGGCAATTTTTGTATTGTGTTTATATGTGATGAAAACATTTGAAATGGATGTGGACTTTTCATCTATAAAGTCAGTCCATGCTCCAGTTAACATCAGAAATTGCCAGAAGGTAAACATTTTCACACGCAAATAGCTTTTGATCCAGACGGACAAAAAAGGATAGACTTCTGTTCCTCATGCCAAAGTTATTGAATTTGCAAACCAAGAACTTGCATTTCTTCTATTAAACCCTGAAACATTGTTTACTCCATTTTCATTCACTTCTGATCTTTCGCGCAATGGGACTCTATCTAGAAGTTAGTCAAACTAAGTTAATATCAGATGCTTACGGTCACAAAGGCCGCAGCAACAAACCATTACATCTATCAATATATATAGATATTTCTATATATCAACATATTTACACACACACACACACACACACACACACAATGCACACAATATTAAGTTCAAACAAGCACATATAATTGCACGTGTAATTGCCTAGGTTGAAGATCATGTTGGTTTCTAGTATCTTTACAATTAAATTGATAGTGAAAGGGTGTGTAACGATATCAAAATTCATTTTTAGATAATCCAGCATTAAATACTATTTAATATGTAAAATCTGGATAAATAATTCCAATTTATTTATACAGTACCCCATTTCTCTTTTATCTAATTTTATAGCTGGGCCATTTGGCATCCAATGTCTCCACTTTTAAGTATTATTGCACCTACAAAAGAAAAGGAAGACAGTGACCAGCAGAATTCCATTAGGTGATTACAGGCCTTCTCTATATGTCTGAATGAGTTCTGCTTTGACTACAAGCAGAAATCATAATCTTCCTTGGAACTGACATTTCCTTTCCTTTCCTTTTTTTTTTTTAAGCACAGAGAGGAAGACCAAAGTTATAGAAGGTATTCCATGAGGTTGCCATGCATCTCAGTCACCTGCTGCCACCTTCACCCAGAAATGTCTGACTTATAGACTCTTTTGTTTTTCAGCAAACATCAAAGCTTGCTGTGGTGGGAAAAAAAGCTACTTTCATGTCCAGCAAGCATGGAATCTTTCTGAAGAGGAGACAGTGACTTGGTTTTATTCCTCTCCAGCAAGATTTTGCTCTTCCTAGATGAGAGTAAAGGGTCCAGGGAGGCAAAGATCCTGAATGTTCTTCTACCTTTTCCTGCACCTGACTTTATTTCCTCATTTCCATGCATCCTCCATAGCAGGGGGGAATCAAGGGAGCATAGGGAAATGACAGCAGCACTGTACTGACATGACGCATGCTCCATCCACACATGGTGATATCACATACATGTGTGACAGGGCAAAATTTGTGTCATGGTGAGATGATGCTGCTTTGCTCATTTTGAAAAAAAAAGCCCTTAATTGTCTGTCTTTTAATATGCACTTACTCTTTCCTTGTGAAGACACAGGGAAATCACTAAATAAGGGAGGAGGAGGAGGAGGAGGAGGAGGAGGAGGAGGAGGAGGAGGAGGAGGAGGAGGAGGAAGTTCAACAGACTGAACAAAAACTCAATAGTCATGACTGATTCTAATTAGATTCAATCATAAAATTGGAAGTTGTCATCAAGGCCACTGAGCATTTCCCTGCATAGTGAGGAATATACTTGTATGAGATTACCAGGCTGAGCCTGAGGGTGGACTCAAATGCATCATTAGTATTGAGTCTCTATGCCTTTCTAAGTCCAGCCCCTCTTGAAGACCATTACTCTTCTCTGGCTTGACAGTTAGTAGATTAGATTCTTGTGTATACCAATATGTTCCATGGAATAAACTTGTAGTACTTTTGAACCTTATCCTGGGTCCTGGTTTCTTGCATCAAGCTATACAGTTGTTATTCTCAGGAGAGAAGACTGAAGCAAAAGAGAAATTGAAAAAAATATGCCACTTTTCTATTCTCTATTACTATCCTATTATCTTTTTATAAAAGTAGCCCCACATCTCCCTTATTCTTCATGATGACGATGATTGGTGATGATGATGATGATATCCACTCAGCTATGTCTGACTCTTGGAATTTCTATAAGGCCAGGTCTCTCCACATCTTTCAATTTTGCACTACTTTAGTTTTTCTATACTGTGGTTGGTTTCAGCTTTGATAGTGTCCAGCCACCATATTCCTTGGCTGCCTGGTTTCCTTTTACTGCTAACTCTTCCAAACATAATTGCTTTCTCCAGTGAATTTCCCCATGTGGCATGGCCAAAATAAGTGAGATATGGTTTCCTGATTTTGCCTTCCAGTGGTAGGTTTGGTGTTATGCACTCCAGTACTTCCTTGTTGGTTGCCTTTGCAGTCCAAATAATACATAGGAGCCTTCTCCAGCACCACAGCTCAAACAAGTTGATCTTCTTCCTATCTTACTTTTTTAAGATCCAACTTTCAACAACCATAGGTAACTATGGGGAACACGATAGAGCAGAGTAACTTACATTTGGTTGCCAGGCTATGTCCTTGCTTTTCCATTTTCATAATTACTATGTCACTTGGTGCAATCTGGCATTTTATTTCTGGGTTGCATTCACCTATTTGAATGGTCTGCGATCCTGAGACAGTGTAATTTTTTCACACATTCTATCTCTTCACCATCAATTTCTATTTTGATGTTTCCATTGCTTGCAGTGGTCATGAGCCTAGTCTTTTTGATGTTCAGAAAGAGATCAACATTCTCAGCTTCTTCTTTGATTTTCTTGATCATGTTCCAGGTCTTCTTTGGTTTCTGAGGGAAGAGTTGTATCATCAGCATATCAAAGATAGGTGATGTTTCTTTCCCCCAATCTTACTCCAATTTTTTATTCTTCTTCATGATCATTTCAACATACAGATTGAATAAGAAAGGGGAGAAATTCTTCCTGACATAGAAGTACATTCTCCATCTACTTCTAATTCCTCTTCCCTAAACCTCCCCATCAATAATTTCAATAAAGAGATACTACAAACATTTCCCAAGAGTATAAAATTCAAATGGACTGAAAACAACCTAAATGCAGACACTTAAAAAAAATCCCCGCATATGAATATATCATTTAAAAAATATGGTTTCTTGAAATAAGTCAATTAGAATTAATCGGGACTGCCAATGAGGTAATTGGCAGTCACTTGCAGTAAGCAAGAGACTGTTCTATAATATTGGGAAAGAATATGGTAAATGCTTCATGCCTTTCAGATGACTGAGAACTATTTTTCATTGTTAATTTATGTAGTATAAGGCCCTCCTGATTGACATTAATTGATTGTCCCACCTGGGGGTTAATTGACATAAGTTTGCTTTATTCACCAGCACTTTTAATCAGGTTTAAGCCAAAATCCTAATAGGAGTGCATGCAGGGTTATATCCTGACAATACAGTTAGCAAATATAAGGGCTCTTTTGTTAAGATGTTAAGATGTTATTTTTGTTTACTTGTTTGCTTTATATATTTAACATTTTAGATGTGTATTATATCAAGCAGGGCGTGTCAAATTTTTCAACTTTCAATTTCCAAACATTAGGGGTGCCCAAAAGTTGTGACATGTCTTGGAGATTGTAAATATATTTTGGTTACTTGAATATAATTTAGATGTGATTGGTAAATAACTACATAAATATCATAACTTTTCAGACCAGCAATTTCTCAGCAAACAATTCAGACCAGCAATTCCCCAGTACTATCAGAGAACATTATTCTGTGTGCAGTGAGCCAGGTGGAAGATTATTTTCACTTCAGAGAAAGACTCAAAAAACAGGAAAACCTGCTCAAGTGATTGCAGATGATCTGGTATATTTCATGAAGAAGAAAGACATTGACAAAAGCTCGAAAGCCATTGAAGAAGATTCTACAAATGTTAGAATCTTAGGCCCGACCTAAGCGTAGTACATAAAATTATCTGTTACAATGTCCTACCTGTCAATGAATACTTCAGCTTCAACCATAACAATACACGAGCACACAATAGATACAAACTTAAAGTAAACCGATCCAAACTTGATTGCAGAAAATACGACTTCAGCAACAGAGTGGTCAATGCCTGGAATGCACTACCTGACTCTGTGGTTTCTTCCTCAAACCCCCAAAACTTTAACCGTAGACTGTTTACTGTCGACCTCACCCCATTCCTAAGAGGTCTTTAAGGGGCATGCATAAGCGGACCAGCGTGCCTACCGTCCCTGCCCTATTGTTCCCTTTTATTCGTATCCATTTCATGTATTCATAATCATGTTTATACTTATATCTGTTATTTAATTCACGCTTGACAAAAAAAAAATTAATACTGACTATGAAAGTGGTGCCATGCACTGGGTAGAGGTCAAGCCAGAGCATCCACTCTGCTGGAGTTGATTGACTGGTCTGAAGGTGTATATGAGCCACCTTTGATGTGCAAAACGACTGCAGCGGATATAAAGAAGTTCATTGACAAACTAATGCAAGTACCACAGTGGCCCTGTCATGCCCAATCAATAGAGAGGTGTGTGAAACAGGTCACAGAGGCAGCAAGCAGAGTTATACACATGAGAAACATGAGGGGTTATATCAAAGGCCAAGAAGCAAGTTATTGGCTGATGTCGAAGAATGAATCCAAACAAGTTTTGATGAAACTCGCTTAAACATTTTTGTAACTCTGATCATTGCTTTCTGAAGTTAGCTTATGATTGCATGGATTTATTTTTGGCTTTGCTAGATAAGATTCATGCAGAAAATAACTTTAATTTTTGTAGCACAAGGTGTAATTTTGAGAAGATAAAGTTAGCAGTATCTGTGGTATATATGATCAGATATGGATTTACCATACCAAGCTAAACATTGTGCAATTGGAAAAATAACAGCAGATTTGGATTCTTGGTGTAAAAACACATATTTTTTTAGAAACCCTCACTGGAAAAAAAAAATTGCAAAAATTAATTTTTACCCCATTAAATGACATGCCCTAATACAGAGTACTTTGTTATGCTCTTGGTAATATGAATCAACCCATGACATTTATGACATGTTTCTCTTTGTAGCCTTTTATCATATAGATAGATGGGACGCATCCACTATCAGTGTATTCCATATCAAGTGCAACTTTACCTCTATTGTTGCTGGACTTCTATTTCATGATGACTTTTACTAACACTACCAAGTGTGCTATTATTTCATTCGGAGATGGAGCCCTTGTGCATATTTTATCAGGGGTTGTATGAATGATGAACAACAATTGCTGGCATTAGGTGGAGAATAAGGAGGTGATCAAAGTCAGCAAGCAAGGATACAAGACAACAAAAAAGAAGCTTAGTACAGCTTGCATCCATTAAAGTGAAGTGGACAGGAACATTTTCTGAACTCCTAATACAATAAAATACAGGTTGCCATGGCCTTCAATTCCACGTGTGTTATTTTCTTGTCAGATCTATTTTGGCAGCTCTGATCTCTGAGAAAGGGTCTAACTCTACTAACAAAAGGGAAGAGAAAGGGTGCAGTTAAATCCCATAGTCCTTAAAGAAGTACATTATTTATTATATGCTTTAGATTGCCTAAGCACCTGAGCAAGGAAACAAAATGAATATAACACCTGATTAGAGAAGGTTTTTTAAAATTATTATGATTGGTTGCACAGCCAGCCAGATGTTCAGACTGGATTTGGTCTTTTTGTATATCTATCAATTTCTTTCCAAGGACCTGAGATAGGCAGATGTAAATGTTTGATGATGTTACAGATCTCGTTGCAGGATGTAAGCTATTCTGAGTAAAGCTGCTTTTTGCAATTGACTGATAGTGAATTTGTCAATGCCAATGGTATTCAAGTGATGCTCCAGTTGCTTTGGAATTGGCATCTATGAATATCAGTACTTGCTTTCTTTTGCCATGGTCACTCTATTTCTGTTTGTTAACTTCTCCAGCTCTTTCTCTTCTGTTCTGCTGACTCCAGGTACTGCCATGTCCACTATCCAAACTTTTTTGTCTTTCTTATCAACAATTGTGAAGTCTGGGGTGTTATGGAGCAGGTGCCTATCTGTTTGAATTCTAAAGTCCCAGAGCAATCTAATTTCTTTCTTCTTTCTATGACTTTCTCTATTTTATGGTCCCACCAATTCTTGCTTGCAAGCAAATGATATTTTTAATAGGACATCTTGCATACCGGAATTTTTCCAATGAATATTCTGCTTTTAATTCAATATGATTCATGGTGCCTAATATTGTGTAAACTTACATAATAAGCTACTGAGGGCAGGCAGCTCCATGAGGTTGGTGACCCATTCTTATCCCTATAGAATATTTTCTGGTGTCCATACATGAATGGGATAGGAACATGGACTACAGCACACAAATATATTGGTACTTTCATTCAGAGAGGCTTACGGATTGCTAGATGGGCAGAGATTGGATAAAGTCTTCTTCTCCAGAGGTCTCTGCCATTAAGTAGCATCTGCAAGGTGGGGGAGGGGAGGGATAAAAAAATGCACCTCCTATCAGTAATCTCAATTAGGTTAATTTTTTTTCTGGACAAGAAAAGTGGATAGGATTCCTTGGAGTTTTGGGTGCTGAACAGAGAGTGGCCAAGGGCTACATGAATTTCTGTTTTGTTACACCTGTGTTAATGTCCAGAATATATGCATTTATTGCAATGTGTACTTTTTTAAATAATGAAAAACAGGCAGCTAGCAGTGTATATTATAATGTTTATATTAAGGGAAAATACACTTGGTGTTTGTGCAGATTAAATGTGATCATACTGAAGAATGAGGGATTTTCTTTCTCTTCATGTTATATGTATGCTGGATTGTGGACTCAGTTATGCTTACAGTAGAACCAGTGGGAAAGCGACTGACTTTAATCATTATTCATGTAGGTTGTATTGATTTTAATGAGATTATTCCAAGCCAACTTCAGCCTACATCCAACCCACTAAAATATGTTTGTCTAGCTCAGGGCATGTAAAAATAACTGACGAAAGAAACATAAATGGATGAATGAATTAACAGACACTTACAACTAACAACCTATTATTTCACCAGGAATAAATATTGAAAAGATACTAAAACTGGTCATAAGATGAAATACCCTGTGCTAATATGTTTTAAAATAGCATGAATAGCTTTGTCTTTAAAAAAGAAAAAAGTGCCTATTCTGGTATTTCTCGAGTTGGTTGTATTATCTAGATCAGGAATGTCAAACTCAATTTCATTGAGGGCCACATCAGGGTTGTGTTTGACCTGGAAGGGGGGGGGCATGACCAGGGGGCATGGCCATCTCGATGTCACTCGTGTGATCAAATGGCACTTTTGCTAGTAATTTGTTTTGCTAGCACTCTGCCGGTGAAAACGGAGCTTGTGCAAGGCCCTCCTGAGCTCTGTTTTTGCTGGCAGAGGCACTGCAGGCCAGTCCTTCACTGTTTCCAGGGCAACCCCATGGGCCATATCTAAGCACCCCATGTGTCGGCTTTGGGCCACCAGACTGCAGGCTTTGAGTTTGACACCCCTGATCTAGATGTAGATATGTAGATGTTGAAATGTTGATGCTTCTTCTTTTCATTGGGAAATAGTTAATTATTCCTCACGAATGTGCCGGCTGAGCTCCTAGAAATGGTTAGGCAGCATGCGTCTACCGTTACTGCCAAGAGTGAAATATAGTGTATATGAATGACGTATTTTCTTACTTGTTAAATTATATAGTTTATCAATAATTGTATAAAACTGAAAGACAAAAAAAAAAAGATTTACGTAGGGACTTTTTGATTTGTTTGATTTGCACTGTTCTATTGTTAACATTATTAAATTATATCTGCTTTCTATTGCAGCATTTAAAAAAAAATCCCTTCCTGTATATTGTTTGAAAATGAGTAGCCAGTGATTACTAGATTAGATTAATAAATGTGAAGATTCCTTTTTAAAGACAGAAGCACATTCACTGAGACCAAGAAGGTATTCCAGTGCTAATGGCTAAGAAAAAAAATTGAAAAGGGGCACTTTTCCAAGGGAAGAAAAGTTAAATATTTAACGTCTGGTTTATTTAATACTTCTTTTGCTTGGAAAGCAGATCCAACCTCCTCTATGACTTGATCTTCTTGCATGGTAATGCCAGGGTGCCAAGGAAAAAAAAAGCTAAATTCATCAACTATACAATTTAGAAAATAAAAGACTTTTATTTCAAAGTTATATGGAAAGGCAAGTGGACCACTTTGAGCTAAATTTCTGCTACTGGAAAAAGCAAGCATAATTGAACAGGGATTGAGAGTGTCTACCATCAGTTAGAATAATACTTCTCAAGATATCTTTGATAGAATAGGCTCATGGCCAGCATGTTTGCTAGTCTAGAACCAGGATAAAAAAACCCAGTGATTTGGTGCACCATGACTGCCTACTGTGCCAACAGTTGATTTAATGGATCTGGTTGCTGATCTGGTAGTAGAACGATCAAAGTGTCAGCCTTGGAGGCCATCTTTTTCTTTGGATCTTCAAGGCTGCCACACTTAGTGCTGTGGGAAATTGGGAGGAGGGATTGCATGGAGTTGCAGGGATATCTAGCCATAATAACATTTTTTTCTCTGAGAGTCAAGGCCATCCAGCCTGCACCTGGAATGGCGTCACTGGAAGGCATCTCCAATTGGGATGGTGCATTGATTGGACCATGTGATGGACATGTGGGTGCAGGGGGAAGGGACTTTGACTTTATTTTGGGTGGGGAAAACCTGGAAACTTTCAGATTTGGGTTTTCCCAGATGTGCCAATATGACATCTCTAATAAAATGGAACTTTGAGGAACTTCTAGCCTCGGAGTCTTCTTTCATTGGGGGTGTTACTTGGAACCCTGACACAAAGCACTTGATACAGGTAGCTTCAGAAGGAAGAGGGGAAGGAAATATACATCTTAAAATATCTAGTACAGCATAATTTACAATAAAAGGATTGCTACCAACAGACTGAGAATGGAATACTGGATTAACACTTTATATATATTGGTATCAGTAAAAGATGAACTGGCTCACAGGAGTTCAAAGAATAAAGGAGCTGCAGGCAGCATGACTAATTCATCGTGCTGTCTGCAACATTCACATTCACGTACACAGGTAAACACAGATCAATAACAAACATGATTGACAAGGAACATTTCAAATACCACTTAGAGATTACTCATTGTCAGATCTGTTTAAAATCAAATTACAGATTAGCAAAGTAGCACCTTCACAGATACAATTAAGAAATTTTACCTTTCGCATTTCAAAAGTACCCCTGTCACATTTTAGTTGATGGTAAACCAGAATAAACAAATGAATGAATTTTGTTACTGTAGCCAAGTTTCTGATGGGGAACAATTCTTATTAAGCGCTGTATTACACCTGGAAAACCTAACTGTGTCATTACAAATGAAGCACTACTATGCCTCTTGTAAAAATACTGGAATGCAAGAAATATATACATATATTTACAAGAGTATATATAAGAGTATATATAAGAAATACAGTGAATTTACTTTTTTAAAGTAGTTACATTATTTGATGACAAACTTTACCTATTTCATTTTGATCTTGCCTTAATCCCTCTGGGAGACTTCATGGCTTTATTTTCCATAGAATGTCTAAAAAATGTAGGTGTAATATATACTGTATAATTTCCTCCCCCACCCCCACCCCCAAAAATTGGAATACTGTGACCAGGGGTGAAATGCTCCCGGTTCGGACCGGATCACCCAATCCGGTAGCGATGGAGGCGGATGGTTCGGAGAACCGGTAGCAAAAATCCACCCCCCCCCATGCCCAGCTGAGCCGCACAATCATCAGAAGCTTTTTTTTTTACTTTTAAAAGCATTTTTTCTACAACCTCTTCTGCCGAAAAAATGCATTTAAAAGTAAAAAAACAAGCCTCTGATGATTGTGTGGCTCAGCTGGGATCCTCAAAGGCTTTTAAAAGAAAAAAACCTCCTTTTTTTCCTTTTAAATGCCTCTGACGATCCAAGCTGAGTTGCCTGATCGGCAGAGACTTTTTTTCTTTTAAATGCCTCTAACGATCAGGCAACTCAGCTTGGATCATCAGAGGAATTTAAAGGGTTTTTTTCTTTTAAATGTCTCTGATGATCAGGCAACTCAGCTTGGATCATCAGAGGAATTTAAAGGGTTTTTTTCTTTTAAATGTCTCTGACGATCCAAGCTGAGTTGACCGATCGTCAGAGGCATTTAAAAGAAAAAGAATCTCTGCCGATCAGGCAACTCAACTGGGATCGTCAGAGCCTTTTTAAAACATTTTTTTACAACCTCTTCGTCGAAGAGGTTGTAGAAAAAATGGTTTTAAAAGTTAAAAAAAAAGCCACACCCACCTAGTCACATTACCCCCCCACCACCACCAAGCCACTCCCACAGAACCAGTAGTAACAAATTTTAGATTTCACCACTGCTTGTGACTCTTCCATGATATCACAGTGAGATGTGTTGTAATTAGAATGTTACTGTTTGTCTGTCATGGGAAAACATGGAAAATTGTTGTTTAGTAAATAATGTGAAATTCAAGGAACTAAATATTATAAAAGAAAAAAATGAAAAAAATAAAGTAGGGCAATAAACCATTTTGGAAATTGGTGTTTGACTGATCCTGTTAACTATTTTTTAAAAAATATCATTCTCCTTTATATCCAAATGTATAAGCAAAATCACAGTATATCCCAGATTTTTTTTAAAAAAAGGAAGACCTCAGTAATAGGAATTCTATTTTTTTCATTTCCTTCTCTTGTATTGTTTTCTGACTTTCTGAGTTTCTCAAAAAATCCTTTCTGTCTTGGCTATCTTCTTTTACTCCACTTTTACCATTATAGCAGTAGAGAAAGTTATGAAAGAACACATTGGTTCCCTCTTGAGATAATGATATCAGAGAACCATATTTTTATTTCTGCATACAATATGCCACTAAGCTTATCCCACAGTTCCCACAATTCCTGGAGGAAACGTCCTATCTGGATCCGTTCCAGTCGGGTTTCAGGCCTGGTCACAGCACGGAAACGGCATTGGTCGCGTTGGTTGATGATCTCTGGAGGGCCCGGGACAGAGGTTGTTCCTCTCTTCTGGTCCTATTAGATCTCTCAGCGGCTTTTGATACCATCGACCATGGTATCATGCTGCACCGGTTGGAAGAGTTGGGGATGGGGGGCACCGTTTTACGATGGTTCTCCTCCTTTCTCTCTGACCGGTCGCCGTTTGTGTTGACAGGGGGGCAGAGGTCGACCTTGAGGCCTCTCATTTGTGGAGTGCCACAAGGGTCGGTCCTCTCGCCCCTTCTGTTCAACATTTATGTGAAGCCGCTGGGTGAGATCATCCGTGGTTTTGGGGTGAGATATCATCAGTACGCTGATGACACCCAGCTGTACATCTCCACCCCAGACCACCCCAACGATGCCCTTGAAGTGATGTCCCAGTGCCTGGAAGCTGTACGGATCTGGATGGGGAGGAACAAGCTCAAGCTCAACCCCTCCAAGACTGAGTGGCTGTGGTTCCCGGTTTCCCGATATAGCCAGCTGACGCCATCGCTGACTATCGGGGGCGAGTCTTTGGCCCCCGTGGAGAGGGCGCGCAATCTGGGGGTCCTCCTGGATATGCAGCTGTCCTTAGAGGAACATCTGACAGCTGTGGCCAGGGGGACCTTTTATCAGGTACGCCTGATTCGCCAGTTACGCCCCTTTCTTGATCGGGATTCCGTGTGCACGGTCACTCACGCCCTCGTCACCTCTCGCCTGGACTACTGTAATGCTCTCTACATGGGGCTCCCCCTGAGGAGCACCCGGAGGCTCCAACTGGTCCAGAATGCGGCCGTGCGGGTAATTACGGGGGCTACATGGCGCTCCCACATAACACCGCTCCTGCGCGAGCTGCACTGGCTCCCAGTGGTCTTCCGGGTGCGCTTCAAGGTGTTGGTTACCACCTTTAAAGCACTCCATGGCATAGGGCCCAGTTATCTACGAGACCGCCTTCTGCCACCGACAACCTCCCATCGACCCGTGCACTCCCACAGAGAGGGTCTCCTCGGGGTGCCATCAGCCAAGCAATGTAGGCTGGTGACCCCCAGGGGGAGGGCCTTCTCTGTGGGAGCTCCTACCCTCTGGAATCAGCTTCCCCCTGAGATAAGAAAAATCCATGACCTCCGTGCCTTCCGCTGGGCCCTTAAAACATTTTTCTTCCAACAAGCCGGGCTGGCCTAAGCGAAGCCTTTTAAATGATTTTAAAGTGGGGTGTTTTTTAAATTTCTGGGCCAAATTTAGATATTCTTTTTAATTGGTTTTTAATTGTTTATATTATGTGTTTTTACTTGGCTGTACACCGCCCTGAGTCCCCAGGGAGAAGGGCGGTATAGAAATCTAAAAATAAATAAATAAATAAATAAAATAAAAATAAATAAATAAATTCTCTGTGCCATTTAGAGTCTTATCTTTGTACCCTGCTGGATATCTAGCCAGCAAGAGATACATTGGCAACAATGGAATTTTGTATATTTTGTAACCAAGGCTTATAAAAAAGAGACTTACCGGTATATATTTGACCTGGCATTTTATGAGAGATATCATAATTGGAAGTTCAGGGCTACTATTCAGTAACAACCTTCTTGAAGAGAAAATTTTATATGATTGCTGAAACAGCATATTTGGTACAATGTAAGGAGTGATCAGATGAAGAAATATATTAGTTTTCTTGCTGTGATTTATCCGGAATGTCTCACAACTCTTTGAAACAAAATTACCGTCTATCTGAAGATTTTCAGGTACTAATGTTAGCTTCACATACACCTCCAATTCTGTCAGAATTTTTAAATTTTGTACTAACATAATTTTTAAATTATGTTAGTACTTATGATTCATGTCTAGATAAGACATGGTCTACAGTAGATGTTTCCAACAATATTGTATGACACAAGGATAGAGACAGGAGAAAGATTTGTAAAGACTTCATCACTCTTAAAAATATCAACAGTTGTATGAATAATCTGATGTCTAAGTCGCTGAATAACATATTTCTATCTTATTAAATTTGTTTAGGATAATCAGTTACATAAACTTACTTTCTTCTAATAGTCATGGTATTAGAAGAAAACTGAATTACTGCACATATAAAATTCATCAAAAGTTACAAAATGCCACACTGTTTTCAAATGGCTTCTAATGCTTATTTTTTTCAAATAAACTATAATTTAAAAAAGGAAGGACCAATTAAGATACTCAGTCCATTATCCTGAACATCCCTCTGAAAATTCTCTGTTTACGGCAACTGCATTTAATACAGTATCAATCAATCAATCATTCATGGCATTATAAATTTTGAGAAATATGAAAAAGGATCAAAAAATGAAGAATGGGCACTGAACACCATAGTTATATCTTGTGTAGGTCCATCAGTTACACTAACCTCGTACATCATGAAATCTATTTACAAGACAATAATTATTTTTTATAGTAACATTTTTCTTCTTGAAAATTATTTTCAAAATATAAACTCAAGTATGCAAGAAATTATAACTGTATATAGATATGGTATGAACCTTGGAATAATTTCTAAAATGTAGTCATATTGCCACATCTAACAGTTTTGTGTAAGGCAGTGAAATGATAATATATGAATCATTTGATTCATACTGAAATCATAGGAAACAATTAATTTATTATTTTTTGTATTCTTGTGAAAAAGAATACATCACTTGTGAAAAAATCATAAGGAATATGAAGATACAGTGATAGTGATGGGTTTAGATATAGTTGATAGATGTAATTTGCTTGTATTGATGTGAAAGACAAGCAAAGATTGCTCTTATCCTGACTAAAGTGCCATGAAACAAATGATCCTGTTTTACAAGTATTCGTAGTAAAAAAGAGCAATGAAATATGGCTTTGTTTATGTTTATTTAGAAAAGTATTGTTATTGAGTTGACCATATAGTACAGGGCTGTCAAACTTGTGGCCAGTGGCCTGGATGCCTCACACGCTGGCCACACCCATGCCCGGTTTAGCAAAGGGGAAAAAAATCATAATATGTAGCATGACCCTGCCATGAAGATGTGAGTTTGACACCCCTGATATAGTATATATAAAGCAAGGTATCATTACCATCAAGATCATCATCTGCATTTAGTATTTTTTGTTGCCAGGTGAGCATGCATTAGATTCTGGTGGAAACATGTAAAGATGTAAATGATATTGAATTATGACTTCCAGAAATTCTAACTTCTGGAACTTCCAGAAGTTCTACCATGGCCAGGGATGCTACAACCTGTAGTTCAGTGGTATCTGGAAGACTTCCTGTTCTGCTTCCCTCCTAAAGAGTTCTTTACATATCTTTTTATTTTGTCTTCCCATTCCACCTCTTTTGCTTTGTGTATAACAAAATGAATGGATGCTTCAGGGCAATGGATTATTTTTAGCTATTTATGCAGCACAAACTATGCATTCTGAAGTACCCTTGAGTAAAGGATAACACAATTATTCCCAGTCTTTCGTTCAGTCATCTACAGGGTCTTTTAGTTTCTTAAAATGGTTTTCGTGATTCCATTTTGGATCTTAGGCTTTTACGTTTCGTGAAGTTAAATGCCCTTTAAAATTATCAAAAGCCAACAGGGTTGGGTACGAGCATTCTTGTTTATGATGCCATTTCTTCCCAACAGCTCTTCTTGCCAAAATTCCAATCCACGTCAAACACAGAAATGAGTTTAACAATTCACTTGTTAAGCGAACAAACACTTGTTAAACTGAGCAGATAACTCAAAAGCCAGAAGGGAGTTGAAATGGCTCAGTTAACACTGAAGCCATAGAAACAAAGTGCTTATCTTTGATGAAGTAGATAGATGACACTACTGAGAAAGTAGATGAAAGCATACATGGTAGAGCTTGTTTACACTCTATAGTACAAAAGTGGGTTTTTAAAGTTGGAGTATTTAAAAAAATATTCTGTTTTTTTGGGACATTCCACTGTTTGTTGAATCACATAGTGTTGGAAAAGTGCTCCATGTAACTATAAAATCTTTGGGGCTTGTAATGTAGATATGCTACGCTCTTCTCCTCTCTGCATTCTCCAGCAACAGTAGGAGCATGAGGTGTGTGTATATTTCTCAGACTAAGAAGTTAGATCTTTACTGAGCATTAATTAAGCATGGGGATAGAAGGCAGTCAAGGAAATATAGCTTCCCATAACCAGCTGGCTACCCTGATTGCCTTGATCTCAAATGTGAGCTTCCAATTACAATTTTCTTGCAAGGTTTGACTCCGATTATGCAAACTTTTCAAAATTCCATGTGGTTGGCCAAAGAATTGACATAAGTAATGGCCATCACTGAAGAGCTGCTGTGAGTATAAGCATCTCTGGGTGGTATTTTCTCTCAAGCCATACTGAAAACCCTAAGTCCTTGTTATGTACTGAGCATGCTCCCTGGGGTCGCGCCCCCTGTTGGTTGTTGCAAATGGTTGTCAAAATGTGATTGGTTAAGCTGGGCTGACAGTGAGTATATAAGAGCTGTCAGCAGTTGCTCAGGGTCTTTTCTGTCAGGAAGCCTGTTCACGCTTCCATTATAGTTCAAATAAAGAGTTTCACCAGGATTGTCCACACTCTGCTGCTTTGTCTTCTTCTCATGGTTATGATAGACCCTAATCTTGGAGAAATGAATGAAAGGCAATTGAACAATCAACCAATCATCCCTTTTTGAGCTCAATGAAAAACCAAGGAAGTAATCTTACAGGGATAGGTAACTCTGACCCCTTTACAACCTGTGGACTTCAATTCCCAGAATTCCTGAGCCAGCATGGCTCCCAGAAATTGTGGAAATTGAAGTCCAAGGTGGTAAAAAAGCCATAGTTGCCCACCCCTGTGATTGTATGGTAGAAACACATTTAATGAAGAAGAACAACAGTAGTCGTGTTTCCCACCCTATCCAAGAGTACAGTACATTCAAAACAAGAGAAAGATGAGAGAAAATCATTGTTGCCTCAATCAAAAGGAGAAACCCAGAACCCTCCTTTTTTAGGGGAAGTAAATTTCTGAAAAATTGCAAGGCAATTCCCCCGCTGTATTAGCATGCATGTTATCAGATCAAAACACATGGGCCACACATTCTTTAAAATTAGCCTATAACTTTCCTCTAGGTTTCATAAAACTAAGACAGTGTTTGGAGTGCTAAGCAACTGTTCTTCCTGAGGTTATCATAATAAAGTACGGTATTATCTGGTTTTCTTCTTTGCAAAAAAATAATTTAATGAGTACAGAAGTGATACAAAGCCCACTTCAGAACACAGTTCCCTTCCTCTCCCTTTCTTAGCTGCTACTTTAGCTGATAAACAACTGTGAATAGGTTGCTCGTATTTTTCCAGCAAAATTAAAATTGAATAATTGACTCATTACCACCTACCACTCCAAATTCACCTAAGAATTAATGCTCTGGGCCATTTTCTCATGTACGTTCATGCATTTAAAATGTTTATAGCTTGTTTGTATTTTCCCTGCTAAGGTAGATTACAAAATAATGTAATATTACCACTGAACAATAAGAGGCTAAAAGGAGTTTTTCGCCAAGGAGGTTGACACAAAATGAGCTACCAATTTTAGCTACCAAGTTTCCAGTCCATGAGGAATTGAGACAGTTTGGAGATGGGCATAACTGTTTACCTACCAATCAGGTCAATATGCCTGCATCTCAAAAGAGCCTCCAGGGATAAATAATAATATCTGAGCGTTTCTCCCTAGAAATTCTAAATGTGATTATGCTTCACATATGGCAAAATCCCACATGCTCTTCTAGAAGAAAGTGCTGGGGAAGGGCAACAGATATGAACAGATGGGCGATAACCTTGCTGGGGGAGAGGAAGTGTACAAGCTCCCTTGTAGTGCTGAGCATATGTGAGCCCAAGTGCTCCATTCACATTGACATCAGTCATATCAAAAGCATCAGTGTAACAGCTCCACAGGATACTGAAATAATTTCCACTAATAGCCATCCGAGGGTGGCATTAGAAGAACACTGAATGTACAAATTAGCGCAAATATTATCTTTGTCAAATGCTATAAAATGGCACATTGTTTTCAAACTGCTTTAAATGCTTTTGTCCCAATGTTGCTTTTTCAAAAGGCAATTGGACTTTGTTTTTCCTTGAAGATGTTTCATTTCTCATCCAAGAAGCTTCTTAAGTTCTGAACTGAAGAAGCTTCTTGGATGAGAACTGAGCTCAAGTT
>WNWU01000006.1:14711928-14725666 GCA_012654045.1 Ptyas mucosa | reverse complement strand
ACTGAGCTCAAGTTCTGAACTGAAGAAGCTTCTTGGATGAGAACTGAACTCAAGTTTTGAACTGAAGAAGCTTCTTGGATGAGAACTGAACTCAAGTTCTGAACTGAAGAAGCTTCTTGGATGAGAACCGAGCTCAAGTTCTGAACTGAAGAAGCTTCTTGGATGAGAACTGAGCTCAAGTTCTGAACTGAAGAAGCTTCTTGGATGAGAAGCAAAATGTCTTCAAGGAAAAACAAAGTCCAGTTGCCTTTTGAAAAAGCACCTTTGGGACAACCATGACATGAATGTCTGAAAATCTCCATAATCTTTCTAATGCTTTGTTTCCCCAAATAAACTCTGATTTACGAAAAGAAGGCCCAATGAAGGTAATAATCTTATCTCAATTCATTATCCTGATCATCTCTGTGAAAGTTCTGTCTGTAACAACTGTATTTAATACAGCGTGAATCCATCCATCCATCCATCCATCAATCAATCACTTGTGCCACTCTATATTTTGAGAAATATGAACAAAGAATTAGAGAAGAGCGAACAAAGTGACATATATACATATACATATGCATACACACACACATTCTTTTTTTTAAATGATAAGCCAGTATAAAGAAGCAAGCAGCACAATGTCCTTTACTCAAATTCACTAGTTGTGACCCAAAGTGACTTTTATGGTTTAAAAATAAAGATATTTCATGCATACGTCTTAATATTTTTATGCCATCTGAGACACCAACAGAAAAGACACCAAGAATCCAAAGAAAGGAAAATACATTCTCTGACTAATTATCAGCTTTCCCCCTCCTCAACTGCTACAAAGTTCTGAAATAAAGCTGTAATAAATATTTGGATAATGGAACAGATGAGCTTTATTAATATAAAGTAAGAAAATTGATTTTGCCTTTAAAAATCCACTGAAGGACCATAACTTCACTGCTTGCCATATTCTCTGTCAGCTTCTATTACGTGCTCTAATTCTCCATGCATAAAACTGGGGGCCCAACTTCCACCAGAATCTAGCATTGTTTGCTAGATTAATGGAGGTGGGTTTTGTTTTGTTTTTTTACCAGTAATAAGATCATATCTTTCTAGCATTTTGGCAATATTGAAGAATAACCAGAGACCAAGACCAAGGGAGAATGAACCAGCACATCTAAAAGGATCAAAGCCACAAGGGCAGGTCCTGCAGATGAGGAGGCTCTCCTTTAGTCCCAATGTCAGATGTCAACCTGTCTTCAGTTTGGGAACCCAAAAATATAATTGTTATCTTATTAATTGAAACATGTATATGTTTCCCACTCACCCCTTTTTAGTTCTAGGCTGCTTACAAACATCCTTATAGAACAGGGGTGGGCAAATATAACCTCTTTAATACTAGCATGGTTGGCTCAGGAATTCTGGGAGTTGAAGTCCATAGGACATCAAGGGGCCATAGTTGCCCATCCTGCTATGGAATCAAATCTAAATTAGCAGAACATCAAATCGCAGCAGCACAAAAATTCCGACAATCTTGAGGAAAGATACTTTTAAGTCCTTTCCTCAACTCTATGATGGGTATCCAGAACAAAGGCTGAATCAAGGAAGATCCTAAGTGCGGATCCATTACTTAAAAGGAAGCATGCATGATCCATATCTCCCAATCCCTATAATCTACTTATAGGGTTTAATATAATTATTATAAGTATAGAATCAGTGATTATCAATTTTGCTCTGTCCATACTTAGCTTCACTTTGTTCTACATCCACTTTTTCTCCCAACCAGTGCATCTGATTACTACAAAGAGAACAGTGTAAAATTGTCTATTCCATGTTGCAACTATGATGTAAACAGGACTTCTGGATTCAAAGAAGCCCAGATGTGTGGACTTCAGTTATTTTCTTGCGATAATTAAGTTTATTTCAAATTCCACTGTCCTTTTGTTGGTTCTCCAGCATGGTTAGCTCCTAGTGCAAATAATCTTATATACATGGGGCTCTACATGGGGCTGCCCCTGAAGACCACTCAGAGGCTTCAGCTGGTACAGAATGCGGCTGCGTGGGTAATGATGGAAGTGCCCCAACACCCCCATGTTACACCTCTCCTGCGCAACTTGCATTGGCTGCCGGTTGCCCTCCGGGTGAGATTCAAGGTGCTGGTGATTACTTATAAAGCCCTACATGGCCTAGGCCCGGGATATTTGGTGGACCATCTGCAACCAGCAACAGCTTCCCATCACCTGGTGCACTCCCACAGGGAGGGCCTACTCAGGGTGCCGTCGGCCAGATAGTGTCGGCTGGTGACCCCCAGGGGAGAGCTTTCTCTGTGGGCACCCTTTGGAATCAACTCCCTCTGGAGCTCCGGGTGGCCCCCGACCTTCGCTCTTTCCGCCATGGGCTGAAAACTTGGCTATTTCACCTGGCCGCCTTGGGCTGATGGGGATTTTAATCTGGGTTTTATTGAATTTCTTAATTTTAACTTGGACTTCTGTTTTAATGGTTTGTCTGTTCTGTTTTAATTGTTGTGAGCCACCCTGAGTCCTGTGGAGATAGGGCGGCATACAAGTCCCAACAAACAAATAAATAGATAATGATAGAGTGATAGTTATGGTTCATGCACTTGACCAAATGATTAAGGCAGTGGAGAGAATACACATTACTCTCATTGAGTGAAAAATTATGCAACAGATGTTATGTTGTGAATTTAATAAACCTCATGGTGGTCAGCTGCCACCAACTTCTCCTACATCCTGTATCTGCTTTTGATTAGCCATGGTTTATGGTCATATGGGAGTCTGTCAAATAATGCTTAGGCAAACAAATAGGCTTCAGCTCAGTTCTTGTTGCTAAGTCATTTCCAACTCTTTGTAACCTGATATATTGTCCACAATCTGCTGATTTAAGTTCTTCTCCTGGTTATGATGGACCCTAATCTTGGAGAAATGAATGGAAGGCAATTGAACAAAATGCGAAAAGAAAACAAGAGGGCTATATCCTATTATTAACAACATCGGCTTAAATAGAAGTATAGTAATATTTGTGACATCATTAGATTCTGCTGACTGACTGCTGAGCTTCCTCTATTTTGCATGTACAGAACATATTCATTTTAATTGCAGTGTTGTCTATCTGGTGATGCCCATGATTCAAAAGTAATCTTTTAAATGATTAGAATAAGGTATTTGTGGTAAACATAGACTTTCTCAACAGAATTCTATTAATCTGAACAGGATCTAAAATGCAGCAGTGAAATCCCCTCCTGGTTTTATCCGGCTCACTGAACCAGTAGCACTGGCGGCGGGAGGTTCCACCCACCCGCTGGGATATCATTATGTCCCATTTCTTAACCATCTGCACATGCACAGAAGGTTCTGTGTATGTGCAGAAGAGGTAAATGTGCTTGCAGTGCGCATGTGCTCCTGTGCAGGAGCGCACCCAAACCGGTAGTGATGATAAGTGGATCTCACTGCTGCTAACATGGTATGGGAAAGGCCAGCAAAAGAAAGATTTAGTCTGATGATGGACTGGATTTGCCTAGGTTCTACAGAATAAAATATTCCACAATGCATCTTTTGGGAGACAAAGGTAGCACCCTGATGGTTGCTGACTGCTCTATCATAAGCCACCTGTCTGTCAGATGTTGACCTAGAATGGATATCTTTTTAAGAGGTAGAATTTCAGTAACCAGGCTCAGCAGGCTTTTAATATTTTGACAGGGTTATATACCAGACTGACTTTGACATTCTTGTTAGTGATGATGACTATTTCATTTCTTCCATGAATTCTTATCTGCAGTAGACAAGCTGAGAGTCCTCTGATGTGATGGAACCCATTCCAGTCTATTGCTTCCCGGAAGATCAATACTCAGTCTTGACATTTCTGCTCTGACAACATCCAGCTTGCCTTGGCTCATAGTCTTGAACCCAAGCTTTAAAACAGCCTGCCTTATTTTTCCTACCATGTAAGATTTTGACACAATTGTCATTAAAATCAACCATTTATTGAGGGGGAGGAAGCAAAAGGTTAAGACCACCTCCTCATGGCTGAGCTGGGATAAAATAAGGAAGAATTAGAGAAACCATTCCCAGGAGTAATGTATGAATGTGAGAGTTGGGCCATAAGTGCCAAAAAATTAATGCTTTTGAATTACGGTCTTAGAGAAGACTCTTAAGAGTCCCTTGGACTACAAGGAGATCAAATTAGTCAATCCTAAAGGAAATCAACCCCGACTGTTCTTTGCAAGGACAGAGACTGAAGCTGAAGGTCACCAAATGAGGACAAAACTCATTGGAAAAGACCCTGATATTGGAAAATATTGAAGGCAAAAGGAGAAGGGGAAGACAGAAGATGAGATGGTTAGTGTTATGTCCTTATAAGGACATCCGGCCGGGGATTGGTTAATCCTCCGGGCGGGAAAGTTAAACCGCTGTCATTGGACGGCTGGTCTGCCGGAGCGCTATAAAAAGGGCTCCGGCAGCACAGCCGTTCGTCTGTTCTGACTTAGTTAAGAGCTGAATAAAACTTGTTGAACAGACCCCGCTGGTCTTGTCTTCTTTCCTGCGCCTGATCTAACACTGGCGACGAAGGATTTGAAAAGAACCGCCACGCGGAGCTAAGTCACTCATCGAGAATTTCTCATTGAGCTGAAGTCACTGAAGATGGAGGCGTCACAAGCCGCGATGGCTCCGATCTCCAAATTCGACCCCAGAGTGGAGAAATGGACCTCCTATCTGGTTCGTTTCCGCCAGTTTCTGCGGGGAAACAACTATCAAGACCTCTCCGATGAACGGAAACGAGCCCTGTTCCTGGCGCATTGCGGCTCCGAGGTGCTGGAGATGGCCATCGACCTCGTGTCCCCGAGGAACATCGAGGAGATGTCTTGGGCCGATCTGCAAGACGTGCTGAAGGAGCACTACGCTCCCACTGGAACTCCCATTGCCAACAGATTCACCTTTCAACAAAGGAATCAGTTGGAAGGGGAGCCCATCAAGGACTTTGTGGCAGCTCTACGGCAACTCGCGTCAAACTGCGAGTTTGACAACGTTGAGAACGCCATCAGAGACCGCATTGTCTTCGACATGAGGGACATTGGACTGCAACGTAAGTTCCTCAGCCGAAAGAAGATTGCGTTGAAAGACGTCGTTGAGGAGGCAATCGCAGCCGAGATCTCAGAAAAGGCGGCTGCCGCCATGAGTAGGGCTAAAGGGGTGCACAAATTGCACCGCCAACCCAAGAGCTCGTCTGAGGAGTCGTCTGCCAGCTCCTGCTCCGACGACGAAATGGCCGTTCACAAGGTTTCCCGCCAAAACCGTCGCGAGCGCAAACAAGATGGCGCCCGGATCGAGCCCTGCGGCAGCTGCAAAGGAAGCCATGCCAGAGCCAAGTGCCGTTGGAGAGACGCTGTCTGCCGACGCTGCAACAAGCGGGGGCACATCGCTGAAGCCTGCAGGGCCGAAGCACCTACCCCGGGTCCGTTTCCCCCCGGCTGGGGCGAGAAACGGCAAGACAACCAGAGACCATCCAAACGGTCCTCTGCCAGCTCTCAGCAGCGAGGCGGAGGCTACGCGGCGGTCAGAACAGAGCAGCTGTCCTCCGGCATCCACACCATTGACGATGCGGCCGCAAAGTTCCATGCCACCGTAATCGTGGAGGGAACACCCTGCTCTATGGAGGTTGATTCGGGATCGAACTACTCCATCATGGACTGGCACCAGTTAAAGCGCCTGAAACCGGGCATCTCGAGGAAAGACCTCAAGCCCCTACGGGCCCGTCTTGTCGATTTCGGCGGCAACCCTGTCGAGATCCTGGGGAGGACTTCGCTCCGGGTCACCTACCACGACTTCCAGGGAGTCCTACCCATCACTGTCGTGGGGCGAAACCGCCCGAGCCTGCTGGGGATGGAGTGGTTCGAGCCATTGGGGCTGTCTATCAGCGGGATCCATCAAATTCGTAGGGACGAACTCGACGCCATCATCGAAGAGTTCAAGGAAGTCTTCGATGGTAAGCTGGGGAAATTTGTGGGGAAACCCATTTCTTTCAATTTGGACAAAAATGTCACCCCAATTAGGCTTAAGCCCCGCAGGGTTCCGTTCGCTCTGAGGCCCAAGGTCGACGCCCAGATAGATAAGCTTGTCGCCCAGGGGGTCCTGGAACCGATCGATCATGCTGCATGGGAGACCCCCATTGTGACCCCGATGAAGCATGATGGGTCTGTGCGCATCTGCGCCGACTATAAGTGTTCCATAAATAAGGCCCTCCAGCAGAGCGCATATCCGGTTCCAGTGGTGCAACATCTGCTGCACTCACTTGGGAGCGGATCAATATTCGCAAAATTGGACCTGGCCCAAGCTTACCAGCAATTGCCAGTGGATGAAAAAACTGCGGAGGCACAAACCATTGTCACGCATAGAGGGGCATTTAAATGCACGCGCCTCCAATTTGGGGTCAGCGCAGCCCCAGGTATTTTTCAATCATTTATGGAACGCCTTCTTCAAGGCATTCCAGGGGCGGTCCCTTACTTCGATGATGTCTTGATCTCCGGCCACTCCAAAGCCCAACTACTTGAGCGACTGCGCATGGTTTTGCAGCGGTTCAAGGAGAAGGGTTTGAGAGTCAGGAGGGACAAGTGCATCATCGGGGTCCAGGAAGTCGAGTTCCTGGGTTATCTCATTGATAAGAACGGCATTCACCCCACTAAATCTAAGGTAAGGGCTATCCATGAAGCTCCAGCCCCCCAAAACAAGACGGAGCTTCAGGCGTTTCTGGGACTACTGAATTTTTACAGTGTTTTCCTGAAACAGAAAGCCTCCGTGGCTGAACCGCTCCATCGCTTGCTGGGGAAGGCGGTTTCCTGGAGGTGGGGGAAGGAAGAGGAAGCAGCATTCAGAGCTGTCAAGAACCTGCTTTCTTCCGAGAGTGTCCTCATCCAATACCACGAGACGCTCCCCCTGCTATTGACTTGCGACGCATCCCCCTATGGCGTCGGAGCAGTCCTCAGCCATCAATTCCCGGACGGGAAGGAAGCCCCCATCGCCTATTTCTCGAAGACGCTGTCCAGCGCCGAGAGAAATTACAGCCAATTGGACAAAGAGGCCCTGGCCATCGTCGCTGGCGTCAAGCGCTTCCACGAGTACCTATACGGACGGAGGTTCACGGTCATCACAGACCACAAGCCCCTGTTGGGCCTTCTGTCGGGAAGCAAGCCCACACCGAACTATTCATCGCCTAGGATGACACGCTGGGCAATTTTTTTGGCCGGGTACTCTTACGAACTTTGCCACAGGCCCGGCAGTAACATCTGCAACGCTGACGCCTTGAGCAGATGCCCGTCAAAGGATTTAGTGGAGGACCCTGCCCCCACCCTGGGACTGCATCACATCGATGGCGACCTGGCTTGCCCAGTCACATCCGCAGACGTCGCGGCACTAACCCAGAAAGACCGGACTTTGAAGCAAGTGATGTCTTGGGTGCTGCGCGGCTGGCCTGCGGAACCGTTGACCGACGATTTCAAGCCGTTCGCAAAGAGGCAGCAGGAACTGTCAACCATGAAGGGCTGCCTGCTGTGGGGTGACAGGGTTGTGGTTCCCCAGGCTTTGCGCATAAAGACATTGGAAACTTTGCACAAGGGGCACCCTGGCATCGTGCGCATGAAGGGACTGGCACGGAGCTACGTCTGGTGGCCATCACTGGACAAAGACATTGAGAACTGGGTCTCCAGATGCGATCCGTGCCAAGAAGTCCGCCCCGCCCCTCCGCAAACGCCTGTTGCGGAATGGGAAACACCGAGCAACCCGTGGGCGCGAATACACATAGACTTTGCTGGCCCGATGCAAGGGAAGTTCCTGCTAATAGTGGTGGACGCCTTTTCCAAGTGGCTTGAGGTCATCCCCCTGGCATCCATCACTACTGAAGTCACCATTAGAGCCCTCCGGCGGCTGTTCGCTACCCACGGGCTGCCGGACGTCCTTGTTTCCGACAACGGCCCGCAGCTGACCTCGAAACCAATGGAGGAGTTCCTGGCCAGTTTGGGCATTCGCCATGCCCTCTCTGCCCCCTACAGACCGGCTGGCAACGGACAAGCTGAGAGGATGGTGAGGTTCACCAAAGAAGCCCTTGCCAGGATGGGACCGGGCGAGTGGCAAGAGAAGATCGACAACTTCCTCTTGATACAGCATATTACGCCGCATGCCACCACTAGAAAGAGCCCGGCCGAAATGCTGATGGGCAGGAAGCTGAGGTCACCCCTGGACCGACTTCACCCCCTGTACCACTCTGAGGTCACCGCAACCGCGAGCCGCCCCCTCCGAGCCTTCTCTGCAGGAGATCCGGTTTTCGCGCTTAATTTCCACGGCCTGCCGAAATGGCTTAAAGGGAGAATCGAGAGCACAACCGGCCCGAAGTCCTACACCATTGAACTGCAAGATGGAGTGGTCTGTAGACGTCACATCGACCAACTCCGGAAGCGGTGGGAAGGGGATGGCGAAAACCACCCTGACGAGGTAGGACAACAACACCCCTACAAGGCAGGCCAAAACCACCCCGACGAGGTAGGACAACAACACCCCTACAAGGCAGGCCAAAACCACCCCGACGAGGTAGAACAACAACACCCCTACAGGGCAGGCCAAAACCACCCCGTCGAGGTAGGGCAACGCCACCCGGGCAGGGCAGGACAACACCACCCTTGTGAGGTAGCCCTGCAACACCCAGTCGAGGAAGGGCCGTACCACCCCAACATGACCGGCCAGCCAGCAGACCAGCTACCGTACTGCAACTGCCGAGTAGACAGGGGACTCCACGACAACGAAAACTCACGCCTCCCCGGCAAGGCGGCCCAACGCCACCCCGACGGCAGGGAACTCCAGGGAACGCCAGTAGACCGGGACATGCCCAACCGAGAGGGCCAACAACGACCCGGTGAGGGAGGCCGACGACACCCCTGCACGCAAGAACTACACCGCCCGTCTGAAATCTTCCGTCCAGCTGACCCCCGTCCCAAGCAACAACGACCCGACCAGGTCGACCTGCACCACCCAGACAGGGTCGACCAGCACAAGTCTAAAAGATACGGACAATTTGCAAAAAATACAAAAAACCCAAGGGACTTACCGGCCCACGACGATCGGCACCCAGGACAGGGAAGAGACCAACCGGACCAGCAGATATATTCCAACAGCGGGTCGGGAGGCGGCACACCGGAGCCGGTACCTGCAACGACCACTTCGCAGCCCAGCAGCAAGGCCGGAGGCGCACGGACAGGGCCGGCACCTTCAACAACCCAGCGGCAGGCATCCCAGGGGCAAGGGTCGGAGGACACCGGAGCAGCCACCTTCCAGACGGACGACGGAGAACAGAATGAACTGCGCAGGTCGAGCAGGGCTTCCAGACGTCCCGCCTACCTGCGTGACTACGTCTGTTGATTGACACGAGCTGAACCATGTTTCATCTAGGGGGGGAGGAGTGTTATGTCCTTATAAGGACATCCGGCCGGGGATTGGTTAATCCTCCGGGCGGGAAAGTTAAACCGCTGTCATTGGACGGCTGGTCTGCCGGAGCGCTATAAAAAGGGCTCCGGCAGCACAGCCGTTCGTCTGTTCTGACTTAGTTAAGAGCTGAATAAAACTTGTTGAACAGACCCCGCTGGTCTTGTCTTCTTTCCTGCGCCTGATCTAACAGTTAGTGTCATTGACACAATGAACATGAATTTGGGCAAACTCTGGGAGACAGAGGAGGACAAGGGAACCTAGTATGCTATGATCCATGGGATTGCAGAGTCAGATACAACTTGGTGACTGAACAACAACAACAAAGACAACCCATAATTTAACATTACATCTAAGCAAAGCCACACATCATCATTTGAGGGGCAACCATATAACCTTTGTCATAGATGTGTACCTTAGGCCTTAAAATACTGAGAGGAAATGACATGGTAGGAGTGTTTTATTATTCCCAAATATTTATATTTTGTAGCATGTAATTACTGGATTTGGGTTTTACTCAAAGGTGGGTTTCAGCAGGTTCTGACTAGTTCTGGAGAACCGGTAGTGGAAAATTTGAGCAGTTCGGAGAACCGGTAGCAGAAATTTTCAGTATTTCAGAGAACCAATAAATACTATCTCTGACTGGCCCCGCCCCCATCTATTCTCTGCCTCCTAAATCCCAGCTGATCAGGAGGAAATGGGGATTTTGCAGTATCCTTCCCCTGGAGTGGGGAGGGAATGGAGATTTTACAGTATCCTTCCCCTGCCATGCCCACCAAGCCATGCCCACCAAGCCATGCCACACCCACCAAGCCATACCCGCAGAACCGGTAGTAAAAATGTTTGAAACCCACCACTGGTTTTACTTTATTGAATTTATTGCTTGTATGCAAATATTTTATCCACCTGAGATGCTCGGGATTTTAAGGGGATTAAACTAACTAACTAACCAACTAAATAAATAAGATATATATGTTATTAGCTCTCACAATTGTTAGCAAGGGAGGCAGGAACAAAATGTCTGATACTTGGTCCTTGAAAAAAAGCCAGAATTCTGACTGACTGCAACAATTCTTTCTGTGACATTTTAGCCGATATGAAGAAAATGTCAGGCATTAGAATTTCCCTTTGTTATATTTGATGGTGAGTTTGCTGTCATTCATCACTGTTTTAAAAGCCAGGAAAACAGAATGACATACATTCCTATTGCCTGAGAAAAATAATGTAGCCAACAATCAGGGGCTGCGTATCCCCAAAACTAACAATAACAAAAGCTTCCCAACTACACACTTGATTAGAATTAAATTAAGGACTTGGAAAACTTTTCTTCATATCAGTGTGTTTATTTACCACACGATTATTTAACAGGAATGCGCAAACAAATACATAATGTGGCCACACATCTTGATTCTGGGAGACTTAGAAAGCATTTCTGCGAAAGCTTGAACTTTAAAATTTCTCCTTCACTGCCAGCAGAGCCAAATGTAGAAGTTTATCTTGTCAATCAACATTCTCCAGTTCTGTTGGATTATATCTCCTATATCTCCTTACTGCAGATTAAAGAAAAAAACTAATTGTGTGTTAAGGTTAGAGATGAAAGATGTTAGAGTCTTTATATGTATTATGTGCTATGTTCATCAAGCTAGGGAAGACTGTCTTAGGATAAAAAATGAATCAGCATTACATGCATCTAAGGTTGGTCATATAGACTTGACCTGACCTGTTTCTTCCATATAAAAATGGAGAATGGCCTACAGCTTTTCTTTCCTTATTTTCTTTATGATCTCAGGTGGTTATCGTGTTAGAAGTTTCAGCTATAAATACAAGCTCACACCTTCCAATTTATGGAAATGAAGGACCCATGGCTATAACACAAAAGAGACATGCTAATTAAGTACATTTCATTTGCATATGCTGCATTTATATGGCTATTGTAACTCCCGAATCAGCCGTCTCCAATAATTTTTCCCACCTATGATATATAGTGTTAAAGTTGCAGTTTTAAATATAACATTTTAATAGGAACCAAATATTAAATATATGGGTACTAACTGTGCCCAGCGTATGGGCAATTATTGTTTTAAACACGAACTTGGTCAGGAAGCTGTGTCTAAGGTTTTTGAAGCCTTAGCTCAGCGAGCCATCTATATCACAAAAAAAGTAAGTATCACAAGCAGGCATTTACTGACAGAGGTAACACTAGGTATATAGAGATTTGAAAGTGTTATCCATTCAGATTCAGTCCAGTTACCATACTAACTTTGCTACTTGTATAAGATATGGGAACTTGGGATAACTTGATTCTACCGGTTTCATCCTGTTTTTACATGTTTTGAACATGTTTTGGATATGTTCCAGTTGCTATGGATCATGAAGGACAACTTCAGAATATTAACTGATTCAGCACATTTGGGGGGGAGGGGTCATTCCTATGAGACTTAAAATGAAAAACAAGAATAGCAACAAGAGGAAAAAAATGTTATCTTTCCACAGAAATGCAAGAATCTCTCTCTCTCTGTTTATTTATTTAGCATATGACATCTACAGTGGTCATGCATTCACTGATATACAACACTAAAAACACATTATACACACAAACACAAATATTAATTTAAGTAGGACATCAGTGTATACCTATACCTATACATATACATACACACATACACACACACACACACACATACACATACACATACACATACACACACACACACATATATACACACACACACATATACATTTCAGAGATAATAAGATAGGGTAGGGTAGGGTAGGGTAGGGTAGGGTAGGGTAGGGTAGGGTAGGGTAGAGTAGAGTAGAGTAGAGTAGAATAGAATAGAATAGAATAGAATAGAATAGAATAGAATAGAATAGAATAGAATAGAATAGAATAGAATTCTTTATTGGCCAAGTGTGATTGGACACAAAAGGAATTTGTCTCCTGTGCATAAACTCTCAGTGTACATACAAAGAATAAAGTATATAATCATAAATTACCAATGGAGAAGATAGTAGAAAAAATGAGAAGAACTATAGTAAAACAGCCATACTACATGGGTAAATATTCTTAGACATTAAGACAGCATTGTGATAATTAGGTGATCAGCAGAGTGAGGGCATGGGCGAAGAACTGTCTTATATGTGGACAGTACAATATACAAAATAACATTTTATTGCTTTCTGAGTATTCCAATAGTTCCATAGGTTTCTGCTTTGCTTGTTCTACCAGCAAAAGAGAAGAAATACTGTGTCTTTCCCTTACTCTCAATAAAGAGAATATGGACAGCTATAGATCTGCATTTCTCTGTTACCTCCATAAGTTCCACCGAATTATAATTCTTAATGTAACAGAAGGGGACTTATAAAATGCAGGGGAGGTAGCATGGTACTAGTATTACATTACATTATATTTAGCATTTGTTTTGCTCTCACCGATTTGTTTGTCCTGACCCCGTCCATTTGGCACAGCACTTGGATCCTTGCCTGCTCAAAGATTGTGCATTCCTGAATCTAACATTAGGAAAAACATCTTAACATTAACACTTCCTCAGTAGTAGATTAGGCCCTCTCAGGGAGGTGTTCTGTTCTGGGGAAATTTTCTGGGAGGTTGCATGGCCATCTGTCAAGGAGTTGCATTTTTCTTTGAAGATAAAATCATAGAATCAAGCACTCAGTTGTGAGTTCAATTCCTTGCTCAGTGCAGGAATCATGATAAAAGCATCCCCACATGCAGTCAAGGAGGAGCAACCATCACTCTGACAAACTAAATTGATCTTAGTTCTAAGGGGTTCTTTCTACTGTGCAGTCAAATGTGCTTCCATGGAATTTAAATTCTTCTCCTGCAAACCTGAATGATAAAGAGCAGATCTTGGTTGTCTTCGGTGTGACACTCCTCCGCGTACTTGGACTATCGTGTTTGCTTTGTCTTGTCTTTACAAGGCTAAATATGTGCATCTTACTCATTTCCTCCCCATCTTTGATTATTTTAAGTCAACTTTAATGTTAAAGGTCATTGTTTTATTATCTTAACATTTTATTTTGTTGCCTTTGCTTGGTTGTAAGCTGCCTAGAGTTGCCTCTTGGTGAGATGCTCTACACTTGATTTTGCAAAAGTTGAAGGAAGAAGACTTAAGATGGACAGCCAACAACATTTTAAAATAAAATAAAATGAGGAAGAGGAGGAAGGAGGAAGGGGGAAGGGGGAGGAGGAGGAGGAAGAGGAGGAGGAGGAGGAGGAGGAGAAGAAGAAGAAGAAGAAGAAGAAGAAGAAGAAGAAGAAGAAGAAG
>WNWU01000006.1:14637582-14711918 GCA_012654045.1 Ptyas mucosa | reverse complement strand
AGAAGAAGAAGAAGAAGAAGAAGAAGAAGAAGAAGAAGAAGAAGAAGAAGAAGAAGAAGAAGAAGAAGAAGAAGAAGAAACAGCTCAGAGACAGACTTGCACATGGTAGTGTTGTGACCTAGGCTTATTGAGTAATTACAAGACACAATTATAATTTGTATAAATATACAAAAGTATGAAGGCTATTGTTTAACGCATTGTAAGCCGCCCTGAGTCTCCGGAGAAGGGTGGCATATAAATCAAATTTAAAAAAAACAAAAAAACCTCCCAAACCTATTTTATTGTAACAGATGAGAATTACGTTCATTCCCAGCTGAGTTCCAATTAGTTGCAAAATAAGTCTTTCGGAAGAAGTCCTTCGGGATAATCACCAACCTTTATCTTCTCAGACACCCTGAGACACACCTTACTTGGCAAAGCCCCATGAAGTTCAGAAACAAACAAGAGATGCCGACTGGAAACAGATTTAGCAATGTTGTTTTCCTGCAAAAGGTCCAAGTGCCTTTGTTTCTGCTTTAAGCCTTATGGGAGGGGCCAACCATCTCCTGGCCTTACTCCCAAGTCCTCCCTTTTGCTTCAGCTACTCTTGCCTTCTGGTAGCTCTGCGCATGCATGCACTAGGAACAGACTCCTCCTGTTCCTCTGCCTCGCTGCTGTCTGACTCTGGGGGCTCCGGAGTCTATGCATCACTCCCAGATGGCCCTGGCCCCATCTCTGCCTCTGACGCAGAGCCCTTGTCCAGGCCTTCCCCAGACTCCAGGACTGGTCCATGTTCCTCCCCAGCCTGCTCACTTTCCACCTCTGCTGCCAGCTCCGCAGGCTGCTGGTGGACCACAACAGGTAGAAAGATGTGAGAATGTGGCTATAATTGGGACCTATTAAACTAACCACAGGAAAAGCAGAAAACTGACTCAAAAAATTCATGACCTTCATTGTCTTGTCACTAAAGTTCATTGTATGGGAACAAAAAATTGTAAAGTTGAGCCCAAACCTGCAAATACAATACACAATGCCTTAGTGCAGAACAGCAGAACAACAAATAAAATATAGGAACAGAAAGGAACAGAAATCATGGAAACGGAGAAGGAACTACAATATATATAAAAAATATTTATACCTGCTCAGAAATGAAGTAAAATAATTTTGTGATACTGTAGTCACCATCTGTGCTGAATAAACAGAGGAATAAATAAAAATAATTTGTTGGTATCCAGCATTTCCTGTCCAACCAAGAAGAAAATATGGACGATGCCTTTGAAAAACAAATGCAGATATTTCAAGAGACAGGAAGCAGTAGTGGCAAAGACTTTAATGATTCTGTTGGGACACAACACACATCAAACATGGGTCTTCTATAACATTAGTGACTTGTTCTTCTGACAATTTCTTATTCAGAAGGTAGCAGAAGGCACAGAGAGATCTGTTCTCTTCGTGTGGTACTAACTTATAGGATTGGTTGGGGAAGTGGTTCTGGCAGACACATTGGGAAAAAAAGTGACCATCTAATGCAAGAATTCTTGCATGCAAATAAAAGAGTTGATTTTAAGGGGCTAAGGGTGACTGTAGTTGAAATGTATAATATGTTCTTTAACTGCAGGCATAATATCCTTTTAACCAAAGAAGGGAGACCTTATGGCCCCATGGATGCTGTCAAACCACTCATGTGGTTACACCTTAAGGAACATTTTATCATTTTCTGACATTTCTTATCAGCTGCTATATTTATCAGAGCCAGCCTTGGTGATAAATCTGGAATGCTAATCAAGAAAGAAAAATTCATAACAATAGACTCCAAGGTTGCTTCTCCAGAGAGGAAAATATATATGTGCAGTATCTCTTTTATGACAAAAATGTTTAATAGCTGGAAAGTAATTTGTCTTGCTCTTGAATGATACCGATTTAAAGTATTTAATGAAAACATACAATGAGGAGAACTTATTGCCTGCTAGGAGCAATGACATTTTCCTTGAGATCCATAAAAAAAGGGTCTTCTTTAAATAGCATTATTTTATTGACATATTTGACTCATCAACCATGACTGGAAGGTTAGTCTAATATCACAATGAGTGCCTAAAGATAAGCATGTCATATTCATTCACCTCTATTATTCAGACTTATTCAGTGAGATATAGGTCGCCAGCCTAAGCTTGCTATTTTTCTGTTTAGATATTGAAGTGGTTGCAACTTTCAAATTAAATGCATCAATAGACATTATTATCATTTACTTTTAAAGCATGCCTATAATGCTATAACACTTTGATTTCAGGTATGTTTATTTATTTATATCTCCAATTTATATAACCTCACGTCTCACAAAAGAAGCGACTCTGGTGGCACACAACTAAGTTCATACAATATATTGCTGATGATGACTCGTGTTGCTAACGATGAATTTCCACGATTATTCCTTACATTTTTATTTGCACTGGTAATTAAATTAAACAAAAATAATGAACTTTTGTTTCCGTGGCAAGGAAAAGCCAGCTACAACTGAGTCATTCTGTCCAATGAAAATGATTCAAAAGGATGCACAAGCATTTGGGTTTTCTACAATTCCTCATCAAAGCAAGACACCTCAAAAATAGGTTGCTGAAGAAGCCAGAAATTCTAAAGTTAAGAAGTAACTCTTGTTTGTCCTTGAATCTGACACTACTAATCCATGTTGCTGACTACTGTATTGGAGTGGCTGTTTTCAGCTGAACCGTTTTTCTGATTTTTGGCTTTGGTTTTTGGCCTATCTTTACAGTAGGTTGTTAAAAATCTGAAAACTGCTAAACAGATTTTAAGAAGATATTCCAGGCAGTGCTTATGTGTACAACTGTGTCAAGTATATAGTCACCATCAATACGTTTCCCCCAAAACCATTCATTTAATATATCCAAACAATGATCAATAACGTACAATAATCTTGGAAATATGGAACTTGGTTGCTCCTCTCATTGAGATCATCCTAGTCCACTGGTAACCTCTAAAGCAGGAGTGTAAAACTGGTGGCCCATGGGCCAGATACATCACGCGCAGGCCATGCCTACCCCAACTCCATGAATGAGAAAAATGTCATGAAACATCACATGACGGCAATGTGATGCCACAAGTTTCACACCTGTGCTCTAAAGAAAAGGTTCAAACTCCACACTCACTGGCAATGATGACTTTATCTAGTTGAATAATGAAATGTCTGCATGCAAGCACAACTGTCAGGACCAGATCCACATGTGAAGGTTCAATTAAATTGATTTATTGCTATAGCTTATGCACAAGAATCTTCTCAACTAATGGTCAGCACCTGCTTAGAGTTAGTTTAGTACAAATCCTTATATTTTAAATGTGTTATATTGGCATATTGATGTATGCTATATAATGAATTTATTAGAATATATTACAAAATTAGTTTCTCTGTAGGTCATTCCGGTCTAACTGACTCATAATCAATTCACTCTTTATTCTTTCTCCATCGTTCCTTGTAGATTCTCCTTTATTTTATTTCTGAATCAAATCATAAAAGACCAAAAATATAACAGCTGGGTGAGAAAGTGTCTTGATACTTAAATTAGGTGTTATAATACATTTACACAAAGGAACTAGTCATGTTTTAGGCTAGCATGCTGTAAAAACTTAGTTCTGTGGTTAGTTCATGTCAGTTTTGTGTTGCAAAACTAAACAGTATGGTTATTTGAATGAAAACATGGATACGTGTTTTATTAATAACCTATTACTGGATTTCAGATTTGAGCATTGGGCCCTATCCAAAAAGATGCAATTCAATGGTGAGAAAAGTAAGGTTCTGCACTTAGGCAGGAAAAACCAAATGCATAGCTATAGAATAGGAAGTATCTGACTCAACAATAATAATTGTGAGAGGGATCTAGGTGTGTGGTAGGATCACATGCTTAAGTATGTGTCAGCTGCCAAAAAAGCTAATGCAGTTCTAGCTTGCATCAACAGAGGGACAGCACCAAAATCACGGGAAGTAAATAGTACAACTTTATATTGCACTGGTGAGACCATACTTGGAATATTGCATCCAGTTCTGGTCACCATGATTCAAAAATACGCTGAGGCCCTAGAAAACAGTGCAGACAGGAGCAACCAAGAAGATAAGGGTTCTGGAGGCTAAATTATAAGATGTATAGCTAAGAGAACTTGGTATGCATAGCCTAATGAAGAGAAGGCTCAAGGGAGACATGATAGCAGTCTTCCAATACTTGAAGGACTGTCACAGGGTAGAGAGCATTGATTTATTCTCCATACTATCTGAGGGCAGGACAAGAAGCAATGGGTGGAAGCTCATCAGGGGGCGATTCAACTTGGAAATAAGGAGGAATTTTCTGACAGTAAGAAGGATAAACCAATAGAACAGCTTGCTTCCCAGAGTCGTGATGCTCCATCACTGGAGATTTTCAAGAAAATATTGGACAACCATTTATCTGGGATGGTATAAGGACTCCTGTCTTGGTCAAGTGGTTATAGAAGACCTCCAAGATCCCTTCCAGCCCTATGATTCTATAATACAAAGCAACATTTTCCTTCAAACAAAAAAATGATTTTTAATATTTGCTAAATATACAGTATAGGAAATTAAAAATAAGCCATTCAAGGACCTGTTTTCTTTTTTGATAAGATTTAATCTTGCCAACAAAGGCAATGTACAGAAATGTAAGTTATCTTTGTGTGTGTGTGTGTGTGTGTGTGTATGTAATGTAGTATTATGCAGCATAAGGTATGCAAATTATATCTGGTAGTGTTTTTAATTTTTTTTCAAATGCATATGCTTTGTGTAAATTTTCTGTTTATTTAAAATAAATGTGTTATTTTCAGTACAAAGAAACTTGTATTAAAAAAATAACATGATTTTTCCCAGTCTCTTAATTCCAGGATTTCTATGTCTTAGAAACATGTTCATATCAATGATGGAAGGAAATTGATAATATCTGGGTCCTTATTACACATTCACACACAAACAGTACAAGCCATTAATTTGTGGACTAATTTGAAGCAGTGGTAATGAGCAATTCATTTGCAATACCATTTGATCAGGTTCTTTGGACTAAAGCTAGGTCAAAATGATACATGCAGGAACAAGATATTGAAACTGGAGGAAATATGAAATATAGCTTCACCAGCCTTGTCACCACTGTTGAAATTTCAGTTAGAAAAGTCAAATTAGATTGAGCTAATGGGATAATTACTTCAGGGCAACCTCTCTGCGGAGGTGTAATATCAAAAAGACAACATTACAGCAGGCACAGGAAAATAAAAGAGACTTGGAAAATCATGTCCAGCTTGCAGAATAAATTAACCATACAGTTAAGTTGTGAAAACAGAGATGGAGGATGACTTTGCCAAATCTAGAGCATCTGTATCACCTACTGTGGAACTGGACTTAATAGATTTTGTTCCTGTGACATGTTTATCCAATATTACCCCTAGTTTGTTCAAACTAATTTGGAGGTTGCACGACATATGGGCTGAGTTTGCAAAAAACACCAGGACAAAATATGGTTGGATAATTTGTGATATGGCACTTTTCATAAACACAGTCATGGTTTACCTCAGGCCATAAGCTTTTGGAAGTCAAGCTATAAGGCCTGCAATTTTAGGCTCAAATCTAATAAAGAGCACAGAATCTTCCAGTTTCTCAACCAGCCATAGTGGCAAAGAACAAGCCAGATGGGGCTGGCTCTTGCAGTTCATGCTAGAAGAGAAATTTTGGACATAAGGAATGGAAGGAAAGAGTGATAAGGCCTTCAATCATCTCCAGTCTTACTTGGAACAAGCAGCTGGTTGGGAGTTCTGCTTTATTCTGTCTATCTTTGTGAATGCTTCCATAAACTGGCCTCATGAATAATAATTCTTACTTCATAGCTATAAATTCTGGACAAGTTTAAAAGATGAAAACAAACTCATGGAAGTGTCCTAAGGAATAAAGAAGTTCAAAAGTTAGAAGATGAGCTGAATTTAAGGATCAGAGATCTTCTTGGTAATGTAGAATAAAGTGCTGTGAACTAAATCCATTGATTTGAATAAGCTTGCATGCAACTTACATTGAGTTACCTGTATGCCAACTTGCTTTGAAACACTTGTTATCACTGAATTAACTTCCATGTAGATGCAGTTCACATCTTTATAATCTGTTAGTATGAGTACCGGTAATTACTTGGTAATAAACCCATTTGTTGTGGTGGTTGGAAAACTCACATGCTTTCACCAAGCAATATTCATCTGACTCACCATATGGTGATTATGCTTGGTGGTAAGTTTACTGGAATCCTTAATTCTATGTAATAGTATTTATTTTCTATGTAGTACGGTATTATGGCTCTAAAACAGACTGAAACTGTAATCTATACTCACTTACTAAAAGCAATCACAATTATATAAAATGGAAGCTACTTTTGAGCAGACATGAATAGGAAATTGCTTTTAAAGTCCCAATTCAAGTCCACAAAGTAATCTGCCATAACTTTAATTTGCTAATACAGCACTTTTTGCCAAAAAAATTATTATCCTGTAAGGAATGTGTACGTGTGCGTAAGACGCTAATATTAAATCAGTATTCCACAGAAAATCTGGATGAAAGCAAAACAAATCTACTTTTAAGGCTGAGAATGGGAAAGCAAAACCAATGTTACTGGGGCAAAACGACAATCCACTTGTGAATATTTAAAAGTTAAGATTTATTATATGAATTTAAAATGTACTGAAATGTTAGCTTTCGAGTTCTTCCTTGTCCAGTTATTTATATGGGTAAACACTATATACTTTTATACTTTAAAAATGTGCCAGAAAAAAAAAAAGGTCAGAGCACTTCTGCCAAGAGACATTTATAAGAGACAAAGAACCTTGTGCTGTTCATGGACAGCTGATACAAGATTTGCTGCTTCCATTGACACTTTCTATTTGGCCCATCTCTTTCTGGATGACATCTTGTTCCCACCCCCTGCCGATTCCAAATGTAACCCCTGCCTGCATTTTCCGGCCTTGATTCAGAACGTCTGTTTTCCAGCTGGTGCCATTTTCAGAGGAATGGTCTGCAGGACATTTTTCCATTCTAGCCAAATCCCAGTTGGCTGCAGTGCCTGGCATGCCTCTTCCCTCCCAGCGGCTGGTCACTGCCCTAAGCATCCATTTCGTCCAAACCACCAGGTTGCTTATCTTCTCTGGTAGTTAACACTTGCTATTTTTATATAACCTTGAGGTTGATCCAATGATGGTTGTTTAAGTCAATGAGCCATTCTTAGTCCTAAAAGTTCATGCTCCATTCAAGGTTTATATCTTCTGGCAGGCCCCGTTTGGGTTTCTGCCCAGTCCAGGGGAAGGAAGCATGTTCCCTTTTCTTTTCTACCCTCTGTCCACAGTACTGGAAAACCTTCCTTCCTTTATCTTAAAAAAATATTTGAAAATCATTGCTGCTTTGTCACGATGACACTGAACTATCAGTTGTTCTTTGCTGCAAATTTGAACCTTGGGGTGGCAATGCAGAAGACCATTGTTATTTCGAGGAGTTTAGTGACCTATTTTGATTTCTCCTTCACGTTAAGAAAAATCTAAAAGTTTAGAGCTCATTCTGAGCTAACCTGCTTGGTTTTTTTTACTCTTGTTTACTGAATAAAGGAGAAGGGGATAGGAGGAATCTTCACATCTTCAAAAGCTGCGAAGTTTTTGTTATCTGTGAAAGTTGCAGGCTTTTGAATCCTGTGTCACTCGGTCAAGATCTTGTGATCATAGAAGCAGGGCCATGAAATCATGGTGCCAGGTTTTGATAAAAACCCTAGTACTGGCCTTTAAACAGGAAGCTTTGTTGTGGCCCGCCACTGGCCAGCAGAGCTGGCAGCAGATTCAGACAGTGAGGAGGTTGGGGAGGAACGTGGGCCAGTCCTGGAGTCTGAGGATGGCTCGGAGGATGGCTCTGCGTCAGAGGCAGAGAGGGGGCCAAGGCCATCTGATAGTTCTTTGCTGCCTCCGGAGTCTCCAGAGTCTGACATCAGTGAGGCAGAAGAACAACACGAGCCTGTTCCCATTGTGCACATGTGCAGCGCTGCCAGGAGACAGGAACAATTAAGAAAACAGGGTTGACTTGGGAATAAGGCTTGGAGATGATTGGTCCCTCCCATAAGACATAAAAGAGAAGTGAACGGGACATGAGCTTTTGCAGGAAGCAATTAGTTCATCTGTCCGATTCAAGATTTGAAACTTATGTTTGTGACTCTGTGCCAAGTTTGGCCTTGCCCTGCTTCTGGAAATTAGCTCTTTGGCAGTGTTCCATGTGAGATAGGTAGGTGTTGATAACCTTCCTCTGAAAGACTGTTTATCAAGCCTTGCAGACTGTAAATGAAAATAATTTACAGCTGTATGAATTAAAGAGGTTTGCCGGGACTAAGTTTGTGCTGTTTAATTTTTAAGGAAGCCTAGGTCAGAATAAGCTTCTGGAAAATAATCTAGCACTGGGTACTGTAAAAATTGACACCCCCCCCTTGGGTTATGTCTGCTGTTGCTATTAAGGAGTTTCTGACAGCTTGTAAGGGATTTGGGTATCATCTTGCTTGCCATGTATGCTTTTTATGTTATGGTTTTTTACAACTCTTTGCTTGAATTAATAATGCAGCTTACAATTTCTTCATTTACTGATGTGCTTATTGTCTCTGGATCCAAAAGCACCAATTGCTTGGGCGGCTTATCACTGCCCTAATGCTTGGCAAAACAGACCTATCAAGGGGTGGCCAAAGAAGGCCTCCTTTTCATTCTCCTATGCATTAGAGAGTATAGATCGTAGAGTTGGGAGATAATATGTATGACTGCTTCCCCAGAAAATTCTGTTCAGAAATAGGACACAAACTTGGGTGACTCTGATTTAATTTGAACACACTGAATGCTACATACCACACTGGAGAAACCGTCACGCCATCGCCCAAATTCCTTAATGGTGTGTAACATAGTGAAATAATTAATTTGAAAGAGTTGTTTATTTGTTTATTATATTTATATAACCACACATTTTACATCAAACTCTGGGCATCTCCCAATAAATAATTAAAATGACATCTATAATAAAACAACACACCACATATACTGGATCTATTATAACCATAAATATTAAAAACTGGCACCAAAGTTAAGCTTCCATATGCAGTCCCTCATGAAATCCTCTCATCCACCTCATGTCATCTCAGTGCTTGGGGGAAAAATACCAGGTCTGAAGTACTTTTCAGAAGGTTAGGAGAGCAGAGGCCTGCCAAACTTCAGGGTTATATTCAGGTTTAAACATAATACATTCATGGCTTTGATGCATGATTTCCCTGTTATCTTTTGACATATGAAATAATAATTCTGTGTGCATGGAATTAATCATAATCACTCTCAGATGTCCCTGGATAGGTGCTGTTTTTAATTTCCCCTCATATTTTTTTTTAAAACACCAGATAGACATTGTGGTATACAATGATCACAAAGCCTGGTATGAATCATTACACAGCATGCCAGGTAGGCCAAAATCCACACAATTCAGTCTGTAGAACAGGTCAATTCTTTTACTCTGACTCAGAGCTTCCAATTCAGTTCACAGTCCATGAGCAAATCTTGACTGAGACAGTTGAATCTCCATGCCTTCCAAATTCCTACAAGTCACACACGTCTTTGACCATACCTAAAGTACACTGGAGACTCAGTTCTTTATACAAATCAAAATAACAAGCCTTTCAAACAAAATAAAATAAAAATAAAAAGTTTTTCAAAACTGATTTTCCAACAAGGATGGGCAAGGAGATTTTTGATCTTGGCTGGCATAACTGTTAAGGTTGGAATGTTGTGCTGCAGTAATTTACTGTAGTTGCCAAAAAAAATGAAGAAGGCAGAGAGAGGAGAAAGAGAAAGAGAAAGAGAAAGAGAAAGAGAGAGAGAGAGAGAGAGAGAGAGAGGGAAGGAGTCCTTCTTACTATCTTTACTGGCAGTCCTATTGATGGACTATAAGGACAGACCCACATCATGTTCAAAGCCTCAATTAATTTCTTTCCTTCTTTGTGTCAAAATTACTTTGCCATGTATGGTGCTTTGTGTTCCTCCTCTAGGCTTTTTTTTTTTGGAGATTTGGAAGTTTCTGAAACTCTCACCGTTGAAAGAGCCTCTCAAATCTTGGCCTTCAACATTTATCTAATAAAATATGTATTTATTAGAACTGCATGTTTATTATAAGCATAATCCGCTCTCTAGTCTTCTGATTGCTTCCTTCCTATGACTGATGTAATTTTAAAGGTCATTAAGGAGATGTGCCCTATATACCCATTGGTTAGGAGAAATTCACATTGCTTTTTTACTTCCTTTTGATGCTTGTTTGCTTCCTCTGTGCCTGTGACCATTCTCCGTTCATTACTCTAGTCCTGGCTGATTGTTCTTATTCTCCCTTTCCATGTGCAGAAGAAAATTGGATAATGGAAGAGCACATCATTGGCATACTGATGGTCCCACTCCAATGGCCAACATTTCTAGCTCTGTCTAAAACTCTGGACCACTACTGCTTGTTCACTATTGGTTTGGATATGCCTTACGTTTGTTTTTTGGGGGGGAGCAATTTCCTGTGTTTGTTTGTTTCTCTGTTGTGCTACTTGTGGATTTTTCTGGGACTCTGTATTTCATTTCACATCTAGGAAAATATAGAGCAGATGGGAGAGAGAACAGAATGGGGCAGACTCCAGTAACATCCTTCTGGATGGCTGAACTGGCAGATTGCTGGAAACTGTGAAATGTTGATTGTTACTGCCAGGTGCCAAGTAACCAATCAGTTAGAAACAATTGTCACATTGGCATTGGATTTGTGTCATGAAGGTTCTAGTGTATTTTTCCCTCCCCTTTATTGGCCCTCCCCATAAGAAGAGCCCTGCTGGATCAAACTGAGGACCTATGTAGCTCATCCTCCTGTTTCCCTGAGTCACCAACCAGATGCCTCTGAAAGCAAGTTCAAATTTTAAATTGAGCAATACCCATCTTTTATTTTTATATAAATGAATCTCTCTGCATGACTGCCTCCTTCCACCCATACTCTTTTGGCAACTGATGAGCAATGCATCAAAGCCAGTGCAAGCTGATTCTGTTCACTGTTACGTGTTTTCTGGGAGGGAAATGATTTTAGACAACACCTGCTGCTGACATCCCAGATTCTTTGAAAGAAGAGGAACCGTGCCAAATTGTAGAACTTTCCAAACAATACTGGGGTGAGAGGCATAGCCCAAGGGTTTTGTAGCTCATTGGGTCACAGTCAGACATGCTTTCAGAGGAACTAAATTTCTCATTCTAACTAAACTCTGAGGGAAAAAAAGCACATTTGTTACAACCCACAATGGCCAGGGAGATTATGAGACAATGTTAATGAAGAGGAGAGAGTTTCACCCCGCCCTTGTTGAAAAATATCGAGAAATAGCTGGAGAGCAAGTGGTAAAGTAAGCTTTTATACTTAGGCAAGAAAAAAAATGCACAGGTATAAAACAGGCCACACTTCGCTCAATAGCAGTAACTGTGAGCAAAATCTAGGACATCTAGAGCACAGCCACTTAAAGATGAGCCAGCGGTGTGTTGCAGCTGCTAAAAAAATCTACCAGAATCCTAGGCTATAACAACAGAGAGATAGAATCAAGATCGTGTTAAGTATTAATACTGCCTAATCATGCCTTGGTAAGACAACACTTGGACTATTGCATTCAGTTTTGGTCATCACAATACAAAAAAAGATGTTGAAACTCTAGAAAGAGTGCAGCGAAGAGCAACAAAGATATTAGGAGACTGGAGGCTAAAATGTATGAAGAACGGTTGCAGGAACTAGGTATGTCTAATCTAGCAAAAAGAAGGACCAGGAGTATCATGACAGCAGTCTTCCAATATTGAAGGGGCTGTCACAAAGAAGAGGAAGTCAATCTGTTCTCCAAAGCACCTGAAGACAGGACAAGAAGTAACAGATGGAAACTTATCAAGGAGAGATCCAATCTAGAACTAAGGAGAAATTTCCTAAGAGTGAGAACAATTAATCAGTGGAACAGCTTGCCTCTAGAAGTTGTCAGTACTCCAACATTTGAGGTTTTTAAGAAGAAACTGGAGAGTCATTTATCCAGAATGGTATAGAGGTGTCAAACTCAAGGCAGCCCACGGGCTGCTTAAATATTACATGTTTTGATAGCAGCGAGAATTGTATTTGCACAACATTGGAAATATGAGGAAAGTCCTGCAGAGGAAAATATAATTAGAAAAATATTGGACTGTGAGGAAATGGATAGGCTAACGTTAAAGATAAAGGACAAAGAAGGCACAGAATTTTTGATTTGGGATTTGTTTTACCAACGGTTAGAGAGTGGTGAAATCCTGCTGGTTCTGTCCGGCTTGCGTGAGCTGGTAGCGGTGGCGGCATGTGATTCGGTGAACCAGTAGCGGCAGTAGCCCAGATGTCATTACTTCCTGGTTTTAACCCTCTGCACATGTGCAAAGCCTTCTGCACATGCACAGAGGGTCAAAAATTGGATGTGACAATGGCACGTGCACTTCCAAACCTGTAGGGAAGGTAAGTAGATTTCACTCCTCTGTTAGAGTGCTGCAGGAGCTGGGGAAGCCAAAAACAGGGTGTGCAGGGGCTGCGCAAGGCCTCTGTGCAGCCCGTTTTCAGTTGGCAGAGTGCTGCAGGAGGACTGGATTGGACAGTACAATTATGTGGCCTCAAGTAAGTGCATGATTTGGATAGAAAACAAGCAACATCCTAGGTTAATATTACAGTTTAATGCCAGATTTTACATACTCTAGGTCCATTTAATCTACAATCAACAATCTATAATTGACATTACACATGGCCCATTTTCGGCTGGCAGAATGTTGCTGGAGGCCAGGGTAGGCCAAAAACGGGCTGCATGGGGGCCACATGCACCCCCACCCCCTTTTGGCTGGCAGAGGCACTGCAGGCCAGTCCTTTGATATTTCCAGGCCGGCCTCGCAGGCCAGATTTAAGCAGGCTTTGAGTTTGACACCCCTGAAATAGGCATTCTTGCTGGGATAATTTGCAGAAAGCCATGGTAGGATAGTGGCTAAATTGTTTAGCTAGGATTAGAGGGACTTTGATTCTGGTCCTCTGGATGAATTTGGGTCAGTCATTCTCTCTCAGCATAGCCTATAATCATAATGCTACTATAGCTTTATAATAATTTTGCAATAATAATAATGCTATAGATTAAAAATTATAATGCTGCTATACATTAAAAAATGGGATGATAGAGAGCTATGTGCTTCTACCTTGATCTCTTGAAGGAAAGGTAGGGTATACTTCTAATGAATAAAGAAAAAATATTGACAGCCCACATTTACATCTCAGACCGATTACACAGAAGGCAACTGTATTCTCAGCCTCCAATTATCCGCTTAATTTGTAAGGTCATTTTATTTGTTTGTAATTTTTTTTGCCTAATTATTTAGTCAAACAAATAGTTTGGACAGCCAGTTAATTGAGATCTACTGGGAGAGCATCAGGTAATTTCCACAATGACAACTTTTGGATGCAAATTAGAATACTTAAACCATAGTTCAGAGGCAAGTTTGCCTAGAAATATAATTCAGAGGAGGCAATCTCAGTGTATAGTGCAGAGCAGGAAACTGTGAAGAAAAGTGTGTCTCATTAGACATGAAGTGCATGGAACTGAGCAATCTGAGTCAGGAAAATGTCACAGTTAGGAGATCAGGTGAAGACCTGGATTGCTATACTGATGTACTTTTATTGTGGTATTGCTTGTCCTTGATTCCAATGAAGTTACTACAAAGAGATTATTACCGACTGAGGTTCTGTCTCTGACCAGGTGCCAAGCGATTGACGCTGGTCTTTAAACTGTTGTGTTGCAGGTGGCTACAGTTAATAAACCTGAGAATTATAGGGGGGAAATGATATCAGATGCTTGATGTTTGAGGCTAAGCTATGGGTGGAGGCATTTCTTCATTTATGTATATGGATATAAAATGGAAATGAGTGTCTTTCATTTGTTTTGCTTACTCTGGGGATTTACAAATACCTCCTACACATTTGGTAGTACCTGAAACTTTCCAAAGTGTGTGGAGGAGTATGGGTTGCCAGCTCCAATTTGGGCAGTCAAGAATTACGGAAATGATCTAATACAGTACTAGTCACTCTAAGTCAGTGCTTCTCAATTATTTTCTGTCATGCCCCCCTAGGAAGAAGAAAACATTTTTCGCGCCCCCCCGTGCGACTGTAAATAGTATCATTATTAAAAAAATAGTATCATTATTAGAAAAAGGTCTGTTCTCCTTGAAAGGGAGGAGCATGCGCAGTCACATGTACTGGCTTAATGCTCACTATCGATGCAAATGTCAGCAGCGGTAGCCCGATTTCTTTAGCAAGTTTGATTAATAGGGGCAGCGTTATGTTTCACAGGAGAAGGTCATTGTCAGCATCAATTGGGCGCACATCTGTCGGGCAACAAAGTAAGTGTGGACGGACGTCCCACACTTGAGCATCAATTGGGCGCACATCCGTCGGGCAACAAAGTAAGTGTGGACGGACGTCTCACACTAAAGATGGCTCCGACAGGCTCGTGTCACAAGGGTTTTGGACAGCCAATCAGATGCTCCCGTTGTTCTCTGATTAAATACAGAGACATAAACACGGGGCTTAGCTTGTTATGACAGTGTTTGACGAGGTCAAACGCGCCCCCTTTTACGGAGCCGCGCGCCCCCCCTGGGGGGCGCGCCCCACTATTTAAGAAGCACTGCTCTAAGTCAACACTTTAGACAAGCTAGAACATGGTGAGGGATTCAAATCGGCTATGTTACATAGAAAACATGCCCGCTTAAAAGTTAACTTGTTTCAAACATAGTATGATGACAACTGCAGGGATAGAAGCCATTAGGGTAGATAAATCCATGCAAACTTTCAGAAGGAGACATTGAGCGGGAGCTATGGAAAAGTAATAATCCTCCTCCTCCAATGTGGTAGAGTGAATTCTCAGCATTTGCATCAGATGCATGATATTAAATCGTTATTAGCTAGGCCAGATCAGTTTCTTTATTTGCACTAGAAAGAGTTCATAAAAGATCAACAAAGATGATTAGGGGACTGAAGGCTAAAATATATGAAGAATGGTTGCAGGAAATACTGTAGCTATGTCTAGTTTAATGAAAAGAAGGACTAGGAATGACATGATAGCAGTGATCCAATATTTGAGGGGCTGGCATGAAGAAGAGGGGGTCAACTTATTTTCCAAAGCATCAGAAGGCAAGACAAGAAACAATGGATGGAAACTAATCAAGGAGAGAACCAGCCTAGAACTAAGGAGAAATTTCCTGACAGAACAATTTAAACAGTGGAATGACTTGCCTCCAGAACTTGTGAATGCTCCAACACTGGAGATTTTTAAGAGATATTGGACAACCAGATGTCTGAAATGGTACAAGGTTTCCTGCTTGAGCAGGGGGTTGGACTAGAAGACCTCCAAGGTCCTTTCCAATTCTGATATTCTGTTATTCAGTTAGATTATGTAGCTTGAAAAGACTACAGCATACAGTAACAAGTGAGGCAATGAGATCAAAAGGCATTATAGAATGAATGAAAATAATTTCCTCATCTACACAATTTTCCCATGCCTAACTTGAAATGATTGAGGTAATTAATGATAGACTCACCGAAAACCTTATACTGATTTGACGATTTACTTGTCAAAAAATTAATACAATATTTCACCTCTCTCTTATCTGGTTATAGTTAAACTACACTACATAGGTCTTGATGGATGAACAAGCTTAAATAGTAGCATGGTGAGATGGAGGGGCTATTTGGCCTCTGACAATTCTTGTTTTGTCTGGAAGGGATGGCACTCCCCATGAAGGAAAAGTTCTGCACCTTGGGGATCCTTCTAAAGTTGCAGCTATTCCTGGTTTTGGCCCTGGAGACTATGACTACAGAAGCCTTTTCAGATCTTTGTCTGGTGTATCAGTTGTGACCATGACTGGAGAGGGAGGTTTTGCTGCAAGTAACACATGCCCTTACCACTCAGATCTAGATTTCTGGAATATTTTTTCACAGGAATAGTCTGCATTTTTGAAGACTACTCAGAAGCTGCAATTGGTTAAAAAAGTTGGTGTAGTGTCCCACATGGTGGATGAGAGCTTCACAGACATTTGATATGAATTTTGCTAGTTTCTGATAGACTTCTGTATACAGTTCAAAGTGTGAGTTTCAACCTATTATGCTCTGCATTGTGCATCCAGCTCCAGGTATTTCCAGGAATGTCTCCTTCAAGCAAAACTGCTTCATGTTGTACCTTCCTCTGCTTAATATGTCCTCCCCACCACCACCACCACACAAAAAAATTGGGTGTCTGGGGAAATGAGCCAGTGTTACTCTTTCTCTCTGGAATAACATCTTCCAGAACGTTGATGCTTTTCCTGCATTTCTTTAGAAAGGCTGTTAAAACAGTATTGTTTCACAGAGCATTTGATTGCTACCACAGATACAGGGTGCCAGCTGAGATGCTTGCACTTAACTGTTTTAATTGTTTATTAATGTAGTTACAGATTGCTGTTTTTATTACTATGTTAACCAATAGAAGTTGCAGTAGAATAAAGTGGTGTATAAACATTCTAAATAAAGTAAATAAACATTATGGAGAATTGTATAAATTATGAAGCTTTGGAGTAGCAGAACTTCATGAAGACAGAATGAAAAGAGACTCTACCCTGGGGAAATTAAAATCTGTTCTGTGTTACCATGCTACATCTCAAGGTTGAGTTGAATGATGCACATCCTTATTTCAAAAGCAAGGATAGTGATAGATCTCACATGTTTGCAATGCTGTTTCATTGCTATTTTCCTGAATATCTCAAATTTTTAGCCTATTGCTGAATATTACCCTCTTGAAAGCATAGGTAGAACTCTCTCTCTCTCTTTCTCTCTATGTGTGTGTGTGTAATATATATATATATATATATATATATATATATATATATATATATGTATGTATATATGTGTATATATATGTTTATTATTTATCCACTGGGAGGACAACATTGGACATGACTATTTCTAATTGTTTCAGGTTCTTCTGTATCAATTTTTATTTGAATTTTTCATATTCAGTTTGAAAGTTCACATCAAGAAAAACTTTAGCAGGTGGAGAATCCATGCCAATTATAGTATTATTATCAAGCAAACTTTACAAATCAACATATACATAATCCATATCTATTCCTATATTCAAGTGCTTTTGATCAATGAGTTAAGAAATCCATATGTCAGTGGAATTATATTTCAAGGGTACCATCTAATTATTTTATTTTAAATTAATAGAATATTATTCAATACATTTGTCATTAGTATCCAATTGATCCTGATACCCACAGCTAGAGGTTTGGAATGTGAGTTCTACTAATATAGTAGAATTCTAAGGAAATAACATGTGGCAGAATCATTTGCCTAGGTCTGAATCTTCAAACTATGACAATATATATATATAGCTGGCTCATTTTTAAAATTCAGTGTAATCTTGATTACACTAAACTACAGAAGTAAGATTGGCCCTCTTTCAAGTTTAGGTGATACGTTAATTGGTTCCAAACTGTTTAAAATATGCTAAAGTAAAAGTTGTCAATTATTTTTCAGGGATATTACATTTTCAGGCTAGATTCTTCTCTGTCAGCTGCTTATTTTTTATGTTAAGGGGGAAAAAATACATGAAATGAGAAGCTTCTTTGTTCTGCTTTTCAGGCTTGGATTATGTGGGCTTTCGACCTAAGTATCTTGTTCATTTTGATCAGCCTTTGTTCCAAGTTTTAAAACATAAGGTTCATTTTAAAAGTTGATATATTCCATATGCTAATGCATTTTATATCCATTTGAAAAAAATCTATCAGAACGTTTTCTTCAGGAGATGTAAAAGTTAACTTATAAGGCTGCTGTTTCAAATAACTCTCCTAATTTGTCTTGAGGGACACCATTTTGTAATGGAATTGGCTCATCCCGCTTGTTTTAAGTTCTTCACAGGCCTTCAAATCAGGAGAGTTTGTCAGGCTGTGTTTCATGTAATGGTAAATCAGGCCTCAGCACTCTAAGGATAATTCTCTCAGCCAAAGGAGAGTCTGAAGCAGTGTTGGGTTGCTACCAATTCACCCCAGTTCGGGTGAACTGGTATTAGTGGCAGCGGGAGGCTCCTCCCACCAGCCTGGCATCATTAAATACGCTCTGTGCATGCTTGATGTGGAAAAGAATGTAACTCTGACTTTAGGTTTTACAGATTAGACTGATAGATCTTTATAGAAATGACTTGATCATACTATTATGGAAACAGAAAAAGCTGTGATTTGCTGTTAATGCCTTATTTTACTGTAACAGAGAGAGTCGGAAGTCAATGCTTCTTTTTCTTCCCCCCCCCCCCTATTTTACCTCACTTCACTTCCTCCTTTCCCCACCCCCTCACTGTTCTTCTATTTACTTTTGTATTTTGTATTTTATAATAATCTATAACTTAATAAAAATGTTTCTTTAAAAGGTTGTAGCTTTAAAATATACTTTATTACTATATGCATACATGACCCTTAGGTTCTTCTTCTTCTTCTTCTTCTTCTTCATCATCATCATCATCATCATCATCATCATCATCATCATTTTAGCCATTGTCCCATCCACTGCAGGATGCAGGCCTCTTCCGCATGTTTCCAACCCATACGGTCCTGAGCTTTATTTTTGCCAACTGAGTCCGCAATGCTTGCTGATGTCATCAATCCATCTTGTTTTAGGTCTCTTTCATGGATGCTTTTTATCAAGTGGGATCCATTCTAGGACTGCCCCGGTCCACCTGCCATCAATTCTTCTTGCTATGTGATAGTACAGGATAGTACATTTAAAATACAAGTTTCTAAGTATTTTAGGATTATGAGCTGGATGTTACCTGCGCATGCACTTTCCTTTTGAAACAAAGCAAAATAATGTGTTTTCTTGGACATTTAAATTTATAATCAGCTCTGCTTTCATAGTTAGTGGCAATGTGGTCTAATGCATTAGGGGGAAATAAAAAGTGCACATTGGTGCCGAATAAAACTCAATGGTTTCTGTGACCTAATTACTACTAGGTCTGGACAAAGTTTCCCCAGATTGAATTTTTAAAAGTTTCCTCATTTTATAGAGAAATCTATATTCACTCATTCGTATGTGCTTGAAATGGAATTTCAGTGTAAACTCTAGGTAAAATCACAGGTGCAAAATGCCTTGAATAATGAATTCCTGTGACAGAACCTGTAGCTTTAAACAGTGTTTCTTTTTCCAATAAATAATGCAGTACATTTATCCTCTCTTGGAATAGACTAAAGGTTAAGTAAACTCATCTTTCCTGTAGATTTTTTTTTTCTGTGGATGTTCAGGTAATTGTTGCGTATGAGCTGAGCACTGGGTGATGAGAATCAGTCCCTCACATCTGAAGCAGGTGTTCAGTAGTATGTGCATTGTGTGTTCATATCTATATGAGTATGTGTGTGTGTGTGTGTATGTATGTATGTATAGATAGATAGATAGATAGATAGATAGATAGATAGATAGATAGATAGATAATTATAAATAGTTCTAGATACAAATATAGATAGATAGATATAGATGCAGATATAGATGATAGATAGATAGATATAGACACACATATACATACAGATGTGGATAATAGATATAGGTGATATAGATATAAATACAGATGTAGATGAGATAGACAGACAAACAGACAGATGTAGATGTAGATAATAGATGTAGATGTAGACCTAGACCCAGTGGTGGGTTGCTGCCAGTTCAGACCGGTTCAGGCGAATTAGTAGTTCCAACCAGGGCTGGCCCCGGCCACCCGCCCTGGCGCTACCACATCCTATATAATTGCTCAGATTTGAGAACCTATTGTTACAACCGGCAGCAGCCCACCCCTGCCTAGACCTAAACAGATAGATATATATGTAGATGTAGATGATATAGATGATGATATAGATATAGATATCCTACCAGCAACTAGACTCCAGCTATAGTCATCTGTTATTTTTACAGCCTATTTCTTCTGAGTGACTGAATGAATATGAGCTATGGAAGGAAAGAAGTTTTCCCATTTTCGATCAGGGAATAATGATAATGCTTGATCAGCCATTGGGCTGCATTACTCTGCAGAAATGCTGCTAGATTACAGTTCCTTTCATTGTCCTTAGTGCAACACCCGTTTTATAATAATCAGAAACTGTAAGAAAGATGCAATTTGCTGAAGATCGAAGCCCTTTCTCCTCCACCCCAGGGTGTCTCCAGAATGCAGAATTAAATGCAGATTATGCTTCTGATCAAATCAGACAGATGATATGTGATAGGGTTTGTAAAGGCTGAGACTGGAGAAGCATCAACCAGCAGTTCCCACACTAAAGATGGCCATTTTGCTAACATATCACAAACAGACAAGGCCACCAAGCAACGTGCTGTATTTATTAATTTAGAAGCACAGGAGGACAAAGCTTAGCGTTTCTCAAATCCTTGAGAAAATCTAAAATATAAACGTCTCTGATATCTTTGCACTGTAGTGAGCAAACAGCCATCGTATAAGAGATTTCATTCTTCTCTGGAACAAACATTTAAAGCCAAATCTGGGAGTTTTCTGGCAAATCTGCCTGAGACATCCAGCTAAGATTTTAAGTATGTGAATGTCTGATGAACCTGGATGTGATGCCCGACACTGGAGCATGAAAGATTTTTTAAAAAATAGTGATATTATTAAAAATCAAAATTGCAGCAATAAAACAATACAAACTAAAAAGAAAAAGGCACATAAAACAGAAATGAGAATATAGAAAAGACATATAGAATGTCTTCCCACTTCATCACAATTATAAACAATTTTAGTAATTTATCACTTTCTTTTAAAATAAATAATCTCTTCTTTCTATATTCCATCATTATTTCAGTCCTGGTCAGCAAAAGTCTATTTGTCATGTCCAAGAATTGGACATGATAGAAGGAAAGAAAAATAAGATCTGGTTTGGCTTGTGCTCTCTCTCTTTCTATTGTAGGCATTTGGTAACCTCTCATTCATGACTCTTAATGGTCTATGGCAGGGGTGTCAAACTCATGACCCATGGGCTGGATGCATCATGCGCTGGACAAGAACCACATTTAGTAAAAATGTGTAGTAGTTCAGAGAACCGGTAATAACATTGGCTGGCCACGCCCCTGAACTGGTCACCGGCCCGGTCACTGCTCGCTTACCCCGCCCACCTCATCAGAGATTTTTTTTTAAACTTTAAAAAGCATTTTTTCTACAACCTCTTTGGCTGAAAAAATATGCCTTTAAAAGCCTCTGGCGATCCCTGCTGAGTTGCCTGATCGTCAGAGGTTTCTAAAAGCATTTTTTTCTGTAACCTCTTATGGTTGTAGAAAAAATGCTTTTAAAAGTAAAAAAAAAAAGTTGGCCACGCCCATCCAGTCACATTACTGCCCCCACCAAACCACACCCACAAAATAAGCCACACCCAGAGAACCGGTAGTAAAAAAATTTAGAGTCCACCCCTGCCCTGGTCTATGGTCTACACCAGGGGTGTCAAACTCAATTTCATTGAGGGCCACATCAGGGTTGTGTTTGACCTTGGAGAGCCAGGGTGGGCATGGCCAGCATGATATCACTCGTGTTGGGGCGCACCTGTGGTGGCCCGAGTGCTCTGCTAGCAAAAATGGGCTCCTGAGCTCTGTTTGGCCCTTGCGAGCTCCATTTTCAGGTGGGACAGCATCCTGCATGGCCCTCCCAAACTCTATTTTTACTGGCAGAGGCACCATGGGCCGGGCTGTTTCCAGATCTGACTCCATGGGCCAGATCTAAGCAGCTTTGAGTTTGACACCCCTGGTCTACACACACCATCTAATACCATCCCAAGGTTTTGTAGTCCAGCCTTGTTTCTGACAGGCAACTTTCAGTAGTCCCTCATTAGAGCAGCCAGGTTTGTTACCTGCAACAGGACACTATGTTTATCATCTGCTCTGGTTTTCTCTTCCTATTTTCTTTATTTAGGCAAGGGGGAGTTGGCAGGGTGGTTGAAGGAGATATTGAATTCAGAGTGCTGGTTTTACATTGTAAACTCCCATGTGGTTTGGGGACCAGGTGATATGGATAAACTTCTCTTCCTCTTTACAGTTTGCTTTAACTCATCATTTTGAAAAGCCATGTTTTTACAATACAATGTGGAATAAGCATCGGCAAAAGCTTTGACAAGGTGAGAGCCATTCTTGTGAGGTTGCAATTGTTGACACTGGGAAACAGTGATGGCTGAAGCATGGGAGGAATCTATGGAAGAAAGTAATCCGTAAAGGACCCAAGTACCAAACTTTAAAGCTGCATTGAACTTTGACGATAGTGCCAACCCTTTGAATTATGGCCAGAAACCAAATGACGATGGAAATGCTATTACGACATTTCAAGCCCATTGAAGCTTGTTTAGTGTGTACCCTGGTTCTTTATGGTGCCTGGTGAAACCGTTTTAATGGTTCCTTATAGTGTGATTAGGTAGTCTTGTTGGCCTCCGTTTTATTTTAAAGCTATTTTAATCTGCTTTATATAGTATAAAGTTGTTCCCTGATGTCTTTGGCCAGGTCATAACAGGAAATACTTGGATAGTTAGAGGATTATTTCATTCAGTGGAAGAGCATTCTCAAGTATTGTAAAGAGACAAAATGGATTTCCTCTGTGAAAACAAAACAAACAGAGATTTTTGAAAGGTTCCAAAAAGAAAGAAAGGGATTTTATTCTTTTAATGGTCAAATTCATATTTTTTATAGTGTGGCTTTTCCTAATGAAAAAGATACTGGCTGGTTTCTGGTCTAGAAAATAAAAAGAAGGGACAGAAGGAGAACCAGGACATCGTTTTGGAAGAACAGACTTCATTTTAAGAAGGGCATCTTCAGTGAAGATGCTGTAGAGTTGCCATGCTGTATCCAGAATTAGAATTGTTACTTCCAAGAACAACTTTGGATGTTCTTTATTTGTTAGTTTGTTTATTAAATTTATATACCAGCCACCTCCCTGATAGGGCAACTCTGGGCAGCTTACAGAACATAAAAAGATAAATAGAAGAGCAGTTAATTTAAAAAAAAAACCCGATGAACGTGAACATTTTTAAAACTATGCAGAAAATCAGAGCCAAGGAGATAGATGGGATGGGGATGAGGTCTTCTTATCCTGTCAACCACTTCCAGTATGAGCATCCCTTTCAGGGCCCCAAGTCAATCAGCAGAACCAAGTTTTAATACCCTTCAGCCAAAAGAGTGGAAGCAGTTCTCACCTCGGGTGAGGAAAAGGCTCTTCTCCTTGACCCTACAGGCTGGAATTCCTTAGTAGAGGGAGTCTACTAACAGGCCTCTTCCACTGACACAAGTTGGGCAGGCTATTCCCGTTGGGGTGAGACAGCTTCTCAGATGTTCTGGATCCATGCCATAGGGGTTTTATTGGATCTGGTAAATTGAACCTGGTAAACAATGAATCTCATGCAAGAATGATATTATATGTGCCACCCTATATGTCCCCAGAACTGTGCATGCCACTGCATTCCGCCTTAGCTTCTGAATACTCTTCAAGGATAGCCCCATGTAGAACAGGTGTTAATATGCATTTGTTACTGTCTTATGCCAACCTAGCAGTTTAAAACACATAAAAAATGCAAGTAGAAAAATAGGGATGAGCTTTGGTGGGAAGGTAACAGCGTTCTGTGCGCCTTTGGCGTTTAGTCATGTTGAAATGTCATGACCACAGAGACGTCTTCGGACAGAGCTGGCTCTTCGGCTTTGAAACAGAGATGACTGCCGCCCCCTAGAGTCGGGAACAGCTAGCACATATGTGCAAGGGGAACCTTTACCTTTATCTTTTTATGCCTCTCCACCAAATGTTTTGTTGCCCATGCCTAGGTGTTAGATTAGTCTAATATGGACCAATTTCTGGGATAGTTATGTATAGCAAGTATATTGCTAACCAGTGCAAATCATGGAGAACTTATAGATTAGCAATAATTGCCAATTTCTTAACAGGCAAAATTGAAGGAATTGAACCTTTAAAGCTCTATTGTGGCCCGTCAGCAGCCTGTGTGGATTGTAGTTGATTCCGACAACGAGGAGGCTGGTGTGGTGCTGCGCCAGCAGCCTGTGCAGCTGGTGCTCGAGTCGGACAGTGAGGAGGCTGGAGAAGATGTGGTGCCAGAGGCAGGGATTCACCAAGGACCTTCAGAACCTCCAGAAGCTCCTTTAAATGAAGAGGATGAAGAGGAGGGGCCTCTTCTCAATGCACGGGTGGGCAAAGCTGCCAAAAGGCAGGACTGGCTCCTCAGGAGGAGGTCTCCTCGAGAGTAAGGCTTGGGGCTAATTGGCCACTCCCTTAGCCTATTTAAGGAGGAATGTTGCTTGCAGCAAGCTGTAGGGAACAACTTTAGTTCACTCTCCTTCGTGTCTGGATTCTCTGCAAAATTGCTTCTGGACTTTCTGCCAACTCTAGTAAGACTGTGATTACCTTATCTTAGAATTCTAGTAGGCTGTTAAGACAATTTATTAACAGCCTTTGGTTGATAAAGACTGAGTTATTTGAGTAAAATAAGCTTTGTATAGAGTTTGTGTGTGCTGCATTCTTTGGGGTCCGTAGCTGGGGCCAGAACAAGCCCTATCAAAGCCCTAGATCCTGACTAACGGACTACATAATCAATGTCTTGCAGATCTCCACTTGAAAATTGACATACTAAGAACTGATATAATGAATAGAGTGTTCAGCAATGGTAGTATTCAGCCAGTTTAGACCGGTTCAGGAGAACCAGTAGTGGCAACCTGCGCCCACCTACCCCAGCGCTATGCCGTCCTATTTTGCCACATTTTCTAAGCTGCATGCATGCATGCAAGCTGTGTGTGCAAGTAAAGCGCATGTGTGGAAGGCCACGTGCATGTGTTTACATTTTCAGTGTGCGGCGAACAGGTGATAAAATTATGTGAAACCACCTCTGGTGTTCATGTGTTGCTTCCATGTTGCAAAATTTCCATCTTTGGGGAATCCATTTGGTCCCTACACTCTTGCAAGTCAAAAGATCTGTAAACATGGATCTCTTTCACCAAGCTTTTCATTATTGATTCCTTTTAGCATTTCTTTTCATTTATGCTTTTCACTCCTTTAATTCTAATTTTGTTCACTTGATTTTGTTAGTATTTGCCAGGATAGATAGGTAGAAGGAGTATAAATCAAATGCATAATCCCTCCAGACATCTTCTTTCATCCTCAACTCATCACATCCAGGTAGATAAAAATCCACCTTCTACTGTTTCATGATCTTCTAACCTGAACATAACCAGGAACTTCACTATTTTTTTAAAAAAAGAAGTAGAGACATTTCCCTTGCATATTTACAACACTAGCAAATCTCATCTTGACACTAACAATCAACACTCCCTGTATGTACCACCTGGTGTGGAAAGAACTAAATGGAATCCAGAATCCTCTCTCCTACAGTTTTGATCCTCATAATAAACTTTGAGTTTTCCCATGAGCTCTTCCTCTTCTTTGGTGGATTCTGGTTACCTTAAGACTGGATTATTTGATGGAATATGCAGCTGAAGTGGATGGAGGAATCCCAGCAAGACCACTGTAGTTTTCCAGGGAGAAAGAAGTACGTTCCAGACAGAAGTCCAGAATAAGAGACTGCACAGTCCTAAACTTTGGGGTGGGGGGAGGGAGGAGGAGGTTTAGGGTAGTCACACTCTAGAATCTCCTAGTGTTTATCTATTAGATTAGATGGTTATAGCTTTAGTCTGGTGAGATTCTGTCTATTAAAGATAAAGGTTCCCTCGCACATATGTCCTAGTAAGTAGTGGGTTCCTCTTACTTTTGCTACCAGTTTGGAACTGGGAGGGCGCATGTGCACGTGCTCGCTTTGCTCACACACAGCACTTCTGTGCATGTGCAGAACCTTCTGCGCTTGCACAGAGCGTCCGTGATTATGTCCGGGTGGGTGGGTGGGTGGAGCCACCCACCACCACCACTACCAGTTCCTGTGAACTGGGGTGAACCGATAGAAACCCACCACTGTTGCTAGTCGTTCCCAACTCTAGGGGGCGATGCTCATCTCCATTTCAAAGCCAAAGAGCCAGCGCTGTCCAAAAACGTCTTTGTGGTCATGTGTCCGGCATGACTAAATGCCAAAGGCGCATGAAATGCTGCTACCTTCTCACCAAAAGTGGTCCCTATTTTTCTACTTCCATTTTTTATGTGCTTTCGAACTGCTAGGTTGTCTATTAGGTGTAAGTAAATAACGAACTGGACTCTTGGATTCCACAGTAACCTCTTTGGTCTTGGCCCTGACATTCATCCTATTCTGTCCCAGGACTTGGACAGGAACTCTGCCACATATCTGTCCTTAACTTAGATGTTTTGGATGATATTCAACATATTCTGGATCTGGGAAGCTTTCATAGCAGAGGATGCAAGATTACATACTCTTCATGTTTTCTAAAACTAAATCCATACAATATGTGTCCCAACTATTTGTCAATTTCATTTCTTCCTCCACGTTTCTTCCTCTCTTTTCACACATTATGTAGTGCCTGATTTTGTGGCATTCATGTCTCCCTGATTAATTCTTTTCAAGGTTTCCTAGCAACAATCAGACCACCAGCCTTTTGCAATAAAAGAAATGCTTTGTGTTACTTGGATAGTGTGTTAGGCTTCGAACATTCTCTCTGCCCCCTCCTCACTTCACATTCTGCCCCTTTCCCAATGTGCCTCTTGTCAAAACAAATAAAAAGTAATAGCAGTTTGTTTGAGTGCTATTCCCTCCTGAACCGTCTATTTCTAAGATAAGGGATTTGGGAGAGGAAGTAGTAAGGGGGGGATTTATTTAGTCATCTAGCGAGAGAAATAATTTTAAGGATCTTGTTTGGTTTTGAGTTTGTTTTTGGCATAGTGGAATAGAATGCAAATTTTGAAACAAGGATAGGGGAGGATCTTCCAGGTAGCTTTCATTATGGAAAAAACAACAACAACAACAACCCTGAAACAGTTGCATTGGGGGAGAAGGCAGAAAAGAGAGTTTGCATTAAGTCATGACATACACGTTTATAAAGTATGAACCTACAGTAGGGAGAGAAAGAGATGATTTAAATGGCTGGATTATACCAGACACGTAATTCACTAGCCTAGAAGATATCAGTAGGTTTACTATATATACAGTTAGTCCTTGACTTGCAACCATAATTGAGCCCGGAATTACAGTCTCAAGTCATGCTGCTTGTTAAGTGAGTCATCATGTGATTTACCTGATTTTACAACAACTTTTTGTGGTGGTTGTTAAGCAAGGGCTGTGATCATTAAGTAAATGCTACAGTGATGGGAACTCATTGTTCACAATGGACATTTTTTTACTGGAAACATAAATCACAGCCACATAACCTCAGGATGCTACAAAAGTCCATAAATGTGGACTAGTTGCCAAGCATCCAAAATGTAAACATGTGACCATGGGAAGGGGTTGAAATTGGAAATTTGAACTCAGGTTGTAAGTACCTTTTTTTGGGTCCTGTTGGCCATGAAAGATCAGGTTTCATGTGAAGGTCCAATTAAGCTGATTTATTGCTACTCACATCTATGCACAGAAATGTCCTCAAGTAATGGTTAGCTTTGTTAGGCATTAGATAGGGGTCAATGGAATGCAAGGAGGGTTGGACTTAGTTTACTTGTGGCTATGTAGAGATTCTAAGCTGATCCCTCTTTTAACTCCATCCCCAGGTTCTGCCATTCCTTCACCAACCATTGTAACCTCAAATGGTCACTAAGCAACTGGTCATTAAGCAAGGACTACCTGTAACAGGATTGCAGAAATTCAGGTGGAAGCAAAGAAGTAGAACATACAAGTCTTTGTATGTCTTTGTCTTCTAATGTTCATCCAGACAGAAGAAGGCATGCTACAGAAGAAAAAGCCCTTTCTCATGCCATTTCCTCACTAGGGATTTATAACATCTTCTAGCATCATTCAATCATTGTTGAACTACCATAATGGTAATGAAGACAGGGTTTATATCATCTCAATGATGGCTGTGTGACACTGGAAGGTGCTATAAATCATTAGCAAGGAAAAGTTTTTCAAAGAAACCACAAGGCAGTTCAGATAAATGCCTTCAAGTATGCTAGGAAAGCAGTATATGGGATGGAATTTTTTTTATACATATAAAAGTTTTTTTAAAAAAACAAACAAACAAACAAACACATAATGCATCAATCCTTCCGTATGTCTTCTCGGTGTTTCTTCCGTGACTTCTTCTTCTTTTTATTACTCCTCCTATCTTCATTTCTCCTTGATAATTTCCATTTCTCTGTTGCGATATTTTCCCCAAATTACAATACATTTAATATAACGTTCTCCTTATTTAATTATCACAATCTTTTTCTATATCTCCTTTTTAACCAATCATAAAATTTCCCCCATATCTTATAATAATCCATATCCTCTCTCTCTCTTTAATCATTAAAGTTAATCTGTTCATTTCTGCACAATCTAAGATTTTTTTTAATTACTTCCATTTCCAAAGGGATTTTCTCTGCTTTCCATCTTTGCGCAAACACTATCCTCACTGCAGTTATTCTATGTATAATCAAGTATATATTTTCTTTACTAAGTTTCCCACCAGATTGCGAGAACACGGGATGGAAAAATTTGGACAACTACTAGAAGGCAGCAAAATATACAGAAAAGTCTAGAGTTACATAGTTATTGTCCAAATTTTTCCAGTCCAGAGGTTAGTCTCCACTGTAGATTTTATTTATTTATTTACTGTATATCCTGCCTTTATCGTTTTTATAGACAATTCAAGGTGGTGAACATACCTAGTATTCCTTCCTCCTCCTATTTTCCCTACAACAACCACCTTGTGAGTTGGGTTGGGCTAAAAGAGAGGGGGGACTGGCCCAAGCTCACCCAGCTGGCTTTCATGCCTAAGGCAGGACAAGAACTAGACCCTAGGACCAGGGACTAGTCTCCTGGATACTAGGCCAGAACCTTAACCACCAGATCAAACTGGGACATAATTTGCTCATGCCCCAATGGGGCCTGCTTATCATCACTGTAAAACATATACATATACTGTACAGCCTAGGGCCATGATGGCGAACCTATGGCATGGGTGCCACAGGTGGCACGCGGAGCCATATCGGTGGGCACGCGAGCTTATCTCTGGCACGCATGCGTGCGCCAGCCAGCTGATTTTTGGGCCTTCTGGGCCCACCAGAAGTCAGGAAACACACTGTTTTTTGGCCTCCAGAGGGTCTCAGGGGGGTGGGGAAGGCCGTTTCTGCCCTCCCCAGGCACTTAGAAAGGCTCTGGGGCCTTGGGAGAGCAAAAACTGGCCTTCCGAGCCCACCATGCCATTGTGTGCCAAAAGTGGGGGGAGCACAGGGGGGCGCATAGAATTATGGATTTGGGCACGCATGCGTGTGACCCCACCGTGCTCCCCCTGCTTTTGGCACATGATGGCAAAAAGGTTAGCCATCACTGGACTAGGGAAATGCATATATTTGCAGATATGGCTGACAACAACATTGTTGCTGATCTTGTAACACGTCCAAAACTGACAATGGATAGATTCCATTGAAACTCAATAATTGTTATTTATTAATTTATATCTCTATTATTTTTTTTAAATAACTCAAGGTGGCAAACCTATCCAACACAACCTCTTCCTCCCATTTTCCCCACAATGGCAACTCTATGAGGTGAGTTGGGCTGAGAGAGAGTGATTGGCCCAAGTGTCTATGGCAGTGATGGCTAACCTTTTTGCCATCGCGTGCCAAAAGTGGGGGGAGCACGGTGGGGTCACATGCACGCGTGCCCACATCCATAATTCTATATGCCCCGCCCCCCCTGTGCTCCCCCCGCTTTTGGCACATGATGGCACGGTGGGCCCGTTTTTTGCTCTCCCCAGGCTCCAGAGTCTTTCTAGGAGCCCGGGGAGGGCAAAAACGCCCCTCCCAGAGCCCCTCTGGAGGCTGGAAACTGTGTGTTTCCTGACTTCTGGTGGGCCCAGAAGGCCTGAAAATCAGCTGGCTGGCGCACGCATGCGTGCCGGAGCTGGGCTCGCGTGCCCACCGATATGGCTCCGCGTGCCACCTGTGGCACCCGTGCCATAGGTTCGCCATCACGGGTCTATGGAGATTCTCAGTCATCCAAGTCATGGTTCAGTTCAAGCTGAAGAAGCTTCTTGGATGAGAAACGAAACATCTTCAAAGAAAAACCAGAAACTCCAGTTGCCTCAAAAACGCACCTTTGGGATGACTGGCTCAAGGTTACCCAGTTGACTTTCATGCCTAAAGCAGGACTAAAACTCCTTTTTTTTCTAGCCTGGTGCCTTAATCACTAGACCAAACTGGCCTTTCAACCTGAAGAAAGAGTATTGATCTAGACCTCGGACAGCAGGGTTTTTCAGAACATTATATAATCTCTATAGGGAAGGAAGCAGGAGTGAAATCCAGCAGGTTCTGACAGGTTCTGGAGAACCGGTAGCAGAAATTTTGAGCAGTTCGGAGAACCGGCAGTGGAAATTTTGAATAGTTTGGAGAACCAGCAAATACCACCTCTGGCTGGCCCCAGAGTGGGGTGGGAATGGAGATTTTGCAATATCCTTCCCCTGGAGTGGGGAAGGAATAGAGATTTTGCAATATCCTTCCCCTGCCATGCCACCAAGCCACACCCACCAAGCCATACCATACCCACCAAGCCACGCCCACAGAACCGGTACTAAAAAAAATGGATTTCACCACTGGAAGGAAGGAACTAATACAAAACTGAAACAGTAAATCTGTGACACTTACCTTTGTAGGGATTGGGGTAGTGTATTCCTCCTTTGGAGGACTCTCCATCCATAGACCATTTGTTCCAGTGAACTACCTAAGGAACATCCTGAGCCTGTCTCTTTAAAGGGCTCCCTTCTTACCAAGGTTTAACTTCTGACACTAATCAAGGACAAAATATATGGTCAGAATATGCCCCAATCAAATAGGAATTATTGAGTCTGGTAGCTAGATTTTTTTTCTTTCTTTCTAGGGAGGTGTGCCTACAGATTGATAGCTCTTTTATGATTAAATTATTATGGATGGTTGATAAGAGAAAACTTAATTTCTCTTGGCTGCTATGGTTCCTAAAGTATCCAGGAAGGTAGCCAAGTTTTATGCAATTGCTATTTCTGTTAAGAAGAGATTGACGCGATTAACAGTTTAGAACCTCGCTTATAAAACACCTCATTGCCTTATATTTATTCTTCTTTTGCCATATGCATTAGGCAGGTTTTTTAAAGAAAAAAATGATTGATTAACCATGTCTTTTATCTGATATCTATGGATTTTTTTTCTGTGTTATCTATTTTATTTTCATTTGTCCCTATCTTTTCTTTACCATACTTTCTGTTCTTATTTTGCAATTTGTGTTGGTATGCCTCCAGGGGTAAATTCTACTTACCTTTACTACCGATTCACAGCGGGGCTGCATGTGTGTGCTCATTTCGCTCGCGCATGCGCAGAAGCATTTTTATGATATTGGGGTTGGTGGGCGGAGCCTCCCACCAGTTTTACTATAGGCTCTATAGAACCGGTGTGAACTCGGGACAACCCACCACTGTATGCCTCTTTTGTGCCAGACCTTAAATGAAGGTCTAAAGCTCACATTACTTATTTAAGAGCTGTGGTGGCGCAGTGGTTAGAATGCAGTACTGCAGAGCTAACTCGCTGCTCAGGAGTTCAATTTTGAGCAGCTCAAGGATGACTCAGCCTTCCATTCTCCCAAGGGGGGTAAAATGAGGACCTAGATTGTTGGGTGCAATATGCTGACTCTGTAAACCATTTAGAGAGGGCTGTAAAGGCATGTAAGTCTAAGTGATATTACTGGAACCAAGAAAGGATTCAGTCCTTGTTTGATGTATGTCGTTTCTACTCATCTTTGCAGCTTCTGTTTCCACATTCATCTGTGAATCTGTTTCTTCAAAAAATATATTTAAATGATATTTTAAGTCTAGTTTCTGTCAAATAGCACAATTCTCAAAATATATGTACCATACTTTTTTCCTCAAAAGTTTCCCTTGCTCTCTCCCTGTCTGCAAAACCTCACAGATCATTATGTCATCGTGTTCCAATCAACCCATCAATCTGAGAAGGGTGTGAGGATCAGGTCACCTCATTTCAGAGCCCACTAAGCTGGTGTTCTTCAAGTGTTCCTCGTTATGACATCAATGTGTGAATGACATTTGCCATAAATCTGCAGAAGTCCGGGTCCAGATGTACTGGATTTGGTTGGTACGGTTTGTGTCAAGCAAGATAGCCATTTTTTCCATTTCAAAAATGTGTGAATCTTTGTGTTTTTGAATGACACTTGTATAGCTTTCCTGTTCCTCCTAACACAAAAAAGGAAGCAACAAGTGCAGAATTAGTGCAGGGCTTATTTCTGACCTGAATTAAAACAATGGAATGAGACTGTTCCACTTGTGCATCCTTCAGCAATAAAAGAAGGGGCCAAGATGTTATTTTTCTCTCTTTGTTGTCAAGGAAGCATCCCTTGTGATGTGCTGTGAAGAAAGAATGGAAGCTGAGAAAGTTTCTTTGAGGGAAGCAAGACAAGTATTTAAGCTAAGGAGAGATTGAAAGAGAAAGACAGGGCCGTCTTAACAGCATTATGGGACCCGGGCAAATAATGTACTGGGCCCCCACGACAACTATTTACAGGAATAAAAATGTAAATGGTTGATAAAATTAAACATATATTTGCATGTTAGTATTAATTTAAAAATGCAATAAAATGTAATAAATATGTTGCTGTATTTATATGATACAAGGTGCATTGAAAGGTTAACATACACAGATTAGTATGGGGTCCCTATGCAAGTGCCCATCAGGCCCATGCATTAAGACAGACCTGGAGAGAGACATACAACTGGGGGGGAAAAGAAAGAAAAAAATTAATTAGGTAGTTGGAAGCCATTAAATCTTGAATAAAAGAGCCAATGGAAAAAACTGGCTATAGCTCTCATCTGAGGTATTTATACACAGACCAGTTTTAATCAAACTAGCATTTCACCCCATTTATTAGCTGGCTTAATAAATAATTAATAATAAGGGTGAAATCCAGCAGGTTCTAACAGGTTCTGGAGAACCAGTAGTGGAAATTTTGAGTAGTTCGGAGAACCGGCAAATACCATCTCTGGCTGGCCCCAGAGTGGGGTAGGAATAGAGATTTTGCAGTAGCCTTCCCCTGGAGTGGGGAGGGAGTGGAGATTTTGCAGTATCCTTCCCCTGCCATGCCCACCAAGCCACGCCCATAGAACCGGTAGGGAAAAAGTTTGGATTTCACCCCTGCTAGATTCTTCTTTGAAAATGAATGTGCTTGATCTGAAAGTGTAACTAGTAAAGCAGTGCCGTGCAAATTATTCAGACAAAAAAAAAAGTTGTCCTTTAGATTTGTTGGTTAAGGAAAGGAATCCAAAGGACTAAAGCCAAAAACGACATTGGGGGGAGGGGGGAGAAAAAAAGGTCGCTTCCCTTCCTTATGCTCGTCACTCATGGTGCAAGTGGATGGTTGAACTAAAGCCAGAGCCTAAGGGAAGTGGAGTTATTTTTTGTAGCAAGGACTGTAAAACTAAATAGTAATGGGCAGGATCCAGCCCACCTTATATAAAGGGCACAGACACCAAAGCTATAGATATGCAAGGGGCAGTCTCATGCCACAGCAGAACCTGGGGAAGCAGATTTCCATGCCTTTACATGGCTCAGCTAGCAAAGATCCTAAGGTTTACCAAGGAAGCTCTACCATTTCCTGCACAGCTGGGCTGAGATTTTCTCTGCCCACAGAGCTTCAAGGTTGGAAGGTCTGCTTCCAGCTCAGCTTGTCCTTGGCTCATTGTCATTCTAGGACACAGCTATTCAATAGCTTTTCCAGTTCTCAGTTCTCAGCTTTCCTGAGTCTAACTCCCAGCTATTCTGCATTTCAAATGAAAAGAGCCAACCAAGCACCCTGCAGGAGGATACAGAATGTATTTAAAAATTGTTCATAATTTTGTATCACGCATATAAAAGACGTGATCAACAAGAAGGGACTCTGAACTAAGACTGTTCCTTTTGGATACAGGAAGAATGTGCCACTGGATTTAATTATATAGAATTCTTTATTGGCCAAATGTGATTGGACACACAAGGAATTTGTCTTAGGTGTATAAGGAGCCTGAGTGGCGTAGCAGGCTAATGCCTCCTACTAAGGCAGCATTTAACATCCAGCTGCCTGTAATTACTGCAAGTTCTAATCTCACCAGGCTCAAGGTTGACTCAGCCTTCCATCCTTTCTAAGGTGGGTAAAATGAGGACCCGGTTTGTGGGGGCAATAAGCTAACTTTGTATAAATATACAAAAGTATGAAGGCTATTGCTTAACGCATTGTAAGCCGCCCTGAGTCTCCGGAGAAGGGCGGCATATAAATATAAATAAAATAAAATAAATAAATAAAATAAATATGCTCTCAGTGTACATAAGGAGAATAAAATACATTCATCAAGAATAAAACGATACAACACTTAGTGATAGTCAAGGTTACTAATAAGCTATCAAATTGTACTAGGAAACAAATAAAAACAATATAACTGAAAAATACAAGCAACATGGTTATAGTAATAAGTGGGAAGAGATAGATACTAGTAAGGAAGAGAAGAATAATAGTAATACAGTCTTAGTAAATTATTTGACAGTGTTGTGGGAATTAGTTGTTAAGCAGAGTGATAACATTTGGGGAAAAACTGTCCTTGTGTCTAGCTGTTTTGGTGTGCAGTGCCCTATTGTCAGTGGTGGGATTCAAGTAATTTAACAACCGGTTCTCTGCCCTAATGATTTCTTCCAACAACCAACAACTAATGATTTCTTTCCCAAACTGCTCAGAAAGTTAACAACCGGTTCTCCCAAAGTGGTGCGAACTGGCTGAATCCCACCACTGCCTATAGTGTAGAAGTTGAAACAATTTATGTCCAGGATGTGAGGGGTCTGTAGATATTTATCTAAGCCACATCCTTAAATACCATTCTCAAGATTTCATGGGATCAGAAACAGTTTGCCTGATGGACAGGAGTTTGCATTGTGCAGGTTTCGGGAGCATCTAAAAGCATGGGGCTCAACATTGATGCTTGTGTTTCAGAAACCAGCTAAGGCAACAAAGCTCATTTGTTTGAACAATTTATGCGGCTGACGATCTCATAGCAGTGTTTCTCAGAAGAATGCAAGGATTAAAACCAAAGAACAATCCAAATAACAACAACAACAACAACAAAACCCTCAAAGAACAATCAAAATCAACATAATAAGCGTCCAAGGTCTAAACATCCATCCGTTTTTCAATCAGTAAAAAAAGCAACAGCAGATCAAGCGGCAGAGTTTACTTAACCTCTGGACTCAAATGCCTGAGGAAACAGCCACATCTTAGTTTCTGGTGAAACGTTAGCCGAGTCCAGGCTCATCTGGATCTCCAGAGGGGTGCTGCCCCCCAGGGAAAATGCTCGAACAGAGAAGGCCTTGCTTCCAGAAAGATTACACTGTTTGATAGAAGGGAAACACAAACTTTTCTGTTTTGGTGGGTAAACAGAAACAATTGGAGATATGTGGTCCTGCAAATAGCTTTGCCTTGTGCCTTGTGAAAGAGGTAACCAGCATTTAAATTGCACCCAAAAGTGATTTTGTATATGGTGACAGCAGCTAGATTGTTGGTTGCCCAATATTGGAAGAAAGATGTTTTGCCTACCATTGAACAATGGACTCAGAAGATGGCCGGATTTGCAGAAATGGCAAAGACTTCAGCTTCTTTAAAAGATCATTCGCAAGAGAGTTACATACAGGAATGGAAAAAGTGGATTGATTATGTACAAAATAAATATCAAACTAGAAAATATTATATAGCTTTTAGCTGAGGAAGACTAGATCAATTTGATAGTACAGAATAGCAAGCAGGGTATAGAATATGAAGGGGATGAATAATATATATTGTGTTTGGAATTACTAGAGTTTTAAATAGTGGAAGTCCGGGGGAGGTGGGGGGGAAGGGTGGCTGGGGAGGGTTAGGGTGGGAAAGGGAGGGAATTGTATTCTCTAGGTTTATTTGATTAATGTAATATAATATGTTGGGGGATGGGAGGGGGAAAAGGGGGGGGAATTTGTATTTGAAAAACTTTTTCAATAAAATAAATAAATAAATAAATTGCACCCTAAAGCTTACTGGAAGCCAATTCATTTCACAGACCAGCGATGTTACACGAGTCCCAAATCTGTCCATGCTGCTGCTGCTTTCTGGACCAGTTGCAGCAGCCCCGGATGCGATGCACGACAGGAACACAAACAGGAGGTGATTAAGGCATCAGTTACTACAAGAAGGGCCTCCCAATCAAAGGATGGGTGCAACTGGCACAGACAAGACGTTTGAGAAGGAACCGTGAGTCTAGGAGAATCGTCAAATTGTGCATCACAATGTGTCAGAAACCTAAATATGAAAAGTCTCGGGTTTGAGGGGAAGGGGGCTCAAACTCTACAGCCACTAAGATTAAGCTGAAACTCTTTCTTTCTTCCCCAGGCCTTCACAGTCCCTAAGAAAGATCTTCAGATTCTCACTGGGTTAATCAGGGACAGAAGTGTATGGCTGCACATCATCGGTGTACTATTGATTCTGAACCAGGGGTGAAATCCAAAATTTTTCCCTACCGGTCCTGTGGGCGTGGCTTGGTGGGCGTGGCCAGGGAAGGATATTGCAAAATCTCAATTCCCACCCCACTTCAGGGGAAAGATACTGCAAAATCTCCATTCCCTCCCCTCCTGGGGGAAGGATATTGCAAAATCTCCATTCCCACCCCACTCTGGGATCAACCAGAGGTGGTATTTGCCAGTTCTCCAAACTATTAGAAATTTCCACTACCGGTTCTTCAGAACCTGTTAGAACCTGCTGGATTTCACCCCTGTTCTGAACCCCATATCTATGGATGACTCCATCAGGCATTTAATGTAGAAATTAAATAGGAGTGGGGTAAACATACAGCTCAAAGGAATCCTGCAAACCTTAGCTTTGTCTCTGCTCCACCCAACCATGATGACTGAAACCAGCCCCAGGGAAAAAAAAAAGAATCGCCATCACACCTTGCTTTCAACCTCCAAACTCCTGAATGTATTCAGAAGTCCAGTATATTGTGATGGACGGTATCAATCTCAAACCTGCCAAAGTTCTTTGAAAAGCACACTCAATGCTACATCAATGCTGTAACCATGTCTGAATCCAGTGGTGGGTTTCAAATTTTTTTACTACCAGTTCTGTGGGTGTGGCTTGGTGGGCGTGGCATGGCTTGGTGGGCGTGGCTTGGTGGACATGGCAGGGGAAGGATACTGTAAAATCTCCATTCCCATCCCACTCCAGGGGAAAGTTACTGTAAAATCTTCATTCCCTCCCCAATTTCCTCCCGATCAGCTGTGACTTGGGAGGCAGAGTATAGATGGAGCAGGGCCAGTCAGATTTTTTACTATCGGTTCTCCGAACTACTTAAAATTTCCGCTACCAGTTCTCCAGAACTGGTCAGAACCTGCTGAAACCCACCTCTGTCTGAATTCCAACTGAAAGGAGTATACAATTGTGGTGGCAGCAGTGATGATGACTTCCAAAAGTACCATAGGTACTGTTCACCTTCTGTATCATTTCTGCATCGCACTATGCTTTTAATATATAGAAATGTGTAAAGGTATGTGAGCATATCCAATTTGCTCTTCCCAAGCCTAGAGGCAAACTGCATGCAGATGGAAATGCACCCATTTTTTTAAAGAAAAAAAATCACGTGGAAATTTGAGGAAATAAAAGAAAGAGAAAATTAAAAAATTGATGAAATCAAAACTTGAGAGATTTACCCGTGCATACCTGGGTGTTCTGGTTCTTACTGTTTCCCCTTATGCCTCTGCATCAAATTTAGCAAAGTAGCCACATGGTGATGGCTCTGGATAACACGAGAAATCTGGGGAACTTATAGGATACTTACAATGGAAAAGTATTTCTGAGGGAGTAACAACTCCAATGTAAACTGTATATGCTACTTGACTGAATTGACTGATTTAAAATAGTAATCTCCATGCAGCTACCTTCAATAAAATAATGGGACTTTAAAAAGTCAAATAAACATGAAAAGATGAATAATGTCATTCTCTCTCTCTCTCTCTCTCTCTCTCTCTCTCTCTCTCTCTCTCTCTCTCTCTCTCTCACACACACACACACACACACACACACACACACACACACACACAAGCATAAAATCATATTTTTCTTTTAAAAGCAAAAACATGTGTTTTGGGCAGATCTGAATATGCAAGAAGCCTTGCGTTTCACAGTTGAAGCCTACGGCAAACGTCTAAATAACATTTAAAGTAATGGAGCATAAAGCGGTCCTCGCCTCACTTTAAGACCTTGTCATCAATTCATTGGTGGACCTTCACAATAAAGTATGAGGCAAAGTTCTCCCACCCTCAAGAAGAGCTACAACTACAATTCTCACACTTTTCAGCCATTGTAGTCACAAAGTAATCTGAAAGTTTATATCTCAACACCCTTGGAGAACTTCAGGTTTACAAAAGCTGGAAGTATTGTTTTCTTAAAATATCAGTTTTGCTTAAACAGTGCCTCCTCTTGCAGTTGTAACTATATACAGTAGTTATATGATCCAAACTTGAATAATGCTATATAGGCCAACCACCCAGATAGTCAGCACATTTGGTGGTTTATTCTAGCATTACAAGAAATAAATATCATTAGAGCTAATTTATTACCATATTGATTTTTGTATGCCTCCCAGAGTCACTTCTGTTAAAATCGGCAGCTATATCCATTTGGTTAAATCAATCCATCAATTTGGGGTTGAAAAATGACCTTCAAATACATCCTGAAGTCCTTTATTTTGGTTTGTTTTATAAAGATCCCACATGTCCTCTTGGCTTCAATAACTGGAGCTCTTCTTCTCTAAAGCTCTTCCTCATTTCAGCTGTTCTCATGAACCATTATAGAAGATTTGGATTAATTAGCAATGCTCTTTCACATAAGCAAGCCCTTGTTGAAGAAGACACTGGAATTTAAGTTTTCTTTACATTTTGTTTTCTGTCCAGGAACTAAATCTAACTGAAAAGTCTACAATACATTAAAGATTGTGGGGTACATGTGCTACACTAGGTTATTTCACATCAAACAATTTACTGAAGAGACAATAGAAGACCAGAATCTTAAAGGTGCACTTCAATTTCTGGTCTTCAAAATATTCTGGTATGAATTTCAGAAGAGTCCTTTTCCCTCTGTGTAGATGATACTGAATTAGATGGTTTGATGGTCTGCCTAAACATGAGGCACAACATTCTATATTTTTAAGAGATGATATTTTTGGAATCATCAGTAAGACATCAGATGATGCATCATCTTGTCCACTTTTGTAAAGAAGGGCAATCAAATCTCTAACGTTTCTGCAATGAATAAATCTGCAATGAAGTGCTCCAATTAAGTCCAAGTATTGTAACTGGAATTGCAAATATATTATAGAAAATTCATTCTCAAGAAAAGTGATCGGCGAAATAAAAAGAAAAATGACTTAGTGATACTTTTGCATGTACAGTAGGTCTCATCACAAGAGGAACATTTAGTATCCTCTGCCCAGTGGTGGGTTTCAAAAATTTTTACTACCAGTTCTGTGGGTGTGGCTTGGTGGGTGTGGCATGCTTGGTGGGTGTGACTTGGGAGGCAGAGAACAGATGGGGGCGGGGCCAGTCAAAATTTTTACTACCGGTTCTCCGAAGACTCAAAATTTCCACTACCGGTTCTCCAGAACTGGTCAGAACCTGCTGAAACCCACCTCTGCCTCTGCCCTACCTAAATTGCGGTGGAAAGATTTCCTAAGAGCTTGTGTCTGTGGGTAAACAGGAATATTTGGCATGTGGCACCTTCACAAGACACTTTCTATATAAACTGGAACCAGGTTTCTTAATGTGCCTCGGAGAAGGAAAAGTTTATTCACTGCTCTCAGGAAAAGACCTATACACTCAGGTGCCTAAATGAGGTTACATTAGAAACATTTGGAATGCAGGATTTTTCAGATTAAACAGAGAAAGAGAAGCAATGAATACATTATAAAAAGAAGGAAAGATGACAACTGTCAGGGTTTTTTTTTTCTGTTAAGGTTATAAAGGTGTAGACCCTTCCTGATAATGTCTAAAAACTATCAAATAAGTAGATGTTTTTAACTAAAATATAGCATCTTTGCACAAAATACCAGATTAGCTTCTATATAAATTTACCGTACTTGCTGTTTGGAGCATGTTAAATAGTGAAAGAACATCACACCATTATGAACCTTAGTCCACAAACCACCCATACTGGCTCCAATGTTTGAAAGGGTTATCTTAGTCAGTCTCAGCTTTAAGTATCTATTATTATGAAAATAAAGAAAGCCCAAGGCTCTGTTTTTCCAGCATCTTTTAAGGTCTGGTGAAAACTAACAGTATACAGACTTGGTTAAGAGGAGAAAAACAGGGGTGGACTGCTGGGGGTGCGCAGGAGTTCATGTGAACCTCTACCTAAGATTCTGTGCAGTTTGGAGAACCCCCAAATCCCACTCCTGGCTGGCCCCGCCCACCCCACCCCTCCCAGGAGTCCTCACACGGCCTGTTTTGGATGCAGGTAAGTGCAGGGTGCACATGGAGGCTCGGGGAGGGCGAAAAATGAGCATACTGGAAATTCGAGAGGGCCTCCGGAGCCTGGGGAGGCTGTTTTTGCCTTCCTGGAGACTTGAGGAAAGCCTCTGGAGCCCGGGGAGGGCAACCCCCCCCCCCCGGCCATGGTTCAGAAGGCCAACTAGGCCACACCCACCATGGCCACGCCTAGCCAACAACTGGGCAGAGAACCCCTTGCTAACATTTTTGAAGCCCACCCCTGGGGAAAAACCATAATTCATAATTAACTGGAAGAGTATGTGCCTTACACATGGAAAGGACTAGATACAATGTTGTCAGTAGTCCTGGAGAGCTACTAGAATAATGATCAAATATGGCACAAGACAGCTGTCTGTATTCTTTTTCCCCTCAATTCCTTTTGTTGCTTTCAGACAACATGGGTACATCTTGGCAGCTCTATAGAAGTTGTAGCTTTGTGCTGATGGGAGAGATAAATAGCAATTTACTCGGGATACACAAGATGCAGCATTGTGCTGATGGGAGAGATAAACAGCAATTTACCCAGCAGAACACGAAATGTAGTATTTTGCTGATGTTTTTAACTTGGTTAGGCTTGCAGTTCAGCTCCATTATTTCATCTCTCACTAAACTGGAGAGATACAAGTTTGGTCTGTACAAAGGACTCCTTTTTTAGTTCAAATACTGACAATCTTCTTTGCTTGACAATGGCAATGCTTTTCTGAACTTGTAATGAAATTCTGTTGCGTCTTCGTAGTAGATATTTGGGACAATGTTATTTTTCCAAATCAAAGAACAATCAAGGATGCTAATATCATGGTCTAATGTTTTAGAGTTCCTTACAGGCTTTAGCTAAACCCATACTTCAGACAGCAATTCAAGGAGGGGTGTTGTTGGAAAATTCTGAGCCTTTTTGCCTCAAAAGTTGACATTTAAAGGGACACATGTAGCTATTATCCCACACAGAAGGTAGAATGTTTCCTCATTTTGTTGTTACTGACATTGAACTATTTCTCATAAGCAACAAAATAGAACAACAGTGTTATGCCTGAAAGCAATACTCTGTCTCTCACTTTTTGTGTATCAAATTCAATAATCAAACCTTCTGTAACCAAATAGGATCTGCAGAACTAGTTCAGGATTAAAGCCCTCAGGAAACAGCAAATCAACAAGCAGATGTATAGATCTCCCTCCCTCTCTCTCTTCCTCTCTCTCCTTCCCTCCCTCTCCCTCCCTCCTTCCCTCTCTCTCTCTCCCTCCCTCCCTCTCTCTTCCTCTCTCCCTCCCTCCCTCCCTCCCTCCCTCTCCCTCCCTCCCCCCCCTCTCTCACATACACATATTTTCTGCACTCTTCACACCATCTTGGAGATTAATAATATTCCAAACATTCATTTTCATATGAGATGTCTCCCTTTGCCCTTAAATACTCGACACTTGCTATTCATATAAACTATTTTGATTTGATTTTTTCCACTTTTGCACCTAAGCAAGTAGCATTTGTCTAGTAAGGTATCTGTAGTCATTAACACCATATTGTTCCAGCTCCTTCGCATATGTTCCCCAAGTGGGTTTAAATCATATATACGGTTTATACATATAAATACTGTACATAGTTATACAAAAATGGTTGCAGACGATCGAGAAATACATAATGACAGTTTTATGTACTTGTCTTAGACTATTATCATATTTTTTTCTTTTCAACGATTGAGTGGTTGAAATGTTTTCTTTTGTTTGTTTTGGGCAGTATTTTACTTTCTGTGACTTTGGTCTACTAATTTTTACCCTACATATAAAATACACATGTTTTGATTAATGATATTCTCTGGTCTTCACTAATTCCCAAGATATCAGCCTAATTAGAGGCTTAAAAAGGACATTTTCAAGTTATCACAAAGCTATTTTTAATGTGTAATGTAATTATTATACTACATAATATGTAAATGGTCAACATCAGGAAGAGAGGCCTTCTGATTAGGCAAGGTGTTAGGTGGGCAAGTGTGTGGAGATGTCTCAGTTCTAGAAGAATAAATGATAACTACATTTATAATATAATATAATTTATAATTACATTTCTGCTACAACGCTCCTACCTGTCAACGATGGGATCGCACATGCGCGCTTACTTCTGTGCATGCACAGATCACTTCTGATGACGCCAGGGTCAGTGGGCGGAGCCTCCTGCTGATTTTACTACTAGTTCTATATAACCAGTCCGAACTGGGGGCAACCCACCACTGATGCCTACCATCCCTGTCCTATTGTCCCCATTTATTTGTACTAATTTCATGTACTCATGTCCATGTTTATACTTATACCTGTTATCTCATACATGTTTGACAAACTAAATTTTAAAAAAATTAAAAAATAATATTCTAGTATCCTGTTGTTGTTAGTTGCAAAGTCGTGTCTGACCCATCGCAACCCCAGGGACAACGTTCCTCCAGGCCTTCCTGTCCTCTACTGTAAAATACGGTGGGCAGAGAGAGACGGAGGCTTGGTTGCTCGAACTCAACTTTATTAAGGAATCACCAAGAACAGAACTAGAACGTAGGAAACAACAAGCGGCGAACAGACGCCTGACAGCTGCTTAAATAGCGAGCTGTCAGAAGCGTGAACCAATGACCGAGCAGCGATTTCCCTCCACTTTCGCTGCTCATGTCAGAACCAATCAGAAATGCCTGGCAACAAGGTTCAGTGCATACGGTCGTAACTATGAGGACTCAACATCTACCATCCCCCAGAGTCCATTTAAGCTGACGCCTACTGCTTCAGTGACTCCATCCAGCCACCTCATTCTCTGTCATCCCCTTCTTCTTTTGCCCTCAATCTTTCCCAGCATTAGGCTCTTCTCCAGTGAGTCCTTCCTTCTCATTAGGTAGTCAAAATATTTGAGTTTCATCTTCAGGATCTGGCCTTCTAAAGAGCAGTCAGGGTTGATCTCCTCTAGGACTGACCGGTTTGATCTCCTTGCAGTCCAAGGGACTTGCAGGAGTCTTCTCCAGCACCATAGTTCAAAGGCCTCAATTCTTTGGCGCTCAGCCAGGGGTGGGTTCTAAATTTTTTTACTACAAGTTATGTGGGCGTGGCTTATTTTGTGGGCGTGGTTTGATGGTCATGTGACAATTCTTTAGGATTTAGCAGGCTTTTAATTGCTTGCAGAGCTGTACCGATCTACTCATGTATTTTTGCAGGCACCGGTCTACTCATTTGTTTTTGGAGTCACCGGTCTACCACCAAACTGCCTTTTACCACTGATCAGCTGTAGGGCGGCCCTTTGAAGCCCCGCAGCAAGAGTTTAAACAGTTTTTTTCCTTATAGTCCATTAGCTGTGACTCAGGAGGTAACAATAGATTGGGGGTGGGGCCAAATAAAAAGTAAGAATAATGTGGGAGGGGGGCAGAACAGTTCGGTGACATCATATTGTCACCGCTACCGGCTCGGCGGAACTGGGCGGAACCAGGAGGAACCCACCACTGTGCTTAGCCTTTCTTATGGTCCAACTTTCACAGCCATACATTGCAACTGGGAAAACCATATCCTTGACTATACGCACTTTTGTTGGCAGGGTGATGTCTCTGCTTTTTAGTATGCTGTCTAGATTTGCCATAGTTTTCCTCTCCAGGAGCAAGCGTCTTTTAATTTCTTGGCTGCAGTTCCCATCTGCAGTGATCTTGGAGCCCAGGAAAATAAAATCTGTCCCTACCTCCATTTCTTCCCCATCTATTTGCCAGGAATTGAGAGGGCTGGATGCCATGATCTTAGTTTTCTTAATGTTGAGTTTCAAGCCAACTTTTGCACTCTCCTTCTTCTCCCGCATCAAGAGGCTCTTTAGTTCCTCTTCGCTTTCTGCCATTAGAGTGGTGTCATCTGCATATCTGAGGTTGTTGATATTTCTTCCGGGAATCTTAATTCCAACTTTTGATTCATCTAGCCCCACCTTTCTCATGATATGCTCTGCATAAGTTAAATAGGCAGGGTGACAGTATACAGTCTTGCCAGATTCCTTTCCCAATTTTGAACAAATTAGTGGCTCTGGAATTCTGCATTCAACTGGGTGTAACTTTCTCTTTCTCCCTTGCCTTTCAAATAAAAAAATTAAAAAGGAGACAGAAAGACCACAATGCCACCTTGCAAGCAATCAACACTCAGATAAGCAAAGATTTAAACCAACATTAATATAAAATTAATGTTGGAGCCTGGTGGAGCAGTGGACTAAAGCGCTGTTAAATAGCATTTAGCTGCCAGCTGCCTACAATTACTGCAAGTTCGAATCTCACCAGGCTCAAGGTTGACTCAGCCTTCCATCCTTCCGAGGTAGGTAAAATGAGGACCCGGATTGTGGGGGCAATAAGCTGACTTTGTATAAAAAAGAACACCACTGGGGGGGGGGAGCAAAAGCCCTATTAAGTAGGCATATACAAAAGTATGAAGGCTATTGCTTAACGCATTGTAAGTCGCCCTGAGTCTCCGGAGAAGGGCGGCATATAAATCGAATAAATAAATAAATAAACAAACAAACAAATAAATAAATAAATAAAATTACAATCAAGTGGTAAACAATACCACAAACAAGGAACGATCAACTCAGACAAACAGTCAAACAGGAAACAAGACCCTAATCAAGGAATCACCAAGCCCACTCCTACAAACACTGACAGGGCAGGTCACTAGTATATAAACACCCAGCAAGCCCCACTTTCTTCTACCAACAATGATGTTATCTAGTAGGGTAATGAAATGTCTGCAAGAAAACAACTAAGCTCAGAGAGCACCAAGTTCAGTTCAACCTAGAGCTGCAAATATTCTTATTCAGAAATGGTTCCTTTGAGACACTATGAAAATACTTCTCAAACCATTTTGGAGCAGTTCTTAAAGTTAATAAATCTTGTTTGGCCTCTTGCAATAAATGATTTTTCAACAGACTATTTATTCTATTTATCCATATATTTCAAAACAATTTTGATACCCTAAATTGTAATTAACACTAATAGAATACCCTTTTCTTTATTTCTAATACTCTAAGCCAGGGCTGTCAAACTCATGGCCTATGGGCTGGATGTGTCACATGCTGGCCACACCCAATCCTGGTTTAGTGAAGTGGAAAAAAGTCCCGATATGTTATGTGATGACGCCATGACGATGCAAGTTTGACAACCCTGCTCTAAACTATCTAATCCACAGAATGCCAATAATTTTAATAAATGCTGTGCAAATATCATTGTAACATATAATGTGTTAAGATTTACAATAATATAATAAAAAGGGGAAAGAATATAAAAATAAATTTTGTGAATATTAATAAAAATGAATTATTCTGTGTGTGGTCACATGTAACACAAATTGTTTGCCTGTATGTCTTCTGGGTTTCTTGCATAATCCTTCAGTTTTGATGCAAGTGAAGAATAGGAAAGATAAAATGGATGATAATGATATTAGAATGAATTAAAGGGCCAAGAATCTCAAATTGTCAGGCAATTTAAGCTTGAAACATTTCAAAAAAAAGTTAGAATTACCATTTGAATATCTTCTTGAAGCAGACTATGCAAATCATTCTTCGTAAGAGTGGAGCTACTTAATTCCAAAGCAATTTTAAAATCAAAGTGAACGAATCTCTCCAAACGAATAAAATCTGACAGACAGACTCACATGAGAGATATGAGTGATGGTGGTAGAAGGATCCCAAATCAACTAGAGCCAAATGGAATGATTCTTTTGAAAAACAGAAAACAGCAGAACTTAAAACTACAGTGGATAAAACTTTGACACACTATTGCTGAGGTAAATCAAAAGAGTCATCAGTGGGGAAAATTTCCACTATAGATCAAAAGGCTAGCCACTATGCAAGCTGCTGGTTATGGAGAAAAGGGATGCATTGAGCAGAAGGGAAAACAAGCAAACACATGAGAATATTTGCTGTAGGAACTCAGTGAAAAATAAGTATTCATTACCAAAGAAAAAATATTTGCAGAGTTCAGCAAACCACCCATGCTACAGATGGAAAAAAAAAAGTTGGAAGAGTTGTAGGGCATAAGAAATGCTGAGCACAGACCTTCTACCTAAACCTCAAAAAATAAGAATAAAACAATATGATGTACAGGTTAATTCATTTAGAGCTTCCAAAGTCATGATGAAAAAGCATGCAAGGTGAAGGATCATAGTCTGTGTAAAAGGAGTACTTGAACCTCGCAAATAACTAGTAATAGGTTACAATTCTTGATCCTATGTTGATAGCAGAAATATTTTGAAAAACAATTAAGTTTCTAATAGCCCATGCTCTCTTGTTTGCTAATGTAGAAGTCAACAAAATCTCAAACAGTATCTGTATTTTACAGATGTGGAAAAAAAATCTTTTTGCTGGGAGAACTAAATTAAAGTATGAAAGCCCTCAAAGACATTTATTGTAAGGAACATAAGTAACTTTTTTTAAAAAAAGGCAGGAAAGTAAAATAAATACAGTTTGGGTTCAAATTTCAGTTTCAGTCATGGTTTATCTAAGCCCAGTTCTTAGAACAGGTCCTAATGCCCTGTTCAAATCATTGTTAAATAAACCATAATGATTGCTAAGCCATAATCTAGCAAACTACAATATAGCTCAGTGCAATGTGTGAATAAGATAGATGAGGACCATCTGGTGATTAAGTTTTGCAAACCAAGGTGTTATAAAGGCTTTAAGATTTAGCCAGGAAAGTTTGCACAAATCAAATATGTGATTCTTCTTGATTCTTTATTGATAAATATGACATAACAACATAATACCTTTCTCTCCTCCAATTTAAGACTTATGCTTGGTTCACAATGAGCAGCATAGTGGCTCAGCAATTAAGACGCTGGGCTTGTCAGCTGGAAAGGTGGTAGCCCAAGTTTGAGATCCAAGCACCATGTGACAGGGTGAACTCCCGTCCTTGTCCCAGCTTCTGCCAACCTAGCAGTTTGAAAGCATGTAAATGTGAGTAGATAAATAGGTACCACCTTGGTGGGAAGGTAATAGCATTCTGTGACATCGTGCTAGCCACATGACTGCAGAAATGTCTTCGGACAGCATTGGCTCAATGGCCTTGAAAAGGAGATGAGCACCAACTCCTATAGTCAGCAATGACTAGCAGAGTAAAATCCTCAGGGATTCCTTGGTGCAGAATAAGAATTTCACTGCCTCACTGAAGATCTACTGCATCTGCAATGCAGTAAAAAAATTCGGTCCATATTACAGATATAACAATTGAGATGGCAGATACACTTAATTCTCGTAGAGATCGAATAGAATATCACAGCAGAATAAATGAACACCACCAACACTATTAATACAAGCAAAGTTTGATCCTGTTTGATCATGACTCCAAGAAATAGAGCAAAATGTAAACCACTTAGGATGAACACTTAGCTGTTGTGGTCTAGGCTTCAGATAATGTAGCACAGTTCTTCAAAAGAGGCATGGTAGCATGAAATCTGGCACTCACTTTGGGGTTGTACCCTACATTGTTATTTATAAACATCTAACACCAATTCTATAGAGTTTGGCAAGACCAAGAATAAGCTCCATTTTATTTTTTATAACTGAATAGCAATTGTCTCCTGACATGGCTGACACCTATCACTGTCAGCACTCAGGGCCATCAGTAAAAATTTAGGAGTGGTATATGTGATTTATCTCATTCTTGGAATGAAAGATGGAGGACAATTGTGTTATTCTTTGGATGTACCTAATGAGTAAAAAAATCAACTGCAATTTTCAGAATCCAATTTAAAGCAGACACCACTTTCATACCCTTGTTTGACATTCCTTTTTGAAAGAAATACACAAACAAAAATCTCAAATTTTTTTCTTGACACATTTAATACAATGTAGGCAACAGTTTTCTGTTTGCTATCTGCCTGTGCCCTTTGCAATTAAAACCTTGATAAAATCACACATTTTGCGTGTTCAGTTGAAGCATCGCTAATTTCACTCAAGGTGCAAAGATGCTTCCATCACTAACATTATGGCAATTTGTCACATTTTTTATGTGTTATATTTGTGGAATATCACCTCTCTGGGCTTATTGTCACAGGCTATATTCATGGATTTATCTTTGAAATCATTTGAAAAGGTTAAAATGTATATAACCTTGAATTTGTCTTCAAACAGTTTGCTACTTCCAAAACACCACCTAACACTGATTTAGGAACTCGATGCTCTTGCTTCTTTTAAAATTATTCATGGCTACACACAATAACTGGAAGAGTGCAGAGCCAACAACACAACGTGTGCATACCACCATGGAAAATAACAAATTTGCAAAATACAAAGGGCAAATGCTAATTTGCGTGGAACTCAACATTAAAGGAAATTTAGCCAGTGCGAGTCAGAGATTTTTACAAAGGCAAGATAAATGGATTATGAGGAAATGCAGAAGAATATTGTCACACAAAGAGCACTAAACTATGTCTGGGAAAAATGTTTTTATAATCTGCATTCTTCTTTTTCCTCCAAAGACCAAAGTCACAACACAATGCAAAGGAGCATAAAGTAGAATTCAAGCTTAGCTTTCTAATGGCTGAGCTCTGAAGACATAGGAAAACTAGCTCCCAGTTATAAATAAACAATTATTTTTTCCCCTGTACTAAAGGCAGCGCACATGTCTAATATTTGCCTCTGCACAACTCAATATTACTTTCCTGCAAAGACCCATACTCCTGGCCATTGCACATGAGACAAATTACTGCACAAAATTGGCAATTTAAGAGATAGATCAACTCTTCATTTCTGCGAAGGTGTTTGATCTACCTCTCTGTACTCCTGAATATCCAGACTTTTCAAACAAATTGGAACACATGTATGGCAGCAAAGAACAAAAAAAAAGATGATCAGGGAACTAAAAACAAAGTCCTGTGAAGTGAGATGGAAGAAAATGAGAATATTTAGCCTTGAGAATAAAAGAGTTAGATAGCTCTCTCCCAATAACTGAAAGGATATCATGAAGAAAGCCAAAACTGGACCTTTATTGTTAGTGCAAGACATAAGTTACAGAAAGAGGTATTATCCTGCAGTTGGATATTAGGGGGGTGGGGTGGGAAGCAGTTTGACAGTAGAACCAATTTCTCAGAGAGCAGTAGACTCCCTTTTTCTGGAAATGCTTAATTTTTTTTAAAAAGTGCTTAAATGTTTAACAGAGCCAGTTCACTCTAGTGGTTAAGGCATCAAGCTAGAAACCAAGAGAGTGTGAGTTCTGGTCTCACCTCAGTGATGAAAGTCAGCTGGGTGACTTTGAGCCTGTCACTTTCTCTCAACCCAACTCACCTCACAGGATGGTTGTTGGGAAGGGGAGAAAATTAGGAGGAGGAAAACTTATTAGATAAATTTACTGCCTTGAGTTATTAATAAAAATAATAATGGTGAGATAAAAACAAATCTTTTACAAAAAGTTTTTGAGGAGAGGCTGGAAAACCATCAACTGGGGATGCTTTGATCTGGATTGCTGTACTGAGCATAAGTTGCCCCAACGGCACTGGAGATCAGGTGGCATATACATTTAATATTTTATTGTTATATACACAGTATGTGAAATCATAGCTGCCAGTTCTTTAGCTAGTGTCGGCCTTCATACACATCAAGTTTTTCCACATGACCTAGAACCAGTATAATATATTTGTGGATCCAAGCAATGTAGTCTTTTGTAATTAACAGATGGAAATTATGTCACTTCACAGATCTTCTAAGTGCCGTCCATGAGTTTTGGGGATGGTTCCCACTGTGCTGAATTCTACCGGGACCACTACAGCTGCTGGTCCCGGTAGTACTTATGCTATATTATTATTGTTTTTGGTCTATTATTATTATTATTATTATTATTATTATTATTATTATTTCACTAAGTCCTCTATAAAAACAGAGTGCTCTAACTTTGCATATCATACATGCTTTAAGATCCATGGGAAAAAGAAACAAACTGAGCATAGCACAATTGCTGCTGGGTTATAGTCAAATAAGCACCATGTGTGTTGTTTGGCGTTTTTTTTTTTTCAACTGCAGCAATAATAGCTGCAGTTAATAGCAATCTATATCATTCTAAAAATAATCAAACCGAAGTGGCCTGGTAAATAGAAAATGGAAATCCTGTCACATTTTTTTTTATCCAGATGGAATTTATACTTCTTTTTTTGTTTGCTATAATTTTATTCCCCATAGAGTAGAGCAGATGTACAGGTACTAAGCTAGAAACTGTTATAATTACAAAACCTGTAGTCAATTCCTTAGAGAGCTTTGAAATTTTCCACGGACAATAGAAATACAGGGTTTGAAAGAGGAAAAATCCATATGCCTGGAGAACAATGGAATACAAGTTGATTACCTAAATCATTGACTGAAGGAACGTGTTCTTTAAGAAAAGTCACACAAGGAGCAAAATCCAAAATAGAGCTAAATTTAATCGATTTCAAAAGCAGGACTACTAGTATGTACAAAGTTTTAAAATTAACCTGTTTTTGAACTTGGGGGTGTGGGGGTATGTTAATCAGTAACTGAGCGAACCCCATTTTCTTCAACTCAGTCTTCGTTCTGTGAATAGGATGGATAAATGTTTAGTAAAGAATTAGTTTGGAATAATTCAGTAATTAAAGTTAGCTGCGGAATAATTTTTTCTATAGGATAATTTGTAGTATAAGCAGATGTCAATTGTTCAGTGTTGAAAGAACTGCATTTGCCGATTGTTAATTACAAGAGATGAAAGTAGCAACTAAGACATGGGTGCCCTGTATCACTCAGGAGTATTACTGTTCAGAAAAATGAATTGTTAAGACAAAGATGAATTGATAAGACAACAACCAGTATCACATCAAAACTCTGTGATGATAAAAGTAGACTTTCGGTGGCCATTGTTACATTAAATGTGAAGCTCCAGGAAAACCTGGAAAATACGGCAAAAGCTTTTAAAAAGTATCCATTGCAGCATGTATCTATAATTTCTCATTTGAGGTATATTTTATATTCACATATCTATGTTCATCCTGAAATTCATCTCACATGGATTTCTAATATTTTCAGCTAGTGGACTGATTAGGAGTTAAATACATTGTGTAACCACAGGTGTTCACCCTAAACACGATTGTTACGGTGGTATGTGTACTTACTGTCTTCTGATCTGAAAAAGAAGCTGGTATAACAACAAAACAATATTTAATTCTATATTTTACAAGAGCATGGTGATAATACAGTAATATGGAACTAAATGCTGTTCCTCTTAGTCTGAAGCAACAGATAGCAAAATAACAATAAAATAAACCAATAAATGTTAAAATCATTACATTGGCCTAGTTATATTCATATTTATATAAATTCATTTAATTAATGAGTAATTAATTAATTAATTAATAATTAATAATTAATTAGTCATATTTCAATGGATCTGCCCCATGTATTTACTTCATCTTACTTTTCTATTTAAACCTCTGTGAAATGAGCTAGGAAGGAAACTATGAATAGGAGTATAAGTAATACACATACAGTATTTTTTTTTAAAAAAAATACAATTAAGTCCATACATTTAAAATATGAATTGATGTGAAGGCTGAGTATATTCATTAAACAAAGCTAAAACAAAACAAAACACTGCAAGGAAATCAAGCAGATATCTAGCGTGAAAAGAAAAAAAATACTAAAGTAGAAATAGCGTACAGGCTGTTCACATTCATATTAAAATGGGAAGTTGGGGTAGATGGTTTGATCCCAAGTTGATTAATTTTTTTTTTTAGTGAATAATCATCACCTTCAATTTCACTCAGAATCCAAGTGACTACCAATGGAATTGCGGTGATCTGTTAGCACCTGCTACAACTCTAATTGTCACATTTTGAATCAATAATAGAGGTCTGAAGCTCAGGGTACAATTATGATTAGAGTAACAGGAGAATAGAACACTTTGGCAAGATCAGCAAGTTCCAGAGATGGTTGCCATCAATGCAGCCGCTGAAATTCAAGAAGTCCACTCCCTGTGTCATATTTGCATCATCTTAGCCTCAAACATTCCCTATCTGCACACCATATCCTTCAGAGTGAATGCAATTCCATTCAGAGTTGATTATGTAACCATAGCTGAGTCAGTCTTATCTGACACTGGAGTATCTCAACTGAATGTTACTATTTCAGAGATCAATTCAGGACTTCCACAGCCACTTTATATGAGGCCTGAAAGTAAGATATATAACTGGGTACTATCTATATACTAAGAGCCCCACATATGCAACTCCATGAGGATCTCTTGCAATAGTTTACTCTATATTTGTGTATGTGTTTGTGTGTGCGTGCATGTATGTCTCATGTGTGTATGTCTTTCAAATTTCAAGGCTGTGAGTGGTTTACAATAGTCATAAAAGAAAACAAATCCACCCTATTGAGGCAGGATGCCAAAAGACCCTAAAATAATTGATAAAGGTATTAAAAGATGTATTAAGAGTTTTAGTATATTGCTCATATGTTGAAAACTTTAGGAAAGCACAGAAAACTTGTTGAATGTACCCATATGCTTAATGACCTATGTAGTACATTATTGTGAAACCAAATGTCTGGTAAAGGGTGGGCACAGAAAATAACCGATGGTGTAAGATAATACCCTAAATGGAAGGTATAGCACGATAACTTCTTTTTTTTTTGTATCCTGTTTATGAGCTGATGCAGCCAGATATATGTATCCTGTTTCTTGTGCTGATATAGCTCGATAAGTATAACAAAGTTTAAACTGTTCAGAATAGATAAGGTTGCAAGCTGTATAAAAGATCAACCCTGGGAGTAGCCCGGGGTTCAGAATCTGCCATGCAAATGCTCTGAACGTTTGCGCAAATAAACCTGTGTTCTCCAACCTAAGTGTCTTGTCTCCTGAATTGGTAACGAGAGTTTTCTACTACACTATCAGGTACATAATAGTATATAATATCAAATACCATAAAAATGCAATACATGCAGAAATAAAAAGCAACAGACGTCATATAACCAAGAGAGAGAGAAAAAATTACTACTGAGTAGCCAATCCAATCCTCTCCCCTGAAGCAGATTGATAGCCTTAAAAAAGGCCGGTAAAACAAGTGCCAAGGAAACCTCTAGAAGAAAGGTATGCCATAACATGAGGGCCACCAGAATTGGGATTTTCTTCAAGCTTACGTTTCTCTTAGAGGATAGGAATCAAAGCATCTTCCCATTGGAAGAACTGAACAGCAGATTTGATGAGAGGAATGTGAAGATCAAAGGAATAGAGCAGTGATGGCTAATCTTTTTGCCGTCGCATTCCAAAAGCGTGGGCAGCATGGGGAGGTTGCCCACATGTGTGCCCACATCCATAATTTAATGTGCCTCTCCCCTGCACATACCCCTCCCCCCCGTTTTTAGCACGTGATGACACGGGGGGCCTGGTAGGCCTGTTTTTCACCCTCCCCAGGCTCCAGAGGCTTTCTAGGAGCCTGGGGAGGGCGAAAATGGCCTCCCCCCGGAGGCCCTCTGGAGACCGAAAACAGCCCATTTCCCAACTTCTGGTGTGACTGAAAGGCCCAAAAATCAGCTGGCCGGTGCACACATGCGTGCTGGAGCTGACCTATGGCAACGGTCGCATGTCCACTGATACGGCTCTGTGTGCCACCTGTGGCACCCATGCCATAGGTTTGCCATCACGGGCATAGAGGGTTTTAAAGGTTTTTTAAAAAAACTATTAATAGCCAATGCAGCAACTATAAAGCCACAGAAATAGAAGAATAATGGCTCTTACTTACTCACAACTTAACCATTGCCTTTTGCACTGGGGTTTCCAAATGATCTTCAAAGACAACCCCATGTAGAATAATGAGACCATGAATCTCTGTTTATTGACACAGTGTTGGGTCAAATCTACACAAGTAACCAAGCGATATCATATTTAGTCTTCTGCTGTCATCACTCTAGGTGTTTCTAAAGTCAAGATGGGGCCTCCCAGGCTTCCCAAATGACTCAGAAGGATAACATGTGTTAATGTCCAAAGCCACTGAAAGTTCAGCACCATCAATGGAATGCCCACCCTCCCTGTCAACCTCTGAGTGTAGATCATCATCCAAGGTGACCACATTTGTTTTAGTACCAGATAAAGGCATGAATCCTGATTGAAATGAATCCAAATAAACAGTTTTCTCAAACACTTCCTGGGGATGAAATGTCACCACACATTTTATGACCTTTCTTTAAAATGGTAGTTTAGAAAAAGGTCAGAAATTATTTCCCCCTCTGACCATTTTCATTAGAAAAGAAGGTCAAGTCCAAAGTGAATTGCATGCCCAGGGTCTCTGTCCTCATTCTTAAGTTCAATTAGCTAAAAGGAATGGAAACTGTGAAAATATTAAGAGTCTGGAAATGAAGAGTCCACATCAGATAACAAGTGAAAAGTTTTAACCAGAAAAACAAAATGGCAAAACAGCTATACACAAATTTTCATACTCTACCTGGAATAAAATATATGACATCCTGCTCTGGTTGATGGGACAATGTTCAGAGTATGTAATGCATGGAAAGAAATACGATTTATTTATTTATTTGTATACCACCTTTATTATTTTTACAAACAACCCAAAGTTGGTGATCATATCCAACATACCTTACTCCTCCTATTTTCCCCACAACAATAACCCTGTGAAGTGTGTTGGACTGAGAGAAAGAATGACTGGTCCAAAATCACCCAGCCGGCTTTCATGGCTAAGGCAGGACTTGAACTCACGATCTCCACCTTTCTAGCACAGTGCCTTAACCAATAGACCAAACTGCAGTATCAATGCATAAACTGTCCTAATGAGAAACTCCGATGTGTTTTGATGAACTCAATTCAGGTTTCTCCCCCGCAATTTTCCTACTTTTGAATCTCTAATAGAAAAAAATGTATGTAGCTCAGGGCTGAACTGTGGAATCCAACTAGGTAATATCATCAGTGTCTGCATTGGGTAATGAAATGTCTGCAAATAAACAACCAAAGTCAGAGTCTATCATGAACTTTACTTTTCAAACTCCAATTTCATAGCCCAAAGCTTCTTCAATCGACCAAGACTATATCTAGGATCTATTGTTTGACAACTGAGACTCAAGAGTTACAAAATTGATGCTCTGTGAGAACTTTGAACTGAATCACCTATTTTATTTCCAGTAAAAGTCTTCAAAACAGTCATTAATATTTTGGAGGGTCTTTCTAGATTCATAATTCTGATTAAGGAATATGTGGCAATGGTGGCTAGGATGGAGGGCCTTTGCACAGGTTCATCTTATGAACCAGTTGTACCTGTTTCTGGATTGGCAGGCCCTGCTTACAGTCACTCACCCTGATTGGACTATTGCAATGTGTTCTATATGGGGCTGCCCAGTGGTGGTATTCAGACGGTTTGTACCAGTTCAGGTGAACCGATAGCAGAGATCGCGGGTGGGCCTGCCCACCTGCCCCTGTGCTATGCTGTCCTATTTAACCATATTTTTGAGGCTGGGCATGTAGGCAGAAAGTGTGCGTGAGAGCAAAGAGCATGCATAGAAGGCCTGGTACATGCACGGAAGGCGCATGCACAAAGCAAGTGTATGCGCACGCAGCGAACCGGTGGTAAAAATCTTTGAAATCCACCTCTGGTGGTTCACTTTGTACAGAGTGCAGTGGTGTGTTCAGATATGTGTGCTCCTAGGACAATACATATTAGATCCCTGTTCTGCGAGCTGCATTGTTTGCTCGATGTTGGCTTTAACTTTTAAAGCTCTTTGTGAACAGGACCAGGCTATTTCAGGGGCCACCATCCCCTGCTGACACCATCCTGTCCCTTTGGATCTCTCAAGAAAATCATGCTATGGGTGTCTTGGTTTAGGATTCTAAATTTGGTGGGACCCAGGAGACATACCTTTTCTACTGTTGTGCCAGCATTATAGAATATTCTTCCTCCCAAAAGATTAGCCCTGCCCCTTTTGATAGTCTGAAAGGCCTGAAGACCTGGTTTTGTGAATAGGCTTGACACTTCCATGGAATTGTAGACCCCTTGTTGAGGGGGCCATTTATATTTCTTTCAACTATGAGATGAATTTCCACTCATTTAAGGATTTTATTATTAATATTTCTATTTGCTGCTTTTATATTCTTGCTTTTTATTTATTGTTGTGCACTTCTCAGAGTTATCTTGGATGACGCCAGCAGCTCTATACATTTGATAAGAAAAAAAGAAAGAAAATAAAAGGGGGGGGGAGAGAGGGGGAGGGAGGGCGGAGGGAGAGACTGACTCCAGGTATGGCTCATTTTAAATGGTCTCACACTTCTGCAGGAACCTAAATGTCTCTGAACTAGGTACAGTAGGTGTACCTAGGTACCTACGAGACTGTCTTTTGCCACCAACAGCCTCCCACCGACCAGTTCGTTCTCACAGGGAGGGACTGCTCAGGGTACCGTCAGTCAAATCATGCCGACTGGCGACTCCCAGGGGGAGGGCCTTCTCTGTGAGGGCTCCAACCCTTTGGAATGAACTGCCCCCAGAGATACCGAATATCCCTGATCTCTGTGCTTTCCGCCGTGCCCTCAAGACCCTGATGTTCCAACAGGCAGGGCTAAACATGAACATGTGAATGATCTTTTAAAATGTACACCGCCTTGAGCCCTACGGGAGAAAGGCGGTATATAAATATAATAAATAAATAAATAAACTATATCAAGCGATGATTGCTTAAAAGAAATGATAGTAAATCCAAATTAATTCCATCTGAGAGATGAGCAATAAATACCATATTAAATATCATGTTTCCCCGAAAGTAAGACCCTGTCTTATATTTTTTTTGAACCCTGAAATAAGCGCTTGGCCTTATTGCCATGCACTCAAAAGCCCGATTGGGCTTATTATTATTTTGGGGGAAACAGGGTATATATCTTGCTTTGTGGGTAGGTACAATTATTAATTCCAAAAACTCTTTGTGCCCATTAAAGGAATAAATATGACTGGCCATACAAAAGTAGCTACTGGCAGCTAACTCTAAATATATGATTGATTTATCTTAACAATGAACTTTAAAGATTTTCACGATTAGGAAAATGAATCATCACTCAGAAATGTACAAAAGCTGTATATAAAAGTTTATTCTGCGGAACTCTTGAGTATCTTCCAATTTTAGCAGTGGTATAAAATATTGCAATTCTTTGAAACACAGGGCTCATCACATCAGATGAAGTCTACAAAAGATAAAAATGATCTATTATTTATCCCTTTTTCTCAGCCATTTTTGTTGGCACCAGATTTTAATACAAATAAGGTTCTCCCTCCCTCCCTCCCTCCCTCCCTCCCTCCCTCCCTCCCTTTGTTTTTATTTTTTTAAAAAAATACATTCTAACTCTTCCAATAGCGACCACACACTAAGACAATCTATTAGGAAGTGAGGAAATGTTTTTCATGGGTATTTTTTTCTTGATGGAAGATACTAAAAAAATGTAACTAAGTATGGAGTACCTGATTAGTGCAATCTTGCATTTCTAGTAATTCCATTACACCTGGCTATGCTTTAAAAATAGACTGTAACTAACAATGGACAAAAGAATATTCTGGATGGCCTTCCTCCACATTTCTGAAAGTGCATAAAAGGAGGTGGCAAAAAGGAATTCCCATTTATTGGATGTGGGTTTTCTCTACTGTTGAGTCGATTCCCCCTTTAAAAAAATGAGAATGAGGACATTAGTAGCAAGGTACAATGGAGCAGGATAAACAGCCGCCTAGAGTAGCGCCACAATGAGATAGGCAGCAAATAAGTTTAACCAATAAATAAATGAATAAAGAAGAAATCAGGATGTTATGGATGTACAAAGAAGAAAGAATCCAAAGATTCAAGAACTGTGTTGACAGAGCAAGCCATTGCTTGTTTGGGTGATAAAATGGGTTGAGTGGGTTATTTAATGCTATCATCTCCCATCTTGCAATGAACAAGGATGGCTAATTGTGATTAATGAATGGAAGGCTAATAATAGTATGTGACCTTCAAAAAGCAGCCTGGAAATATTCATCGGGAAGCTGTGAGAGCAGAAATCCAAAGTAATGAAGAAAACTAGATCCAATCCACCACTCAGTCCTCTTCCAAACACACCCTCAGGACACATAGTGTTATAAACCTAGATAATAGCCTGGGTGAACCAGAGCAAGGAGAATTATGTCAGATGAAAAAAGAATGTAAATTATGCTTCTCTTCATAGATATGAGAAAAAAAGAACCAAACTAAGCTTTGGTCACAATTAATTTTCCTGTCAGCTTTAGATGTTGGCTGAAACATCCTTGCCCTTTCATTCAGGACAAACTTTAAAGCTGTGCAGTAGTTATTAATTATTGAAGTTATTTTCTAGTGTTGTTCTTGCTATGCTAATGACAAAAGGGGCTTATCTCCCATTCTCCAGTTCTTGTATGGCCCGATGTTTGACAGCAATTTACAGCAGGGGAGCTCAGGCAGTGCCTTAAGCCACAGGGAGCCCTGGTTCAAATCAGAGCTGGCATCTTTGGCTTTTAGACAACTTTTTTTTTATTTCTCCTGCTGCTGAGGAGAAAGGAACTTATTGTTGGACTTGGCAAGAACTTTGTTCTTCTGTCAGCCTTTGTACCGCTCAAGAAAGGGATTTATCTGAAGCTTCTGTCACTTCTGAGGCACCTTGTAGATTTTGAGAGGCCTTGGAACTTTCCAACGAACCGTCTGCATGGAGGGAATGAGAGAGAAAAGGGCACCAGTGTTTATTTTCAGTATTGGGCTTTCATTCCGGAAAATATCTGAATGGATTCCACCAGCCGTCTTTTCAGCATGCATAATGGAAGGGATGCATTTGCAGAAACATGTGTAGTCAAGCCCTGTCTTTGCCTCATTTACTTCTGATGTGGAAATATGCCTCTGCATCTCTTAAGGGTCTGCACTTTCTAATACTCTTGTCTGCTTCAAGTTGAATGGATTGGCTTCCCTTGGGAGAACAATAAAAAAAGGGGGGGGGTATCTTTTTACACACCTAGATGAAAAGCATTTCAAGTGCAAAGGACAGAACAACATTCTGCAGAGCCAGCTTTTGTCATTGCAGCAGGTAAACAAAACCGACCAAACAACAACAACAAAACCCTTTTTAAAATCCTAGAAAAATAATAATAAAATAAACTGAAATGTACTCCTGAAGACCATGCAAAGTCTGCATACATGTGTGTTTATGCAGTTTTGTACAGTTAAATGCCTTAGATCACAATCTTAGCATTATTTTTTGCCCGTATGGGCCCTCTCTTCCAACCAGCATTTGAGAAAAATGAATCCTGGAAGGTCGATTCTAAAATGCATCATTTGTCAGTTTGGTAAATTTCGTTTGATTATAACCTAATGACTAAAATGTATATAAATCATCATCCTCATCATCATCATCAACAACAACAACAACGTCATCATCCTGCACAGAAGAGCAAGGGTAGCCATATGCAGATGATTGATAGATTTATGTGTGACTTATTTACTTTCACATTCTTACTGCCAAAGAGCTAGTTTTTCCATTTCATTTGGCATTAGCCAATAAAAAAAGAGCAAAATGTCCACATTCATCCAAATTTCCATGGAAACCTCTATAATAAGGCACACTATTTGGTGCCCTAGATTTAGGAATACTTGTTTCTTGGTATCATCTAACGATTGTATGTATTGCAATATATCAGTGATGGTCTTTACTACTGTACCTTCACCATAAACCATTGTTAACAACCACATTACTTGAAAGAAAACTCACAATAAGACACTGTCTTTCTTATTAATTGTTTATAATAATGACTGGTGGTATCTGAGCCTTTTTTTGGAGTGGGGGGAAGTGGGTAATTTCTAATGATTGAATGTCACAAAGTTTCAAATATCTTTTTTCCTGAAATTATTCTAATTATGAAAATGTCTTCACTTCTCCTGCTCTATTTTTTTTTTCATTTTAAGAATAATACCATACTTATCTTAGATGGAGAATGGCTAATGATGGGTAAAAAGTCAGACTAAATTTGGCATTGAGAAAACATTTAATAGTCTTGGAACCTTCTTCTCCCATTCCAAGTAATTTGTAATAATAGTAATATGTCTCAATTCAGCTTTTCTTCATAGCATTGCTATTATGGCCTTTTCTAGATTCTGCATATGGCTTTGAATGGTTAACAGCCTGACTCTGGCTGTAATGAAATGTTTGCTTGTATAGGGGGCCATATATCTTCAGAGTGTATTTTTAAGATTATTAGAGACTTTTTTAACAGGGTTGTATTTTTTTTTCCTTTGAAAGAAGATAATAGTAACATTTGTAGGGTCACTGAGCCCTTTTAGATGAGAGCTTAGATTCTGATCCAGCATAATTCAGTTAACCAAGTTTAACTTACTTACTTTCTTACTTACTATTTGTTTGTTTGTTTGTTACATTTATTTACTGCCCATCTCACTGTAGGGCTATCTGGGCAGCTTACAATAATAAAAAGGAAAAATGAAGGGTGTGTAAACAGAAGTAAAATAATAGAACAATAAAATAAACAATGACAAAAGAACACAAAGAGGATACATCAATATGATAACCAAAAAGATGGATGGGTAGAGAGCAGAGAGCAAGGAGGTTTGGCAGTGGAGTCTGCCATCAATCTAGCAGCCACCTGCAGTGGCTTCCTCCTATTCCAGTGGTGGCTTGTGGCAGAAGTGACCAGGTTTCATTTTGATCACAGTCATTGGGCAATAATTGATTAATGATTAGTCGTGACATCTCTGCTCAATTGTGGCTGGGTAGGTCAGAGCCTGACTGGCTTTCAGTACTCTGTCAGTGCTACAAATGTACAACAGAAAGAGGTCTGGTAATGTAATAGTTAAAATAGCTCACTTAGATTCTGCTCAATTTCAAATGTGAAGCTGGAAGACTTGGGCAATTGAAAGCCTCTTTCTCTCAAAGCAGAAACTGCATTCAAAGTGTCACTGAAATGTTGTTATTATAATTGTTTTATAGTTCCTGGTCAACTTCCCAGAATCCCATAGTGCTCTGCTAAATCTAGGGTTAGATTGGCAGCGGTCAATCCAAGTGATTCTGAAATGATGCGTAGCCTCAAGGAATGGATCTTTAACAAATGTCACAATAATATTCAGTGGCCCAATGAACATTTTTTTTTTTTGGTTATGCCATTCAAGTCATATTATATGATATGTGATATAAATATCTATGTTTAGTAAGATTTAGGAAAATACGTTATAAATTCTTTTATGTAATAAAATACATTCCCCCCCCCCTTTGATATTGATATCCTCCACTCATTGTGATGCTGAACAATCAAAGCTTTCAGGTAATATTTTTGAGTGAGATAAAGCAGGTATAATCTAGGCATACCTAAACCTCAGCCATATCCTTGATGTATTCAACATTCCCTGCTAACGATAAAGACGGTGTTGGTCAGTTTCAGTGAATATGCCAATAAATGTAAGAGAAATCCATTTTCTTCCCATCCTGTAAGCTAGTATCTCAATTCTAGAAATTCTGTCAGATGCAAACCAGACATGACACCATGATCTGATCAGAGTTGTTTCTTTATTGCTGCCTGCCTATTTAATTCTTTATTGCTGCCTGCCCATTTACAAGAACCTCACTGGATTGACTACATTCTCCTGGGAATGACCAAATAAAGCCTTCAGGAATTCTGGGTCGGGTGGGGTGGGGTGGGAGTAGCAGAAGTAGGGTTTAGCCTCCATTGTTTCCTTCCCAGCAAGAACTCTAAGCTCGCCAGCCTTTTCACGTCTCCCCCCACTCTACCTGGGGGTTCTACCACAGATTCTTTGGGAAACTAACATATGATTACTTGCATCTGACTCAATGGGAATTATGACCCTGTATCAAAAAAGAGAATTGTGGAGGATGGGGGGTAAGGAGGTTTGAATGTTCTAGTAGTAATTCAGCACAGCTAATGCTCTTCCCAGAACTCATTTTATAAGAAGGAGAATAACCATGTTGAGGGAAATAGTCAATATTTATTAAGCAGGGCAAACCTTTTGTGAAATATATTTCCCTCATTATACATCAAATTCTTTAATATTTGGCCTCAGATTAATATTCATTATAAATTGATTAATTCCACAATATCATATTTGCAAATTAACATTTTTATTACATATACCATTCAAATGCAAGGTCACAAAGGGAGTTTGTCATGTGAACTATTTTGCATTTAAATTAGTGCATAGGCAGCAGTAGCTTAATCACTTAAATTTTACTAACAAGGAAAGGATAGTCTATTGTCCAACATGGTCCAAAATGAGGTTTTCTTTTGCCAAGGGGAACCTATTGTGTTTCCCAGCTTTAATCTTCCTCCACAAGTGAAGAAACTGACAATATAAAGGGGGAGGCACTTGTCAAAGAAATCAGTACTGTAGAATTATTAAATGGCTCTGGACCTACTTCATCCCATGAAGAAGTAGAAAACAAATCCTTTCCAGGAAAATTTGAATCATGTGACCAAGTTCAAAGTCTTGCAACTTATCTTTATTCAAGTAGAGTTCAGTGAATTAGGAAGTGCTCTGAACTCAAATCTTGTTAAAATTCTCAATTTCACTTCCTTAGAACGCCAAGTAGGAGTGAAAAATGTTTTTGCCTGGTATCTTGGAATAGAGGGGTTGGTTTTTGCTGAGATTCTCACTGTACCCCTTGCAAAGATTATAGTGTACATAAATATTGAGCATGTGTAAATTTCTACGTTTATTGTCCATATCCATGTAAAATTTGACATATTTCTCCAAACTTCTGCTCTATGTTTGGGATGTATATTTGGAAGGGGGCAGATGCAGATTCCACTCTTTTCTTCATATGTGAGAATGCTGCTTTCAGCCAGAAGCTATAGATAGAACCATGACTTGGAGATCCAGCAGAAATATCTCCTGAGCTACATTCTTTATCACTGCTAGTCCATGAACCTTGCTCCAACTATTGAAAGGTGCAGCATAATTACAATACTGGAAGATCTCATTTGGAAAAGATGGAGGATTTGCACTGCGTCTTTCCCCCCCCCCCCCCATAACTTGGATATTTGTAGGATGATTACATCCATAGTTTGAGCATGCAATTGGATGCATGCTTATTCAAAGGCTCCCTCAATTCGGTGATCCTTATTTCCAACTGACACAACCTTTAATCACATCCCAGTGTTATTTTAGATCTGCCCAATGCACCAGGTTGCTAAAGATGGTCTTAAAGCTAGGAGGCTAAAAATGAGGGCATAAATATTTAATCTGGTAGCGCTTCTCCTGGTGCTTAACTATTTGGGCTGGGAAGGTGGCTGAAGCTTCTTTAGATCTCATGTCAGATTTATTGCAGCCAAGTTATTGCCCTCATTTACTTACCCACCTTTGCCTACAACAGGATGTACATAGATTTGCAAAGCACTTTTAATTTTCCCTGGAGACAGGCATTTTATTAGGTAATATTACCCCCTTTGCTGCCTGCTTAGGTTTTACTGATGACTCATGACTGTGACATCTGTCTCTGTGCATGGGGACAGATTCTTTTGCTTCATCTGGGCAACTGCCCATAGTGAGGATATTTAAAAAAAAAAAAAAGCTCACAAAAACAGAAGCCGAAAAGTCACTAGAGAACCTCTACCTTTGTAAGCCAGCATCTGCTTTCCAGAAGTTTGATTTCTATATGGATGGAATAGAAAAAATAAAAGCAAAAGTTCTTTCCAAAATCGTTTCTACCAAAAGAGATACATTTGATGTTATAGCACTTATAATAGAACAGTGTTGGTGAACCTTTTCTGCACTGAGTGCCAAAACGAGAGTGCGTGGGCATGTGGGGAAGTGCCAGAAACTAGAAGAGCAACTCCCTGGTGCACATGCCCGTGCCAAGAAATTGAGCTTCCGGTTTCTGGCATGCGCATGCGCGTCTGTCACCTGGTGTTCCGGTTTCCGGTGCGCAAGCACACGTGAAGACCAGCTGGCTGGTCTTCCTGGCATGTGCACGCCAGAATCCAGAAGAGCAACGGGCATTGGCTGGCATGCCCAGAGAGATGGCTCTGCGTGCCACTTCCAGCATGCGTGCCATAGGTTCGCCATCACTGTAATAGAAAAATGTAGGTTAGGCTTTTTGGACCTGGAACATTTAAATTCAAATCCCTGCTTAATCATAAAGGTCACTGTGTGATTTGAAGCCTGTCATATCGACTCAGGCCAACTTCACAGGGCTGTTGTTACATTAAGAGGGATAACGTAAGGAACACTTCAGGTATGCCAACGTTCCGCAGCCTTCCTCAGACAGATGGAACATAAATGAATCAACAAAGACCAGATCAAGAGCCTTGTAATAATTCATTCATTTGTAGAGCAATTTGATTGCACTTGGTGCTCAGATCAAGACCTCTATGCTTCTGTGTTTTAGTGCAGAAATGGTGATAATTTTTTGTTCCTACCATCACTGATAGATTTGCATTGACATTCTCCACTTGAAGGGGCAGGAATGTGCTAAATTTCTTAGTAATCAATCCCAAGTGCACTGATGACGTTAACTGGTTGAGTAATGAAACATCTGCAAGAAAACAACGAAGTTCAGAGAGCACCAATATTCCTCCTCAATAGAGAATGTTTGAAGCTTTTAGTAATCTACTTTATAGTCTACTTATATTAATTTCTTTTTTGCTTTTCCTCAGAATGGGATGACATTTGCTTTTCCTCAGAATGGGAGCATACCTTGATTGCTTAATGGATGAGGCATACCATATTTTCTAGAAATTAGAGTGAGGTTTAAGAGAGCTATGCCATTTTAATTTGTCATAAACAACCCAAAATTGTATTCGGTAGCAAAAATATATTACCTAGGAATGAAATCATATGGGGAACAGGGAGATGAAGGAAATAATGAAACTCTTAGACAATTTCTCCAGCTCTCCCAAGGTTCTCTGAAAAAAAGCAATGAAGCATATCATCGCAAGATTCACTCAGATTTAAGGATTGACCTTTCAGTCACTGAATCCAAAGTGCCTCAACTTTCCTTTCTTACATTGGGATTGTTGGCAGCACACCAAAACCAGCAGACTGAATCAAAGATTTTGAATCCTAGCAGAAGAGATGATGACCATCTGCTCTGCTCCAAAAAAATGGAAATCTGCTTACAAAATCATTCCAATTCATCATGGATTTGGATTTTATCCATTTCTGCAACACAGAACAAACATATCTCTTTTTTGTTGTTCTTGATCTTTCCAAAAGTCTTATGTAGGAGATGACCAGGGTGAGCCTGAGGGAAGGGTCAGGTGTGTCATCAGTCTCGAATCCCTTCATATTCACAAGAGATCTAAGTCCAGCCAACCTTGAATTCCATTGACTCTTGTCTACTGCCAATTTGTTTAACTGTTAGTATTTCAGATTCTTGTAAAAATGTTAGCATGTAATAAACCTGGATTCATTTGAACCACCTTGACTCTTGATTTCCTGTATTTGACATCTTAGGTGCAATCTAAAGGTCCAATGAAATCACCTCTACCCCTTTTGCTTTTCCAGTCCTTTCTGTGATTGCAATCCTATCAGTGTTTTCATGCACCAAAGACATTCTAAGGAGCTGAACAGAGTACATATTTTTGAGTACACAACATAGGATCACAGCACAGTCAGAATCAGAGAGAAGCTTCTTGAATTATCGATAGAGCTAGACAGGGCACAAATAAATCAATGAGAAACAAGAAGCTCATGATCAATGAAGATGGAATCTCTTCCCTGCTGTTTGGTCAAAATGAAATCTTAAATTACAGCAAGCTAATGTGATCACTGTGTCTTTCGTCAACCCTTAATCCTTTCACAGCCAAGAAATGTTAATTACTGCTATTGATAGAAGTAAAGAAGAAATTGAAAAGGAGAAATGATGACTTGGAATTTATCAGTTTGTTGAAAAATTGTATGCACATTTACCTGGGAGTGATGGTCACTGAACCTAGCAAAACATTATTCCAAGAATACTTACATAGAATTGTATGATCTGTCTATATTCTGTACAAGTATTACTAAATCATAATGTTTTCTGCATTGCTCCTGTTCTGTTGTCTATTACTTATTACTATTGTTATCACTGTTATCATTGGCTAGTGCTTTTCCATGACAAAGTAATTTTCTTTTTTTAAACAAAAACACATTTCATGACAAGATTGAAAATTGAGTTCATGACTGAGCAAAGATTGTTGATTTTTTCCAAAGGGAGCATTCTGTTTGAACCATGCATCAGCTGCTCACATAGAAAGAGACAGAGAATGGCAGAAGAGATTTTGAGTGGAAAATTCCTCAATCAGAAGTCAATATTTTTCCCTCTTGGCTCTCTCTATTTTCTTATTTTGATGACTATGCAGGATGGTTGATCTTTTCAAAAGAAAAACCAAATCCATCAACACAATTTTAAAGCACAGATTAAAATTACCAAGAAAATTATATATATTATGAGGTTTTCACGGGTGTTTGTATGTAGGTCTTTGGTTATTCGGGTTTTCTCCCATGTAAAATTGGAAGTGTCTTGGCAATGTTTCGGCAATAGGAAGAAAGGAAGAAACAGCTGCGATCACACATTGCTCCTGGAAGCACGAAGCCGAGAACACCAGCCTGAAGATGACGAATGAGACTTCGTCGAAACGTTGCCAAGACACTTCCAATTTTACACGGGAGAAAACCCGAATAACCAAAGACACACACACACACACACACACACACATATATTAAAAGCTTGGCAAAAGTGATGTGAATTTTTTTTTCTAAAATACTGAGTAAGTGAAGCTCAAATGTCTGGAAGGAGTCCTTTTCCAACAAGCCAGAAGGGTAGGGGCATCTGTAGGGGCATCTGTAGAACAGCATCTCCTGCAAATATTAAAAGCTGTGTTTCTATTAGTACCTTAATTGCCAGATGGCAGTAAAGTGCTTGGGACAGCAAGCTGAAGAAAGTAAGCTCCAGGCAAAAGAGGTTTTTCATTTCTCTGGATTTCTCTTGGCCTTTGACTTATCTTTCTAAATAATCTGGTACAAGTTTTTCTAAACATTCAGAACAGCTTTCCTTCCTCCCTCCCTCCCTCCCTCCCTCCCTCCCTCCCTCCCTTCTTTCTTTCTTTCTTTCTTTCTTTCTTTCTTTCTTTGTCACATTTATATAACCATCCATCTCACCATCAAGTCACTCTGGGTGGTGTACAACAAGGTAATTAACAAGGTATTAATGTACGTTAATATTAATATCTTTTTCAAAAACATTAAAATTTTAAAGGCACAAAAACCGGAACAGAGATTAGGCAAAGAGGAAATGTTAATTACCCAGGCGCCATCTCAATTTTTTACCAGTCCCCTGTGGTCCCCAGGCCTGCTGACAAACCAGCCCTTGAAGGAGTTTGGAAAATTAAACGATGAGATTGGCCTCCCTTGGGGGGGGGAGGGGATAGTCCATAAATTATGGGATCATAGCAGAAAAGGATCTGCCAAAGGAAACTCTCTAGTCAATGCAACCCGCAGTGTGCCTTCTTTATTGGATCGGATGGGACATGAAGATATAACTGGGGAGAGGCAGCCCCTCAAATAACCCAGTCCCATGCATTAGAGATCAAATTCTGGGTTGGCCCTTAAGATACTCCATTCCATAATTGTAAATAGTAGCTTAAATTGTTTCCCTACTATACTAGTCTTGATTATTTGCACAGGAAGCAGAACAAACTAGCAGTAAGACCACACAGTTCAGAGTTCCTTGGACAGCTATTTAGAGGACCTCTTGGTGGTTAGACATAGAACAATTATCACAACCTGCAAGGTTAAAGGAGTTAGAGTTTTGTACACCTGTGGGATTGTCTTCTTCTGGCTAATTGTATACCTAATGAGTCAGTTATCTTTTGGGGCCTTATTAACAACTTTATTGGTCTATTTTAAAGGACCATATCAACTGGGAGAATAACCAAACATCTGCACCTGCCTTATTCATGATTTTATACTGAATCTGTGAATAATTGTAGAAAAACAGTAAGTGTGCATGCAATTTTTTAAAAAGGTAACTGTATTTATCTTTGTAACATGTAGTCATGTTGCCATTCCCTGTTCATTGAACCATACAATTCGACCAAGAATGCTAAACCTTTGCACACAACTATAATTTGAATATAGTTTTAAACAATTACATTGTTTAAAAACTAAAGTAATTCCATGATTATGAAATTAAAGTACTAAGGTGTTCACTTAATTGATTTTCAAGAAAATTAAAATATTTCTAATAGTCAGGATTTGACATCCTTATTGCCATAGCTTAGATTCAAAGCCATAAAATCTCATCTTTAATTTAAGATGGAAATATAATAAAATTGTTCATTTGATTCCAGTTCTTTAAAAAAGATAGTAAGATTAATAATGGAATGTATAGAATTTTCTTTATTCAGAATATTCAGAAGTGAACAGAGACCTTAGAATATAATTCTAACTATAGAACTACAATACTAATAACATATTTCTTTGTCTATACAGTTTTAAAATAAGATCTTCCACGTGATTATGATGGCTTCTTCCATCCTCTAAAATCTAAATGAAGACATTGTTTATTTTGTGCTACTAAAATGGAGTTTGACAAGGAACTGTTTATTCCTGTTCTTCCTAGTAGAGCCATCTGGAAAACAAAAATCTGTCATAGGGTGCTCACATCAAATGTGGCCTAAAGTTCTGACAACACCAATCAAGTTTCCCAATAATTGTTTTTTTTTTCAGGTTTAAACCAATTGATTTCCTCTCGGAAATCTACCATCTATAAAATAAATAAGATATTATAGTGGGGATGGTAAATCCAGTAGGTTACGACAGGTTCTGGAGAACTGGTAGCGGAAAATTTGAGCAGTTCGGAGACTTGGCAAATAATACCTCTGGCTGGCCCCAGAGAGGTGGGAATGGAGATGTTGCAATATCCTTTGCCTAGGAGTGGGGAGGGAATGGGGATTTTGCAGTATCCTTCCCTTGCCACACCCACCAAGCCACACCCACAGAACCGGTAGTAAAAAAAAAATGGATTTCACCACTGTATTATAGGTACCTGCCATCTTAAGAGTTCAGTTTTTCTGCATGAAAGAAATAATAGCTAATTTTATTGGTTTTTACTGCTTTTTTGTTCAACGTGTAAATCTCAGATGAAAACCAGCTCTGCTAAAAAGGCCAAGATACATAGTAGGTTGATGAGAAAGATCTGTTTAGGATTATTGGCTTTGTGATTCTTTTGCTGCACTAATCTGAATGAATATGTACCGCTTTCCAGTTTTGGAATATTTCTTTAACAGAAAATTAAAGCTGAGTTATTGTGAGGGTTTTATGAGTCTTATTTTCTTCTTTGTGTCCTTTTGTTCTAAAATTTCTATCTAGAATCAACAATTAGCTGGAATTTAAAAAGCATTTCACTAACTTAATTAAAATGTTACCTGAAGGAAAATAAAGAGGGGGGGGACTTTACATCTAACAGATTGCATGCTGAATAACTTACTGATTCTGATTACAATACCAATCTATGCAAAGAAAATTTTTTTTAAAACAGTTGCAAACTGGTAAAATTTCATATTATTTCCCATATTCATGCACTAGCGTATATCTTTTATCCTTCCTTTTCTTCTTTTCCTCTACATGAAATCTGTTAGTAATGCAAGTAAACGAAAAAGTAACGCCTGGTAAAATCTACATGAATAAGTCAGGAATAACAGTGCTTGTTTCTCATGAGTGTTATACGGATTCCTTAACAATTTCACACCCTCAGAGTTGTGTTTCATCTTCCTGCCCTGTGCATCTTAGAATTCAGCCTGCCTTTCCAGTATTCAAATGTGCCAGAATTACACATATTTCTTGTAAGTGTTTTGCTTCTATAGTTTATCTGGGTTGAATAACTGCATGCTGCTCAAATCTTCCTGTTGTAGTGTATGATGATGCTATGTTGCCTTCTCATGGCAATTTCATTTAAATGATGGGATTCAATCCAGGGGTGGGTTCTAAAATTTTTTACTACCGGTTCTGTGGGTGTGGCTTATTTTGTGGGCATGGCTTGATTGTCATGTGACTGTACTGGACACTGGTGAGGTACTGGTCTACCAGGATTTTAACTGCTTGCAGAGCTGTACCGATCTACCCATTTATTTTTGCAGGCACTGGTCTATTCATGTATTTTTGCAGGCACTGGTATACCCATTTATTTTTGCAGGCACCGGTCTACTCATTTGTTTTCTTTTAACACTGATCAGCTGTAAGGCAGCCCTTTGAAGCCCCGCGGCAAAAGTTTAAACAGTTTTTTTCCCTCTAGCCATCAACTGGGACTCAGGAGGCAGCAATAGATTGGGGGTGGGGCCAAATAAAAGGTAAGAATAACATGGGGGATTGGGGGCAGAACCGGTTCGGTGACATCATATTGTCACCCCTACTGGCTTGACGGAACTGGGCAGAACTGAGAGGAACCCACCACTGATTCAATCCCAAGGCATACTTGATGGTTGTGTATACATTTTCATTTCCATATGTAGATGAGAGCTGAGTTGTAAAGATAATTCTCAAGATAAGACACAACAAGCAAATTTGAAGATTCTAGTAGATACATGACAAACTACTTCTAAAACTAAAATCTTATGGCATTTCCAGATCCCTGTGTAAGTGGATAGCTGCGTTCCTATCAAACAGGCAACAAGTAGTCAAAATAGGGAACTACCAAACCCTGCATCTGTTAACAGCGATGTCCCCCAAGGAAGCGTTTTAGGACCCACACTCTTTATACTTTACATAAACGATCTTTGTGATCATATTATAAGCAACAGTGTTCTCTTTGCTGATGATGTAAAACTATTCAACATAACCAACAATACTGCTACCCTACAAAAAGACCTTGACTATCTGTCAGAATGGTCAAACAATTGGCAACTCCAAATCTCAGCCAACAAATGCTCTGTTTTACAGATTGGCAAAAAAAAAAAAAATCAAAACACAAAATACAAGCTGGGAGGATACGACCTCGTAGACGACTCTCACTCTGTCAAGGACCTTGGAGTATTCATCTCAAATGACCTAAGTGCCAGAGCTCACTGTAACAGCATTGCCAAAAAGGCATTAAAAGTTGTTAACCTAATCTTGCATAGCTTCTTCTCCGGTAATATTACACTACTAAACAGAGCATACAAAACATTTGCTAGACCAGTTCTCGAATACAACTCATCTGTCTGGAACCCGCACTGCATATCAGACATTAATACAATTGAGAGAGTCCAAAGATATTTCACGAGAAGAGTTCTCCATTCCTCTACCTGCAACAGCATACCTTATGCCACCAGACTTGAAAATTTGGGCTTAGACAACTTAGAACTAACTACGCTGCCTTCATTCTGATCTAAACATAGTACATAAAATCATCTGCTACAATGTCCTACCTGTCAATGACTACTTCAGCTTCAACCACAACAATACAGAGCAAACAATAGATACAAACTTAAGGTAAACTGCTCCAAACTTGATTGCAGAAAATACGACTTCAGCAACAGAGTGGTCAATGCCTGGAATGCACTACCTGACTCTGTAATTTCTTCCCCAAACCCCCAAAACTTTAACCTTAGACTGTCTACTGTCGACCTCACCCCATTCCTAAGAGGTCTTTAAGGGGAGTGCCTAAGCGCGCCAGCATGCCTACTGTCCCTGTCCTAATGTTCCCTTTTATTTGTATCCATCTCATGTATTCATAATTATGTCTACACTTATATATGTTATATAATACAGGCTTGACGAAATAAAAACAGAAAAAAGAAAAAAAATAGATTCCAAGTAGTATTCATCTTCCTCTCAATTTTTCCCTAGGTACCACCTACTGCCATCTAATAGAAATTTCATGACTTGTCTTCTTAAGGAATCTCTCTCACTAATTTAAGTGCTATCTCAGTAGTATAAAGTATATTCCATGTTGACTGTGGGCTGAAGAAATACAAACTAGGTCCATTGTTATATAGAAAAAGTGGGGCTTCCCTTCAAGAAAAAGGAATCTCAAGGGTGAAATTTAAAGGATATCATGGATCAAATTTCTCTGTCAGGCTAGCATGTACTGTGAAGAGGGTAGTTATATGAACTTATGTGAAATAAATAGACACATCCCAAAACCCATAAACAAAATTGAAGAATAAGAATTTGTCTAGAATCCATCCTATGCTAGCTTATATTTTTCTGGCCAGTGGTTTACATTTAAAGCCACCTTATTATAAAGTGCAGTTTCAGGAGCTTTATTTTAAGTTTTATTTATTTGTTGAGTTGTTTATCATTACTTTATTCTCGGGGTATGTCGCTGAACATTTTGTTCAATAGATGCTTTGGAAGGCTTTGATTTATATTTGTGTTGATCTTCAAAGCTCATTCAGTTCTGTTTAGAGTTCATATCAGCAGAGGTTATATAAACATTTAAAACAGAAAGAGATCTCATTTCTAATAGATACAACACATCCCAGTACAATCCATTAAACTGTCTTTGGTTTTATATATATATACATATGTACTTACCCCATTCGAAACATGAATTCATCCTGAAGGAGGGTTTCACACTTATAACTAGCTTTTAAGTCATGCTAGCTTACATGACTGACAATGGGCTTGAATGAAATAACATTTTGCTGCATTATGATATGATCTGGTATGGAAAGACCTAGCAGGCTATAAAAGTCAACATTATTAGAATGCCAGGAATTGCTATTTCATTTAATTAATTAATTAATTAATTAATTAATTAATTAATTAATTCAATTTAAGTGCCAGTTAACTTTAACCAGACAGCTTACAATATAATACCCTGAAAACCAATACAAACAAACTGGGCTCAAGATACAATGTGCAAAAATGATACAAAAACAAAAATTAGAGACACACCCAAGAAGGGGTTCCATCCATCTCAACCCAAGGGCCGGGAGAACAACCAGATCTTCAAAGCTTCATGGAATGTCATCTTACCCACCTCACGACTGGACTATTGTAATGCACTCTACATGGGGCTACCCTTGAAGAACATTTCAGAAGCTACAGCTGGTGCATAGTGCAGCAGCATGAGTAGTTTTGGGTGCCTGAAGAATGGTCCCTGTAACACCACTGCTCCACGAGATGCACTGTTTACCAGTCTGCTTGCAGGTGCAGTTCAAGATGTTGGTGATCACCTTTAAAGCCCTTCATGGCATGGGTTCAGTTTACTTGAAGGACTATCTCACCTACTGGGATTGGCCCATACCACTCATGCTGGCAGAGGAGGCATACTGTGGGTCTCATCAGCCCAATTATTCTGGCTGGTGGGATCCAGAAGGAGGGTTGTTGCTCCTGCCCTCCAAAACATCTTGCCCCCCTATGTGAGATTGGCCCCAACCTTTCCATCTTTTCTAAGGGCCTAAAGATGTGGCTGTGCCAGTCAGCTTGGGGACCCAGTGGGGGATAAGCACAATGGAGGTGGTTGATTCAGTAATAACAGATGCCACCTCCCCCCCTCCACCGCCACTGTTTGATTTTAACATTTTTGTTTTAACTAAGATGTAACTGTAAGTCACCCAAAGTCACCCTATGGTAAGATGGGCAGCAAATAAAATTTAGAAAGAAAGAAGGAAGGAAGGAAGGAAGGAAGGAAGGAAGGAAGGAAGGAAGGAAGGAAGGAAGGAAGGAAGGAA